>OY992530.1:77898134-79098134 GCA_963921185.1 Dasysyrphus tricinctus | reverse complement strand
CCTGAAGCAGTTCATCAACAAAGTGATAGGACCATATAAGTGTAGCCTCAAGACAAGAAAGACTATACCATTGATCAAATATTCACATTTTGGCAGATCTTTGAAAAATGTCAAGAACTACAAGTCGATAACCACCACCTCTTTCATGCGTTTTGGTTGCTTATGACAATATCTTTAATTAGGATAAGCTTTATAAAGCGATGTTTGGTACCATTGCCCATATAGTAGTCTGAATGGAAAATTCAAGCTACTCTAAATGGTTGGTAAGGTCCTTATTGATGTAGTTATATTGAAGATATTGACATAATCGGAAGAATCAAGTGGGATGTCATCAGTGACGCTATTGTTAGTATAGAGAGTGAAGTGGCAAAAATAGTTTTTACAACCATAAATGATAACAACAAGATAATGCTGTCATCAAGAAATATCTTCCAACAAAGGCGAACATTATAAAATTATGTTTAACACCAATAATTCTTGACGAAAATTAGTAATATTTTGTGCATTAAACTATTTAAGGACGTTGAAAATACTGTGCCAGTTCAAAATGGGGGAATCAGCTTCAGAAAGGGTGATTTTATTGATTTTTTTTCTTTTTCACTTCACCTTTTTCTGCATTAACCTGACCTTTCTGAGCTTAAGCTATACATTATTTGTGAACGATAAACGACAAAAAAAACTCATCTTTTAAACGTTACATGCAAATCTGCCACAATTCGGTCTTAATTCACCAGAGCTTAAATATGAATCAGTCTAATAGAAACTTTTCTAAATTACTTTCTTTAGCTCAAAGACCTGAAATAATCTAAAATGATAGTTTTGGAAATATTTAAATTTGCTCCCAGATTCAAATTCCATAACATCTGAATTCGGACAGTTGTAAAACAACCGTTCAATCAACTTTTGAGTAAGTTTAACTACATAGATATGTTCATTTTATTAAAAAATAATTAGACAAAGCTTTTTTGTAAGCTGTATATAATTTTTTAAATGTAATAAAGGTTTTGGCTATGGCGCTGCTGCCTTCTACCAGTAAGATTAATTTTTTAGACACAGTAACTACAATATTATTGAGTTATAACAATAATTCCTACCAATAAATGAACAATAATGTGTAAGGTGTCACAGCTTTTAGCTATGTGAGAGATCTTATGTCAGATTCAAATAAAGCCACTAGCGAAAATAACAGTGATTTTAAAAGAAATCTAAATATTTAGTTTTAGTTTTTAGTATTTGACCAAAAATTTGGTTGGTAACTTTAATTAGTCAAACTTATATCAGATTTGATCAGCTTCCTTCCAAAGATCTAGAAATTCACAAAAATTAGTTGAAATCCTTTGGTAGTATTCCGAAAATTTTGAACTTGCTTTTCGAAATTTTTCAACGAAATAATTTCTATTATGAGTGTTACCTTTTTTTACATAATCTTAGATCATTTCAAGCACACAATTGACCAAAGTTCTGAGTTTGACAAAGCTTTTTTGAATTTTTAAATTTTTAATGAAAATTTTTTGGCAGTGCCATCGGATTGAACATCCCGAAACTAATAACGTTGTTTCCAAAATTCAATAAAAATCGAATTATATGCTGACCAAGAGCTTGTAGTCATTATTTTTAATATTTAAAATAAGCGTTGACGCTGGATTTAGCAGCCCCAAATCATAAAGTGGAGCAAATTTTAGTAAATTCCATAAGGAATTGGTAGGAGAAATTCTTTTTGCAATAGTTTATCAGGGTTTCGATATAAACTCACACTAGCCAACAGTGCTGAGATCAAACGAAGAATAACAGTTGCCAGTTTTATCTTCATTCGGCTGCAAAGGCAACTAATAAGCAAAGCAAAGTAATGGCCATGCTTAAGCTCTTTAAGGCTATTTTGGGGGAGGATAATTATTATCCGAAAGATAATAAATAAAAAATAGTATATAAACAAAAAGGAAGGTATGGAAGGTATAAGAAGGAAGGTTGCCTGAAGACAACCATCATCCAGCCTTGACTTTTGCTCTTAATCTGGATTCAAATCTTTCTAACAACGACTTCTTTGAAAATTATTACACTTTTAATTTTAAAAAGACAGATTTTAAGAAATTTAATAACTTGTTATCACAAGTAGACTGGTCTTTTCTAAGTAATAGCTTAAATATTAACTCTATGGTTATTGAATTTTGTAATGTTTTATTTGATTGTTTTCTTAAATTTGTTCCCCTTGGTACGATAGTGAACTAAAAAGTCTCAAGAATCGAATGAATAAGTTATGGTATGCATAGAAGCTATTTCGGATTGAAGCTAATTTTAAAAACTACTGCGAAGCAAGAGATATTTTTAATCGAACTTCAAGATTAAATTATTAGCCTATTGAATAGACCTTTTAAAAAGGAACAATTACGTGCAAGGGTTTTTATTTTGAATATGTTTGTTTGGCCCATAAGCATGCTTAAAACCGAAAATGCTACTAAATACACCCATGCGTTTCTGAGAGAATGGTCACACTGGCCACTTTTCAGTATTTTTCGTATAACTCGAAAACTAAGCTGAATTTGACAATTTTACACTTAATACTTTTTGTTCAAAATTAAATTTTCTTTCGAAATGGATGGTTTGGAAAATTTCTTAAGAAAATTAAAGGAGGAAAAGTAAAACAGAAACCAACATACAAAAAATCGAAAAATTAAAGATTTTAAAATTTTTTTCTAAATTGCGCATAACTTTTTTTCGGAGCAAAGAAACGCTCAAGACATGCATGAACAAAGTAAACTAGAGTCTTAAGGCCTTAATATGGCATGCTAATAAAGCCATATTGTTTGAAAATTGACATAGATATAGGCATTCAAACTTTACCATTTCTTATCATTTTTCGCGTTTTTTGCCCGAAAGTCAATTTGTTGGTACTTTATGACAAATTTTACATTCCTAGCACCTGGTACCCAATCTTATGTTAATCGGACCAGCCGTTTGGTCTATAGGTCTGAAAGCATTTAAAAACAGCCGAAAAACGAAATTGCGAACTTACATACTTTTAAAAATTCTCTATAGTTGTAATGTCATATTATATCATAATTTTGATTTTGAACATTTTTACGAAAGTGAAATTTGCCATATTGTACCGAAAAAGGGACTTTCGGGCCAAAACTGCGAAAAATTGTAAGAAATGATAAGGTTTGAATGGAAATATCTCTGTCAATTTTGAACACATATTAATTTTTGAACTTTTCATATTGTAGCCCTTAGTCTCTACTTTATTTTGTCTGTGCATGTCTTGACCCTATTTTTGCCTCAAAAAAAGTTATGCACAATTCAGTAAAAAATTAGATATCCTTGATTTTTTTATTTTTTTTAGGTTGGTTTTTGTTAACTTTTCCTGTTAAAATTTTTTTGTAAAATTTGTTGAACTATTCATTCCAATAGAAAATTTAATTTTGAACAAAAAGTTTTAAATGTAAAATTGTCAAATTCGGCTTAGTTTTCAAGTTACACTCAAAATATTGAAAAGTAGCTAGTGTGACGATTCTCTCAGAAACGCATGTGTGAATTTAGTAGCATTTTCGGTTTTAAGCATGCCTATGGGACAAACAAACAAACTCAATAATAAAAACACTTGCACGTGATTGTTCCTTTATACCCTTTATTTTCCGGTCAATTCAATAGGCTATATCTGAATTATCTACAGAAGGTGCAAAGTGATCTAAAATTGGATCCAAAATATTTTTGGAAATTCATTAATAGTAAAAGAAAGTCCTGCCCTTATCCGTCTGCCCTCAAGTCAAATGGAATTTCTAGTCATGACCCTCGGGTTATAACTCAACTTCTTGCTGACTTCTTTCAAAGCGCCTTCAACTGTGATAATAACAACTGTGATACTAACAACTATGATACCTTAAACTGTCATATTTTGAACTGTGATAAATTTGACGAAAAAGCCGTTAACTTTGGGCTTTTGAAATCTTTCTCTTACTTGACTGATATAAACTTCAATATTGATATTGACAACATTGCGAAGTTTATAACTAATCTAGACGACGCACGGTTGTGTACCAGGACCTGATGCAATACCTTCAACTATTAAAAAAAAAAACGATAAAGATCACTTGTCGTTGCCTTTGTCTTGAATATTATTTAACTTCTTTCTTAATCCCTCTTCATAAGAAAGGTAAAAAAGACGAAGTTAAAAATTGTAGACCTATTGCAAGATTATCGGTAATTCCAAAACTTTTTGAGGCTATTATAAGTGAATCTCTGTATTTGTATGTTAAATCATTCATTGTTCCAAATAAACTCGTCCTTATTGCCTTCAACTTGGGATTCAGAAACTCAAAAGGTTGGAGCATTGTTTCCCATTCGCACAATCTAGTTTAGCCAAGTCGACGTATTTTGATTTTTTGGACTACATTGTCTTTGAACAGCTCATTGAGCTCACGTTTGTGCCTTCTCCTCCAAAAATCCGTCAAATAATACGAGTATTACTTGCGAAAGAGCCCAGTATCAGTTTTCATTACTGATTTTCATCTTACCGAGAGTAGGAGTGTCTGTGTCTTGAGCGTAAGAAGAGTGTTGAACCTTTTTTGACAAACATAGATTAGAAGCAGTGGTTTCCAAAAGCATTTTTTCATCTCGACTTGAAGTTCATTTGTCATTTTCAGAATTTTTGATCTTTTACTGGCATTCATTTTAATGTCCTTCATCATAACTACCTACAATTTGTATTCCAATGAGTAGGATGGAAGACAAAACTTGCTCCGTATACAAACAACGTGGACAAAATTTGCATAAATTTACCAATTGTATTAGGTTAGGTTAGGTTAGGTAGAGCTGGATGTTAGTGATCAATACTGACACTTAGACCAAAGTTGGCCCGTTGTGATACCACATGTATCTTGAAAAATCTTCCACAGTCGTGAAAATTTAGAGCTCCTGACGAAGCGTGCAAGACTGTAAATGTCTTTGCTTGCCAGATCACTGGGATCGTTATAGTAGTAACCTCCTTGGTGGAGCCTACGTCTGTGTGAAAGAGCAGGGCAATTACAGAGAAGGTGAGGAATCGATTCTTCCTTCTCCTCGTCCATACAGCTTCTGTAAAATCATTTAAAAGTACGCCAAGCCGCGATGCGTGCCTACCTTTTAAACAGTGCCCCATTATGGCACCTACAATAGAGCTTATGTGCACTCTGCTTAGAGATTTTAAACACTTGAAGCGCTTTAAATCAAGGCTTGGCTAATTTTGTTTTGACGCCAAACAAGTAGTGATGTTGTTCCACCCAATGTTTGTTCTCTCCAAGGCTTCTTGCTTTAGCAAAAGTTTACACGTAGCGGTGGGCCGTGGGCATACCAATATTTAGCTTTTCAGGTGAAATGGGTAGTAATGTTCCACTTCTAGCGAGCTCATCAGCTTTACATTTACTTGGAATGTCACTATGACCCAGGGGTGAATATTAAACTGTTGCGCCATCTCCAACAGAAATGATCGACAGTTTAGGGCTGTTAGAGTTTGAAGAGACGGAGTCCAGGGATTTTATAGCAGCTTGGCTATCAGAGAAGTTTCATATCACGTTTTTCTTTGTGCCAAGATAGTCCTCCTTTTATGGTTAGAAGTTCGGCCTGGAATACGCTACAGTGATTAGAAGACGGCATGTGAGACTTAAATCAGAGTACACATCTCCACCAACCCCATTGTCGGTCTTCGATCCGTCGGTGTAGAAATGAATTGATTGATCTAAGAATTCCACATCCTCCCAGGTGGATCTGGAAAGGTATGGTTACTTCAAAGTTTTTATCGAAATTCAGCAGTGGGATTGTGTAGTCAGAGAAAACCGATTGTATTGGTCACAAAATGAAAATACAGGTTGACTAAACTGAATTCTCACGGGATATCAAAATTATTTCAAGTTAAAGAGTTTTGCAAAAGGTTGATTTAGAGAAAAATAAATAAGTTTGGAAATTTGACAGGAGTATACAACCAACATGGTGAAAAAATTCTTGTTAGAGGGAAATTCGACTTAGGGGGAGTTCGACTTAAAGGACGTCGACTATAGTTACATAAAATTGGTAGCCAATTAAATTATCTACAAGATTGATTATGACAAATTTTGTCCTTAACTTGACGGTTAAGGAGTTATTGTGCTGTAAAGAGGGAATAAACTGAAAATCTTACAAAATACGAAATTTTAGCCTTTTTTGGGAGCTCCATAGCGCTGATTGTAGTGGTTGTAAAAAAATACTTTCTAGGTTATATTTGTAGGAAATTTAATTGTCTACAAAGTTTCCATATACTTTTTTCTGTAAAAATATACCGGAAAGAAGTTATAAGCAAAAAACTGAAAAAAGTGCCAATTTTTTGTAGTTTTTCCAGGATTTTGAAGGGGGCGGAGGGGGCGTGGTTGTGGAATTTTGGAATTTTCATCTACTAACCATACCATATAACATATCAAAAATTTAGAACTACCCGACCTTTTGTAGTGTAAAACCTCTCTATTAACTGGACTATAGTAATTAGTTGACTTAATAAATAAAAGAACTAAGTTGAAAATGGGTAATTCAATGTAGATTGCTTGGAGTTAGCTAACCAGGGTCCAAGCTACCCGGAGACGCAAATTGCATGAAGTCTAAATCCATCTTATGTAAAAATGTTAGAACTTTATGGAAAACATTTCCATCTCGCGAACACTGCCGCAATGTTTTGTGCCTCTAATTATTTTATCTGTATTTTTACAAACATTATTCTAGTGAACTAACTGTTGCATTCCTCCCTTTAAGCGATTCCACCGTAATACTCGTACTTCTAGGGATGCCCATCAGTTTATCGTTGACCCCAATTTCGGACCTACTGTCAAGTATTTACTGAGATTTTGTTCTTACTTGCATTACCCGAATGTGAAATGCTTTATCTGGCCCTGTATTTCCCTCTCATTTTGATTTTCAGAGCTACAAAATCAATGTACATCAGTATTTCTTGAATCCTTCCCTATTTTCCTAACACTCGCGCTGGGTTAAATCATTTTAAGGGTAGTCAAACTTAAAACCCCTTTAGTTCGCGTTAATTATGGGTCACACCACTTTTGTACTCACGGCGTTATTTATATCATCTAATTTGGACACTTTATCAAGTCCCTACATCATCAATCATGACACCTTAAGGCTGTCAAAAATATTGTGCCTTTTAGGCCTTAAGAACATTTGTATGTTTACCATCATCGGCGTGTTAGGTACCTACCAAAAGTGAAACATAAATCACAACTATGGTAAGATATTATAAAGTGTGTATTTAAGTTAAACTTATACTATTTTGAAGTAAGAAATTGGACTCTTCCGACTACACAGGTTTGAAAATATTGGATAACTTTTGGACAGGAAAAGCCTGATTTTGGGCACTGAAAACATCCGCAAATCCATCATTCTTTCTCCGCTAAAAGCACTTTATTCTCGTTTTTCGTTTTTTTTGAAGTTATCTAACTACGTGGGGTGATATTTTTGTTAGAAAAATTAGAAATGACTTTTAAAAATACTTATACTTTTCTTTAAAACTCAAGTTAAATCTTTCCACTAATTTTCTTACCATCCGAGAAATCCCTTGTTATAATTTACGTACTAAGCCATATTTCTACATGTACGTTATTTAGCGTGCTTATGAAATTGTGTAGGGTCGGTCAGATGAAGACTAAAAATTAACCTAGCTTTTTATGGAGATAAAAGATTTTAAAGATGAAGATAAGTACTTTCAGGAGTCATTCAAAATTTTGTTGACAGTAAATATATTATTGTGTTGTTACATAACCTCAAAAATAGAGGATCAAAAGCTTTGTGGTCATTTTTGAACAAAAATAACTCAAAAACCCGAGCTGATTATAAAAACAGATTATTGTTATTGTTTTGAATTCAACACCAAACACTACTTTTAGAATGTCTTTTACGTCTTCGTTTCCAAAACCATGTTAATGTGTGTTATCACGTTAAATTGCCCAAAATATCATGAATACATTTCCTTCGAATTCAATCATTTTTTACGAATGCAAAGGAAATGAAAGACTTCGCAGTCTTTGATTGGTCAATGATGACCGAGAGTCTCTTTTTTAAAGTGCTGAAAATGATAATTTGTCTCTATGTGCTGGCTGGCACCAAAGGTGATAAGTGAAGATATAACGCTAGATTCTCATAATCATCAAAAAGATCATTTTCTCATTCTCCGTGGCCTAGATGTTAGAACATTTTCAACAGCAATTTGTTTTCATCCGAAGCATTGAACAATTAGTGCAATATTCTTTGAAGGCCCATGTACTTGCCGATAAAAAATATTAAAACAACACCTAAATATTTGCATTACAAATGTTAAAAAAAAATTAAAATCGAGTCTTCAATTTTCCTAAGCTACAAAATCAAAATATACTTGCACAAAGTACAAAAAATTTACCCTAAAGGTTAACACTTTATTATCAAAAGATAAATAAATATCAATTCACAAGCAAAAAGCTCATTTGATCAAGAAGATTAAATCATAAACAACAATTGAGCCCCAATCTAGCAATTTTGCAATAAAAAATATACAATCGTACACTACCTAAACAAAATAATGAATTTAAAAAAAAACTATTATATTAACATGAACATATTCACAATAATAAAAACCTATAAAATTAAAAAAAGACAAAAAAAAAACATTTAAAATGAAACTCACCATTATTATCGTCATCTTGCAAATGATGTTTCAGCTGATGTAAATGCGCATAGAAGTGATGATGATGCAGTACACATGCCAAATCGGTGCAATTTAACATTTTTCCAGATTTTACAAATCGTGGCTATGATTCCCTGTAAATAAACAAAATGAAGAGAAAATACAAATAAATTACAAATTTCTCTTCAAAAAAAAAAAAAAACAAAACAAAACAATAACAAATCTGCAAAACATAAAAATAAAAAAAAGCCTCTTCATTGTCCGCCAAAAAGAAAACATTAAAACACCATTACTGGTTACTGGATATTACTTAAGATACAGCCTGCAAAATGACACTCGTTAGACTCAAATTGTGACCCAAGCTGTTTTTGGCTCGGTATAACGCTGGAATACTGTCAAAATAATTGTGGCCATTAGTTGCTAGTCAGTCAGTCAGTCTATCCGAAAATGAAACCAGTTTTTACGTTAAAAAAATAAATAAATACATATGTAAGTAGTTATACCTATTTATGTAAAGTCAAGTCCAGCATAGCCATTAGCCCCGATAACGCGCAGGTACCGTTAACTTGATACTTGCACGCATGCTATAATGTTGGTGAATTATAGTGCTGCGCAGGCGTGTGCTAACTTTAATTGCTACATAGTGATGGGTTGCGTAAAATAAATTAAAATGTTTGCGCGAACATTGTGAATAAATTTAGTAATCCATAATGAATTGCATGAACTTGCCATAAACTTTCAAAAGAGAGGTCTGGTTCAAAATTCGATTCCTTTAAGTATGCAGCAGGAATTAATGTGTTGAAAGGAGAAATTTTGAAATGAAAAATGTTTTCATCTCTCACTTGAATATCAATTCGGACAAGTGTAAGTGCAAGAAAGTCCGAATCTATTAAGCCATTTGATTTTTTTGAGTCAAGATGTCTAAGCAGTCCAAAACAAGCTATTCAGATTTATGACATTAGAAATTGTGATGACAACTTCTCAGTTGGTTGTAAAAGTTAATTTTTCTTCATAGAAGAAATCCATCAAGCTGACAAGAGATTTAAAAATGAGAAATCCTCCTTTGGGAGAGAAACGTATAGAAAAACAAACAAATTGCAGGTGCTAACAGCGCACCTTCACTTCAACCGGCATCATCGCATCAAAAGAGATGCGATCGGTTGGGTTAGTGAAGTTGGTAGATATGATAAGTGATTGCAAATTTATGTTTGTGTAGAAGACTTTCGTATCGCATCGTAGCAATCTAAGCAGGATTTTCCTGTCTTTTTGCAAAAAAAAATTAAAATTGATGGGGGAGATATCAAGATTTTGTTTCAACCAAACACGACCTTGACTTATCAACAAGATTTCAAGTTTTTTTTTCCTTTGATTTACAGTGGGGCACCACTTACGGAAAATTGGAAAAAGTTAGAAGAAAAAAACACATTTAATAAATTTAATTTTTAATTTAGAGATTTACTGCAAGACCTCTTCCTCACCCTTTTTTATCACTTGGATTTGCTTCACAGAGTACAGAGTGGTCAGTTTTTCATTGATTAAGCGCAAGGAGTTGGTAAGTGTAAAAGCAACTAGCTGATTAACTGGGCACTGCCACTTAATGCACGAGAGAAAGATACTTTTGAAACCAAGTATTTTTACTTGCTCCTTGCTATACATGGAGTAAAAAAAAATTGAACTCGAGATATTGATCAGACTTGTAATTACGATGATAGCGAATGTAGAGTATGGTCACCTTATACCAGTTAAACTATATTAATATAGTATGTACATACTTGTATAGATATATATATCATCTAAAACTTATATGAGAGAAAACTCTTCTTGCTATTACGAAGAACAAATAAACAGTCTATCATTAGAACTCAATTGGATCGTGTTTTATTGATACATTACATTACATTACATTGAAATCTATATGTCTGTCCGTTCGACTACAGCCTAAACGGATCAATCGTTTTTCTTAAAACTTGGTATCATTCCCCCATATGATTTTTTTGATTTAATAAGAATCAAAAATATTTTTTAACAAGTTCACAAAATCTTATTTTTCTTAAATATGGCTCCATAATCTAAAAAATTAAAATACACCACTGGGTCGCACGTACTTGCTATTTTTCTCAAGAGGCTGTGGGTTTAAGAAAATTGTATATACCGATATGGAAATTATGAAAGAAAAATGTTTAAAAGCATTAAACACGATATTTAGATTTGCTCAAACAACTCTTTTGATAGGTAGTTAAAAGGTGAACAAAAAGCAAACCATCTTAATTTTTGAGTGAATATGATAGCATGTAAAAAAAATTAAAATCGTTGGAGGGCTTTTTTTTTTTTAAATAATTTTTTATATATCAAATTCTTAAAACATTTTTAAGGACACATTTTGGTATACAAATCTTAAGTATTTATTTATGTGCACATAAAAATAAAATAAAAAAAAAATTGTTAACCCGTTTTTGAGATATCGAATTTTCGAAAAAATAGCTTAAGACATTTTTTTAAATTTCAAAACTTTCTTTTCTGACGATTTTGATATGCAATATTATTTGAACTGAAAATTAATTTAAATCCGTTCTGCTGATAATGAAATATTCAAAATAAAAATAAAAAACATTCTATGAGAGGTACTACTAATAGTTGCTAAATGCAAAATTTTATAATTTTTAGTAGATAGTAGATTGTACCAATTTTAGCATACGGAAA
Organism: Dasysyrphus tricinctus; assembly: GCA_963921185.1. Lineage (NCBI taxonomy): Eukaryota > Metazoa > Arthropoda > Insecta > Diptera > Syrphidae > Dasysyrphus > Dasysyrphus tricinctus. The sequence continues at coordinate 79,086,772 of OY992530.1, read as the reverse complement.
AAGTTTAATCAAAACCGTAAGAGTCGTTTTTGAGAAACAAAAGTGTTTTCCTTAAACTTTTAAACTTAAACTTAAACTTTTTTTATGGAAAGTACCGTTATTTTTTAAATAATTTAGAAAATACTAAAAAATTCCAAAGTATCGAGTTTCAAAAAAATCGATCATGTCTCTCTCAACCTATATGATTTTCAAAAAAAAACTGAAACATTTTTTAAGAATCGAAAAATATTTTTTTTTTTTAATTTTGGTATAATACTATTTATAGTTTTTGAAAGTTTCTGTATAAGAAAATGATTGAAATCAATCACACAGCTTTGAAGAAAATGAAAAATAAGAAATTGGTTCCTTGTGAGTTAACATTGATAGCCATTTTTTTTGAAAAATGGTTCCCTACCCCAAAGTAGCCTTTACTCAAAGCAATTTATTGATTTTTTTTAAAGAAAAGCTTTGGAGCCGTTTTTGAGAAAAATGCAATTGTGTAAAATTGCTAAAAAAAATTGAATGGCAGGTATAAAAATGCAAAAATAATTGTATACCTTCTAGGAAAATGTTAAAAAACCTTTGAAGAAACTCTCATTCTTCGCGAAAAAGATTCCTTAAATTTTAATAAATTTTTGTCTGTGTGCTAGAATTTGAACAGTATAAAATATTTAAAATAAAATGCACGACTGATTCGCAAGTACTTGCTCTTATGTTCAAGGCACTGCGGGTCTAAGAAAATTGTATATAAAAACATGGAAATTATGAGAGAAAAATGTAGAGAAGCATAAAATACGATATTTGAATTAACTAAAATAGCTCCTTTGACAATTTGAGGTGAAAAAACAGAATGCCATCTTAATTCTTGATTGAATATGATTGTATGGGAAAAAAAAATTAAAATATAGTACTTAAAACATTTTTAACAACAAATTTTTGTATGCAAATCTAGATTATATATATTGATGTGTATATAAAAACAAAATTTGAGAAAAAAAAAAATTGTCAACCCTTTTTTGAGATATCGAATTTTCAAAAAAAAAAAATTGAAACTTTTTTTAAAAATTCAAAAACTTTTTTTTCGTGAAAATTTTGATATGCAATATAGTTTAATCTTATCTGAAATTTGTATATAAGAAAATTCATCTAAATCCGTTAAGCAGATAACGAAAAAATTCAAAATAAGAAAAAACGTTCTATGACAGGAACTATTAATAGTTGCTAAGTGAAAAATTTTATAATTTTTGGTGGTAGATCGTACTAATTTTAGTACTTGAAAAAAGTTTGATCAAAATCGTAGGAGTCGTTTTTAAGTAAAAAAATTTGTTTGCTTTGCGGTTTTTTAACTTTTTTTATGGAAGGTACCGTTATTTTTTCATAAATGTAAAATTTTTTCTAAAAATATTTTAGAAAGTACTAAAAAACTCTTAAGTATCCAGTTTCAAGAAAATCGATTATGTCGTCAGAATATTTGATTTTTCGAAAACAAAATTAAAAACATTTTTTAAAAATCCAAAAAATATTTTTTCAAAAATTTTGGGACACAAAACTATTTATATTTTTTGGAAGCTTTGTATAAAAAAATTATTGAAATCAGTCTTACCGTTTTGAAGAAAATCAAAAATTAAAAAATGGATCTTTGGGAGGTACCATTAATAACCATTTTTTGACAAATGCTTTTCCACCCAAAGGAAGCCTTTACTAAAATAAATTTACTAAATTTTGTTTAAGAAAAGTAGTCGAGCAGGCACCGTCATTTTTGATTCTGCCAGTTACAATAAAAGTTATCATTGAAAAAATAAAATTATTTGTCAAACTATATAGATAATTGTATGGAAAGTTGCGTTTACTGAGCCACACTTTTTTGAAAAGTTGCAATTACTGAGTCACTAATGGTAAAAATTTGGGTGTTGCTTTAACAGAGGTATTGCGTTTATCGAGGGTTGCTTTTACCGAGGGCGTACTGTAGTACCTATGTATATCGCAAGTAAAAATTGCACTAAGCAACTATTAACAGTACCTCCTCAAGAATGCAATTTTTTGGTTTAGAATTTCTTCTTTATTAGCTGATCGAACTAAAATAAATTTTCTTAAACGAAAACCTTCAAAAAGTATATAAAAAATTGCATATCAAAATTTTCAAAAAAATATTTTGCGAATCTTGAGAGAAGAGTATACATAATTATAATATTGCATATCAAAATTTTCAAAAAATATTTTTGTGGATTTTGAAAAAAACTCAAAATATATTTTTTGAAAATTCAATATTTCAAAATCGGGTTGGTAGTTCTTTTGTTTTATAAATGTAATTTTAATCTATATATTAATAAAAACTTAAAATTTCGTCTACCAAAATTTATCCTTGAAAAAGTTTTATATATACAAAATCAATCCACTCATACTATTCTCAATCTTTTTTTTTTTGCATTCTGTTTTTTGATATTCATTTTTTTACCTCAAACTATAACTGGAATTGTTTAAGCAAATTCTTATATCGAATTCATGCTTCTAAACATTTTTTTCTTATAATTTCAATGCCTTAAATTTCCGTGTCTTTTACAATTTTCAAAACGATAAACCTCTTGAACATAAGAGCAAGTACGTGCGACCCAGTCATGTATTTAATTTAATTTTCAAAATACTGTGTTTTTGGTTATGTTTGTAGTTTTTTTTTAATTTCTAAAGAATATTCAATGATCAAATTAATTAATCCATGTAGCACATCGGATTTGACAGAAGATGATGTTAGTCACAGTTTTAGATATTTGAGCATCCAACCTTTTCACTTATTTTTGATCGATATGACACCAAATCGAATCATTTAAAAAAAAGCTTGGCAATTGCCCTACTATGATTGCAACGATATACCCGTTTTATTGTTTGTTGCAATAGTACGTATACGGCACAGTGTACAATTTTAATAAAAGCCGAATAGCTTCTATTTATTAGTGTAGCACTTTAATGATCCTTAAATATATTTATTAAAACTTGAATATTGTTTCTATATTATGCTATTTTTATATTTTAAGGTGAAACAGCGTTGGTTTTTATGCAACTAGTAATAGACCCGAATACAATTCGATTGATTGAACTCATATGTATGTGTTGGATAAATTTCTGGAAAGGTTTTGAAAAAAATTCAACTCCGTCTATAATCTTATGATTGGGTACCATAAGCTGACTTTATTAGTTTCGATTTTTATAATATTGAATATCAAAATTTTGATTGCCTCAAGGACCAAGTCTTTTTGAAATGTTAATTTTCAAAATGTCGATTGGGATCGAAATTTTATTAATCGAGATTTCAACTATCGCATTCAGATGATAGTTTAGGGAAAAATGGTTATAAAAGTGCGGTCTTAATTAACTATAATTCAAGCACCTTTAGCACTTTAGCTAGTTCTTAAAAACAAGAATATGTGTCTTAATGGGAGTCTTAAATGGTTCATAGTATCAAATAACTGTTAAGATCCTGTTAAAAAGTCAGACAAGAATTTTTGATTCATAAATTTGTGCTTCTTGCGTGCATGCAGGTAATATTGGAAACAATATTGACAAGGCAATTTTTTCAGGACTTTTTTTCAAGGCAGTTGACTTTCTGTCAGGTCGAGATTTAAAAATCTTTTTTAATGGTACAAAAAAAATACATATCAAATATCATATTCTTACAATCTACTTAAAATGACTCCAACAGTGTTGTACAATAATTGATTAGACCCCGGGTGTAACCCTTGATTAAAAAATCTACTTCTGAGGAAAGAACATGAATATAAACATCGATCTATTGAAAGAATTTCCATCCAATCCTCCAAGGTAAGCATTAATTTAAATTGCCACCTTTTAATTAATATCAAATTCATCCGCAAGTAAGTACTTTATAAATTCCTTTAGAATCATAGGGCACGGTAGTGCCCACTCAAGCTCGCGGCACAACACAATTCTTACAGGAATAAACTCAAGCGATTTTCAACCTCCCTCTAACTTCAGTACCAATAACACTGACAGATCATCAGAATTATGGAGCACTTCCCGACATCGTAGAAACTTGCAACTTCGCACAACGCAACGGTAGGTCTTGTGGTACATACAAAGGAAAAATTCGAAAATCTGCTATTTTATATTCAGGGGCGTGGCATCCACCCACATTCTTAAAAATGCTTATAAATTATATGGAGCACTTCCGATTGTTGTAGAACGATATAAAATTGGAAAATCGGTAGGGCTTGAAGTACTTAGAAAGAAAAAAAAATCAAAAATTTGGAATTTTTCGTTCAGGAGGCGTGGCATCCACCCACTTTCTTAAAAATTCTTATAAATTATATGGACTACTTTCGATTGTTGTAGAACGAAGAAAATTGGTAAAGCGGTAGGGTTTGACGTGAATACCCAAGATAAAAGTGGGCGTGGCATCCACCAACTTTCTCAGAATTGCTATTATTTATATGGGGCACTTTCGGTTGTCATAGCTTTATTAAACTTTGTAGAGCGGTAGGGCTTGATTTTCACCTGGCAAAATAAATTTTTTGCAAAAAGCAGTGAAATTACAACAAAAACATAAATGTTAAAAAAAAAGATCCAATTTCTTACATGTACAAGAAACCTGCAGTGTAAAAAGTCAGCCAAAAAAAGTGAGGACACCTAAAATATTTGCCAAATTTTAAGTTCATGAAGTATAACATCAAAGATCTTGAGTAGAGTAATTTTGAAACAGCTCCAAACTATGACAGAAATTAGGTATTTAATGATTACTGATAAAAATTTGGTGGATTTACTTGCCAAGTTTTCTCTTAATTACTTACTGAATTAAAAATTTATGAAAACTTGACAGTGAACCCAGCAAATTTTAATCAGTAATCATTAAATACCGAATTTCTGTCACACACATTATTATTATACACACCGTAAAACCGAGGCTGATTTCTTTTAACTAAATAAACAAATAATATAATTTTAAGGAACGAGTAAGTACACGCGTTTTTATTTACATTTGAGGGGATTTAAGAAAAAGAATTGTTTTCGATAAGTTTTCTCTGTCTAATCATTAAAATATTTGTTGCAAAATTTAGTCGTTCCTGGTGAATTTGGTTTCATTTATTATTAGTTATTTTCCAGATAAAAACCAAATAAAAACCAAAGCATACCCATAGGCGCCCGGAGGGGGGGGCAAGGGGGGGCAGTTGCCCCCCCCTGGCTCTGGACAATACCACGCAACTAAGGAATTTTTAATTTTTTTCTTTGAATTTTAACAAATAGTTTGGCTTCTTTCCATGATTTGCCCCCCCCTGGCTCTGGATCATACCAAATGTATTTGAAAATATCTTTAGTTTCGATATTGTTGGAAAATATGGATATTTTCTTTATAGCTTCTTTATTGAGTTCATGGTTTGCCCCCCCTGGCACTACCACGCAACTAGCATTTTTACTTTGAATTGTTCACAAATAAAAAGTGGAGATTTTCTTATTTAAAAGAAAAAGTTTGATTCGGAACTAGCCCAGTCAAATTAGTAAAAAAAGGGCATGAAATCGCATTTTTCGATGGACAAAATTTTTTGTATGGATTTTTGGGGCTAGAGAAAAGAGATTGGTTTTATTTTTTTGAAATAGCTCGCTCGCATTTCATTTCACAGCAAAACATCCAACTTCAACTTTGTAGAAAATAAAATTTCCTATAAAATAAGCTATCAATGACGTCTGTAGGTTGTTTAGTCTTTCAGTTATAATGGTCCAATGTTCCTCTATGGGTTGTATTTTGGGGATGGTATGACTTTTCTTGAGTTATCTCGGTTACCTTTGAATTTTTTGGATGATGCTTTTAGAATAATTTTTAGTTCTTATAACGACCTATGAAATGAGAATAATCGATATCATCAGCCATGAATTATGTGAATCATCCAATTCATAAGTTCTCACTTTATGAGAGAAAAAATAAGTATAATATTTTTTTTTTCGTAAAATGTTTATCCGATGAATCGTACAAAAAAGATATTACTTAAAATTTTGTCCAAAGTGATGATATAAATTTAACATATATCATGCGTGGAGTTACATACTACATAGAAGGTCATGAGGCAGCCGGGAAGGTCTGGGCACCGACGTTACTTGTCGTTGAAAACTGAGTTATACATATATCCTCACTCAAAGTGTACACCGAAGGTATTGCATGCTGAACTTAAATGCTGCTACAGTTCCAACAACAGCCCAAGAACCATTCCTAGCCAATGAGCAGAACAGAAATAAGTTTATCCAACTCCTTAAGCATAAACTGCTAGACACAGGTTACACGGTTTTTCAGGACAAAGGTGATGCTGATTTGCTTATTGTCACTACAGCCATTAAGGAGTCTTATCTGCATGACTATGTTACAATCGTTTCCGATATTCTTGTTTTGTTAACGGAACATGGGAAACATGCGAATGTGTTTCTTCGGAAACCGAAAAAATCACACGCACCAGAGAAATGGTACTCAACAAAAAGTATCAAATATGACCGCATAGTATCAGACAACATTTTAATTGTACACGCTTTATCCGGCTGTGATACAACGTCAGCAAAGTACTTCGCGGGTTCGTTTCCACTATGGAAAAAAGTTTCAGCAACCTTGCTGCAGAAGTGGAAATTTTCAAACGAAAATTCGTTGACCCAGAAGAAATTATTGTGGCAGGGGAAAAATTCTTTTTAGCACTCTATAGTGGAGGAAAGACAACTTCGTTATACAAAATTTACGAGGTTCATTACAAAAACGAAAAATAATCTTTTTTCACTACCCCCTACAAAAGAACTAGCTCCTCCCGAAATAATGAAGATTATTTTTTGTTCCTGCGCATCAAAATGTGGAGCGACTTGTGGATGTTGCAAAGCGGGCTTGATGTGTTGCCCCTCTGTGCACATTGTAGCGGTGCAACTTGCAGCAACATCCACAAATGTATTGAAATTACTGAAGATGATTGCGAAGATAAAAGTACCCTTCTCTTGCAGATTCCTCACTACAAAATAATACCAGAAGAAACGATATCTGAAGCTGATATACACGATGATGAAATGATACCAGGACCTTCAAAAATCGCAAAATACTCCTCTTAATTATTTTACCAAAATTCACTACTTATGTATCCTCTCTTCTCTTCAAACACTAACACAGAGAAAACTTATTGTTAAACACACTTTACCTGTTATTATCATTTTTTTAATTATTCTGTTAATACAAACCAATCAATAAATTTGAAATCTAAAAAATCCTTTTTTTTTTTCTTGACTCATAAAGTGAGAATTGAATAATTCACACTATTCGTGGCAGATGATATCAATTAAAGGCTCGTTATAAGAACTAAAAATTATTCTAAGAGCATCATCCAAGAAAATCAAAAGTAACCGAGATAACTCAAGAAAAGTCATACCACCTCCAAACCACAGCCCTATGGGAACATTGGCCCGTTATAACTGAAAGATTAAACAACCTACAGAAGTCATTGACAGCTAATTTTATAGACAATTTAATTCTCTACAAAGGTGAAATTGGACGTTTTGCTTTAAAATGAAATGCAAGCGAGCTATTGCATAAAAACAAAACCTATCTCTTTTTCAAGATAGCGGCTTTTCCCTTACCTCAAAAATACCAAAAAAATCGTTTTTATGATAAGAAGGCGTACCCAAACAGATTCCATAGAAAAACTTGTCCATCGAAAAATGCGATTTGGCTTCGTAATTTGACTGGGCTAAACACGAAATTTTTGTTTTGAATTTTCAAATCTTATAGACCGAGAGCTAGTGAACGTTTTGCTTAAAGTGTTTTATACCGCTCCAAATTTTGTTGGCGTGCTATTTGCATCAGTGCGAACTACATGGTATCAGCCTGGCAGCGATTTCGCGGTTCCTTGACCACCAAAATGCACTTTCAAAATGCAAAAAAATGAGCGAAGTTAAAGTGTTTTATACCGCTCCAAATTTTGTTGGCGTGCTATTTGCATCAGTGCGAACTACATGGTATCAACCTGGCAGCGATTTCGCGGTTCCTTAACCACCAAATTGCACTTTCAAAATGCACTAGCAAAAAAAAAAGTGTTTTATACCGCTCTAAATTTAGTTCACTAACACTAAGTACACGTGCAAACTGAATACCACCAACCTAGCAGCATTACGACGCCCCTAAGGCCACCAAAATGCACTTTCAAACTGCACCGACAAAATAAGAAAAAATAGAAAGTATTTTGTGCCCCCCGAAATTTCATAAATTTTTGCTCTGTATATGTACAAACAACATGCCATCAACCTGGCAGCGTTACTACGACCCTAAGGTTACCAAAATGCACTTTCAAAATGCACTTAAAAAATTAAAGTATTTAATACCACTCTAAACTACGTTCACTTATGCTCTGTACATGTACAAGCCACATGCCATCAACCTGGCAGCGTTACGACGGTCCTAAAGTCACCAAAATGCACTTTCAAAAATGCACTTAAGAAATAAAAAAAAAAAGTGTCTTATACTGCTCTAAATTTCGGTCACTTATGCTCTGTATATGTACAAGCCACATGCCACCAACCTGGCAGCGTTACGGCGGTCCTTAGGTTACCAAAATGCACTTTAAAAAATACACTTAAGAAATAAAAAAAAATAAAAGTGTCTTATACTGCTCTAAATTTCGGTCACTTATGCTCTGTACCTGTACAAGCCACATGCCATCAACCTGGCAGCGTTACGACGACGGTCCTAAGGTTAGTATTTGTCTTGATATTTTTAAACTATCCTGAAAATCGAAACTTAGCATCCAGATTTGCAAAAATTAGCTAATGGTTAAAAATACTACAGATGCAGCCATGCAGGTTACTTAGGGGATGTATGCTTTGCAAAGATGATCATTATGACATAGTGACTTGGTTCCGGGGTGGACCAGGGCCTAAGTACACTGTATTGCTTAAGAATAAAAAACTTTTATTTTTTGGTGCATTTTGAAGGTGCATTTTGGTAACGTAACGCTGCCAGGTTGGTGGCATGTAGCTTGTACATATACAGAGCATAAGTGACCGAAATTTATAGCAGTATAAGACACTTTTATTTTTTTTATTTCTTAAGTGTATTTTTGAAAGTGCATTTTGGTAACCTAAGGACCGCCGTAACGCTGCCAGGTTGGTGGCATGTGGCTTGTACATATACAGAGCATAAGTGACCGAAATTTAGAGCAGTATAAGACACTTTTTTTTTTTTATTTCTTAAGTGCATTTTTGAAAGTGCATTTTGGTGACTTTAGGACCGTCGTAACGCTGCCAGGTTGATGGCATGTGGCTTGTACATGTACAGAGCATAAGTGAACGTAGTTTAGAGTGGTATTAAATACTTTAATTTTTTAAGTGCATTTTGAAAGTGCATTTTGGTAACCTTAGGGTCGTAGTAACGCTGCCAGGTTGATGGCATGTTGTTTGTACATATACAGAGCAAAAATTTATGAAATTTCGGGGGGCACAAAATACTTTCTATTTTTTCTTATTTTGTCGGTGCAGTTTGAAAGTGCATTTTGGTGGCCTTAGGGGCGTCGTAATGCTGCTAGGTTGGTGGTATTCAGTTTGCACGTGTACTTAGTGTTAGTGAACTAAATTTAGAGCGGTATAAAACACTTTTTTTTTTGCTAGTGCATTTTGAAAGTGCAATTTGGTGGTTAAGGAACCGCGAAATCGCTGCCAGGTTGATACCATGTAGTTCGCACTGATGCAAATAGCACGCCAACAAAATTTGGAGCGGTATAAAACACTTTAACTTCGCTCATTTTTTTGCATTTTGAAAGTGCATTTTGGTGGTTAAGGAACCGCGAAATCGCTGCCAGGTTGATACCATGTAGTTCGCACTGATGCAAATAGTACGCCTACAAATTTTGGAGCGGTATAAAACACTTTAAGCAAAACGTTCACTAGCTCTCGGTCTATTATTTTTTCTTATTTTTTAATACATTAAACAAAGTCGAGTTAGTAACACCATTTAAAACTCAAGAACGGCTGGACCTATTTAATTGATATCTGATTTGTTGGAATCGTCTCGAATAGTATAGAATAATTAATAAAATATCGGAAAAATTCACGGAAAAAATATATGCACTTTGGTTGCCTGTTTTATGTATACAAAATAAATCGGGAGGTCGATTTTATATATTTATAGAAAATAATTTAACGCTGAACAATTTGTAAACAGTACGTCCAAAGTTGTTTTGGATTTTGTCATTGGCTGAACGGATTTAAATAAGGATCTGAAAAGGTCCTTAAAATAAATCTTTCTTCATCAAGTATCAATTCACTGCGGCTGTGAAGCTATTTATAAAAAAAAATGGCCCCATCTGTCAAGCCATGAATTTTCAAAGTCTGTTGAAGAATGGCTACGATGTCGATGCTTTAAGAAAACTTCTAAAAAATCTGAAATTTTCCCATTTTTTACAAAAATGTGATTTTATGGCCTTTTCGAATGGGGATAGAATGGCAGCTGTTGTTCTGAAAAGGAGAGAAAATTGTTCCGGATTTGATTTCAGAATCGTTCACACGTATCGAATCGGTCTTCCGGATTGCCAATCGAAAAGGCCATTAGGGAAATTCGTTGGAATTTGGATATTTTCAAAACAGTGTGTTTAAAAAACATGTCAACATTTTGCAACCTCGTTATTCCTTAAAAGATTTCAATGAAATTGACACAGGTAATGGCTTATACAGAATTAAAAAAGAAAAAAATATTTTCAAAACAGGGTGCTTTAAAAAAAATGTCAACATCGTTGTTCCTTGAGTGAGTTCAATAAAATTGACAGGATAGCTAACAGAAACGAATATTTTCAAAACCGTGTTTCAAAATATGGCACGATCATCACCATGACCTGTGGCAATTTCATTGAAATCACTCAATAATCTATCAAGGTCAAAGGATTTCAAAACTTTTTTTTGAAACTGTCCTTTTTCCTTTTGTAAAATTACATTTTTATTTCTTATTTCAAAGGTTCGTAAATGGATCTTTAATAGTTCTCGCATAATAAATTCGGAATGAACCATATTCTATAGATCCACATCCTAGCATTTTTGGTTCGATCGTGAAATTGAATTTTGTTTTAATCGAATAAAAAATAACATTCCCTTTTGATTTTTTCACGAGTGAAAGAATGATATTTTGTTGTTCTATGAACCTTGCTTTTTATACAAAAACTTCCAAAAAAATGCCTGTGTGGTTAAATAAGTACGGTCTACTATTAAATATAAAATAATTTTACTATTAACAGTGCCTCCCATAGAACGTTATTTTGGATTTTTTCATTATTGACTGAAGGATTTAAATGAAATTATTTATAAAAACTTCCAAAAAGCTCAAATTGTACTGCATATTAAAATTAAAAAAAAAAATATTTTTTTGAATACCCATTTTTTTCGAAAATTTGATATCTCAAAATTGGTCTGGTGTCTGCCCCCCCCTGGACAAAATCCTGCGGGCGCCTATGAGCATACCTATAACTTATCAATAATGAATTTAGATCATTGGGGCTATCAGGACTCGGAACCGAAAGAAAAAATCAATATGTAATAAATCACGGCTGCACTGTCTGATAAGGTTACACTTTTACCTTTTTTTATAGCTCGGAAGAAAAGCATATGATAGGGCTTTTTATGACACACATTTTGTACAAATAAAGATTTTTTATATTATCTAATGATATTTATTACAGTTTTTTTAAATAAGGCCTTTCAAAGTGGCTGATAACGTTTTATTAGGTATTACTTCCGAACTTATGAGACATAATCAGCCACTTTAAAAGGCCGTATTTCGAAAACTATTATAAGTATCACATAACTTTTTTATACCAAATGCGAGTTTTACAAGGTCTTATCATACGCATATATGAAAAATTCAAAGCCTTGCACTGTAGTTTTTTGAGTTATAAACAAACGAAACCTTATCACTAGTCCTTCGCCGTGACCATTAATATAATGTTTAGTAATAAAATAAAGAATTGCCAAGTTTGTTTAATCAATCGAAAATTCATGAGGAAGTGTGGAAAAAAGTATAGGTAATCCGACACACTTTTTTTTTAATTTTCGATACACAAGGCGCTGAAAATCGATTTTTCATTGCTGGTCCAGTGCTCAGAGCAATATCTATTATCAAATACATTGACTTACATTGTTTTTGCATTATGGTCCCCTTAGTCTTATCAAAGGCAAAGGCAAAGAGCAAGGGGATATATGCCAAAACGCCAAACAAATTCTTGTCTTTTTATATCGGAATCTCACAATTGTGTTATTGAATAGTTTAATCAATATATTTTGATTTAAGTTTATGTTGGTTAACAAAATATTTGCCAGAAATATCTTAAAGCAAAAATCATAATTGTGTTTTTCTTATTCTTCTTTTAGTAGAATAGGTATTTTTTTGTTATTCTGTATTCTAAAATACATATTTACATTTTATGGTTCTTATAAACAACATAGTATTGTGATTTCATTTCAATTTCAGGACTCTACTCTTCCCACTGTATAGATTAAATGTATATTATCTGTGTGACTTCTAAAAGTTAATTATAAATTCGTTGACATGCGAATGAATCTAAAAGATACATATAGTTACCTATATGAAATAAAAACAAAAATAAAAGTACAATTATTTATTCAAGATGAGCTATCGACAAGTATGTATTAATGTTTATAGTATGTGTTTCGTGCATATGCCATGCAGGCTGCCGATCGGTCATTTACACGTTGGATAATGATGTTTGCTGAATTGCAAATGCCAAGATACCCTGATGCCGTGAAGTCGACTCACTGAGCCAAGCCTTAGTATAATATGAATTAAGATAAGAGCATCCGCAATGATGCAATGCAAATGATTTTTGTATGAATAAGTTTTTTAATGATTATTATTGTGACTCAGGTATATTAGGTGATTTATGGGTTGTCGGAGATCTAGAGCAAATATGTTGAGAAAAAAAATGAAGGTCACAATAGTGTATAGTAACTGTTAGTGACAGGTTTTTATGTTTTTTTCTGTTATGATGAGTGATGGGACTGAGATCGTTCATGTCGTTAAATAACTGTGATTTTTTTGTTAAAAAATAATAAAGACGAAATACATAAATGTAGGTCGTAGAGAAAAAAGGTTTTCTTATGGGTTAGATACACAAAAATACAGGGTAAGAGTTAAACACCAATATTTTACTTTTTACAGAGTCAAAATGGTCGAAAGAAAAAAACGTTGATGTAGATATCTTCATCTGCATGGTTGGGAGTGAAGAGGATATTGCTAGGCGAAAAAAAAACATGAAATTAATCAAGCCGAAGAATGTTTAGTTAAAGCAAATGATGACGGCTCTGCTTCACAAATTTTCTGTACAAACTGCGAACAACCTGGTCACCTAGCGAGTTTTAAACATTGTCCAAAACGTTTACAATATATTAAAACTCAAGAAACTAAGGCTCTATCCAGTAATAGAACCAAAATCACTAGACTGCCCGAAGTTAATTCGGCTGTTTTAAACACCACTCCAAAAAGTTCATACGCTGATATGGTCAGTTTAAATATTCTGCCCAGAAGGGGTACTAATAGGCCTACTTTTGTTGTGGGAGAATCCTCAATTTTTGGTCACTTTATGAATGAGTCAATTAAACTTTTCGGGGTTCCGATTAATATTCTGTTGGCAAAAGTTAAAGCCTTTTGGCCAGGGTATAAACTTACTCAATGAACATGAGAAACCGGGGGCATATCTCGATTTTATTTCTTCTCTCTCACCATGATGATGGAAGCCCTAACTACATAAACTCAATGATCTCCAATGAAAAATGCTCTGACCTGAGCCTTCTCATTGAAGATTTCAAACCAACTGTCGCTTTCTTACAAGAAACACATTTACATAAAAACATGTCACAAAAGATATTATGATATAAATATAAATTTATTAGAAACCATATAGGCGTTGGAACAGAAGTTTTAATAAAAGATTCCATCCACCACTCTGTCAATCCTTTCAACAACAACTTAATTTAGCCACAGTTATAAGTTTTCAATCTGTCGACACACAAGATCAGACAGATCCAATAGCACTAGCTTCAATATATATTCAGGTAATATCGGTCAATCTTTACATCTCTTGACAACCTTTTAAGGGTCTTTTCAAGCTTCAAACATTTTATCATTGGTAGTGACTTTAATTCCAACCCTCTTGGGAAGATGGTGTCACCAACTCAAACGGTGTCAACACTTTCAATTGGAATCAAAACAACATTCTCCACACAGACATAAACTCACCAGACGAACAAACTTTTCCAAGATCTTCATCCTTCATCGACTTTTTCTTAACTTCCCCAAGTCTTACCTACAATTCTTCAAAAAATCATTCTTGCGTTACCTCCTTTTAGCATTGAACATCATTAATTTTAATCCCTTTTCTTAAATACCCGAACACTCTTTTTAATTCAAAAACACAAATTATACTCATTGCAATAGATAACTTGCATCTATTACCAATAACCATCCTTTCCCTAATGATGTGCACCCTTCAAATTCCGAAATAGATAACCATATCGAATTTATCACAAGTGCGTTAAATACTTGCATTACCAACCATTCTTCTGTTCAAAAAATCAAAAGCTCTTATAAAAACATCAGCAACGACACACTCAACCTTATGAAAACCAGAAATATATGGAAAAGGCAGTTAATATGCATCTTCCATAATGGAAATCGTTTAAACCCAATCTACCGCGAACTCTCTGATCGTATCGCTTGTCTAAGCAAAATTATAATAAATAACATAAAAATTGATCTCAATGAAAACATTAAAACAAGGCTTCGTAACCTAAAACCGTCACCTCTGGTCTGTATAAATACTATAAAAACAACAACAACAACAACAACACTCAAAATATAATATTCTAATACCTCTAAACTGTGCTCAGAGTTAAGATAATGGGAAAATATGTAGTTAACGATCCTCAAATTGACATGCACTTAAATAACACACCCATGGTTTGTTATGTTAACAAGAAATAACTTCCGGAGCGATAAAGCCAAGTGAATCAGAATGCAAAATAAGCATTGGTATAGATAAATTATATTGATGACATATCCTCTTTGGGAATGAAGCATTGGAGAAGTTCCTCCAGTAGAAAACCCCATACCCTTGCAAAACTAGAATCTTGTCGCGGTAAATTTTACCACAACAAGTTGTACCTACTCTTTCCTTTACACCTTCGCTTTTCTTGTTGCCGTTCCAAAATTCAGTGCGAACTTGGTCCATCAGCCAGAAGCCTACTCCTCAAAAATCTTAGACAAAACAACTTCAAAAGGTACTCAAAGAATAATCGTGTGACAGGTGCTCCACGAGAATCACTAAAATACGAAGTGAGATAGAAGGTCCACTTTTCTCTCAGGCAAGTGACAGGTGGTCCTTGCCCAACGATGTGTGGGACATGCGGTCCACACCAACGATGACATTCGACGGGTGGTTGATTGTCCAACGAATGTGTGACAGACGGTCCACGTACAACTCAACTTAAGGTGACAGATATGTCAATACTGGCAAAGCCAGTCAGCAATCTAAGAATGAAAGAAAGATGATCTTGTTGGGTGATTCCTCAATTCCCCAAATCTGCACGAAGGTCTACGGTGTTAGGGAAATTTTAAATTCGCGTTGAAATCGAAGTCTTCCTCACCATATAAGATTGGTAAAGGTTGGAAGAGCATTCGTCATGAATATTTTTCTTTTTTCTCGATCTTAGTCTAGGCAGGTTTGGGACGGGGTCTTTGATCGTGGAAATTTGATTTTTCGTTTTACTTACATATATGTCGAGGCATTATATGACGGCTGTGGACTAGATGTGTTCATTGAGCTACTCCCCATTGTGAATGATCCCTTTCACTAGGGATACTTAAAATGAGAGAGTGGAGTGGGTTAAACAACGGGGCAGGCTTCCAGCTTATAGGCAAAGTCCTTGCACTAAGCTCATGACCGAATACCGCCACTACTGAGTGGGTGTGAAAGAGAGCTCAACAATTGGAGAATGAGCGCAAAAGGCCGCCATTAAAGCACTTTTTGGTTAGATTTTGTACAAGGCAGATCGTTTTTAGAAAAGTTTAAGAAGAAGGATCAAACTTGCGAAAATTCGTAATTTCAATTGATTGAACATTTTGTGAGATTTTTTTCAAAAGTGATTAGAATAGTGTTTTGGTGATAAGCTAAGTTTTCTTGATGGAGCAACTTCAGAAATCAAGGCCAGGTGGGCCAGAGTACTCAGGACCGATTCGTATTTTTGTGCTGTTTT
Source organism: Dasysyrphus tricinctus (assembly GCA_963921185.1). Taxonomy (NCBI): domain Eukaryota; kingdom Metazoa; phylum Arthropoda; class Insecta; order Diptera; family Syrphidae; genus Dasysyrphus; species Dasysyrphus tricinctus. The sequence goes on along the minus strand of OY992530.1, from coordinate 79,070,524 downwards.
ATTCTCAAATTCGTTGTTTCCTTCTTGTCAGATTAGGCAAAATATTATTCCGATAGGCCTTCGTTGCGTTCTAATTGTTTCCCGAAAATACAGGACTTCAAAAACCCATTTTTTTTTTTGCGAATCTATCCCAAGATCATCTTTGTTCGGTATTGCGTTTGTGACACAAGAATTGCTTGATTTCTAATTTCCAAATTGTGTTTTAATCTTCTTTCATCATTGGCCTTTTGCCAATATTAACTTTTTTTTATTCTTGTTGTTGAACAAATTTAGGGCTTTCTACCTACATAAATCTATAATGGTTTCCCTAATAAATAATTTAAAATTCCGATTGTAAATTTAATATTGTCTTGTGATTTGATTAAGAAGAAGAATCCTATTTGTTTCAGGTTTTGCTAAGTTTTCAACATCCAAAAAAAAAACTTCCTGGCGCCCATTGAAGTACGCCCCTGTACTTCCATATCATTTAAACGATACCTATTTATTTTATTAATCCAGCGCAGATTAGGCGCTCGATTAATAAAACATTCATTTTTTACGAGTCCACCTTGCGTTGAGCAAAACCGGTGGTAGCACCTTTAATTGCTGGCCAGTTGCTAGAGACAGAGCTTTGTTTAATCCGTAGTCTATCCTGGGCTGTGATTGTCATCAAAAGTTAAAAAAAATAAGTAAACAACTGGCTGGTACTTTTTAAACTGGAACGCAGGCTCTTCGAAACAGCGAAAGTAACCAAGTCACCGAAGCACAAGGAATAGTAGTATTCAAGCAGTATTTCCAGCAGCTGCTAAGCAGGCATCAGGTAGAGCGAGAAATAGAACAAGAAAAGAATCCACCAGTCAATGAAGACCCAGTACCACCACCCAGTAAAGAAGAGGTAGACTCAGCTATAAAGAAGCTCAACAAAAAAACGCCGCCGGATCAGATGGTTTACCAGTGGAGCTCTTCAAGCACGGAGGGGATGTATAGAAATGACTGGTCTATCAGCTTTATGTGTCTCATCTGCGAAAACATCGATCCTATATCCGGCAGGATTTACCGGGGCATGTCACTGATAAATGTTGCACTACAAGATCCTATGCAACGTACTGTGGGTGAATCTTAGGCAATATTCTGCAACACTATAATCGCTAAGTACTAGTGTGGCTTCCGGAAAACTGATCGCGTGATATTGGAAATTACGCGATGATGCAATATGCAACTATAGGGAAAAGCTCTTCCGAACTGTTCCACCGAACATGTACAGGGTTTCGGCAAGTAGATGCACTTTCATGTGAGTTCTTAAATCTCGTTTTTGGGAAAATAGTGCGCATGACAGGTGTTAAAACCGAAGGAACTATTTTCAAGAGATATGTTGTAGGTCCAACTTCTAGTAGGCTATTGATTATGTCCAAAAAAACAGGGCAATAAGACGTTCATGGAATTTTATTGTAAAAATCATCAAAGGGGTCATTGAAGATGAGAAAACCGCGGAGTGCTATTAAATTGGAGGGTGCATTTTTGAGAGGGGGGTGCAAAAGCACCCTTTTTGGTTTTTTGCATATAACTCGAAAACGAAGCAAAATTTCGAGATAATTCTCAAAGCTTTTTTTGTAGAAAATAAAATTTATACCATCAAAATGGATTTTTGAAAAAAAATTTAAAACATTTTTAGTAAGCTAATTTAAAAAAAAATCATTGCAAAAAAATGTGAAAAATCGCATTTTTTGGTTTTTTTTACGTATTTGCTTATATCTTTCTTACCAGCAGAGATAGGTATAAGCATTGCTCCATATAAAAGAAAGATAATTAAATTTTCTTTAAAATAAATTAAAAAAAAAAAATGGTTTGGATAAAAATTGACTGAGAAATAGTCGTTCAAACTAGGCTGATTTAAGTTTTTAAAGCTTTATAAATGGCATTTTTGGCTATTTTGATGGACTTGTTAGATTATACGCTCAAACTGGGTGTATTAGGGAGTCATGACCAGTTGAGTCAAAAATAAAAGTCAAGTTTCAAATTTTTCGCAGTTTTAGGGTTGCCATCTAATTTTTTTCAAAATTTTGAATAATTGCCAAAATCAACACACTTGCTCTTAGAAAGTCGGGTTTAGAGCACATGTTAGCATATACCTTCTCGAACATGAAAAAAAAATAGTTCCAGACAAGTTTTGCGATTGAAAGTCCTTGCCAGACGAGCTCAACATTTTCAAAGTAGGTATTATAAGAAATAATTTTTTTTTAATTTCAAATAACAACTGTCAAACCTTGTTCTGCAAAGCCGGACTTTCAATATATGCTAGCTAATGTCTCCTTAAATAGAGACAAATCTATGCCAGACGATTTTGGCTGTCGAAAATGCATGCCAGACGACCCTTAATGTTGGTGATTTTTTTTCCTTTTGTTTTCTAATTTTTTAAATAATTATCAAAACTAACAAATCTACTTTCACAAACTGGGGTATTTGGTAGTTTATGCCTTTCATTATATGGAAAAAATAGTGCCAGACGAGTTAGGTATTCCAAAATAAAAAATAAATTATTTCATTAATACCTACTTAGAAAACGTTGAGCTGGTCTGGCAAGGACCTTCAACCGTAAAACTGGTCTAACACAATTTTGTTTCATGTTCGAGAAGGTATATGCTAACATGTGCTCAAAACCCGGCTTTGTAAAAGCAAGTGTGTTGGTTTTGACAATTATTTTAAAATTTTGAAAAAATAATATGGCAACCCTAAAACTGTGAAAAATTTGAAACTTGACTTTTATTTTTGACTCAACTGGTCATGACTCCCTAATACACCCAGTTTGAGTGTATAATCTAACAAGTCCATCAAAATAGCCAAAAATGCCATTTATAAAGCTTTAAAAACTTAACATCAGCCTAGTTTGAACGACTATTTCTCGGTCGATTTTTATCCAAACCGTTTTTTTTTTTTAATTTATTTTAAAGAAAATTTAATTATCTTTCTTTTATATGGAGCAATGCCTATACCTATCTCTACTGGTAAGAAAGATATAAGCAAATACGCAAAAAAAACCAAAAAATGCGATTTTTCACATTTTTTTGCAATGATTTTTTTTTAAATTAGCTAACTAAAAAATTTTTAAATTTTTTTCAAAAGTCCATTTTGATGGTAAATTTTATTTTCTACAAAAAAAATTTTAAGATTTATCTCGAAATTTTGCTTCGTTTTCGAGTTATATGCAAAAAAAACCAAAAAGGGTGCTTTTGCACCCCCCTCTCAAAAATGCACCCTCCAATTTAATAGCACTCCGCGGTTTTCTCATCTTCAATGGCACTTTGATGATTTTTACAATAAAATTCCATGAACGTCTTACTTCCTTATTATATGACATAATCAATAGCCTATAGAGTATTCCAATGATATCGACATTGTCGGCTGCTCCCAAGGGGCCGTTATGAACATTTCACTGCAGTTGAAGATAAGACGAAACTTGTTGGTCTTCAAGTAATCTAGGACAAGACCAAATACATTCTATCAGCAAACATTGAAAGCAACAACTATGAAGAAGCTACGGAGTAAAGAGTCTCTTGGTGGAGATCAAACGAAGAATTATTACCCTAGAATACCGGTGCGGTGCTACTTCGGTTTAATGCAACAGATGGATTCAAAACTCCTTACATGAAAGACGAAGTGCAAGCAGTCCTGCTTAATGGTAGAGTATTGTAGAAATAGCAGAAAGAAAGAGCTGGTACTGGGCTCTTTCGAAACAAATTTCTTCAATGGATATTCAGTCCTGGTATAAAAGGAGGGCGATTGGTGGAGAACATACACCTGCAAACTCTATGAGCTGTATCAAAATGTTAATGTTTTCCAGAAAATCAAATCATGTCGACTTCATTGGTTCGGCCACATCAAGCAAATGAACAATAAAGTTTTAGCCTCCAGGTTCAAGGAAACCAAGAAGAACGAACCTCTGGTTCAAAGTTAGAAAGCTTGGTCTAGATGACTGGAAGCAGCGTGCTTGGGATCGTAGAGAATGGAAAGCTTCTGTGTTTCATGCTTTGACCTTTCATGGATTGGATGAAGTAGACCACTTTGCCCATTTCCATTTAAATTTACTAAAAAAGTCTACTCTTTTTGAGAAAGTTATTTCTTTCCTTCCTAAATAGGTTCATTGATTAATTTTTGTATTTGTCATAAATGGACAAATTTTTGCTGCACAGACTATTTTGTAACATACATATGTATAAAGTTTACATATCCACAAATCAATTAACAAAAGTCAGCACTCGATTATTAATCCCTGTCTCCTCTTTATGTATAGTTTATAGTAAAATATCAAACAAAAATATGTCTTTATAATGATGTACATTTTGTGTAGAAAATCCCAAAGTAATTAATTCATCTTGCGGATCAGTCATATCCAATTTAATAAATTTGCCTTATGACAGTGATATTTTTCATTCATTTCATATTCATTTATTTAAATTTGTAGAAAAAAACATAAAGTCATCATTTTACACTCGATCAAACTTTTACTTTCATTCCCACAGAATAATGATCATCCAAGTCACAATTGTCATATCATATATTATGTGTATACAAAAAAGTGGTAAATATATTCATAACATTATAAATTGAAACGGGTTCTTCACATATGTACTTGACTGCAATTTTAAACTATAACTAATGTAAATATTCAAGTTACAGAGTCAATTATATTTATTTATGAAAGGTGAATAATAGTTTACTTATCGTGACAGACATTTAACAGAAAAAAAAAAAAACCTTTAGAAAGAAAGTTTTTTTTTTTTGTTTAATACTTATGAAGTAGTGTCAATAATTGACATACGAATGCAGAAAAAAGCAACACGAAAATACTTTTTAAAAGATTTCAAGAGATTTATTTTCATGTTTGTATACAACAAATTGCTTTTAGGAAGATTGAATAATTTTGGCAATAAATTTATGTCTTCTATTTTTTTTTTTTTTTTTTTGCAAGAGAAAATAGAAAGTCAATTAATAAAACTCCTTAAATGGGGGGAATATTTTGGAGATACAAATTGACAGTTATGGACATATGGATTATATAAGATAATTTCACTTTGACTTCTTAATTGTTTTTTACCAATTTTTTTCAAGTTTTTGTGAATTTTTTGTGTTGACTTATCTTATTATTTGGATGTTCATTTTTGTAATGGCAAAAGTCAACAACTGTATGTTTATATTTTTTTTGAAGCACAGGTAAATATTTATATGGGAACTACTAATTTGGTTAACTTATTCAACGGTTTATTGAACTATTCAATTTGGGTTTATGATTAATATGTATACATTTGTACATGAGGTGATAATTTTATTTAAATATACAAAATTTTTGTTTCTTTTTACCAGAAACTAAAGATTGCTCAACGTTAAATAGGAAATCACAAATTTATTTATTCTGACATTATTCGACAGCTGAAATTGCATGACAATGAACCCACTTTGGAATAATTTGACCTTAATTTTAAAATTAAATTAATCTTGAAATTTGTTTTCTGTATCGTTTTTGATGAACAACAATAAATTCATTAAAATTATTTTATTTAAATAAGTTTAAACTAGTTAAATTTATATTCACAAAAAAACAAACATTTTTTATTTAAATACTCGCGTTTCGCTTAGTTTAATTTGAAATTAAGTAATTATTTTCACTCAATTACATATTTTTAACATCAGAAAAAAAAATTAACCCAACGCAACCTAATGATGTTAATAAAACAAATCACACCTCCATGCATGAAAAAATTACCTCAGTAATAATGTAGGTATTTCGTCTCAGTTTACGAACTATACAACAGAAAAAACAATTTAACAAGCTTAAAGATAAAGATGTTAGCAATTTACCAAATTAGAGGTATGATTTAAAAGTAATTAAGTGTGTTTGGGAGTGTGAATCACAGACCGGAAGGCACTCATGGTACAATTATTGTGAATTGTTATAAATTTGCTTTAAAACAAACCCATATGTTGGTCTATTTTATGATCAGACAATAAACAACGTAAGTGTCATGTTATGAATAATAATCGGTTTGTAAAATATTCAACCTTGAAATGCAAGTCTCGAAATAATATAATTGGATCCATGGATCCAAAAAAGTCGAGCAATTATTTGTGTTTGTTTACTTGTTTGAAAGAATTGGCACGTAAGATACGAATAATACTAAATGTAATCTAAAATAAGTGCAGAATTTTTAAATGTTGTACTTTACAGAAAGAATATTATTATTATATTTGGTAAGTATGAGAATAGGGGGTTAAGTATTTTTCACCCTCCTACCCCCAAAAACAGTCGAGTAATATGCATAATTTCAAATTTAACACTAAAGTATGTCAAAATAAAATGCACGACTGGGTCGCACGTACTTGCTCTTATGTTCAAGACACTGCGAGTTTAAGAAAATTGTATATACAAACATGGAAATTATGAGAGCAAAATGTAGAGAAGCATGAAATACGACATTTAAACTAGCTAAAACAACTCTTTTGACAGTTTGAGGTGAAAAAAAAGTATGCCATCTTAATTTATGATGGAATATGATTGTATGGGAAAAAAAATTAAAATCGTTGGAGCGGTTTTTAAAAAAATTAATTTTGTATATATAAAATTCTTAAAACATTTTTAAGAACAAATTTTGGTATGCAGATTTAAACTATATATTTATGTGTATATAAAAACAAAATTTGAAAAAAAATTGTCAACCCGTTTTTGAGATATCGAATTTTCAAAAAAAAAGTTTAAAACTTTTTTAAAAATCCAAAAACTTTTTTTTGAAAATTTTGATATGCAATATTATTTAATCTTATCTGAAATTTGTATATAAAAAAATTCATTTAAATCCGTTAACCTGATAACGAGAAAACTCAATATAAAAAAATACGTTCTATGACAGGTACTACTAATAGTTGCTGTGTGTAAAATTTTATAATTTTTCATGGTAGATCGTACTAATTTTAGTATATGAAAAAAGTTTAATCAAAATCGTAGGAGTCGTTTTCAAGCAAAAAAATATTTTCCTTTGCGGTTTTTTCACTTTTGTATGGAAGGCACCGTTATTATTTCATAAATGTAAAATTTTTTCTAAAAATATTTTAGAGAGTACTAAAAAAAGTCTTAAATATCGAGTTTCAAAAAAATCTATGATGCCGTTTTCGAAATATTCGATTTTCCAAAAAAAAATTTGAAATATTTTATAAAAATCCAAAAAATATTTTTTCAAAAATGTTGGTACACAAAACTATCAACATTTTTTGGAAGCTTCTGTATAAAAAAAAATATTTGAAATCGGTCATACCATTTTGAAGAAAATCAAAAATTAAAAAAATGGTTCCTTGGGAGGTACCATTAATAACCATTTTTGAAAAATGGTTTTCCACCCAAAGAAAGCCTTTACTAAAATAAATTAATTGAATTTTTTTTTAAGAAAAGTTGTCGAGCCGTTTTTGAGAAAAATACGATTATGTAAATTTGCCAACAAAAAAATGTATGGCAGGTACCGTTATTTTTGATTCTAAAAAAAATTTAAAAAACGTGTGGACATAATCACCAAAAACCACTATGCACCAAGTTTGAAGAAAATCGATCGAGCCGTTTAGGCTGTAGACGAACAGACAGACAGACAGAATTGTGCCACCCACTTTTTTGGTGTTCTCTATCATCGTAAAATCATGTTTGATTGTTATCTCAATTTTTTTTTTGCACGAATCCAAAACTTGCCTTATAGTACTTACATATAATCGCAAGTAAAAAAAAAAACAAATGAAAGAATGGAGTACTAACTTTAAAAAACTATAGCACATAACTGTATGAACTTTCGTTAATTTTCAATATTTTGTTTGCATTTAAAGTCAATGTTTCAGAAATTGTCCACCCCGTCATCAGGGGGAGGAGATGCAACTTTTCCTCCATACAATTTGTTTCCTAGAAAATGCCCAGAATTCATCGTTTTCCGAAGTTTATAGCATTTTGTGTTCTTGAGATATTAAAGATTAGGGTTGGGGTCAAACTTCTGGGTGGGTAAAAACTCTTTTTGCAAAATTCTGCTTTCAGAATTCAGCTTTTCAAAATTCTGCTTTCAAAATTCTGCTTTTCAAAATTCAGCTTTTCAAAATTCTGATTTTCAAGATTCTGTTTTCTCATACTTGTCTCAACATAAAATAGTGAACATTTCTTACATTTGGTTTTAAGACTGCTCTTTTGTCTAAGACAATAATTGTAGGTATGAGCGTAGTTAACAGTTCCGTGCGCATAAAAAACAAAACTTTGTAAAATATTATGCACCTATTCTCTGCTAAATTTATATAATATTCTTAACGAAAAAAGTTTGCCTTGGCCTTAACCACGCATTGGGTCATTAACTTAGACTTAATTAATAAACTATAGGCCTAAAAATGGAAAACAATTATTTTTTGATAAAAAAATCATTTGCATGCAAAAAATGCTGTAAGGTGAATATATTTTTTTTTTTTTTTTTTTTGCAAAGTGTAAGCCAACCTTAAAAAATACTTATGCTGTAAGGTGAATATTTTTTTTTTTTTTTTTCAAAGTGTAAGCCAACCATAAAAAATACCACAACCACAATATTTTTCGCACGCAAAACAATTGCCGGCCAATCGTTTTCATGAAATTCCATGACAGCAATGGTTTTATTTTGCATGAAACTGTTAACCAACAGCCAATATACATAATTTTGTGTTGCACCTGAATCAAACTGTAAACTAGGCTTAACTCAACTTTTGCACTTACGTTTACAGCTTCATTAACCCGTTAAAGTACTTGCACTGAATTGTGTAACAATTAAAAAGTTAAAATATCACTTTTTTTCTTTTCCGTCTTTGAGAAAAACCAGAATTAGCAGAATTTTATTGCTTCAAATTTTATTATACAGAATTCTGAAAAACTGAATTTTGAAAAGCAGAATTTCGAAGGACAGAAAAAAAGCAGAATTTTAAAAAATAGAATTTTCGTGCAAAAAACAGAATTTTGAAACCAGAATTTTGACCCGCTCCCTAAAGATTATTGACATTTTACAAAATTTATTTTTTAATTGCTGGAATAAAAAAAAACGCTGATTGAATTTTTTCGAAAGTCCTTTCTGTACATTATTATTATCTATAAAATGAAATGTATCCGAAGTCAATATCTTTATTCGTTATTGAGATATGGTCCCAAAAAACGGGAAGGAATGTACGGTCGGACGTACCTATGGTCAAACGGACAAAAGGATAAACGGACGAGCAGTCGAACGTACGCACAAATTCAGACATATGTATGTACATATCTCTAAAATAATAGATTGCGAATCTAGGGAGCTCGAAACGTGGAGATACATATTATGTACATATGTCAAAATTTTCGATTTAACAATTCCGTCTTATTACAATAATTTCCAATTGGAAGTTAATAAATTAAGTGTGGACGCATTAAATATTTGTCATTGCAATATATAGGTACTACTATGTGGCAAATTATGAACTCGTTAAAAAAAATTAACTCTAGATTTTCATCAGATTTGTCATTAAAAATTGGGTCTCATAGTTCTGTCTGTCTGTCATAGTAGTTTTTGGTCACTCACCCCACACATTTTTCAATTTTACAATTTTACAAAATTTTATTTTGCTCAAAACACGGCTTTACAACTTTTCGTAATAAAAATTACATTCATTTCATTAAGTAAAGGCTTCCATTGGGTCGGAAACTATTTTTCAAAAAATGGTTATTAATGGTACATCCCGCAAAGAACAATATATATTTTTATTTCTTTCATGAAGAAGCTCCAAAACGTTCAAATAGTTCCAGTGTTGACTTTATAGCAAAAAATGGATCTTTGATCTGTTGCTTGTACTAGGTTTGTGGAAATCTGTTTTAGTTCCATTTTGATAATGTAAGTTTTAAGGGACTGAGGTTGGTCTCCATCTTGAGCTTTTTTAAATCTAATCAAATTGTTGCACTAATCGTTTTTTCATCATGTATATGTTCGGGCAATTTATATTTGCTTTTTTTATAAGCATGAATGAACAAAAAAAAATTAAAGATATTTTGGTATTTTTCTAAGAAATAGTTATAGTTTTTGTGTCACAAAAACGAGATAAATACTTTTGGTTTTTTTTCTATACCCAAGGCTTTACTAACTTTAAGCTTATGTTAAACCAGGTTGCTGCATCCTAGCCATGCAATTTATTTATCGTTCAGTGATACATATGTACATACATACATATATATAATTTAAATTAATATTTTTTCCCAAAGCTAAAAAACCGGAAAAATAACGATGTCAGCTTAAAGTTAATTTGGCATGTAAAATTATAATTTGCACTTAATTGCACTGCACTGACGGGACACATGCATGAAATTATGTCTTGAATGGAAAAATAGTTGGAATTCATTTTGGCCACCTTCCATTTGACACTTGAGATGACATTAACTCACAGGTATTTGATAATATCAAAGCAAAAAGAAGAAAAAAAGCCCATTGAGAGTGTAGTCATGATTTTTTAATGATGCATAACCATTTAAATGACATTGAAAGGAAAATGAAATTGTTTTTTTTTTTTGTTTAATGGTGAAAGCTTATTTATTTAAATATAATTTTTGCGTATTGAATGAGTAATAAATTGATATTCCATTTGCGAAAAATAGTTAACATATTTGGCAACTAAAGAATAAATAATTAATTGAAGAATAACAAATTAATAATAAATTCTTTATTAAAATAACTCATTCTCTGTTGACAATTGGGTTGCCAGATCTGTTTTATTTTTCACCGCCATAAAGTGACATGAAATCAGTCAAATTTCTTTATACCTGTACCTGTAGTATTGATAGCTTTGTTGTTTTTTTCACTTTCACTTTTGATTCATTTTCATACAAAAATGACAGACCACCCAATTCAAAAGGGTGCCCTGTTGACACAATATTATCTCAAAAAAAAAAACTGTTAATTGCAGTGGCTTTTAATAACAAACAAAATCTGTTACATGTAAAAACATGAAGCTACAAAACCGGATGCATACTCTGAATAATACATTTCCACCATTTTTTTGTTTTTTTTTTTACATTTTGACCCGAGTCATACCAGGAGATAAGTTTGGCGCCATGACACAGCACACAACTTTTTTTTAAACCGGCCTGAGGTATTGTGCTATAACCGGAACAAATGTCACTCAATTTGCTGTTCCGATTCAAAACGAAAATGCAAATGTAAATAATTATTGTTGCTTTAAGTGTTTGATATACATACGCAGATGTGAATATATAGAGCAAAAATAATGGAATATTTTTATATATTTTGTCGGTCAATGCATTCGATTCGAGATGATCCAGACGAGTTGCAATGATTTAATTATGAAAAATTTTGTATGACCTTAGAAGGTTTACCAGGCGGGTCAAGCGGAAAATTTTCGTATGATTTATGAATTATTGATAAGCCTTGTGAGGAAATTTCAAAAGCTAGTTATGCATATTTAGATAAACTGGATGTGAATAATTATTATGTAACCCTTTTCAAAGTCGAATTATATTAACTTGCATAATGCATGCAACACTTGCATATTGTTCTTAAAAGACTTTCTTTGCTGGGAAATTTTTGATAGCAAAAGGGAATCGTTATTTTTAATCATTTATTTGCAAGATTTCAGTAAATTACATTTTATCTGAAGGTCATTGTCAAGGGCAATCTTGGAATTTTCGTTAAATGGCTTTATAATAAAGAATTCCTTATGATGGTTAAGCCTAAAGCCATATCTGTTATGGTTTCTTTTTGAATCATACATTTATGTATTCTTTTTTGACACCAACAGTTTAAGTTGACAGAAATTCCAGGAATATACACTAGTCAACGAAATTAAAGGAACAAATTTTTTTCAAATTTTGTTAGCGTTTTTTGAAGAGCTGTATTTTTGTGACGAGTGATCGTATTGAGTTGAAATAAAAAGCATTTTACAGCTTTATGTTTTTGTTTTGATATTTGTTTAAAAAAAAAATTCATTTGAAGAGCCGTTATTGCGTTATTGCAAAAAATGAGACGAGACAACAAAATTATTTTTTTTTTACTTTTTTTTTTTTTTGAAGGTCCTCATTTCTATGGATAATTTTTTTTTTGAGTCAATTAAATATCGTGATCAGATACCTTGTTTGTTTAGCTTCAATTCAGTTTTTTTGTTGTTGTCGTACGATTTTTTGACATGGTTTATCTGACTTTGAATGAAAAAAGATACTTTTAGCCTCGATTACCACTATCTCAGCAAATAATGACGTTATAAAAAATTCAAAGACAGTTTTAGAAATTTGAGAAAGCGTTTTACAAGATTTGTTTAAGATTTTTTTGACTCAAAAAAAAGTATCCATAGAAATAAGAACATCCAACAAAAAATTAAAAAAAAAAATTTGTTTGTCTTGTCTCATTTTTTGTAATAACGCAATAACGGTACTTCAAAAAAATTTTGTAAACAAATCTCAATCAGTAAGCATTTAATACTAAATAACTGTCATAATTTGGAGTTGTTTCGATCTTACTCCACTTAAGGTATCTAATATATCGCCCCCTGATTGCAAGAACTAGGTAACTCAATTTTATAAATTTTGGAGATAGCAACGTTCATAGATGCCTAATTGCAAGAGGACGAGGGATAGTTTAATTTGTATGTTTCTTAAACTTCAGATATATTCTTTATTTGTCTAGAAGAGAAAAAAATTGGAAGACAAATCTTTAAAACTGTACTAAATAATACCGTTTTTGTCGAGATATTTTTAAAATTGAAAATTGAGTTACCTAGTTCTTGCAATCAGGGGACGATATTATAAATTTAATGAACATAGAACTTGGTATATATTGTAGATCGCATTACTTTTTATGGCTGACTTTTTACGCACAGGTTTTTTGTTAGAACTTGGCTTTTGTTTAACATTTAAGTTTTTTTGTGATACATATAATCAAAATTATAATATTTGATATTTATTTTAAAGCACTTTCAAAAAGAAACCTGTTATCAAAAGGGCACGGTAGTGCCCAGCCTAGTTCGTGGCACTACACCCTTTTTACAGGAACAAACTCAGGCGATTTTCAACCCCCCTCTAACTTCAGAACCAATAAAGTCAGAAACTTCAAATTCGGAGTATTTGCTGAACTGATCAAACGCAGGTGGCTCACCAAATTTCAACTCTTTAGCATTAGTAGTTCCCAAGATATAGGACTTCAAAAATCGCAAAAACCGTAACTGACTGACTCACTGACTGACTGACTCACTGACAGATCATCAAAATTATGGAGCACTTCCCGACATAGTAGATACTTGAAATTTCGCACAACGGTAGGCCTTGTGGTGCATACAAAGGAAAAAATCGAGAATCTGCAATTTTCTACTCAGGGGGCGTGGCATCCACCCACATTCTTAAATATTCTATAAATTATATGGAGCCTTTCCAATTGTTGCAGAACAATGAAAATTGGTAAGTTGGTAGGGTTTGAGGTACTTAGAAAGAACGAAATTGAAAAATTCTTAAAAATTCTTATAGACTATATGAAGCACTTCCGATTGTTGTAGAACGATGAAAATTGGTAGGTCGGTAGGACTTGAAGTACTTGGAAAGGACAAAAATCGAAAATTTGGAATTGTCCATTCAGGGGGGGTGCTATCCACCCACCTTATCAGAATTGCTATTATTTGTATGGAGCACTTTCGGTTGTCTTAGAATAATGAAATTTTGTAGAGCGGTAGGGCTTGACTTTCACCTGGAAAAATATCTTTACAAAAAGGAGTGAAATCACAACAAAAACATAAATGTTAAAAGAGGAGCCAAGTTCTTATGTGTACAAGAAACCTGTGCGTTAAAAGTCAGCTAAAAAAAGTAATGAGATCTAAAACATATGCCAAGTTTTAAGTTCATGAAGTTTAATATCAAATATCTTAAGTAGAGTAATATCGAAACAATTCCAAATCATGACAAAAAATTGGTATTTAATGATTACTGATTCAAATTTGGTGGGTTCACTGGTCAAGTTTTCATACATTTTAAATTTGTGATTAAGAAAGTATTTAAGAGAAAACTTGCCAAGTAAATCCACCAAATTTTGATCAGTAATCATTAGATACCAAATTTCTGTCATGATTGTGAATTGTTTCGGTATTAATCTACTTAAGATATTTGATATTAAACTTCATGAACTTAAAACTTGGCATATATTTTAGATCGGCGGTTGGATGTTGTAGGAACTGGGGGCCTCGAGCTGTATCTTTTCCTACACATCAAGTGCTTACAATACCTCCAAGTTGGTAGCCGCCGGATACTGGTCTTGGCTTTATGCCAAGACTTGCTAAACTTGTAAGTGCGAATGTTGATCAAGGAAAGAATTGCAACATTAAACCTATGGCCCTACAGATTGGAGGTTAGTGCGTTGAGCTAACGACCCGACCACAGTAAAAACAACAATTGTTATGAGAGAGACGCGGAAAACCTCGGATAACGACCCCCCTCAAATGGCAACCAGACCCGGAACGAAAATGGACTATGATCTACGAGTATGCACCTGGAATGTAAGGACACTCTACACACCAGGTGCTACTCAAAAACTTGAATCTGTCCTCTCGCGGTACAAGGCAGACATTACCGCAATCCAGGAGATACGATGGATAGGATCAGGTATAACGAAAAGAAAAGATTGCGACATTTATTACAGCTGTCACCAAAGACTGCACATGCTAGGATGCGGATTCGTCGTGGGAAATCGACTCAGATCAAAAGTCATCGATTTTAAGCCGATAAGCGATCGCCTGGCTGTGATCCGCATCAAAGCTACCTTCCAAAACATCAGCCTAATATATGCACACGCCCCTACCGATGAAGCTGAGGAGTCTAACAAGGAGGAGTTTTACGACCTCCTGGACGGAGCCTACGGAGCCTGTCCGGAGTACGATGTCAAAGTCGTGCTCGGAGACTTCAATGCTAAAGTCGGAAAGGAAAACATCTTTGGTGGATTAGTTGGAAAGCACAGCCTCCACGAAACGACAACAGACAACGGCTTCCGACTAATCGACTTTGCTGCAGCTCGTAATACGGTGATAAGTAGCACTAGGTTCCCCAGGCGAAGGATACACACAGCAACCTGGCGATCTCCAGATGGTCGAACTGCCAACCAAATCGACCACGTGCTAATTGGCGCAAGGCACGCATCGAACATCTTGGACGTGCGAACTTTCCGAGGTGCAAACGTGGACTCTGACCACTTTCTTGTTGTGACAAAGTTCAGAGCCCGACTGTCCAATGAAAAGAAAACGAAGACCGCCCAAAGAAAGAAGTTCAACATCGCATGCCTTAGCACATCTGAGAAAGCCAGAGACTACAGTGAGCAATTGACCGGGAAACTCTCTGCCGTACACCCAGCCACAAGCGTCAATAACCAGTGGAACCAGTATCGCGACATTATTAAGGAGACAGCCGAGACCACCATAGGCTATCAACCACCCAGAAAAAAGAACCCGTGGTATGATGATGAATGCGCGGTATTGAAGCAGGAGACGGAAAATGCACGAATGCAAATGCTGCAACGAAAAACAAGAGCAGCAAGAGAGGAGTACCGTGAAAAGAGAAGGAAAGAGAAAAAAACCCTGCGTAGAAAGAAAAGAGCATCCGCAGCCTCTCAGCTCAAGTATCTCGAAGAGTCCAGCACCGCCACCAAGACCCGCCGGTTCTACAAAACAGCCAAGCAACTGGCATCTGGTTATAGGACTGGCACGCAAGCTCTTCGAAACAGCGAAGGGAACCTAGTCACCGAAGCACAGGGAATTGTAGACGGGTTTAAGCAGCATTTCCAGCAGCTGCTTAATGGGCATTATGTAGAGGAGGCAATAGAGGAACAAAGAAGCATTAGACCAGTCAATGAAGATCCAGTCCCAGCACCCAGTACTGAAGAGGTTAAGAAAGCCATCCACAAGCTTAAGACCAACAAATCCACCGGCTCGGATGGCCTACCAGCGGAACTCTTCAAGTATGGAGGAGATGTTCTGGTAGGGTGCATGCACCAGCTCATCAACCAAGTTTGGGAGGAGGAAAGTATGCCCGATGACTGGTCAAATAGCTCCATATGCCCAATCTACAAAAACGGTGATCCTATGTCCTGCAAGAACTACAGAGGCATATCCCTGCATAATGTTGTTTACAAAATCCTATCCAACGTACTATGTGAGCGTCTAAAACCTTTCTGCAACACTATGATCGGCACGTACCAGTGTGGCTTCAGGCCAGGCAGATCAACGATAGACCAAATCTTCACATTGAGGCAAATCCTGGAAAAGACCAACAAATTTCAAGTCGAGACCCACCACCTATTCATCGACTTCAAAGCCGCATATGATAGCATAAGTCGCCAAGAGCTTCTATTGGCGATGTCGGAACTCGGGATCCCGAAAAAACTGATCCAGCTATGCCGCATGACGTTACAAAATACGCGGTGCAACGTGCAAATAGGTAACAGCTCATCCGAGTTATTCCAGACGTGTACAGGGTTCAGACAAGGAGATGCGCTATCATTTGATTTCTTCAACCTAGTCCTGGAGCAGATAGTGCGCAAGAGTGGTGTTAACATGAAAGGCACTATCTTTAACAGGTCTTCTCAACTTCTTGGCTATGCGGACGACATCGACAACATCGGCCGTTCCAAGAGAGCTGTACTTGAAGCATTCACAGCTATTGATGAACAGGCGAAACGAGTTGGTCTTGAAGTGAATGAGGACAAAACAAAGTATATGCTATCAACAAACAAAGCCTCATCTGTCCATCGCCTAGGACAAAACGTCACTGTTGGTAGCAGTAATTTCGAGGTAGTCAAGGAGTTCACCTACCTCGGAACAAACATCAATTCCACGAACGACACCTTAGTGGAAATCCGACGAAGAATTACCCTAGCGAACCGCTGCTACTTCAGTTTGGCCAAACAAATGGGTTCAAAACTCCTTTCCCGAAAGACAAAGTGCACTCTATACAAAACGCTAATTTTACCAGTTCTACTCTACGGCGCCGAGTGCTGGACGATAAGTAAAAAAGGGGAATTGATACTGGGCACTTTCGAGAGAAAAATTCTTCGGCGGATATTTAGTCCTATATGCGAAGAGGGCGATTGGAGGAGAAGATTCAATCGTGAATTGTACGAGCTGTACCAAGATGTGGATGTAGTCCAAAGAGCCAAAACACGTCGACTACACTGGCTTGGCCACATCGAGCGAATGGACAACAACGCTCCAGCCAAGAAAATCTTCGAATCCCAGCCCCCAGGTTCGAGACGACCAGGAAGACCGAACCTCCGCTACAGGGACCAGGCGGTCACAGACGCAAGAGCGCTTGGTCTCGACGGCTGGAGGGAGCGTGCGAGGGACCGCAACCAATGGAAGACCGCAATATCTCAGGCAGAGATCCTTCATGGATCGGGAGCCGGATAAGTAAGTAAGTAAGTAAGTATATATTTTAGATCTCATTGCTTTTTTTAGCTGACTTTTTACGCACAGGCTTCTTGTACACAAAAGAACTTGGCTCCTTTTTTAACATTTATGTTTTTGTTGTGATATCTTCCTCATTATAGGACAGTCAATCTGGTAAATGAATTGATGGTCCTACCTTATAATTATTTGCAACAAGATGAGCTATGGATTTTCTGATTATAGGGGTCTAAAGCTGCGTCCACATTATGTTAAATTGTGTAGATCAACATCGTCGATCAACCGTGTTGAGTAAGTGTAGACGTGTTGATCGACAGTGCCATTCAACATTTGTTGACCCGAACGTAACTCGATTCAAATGGATAGCAATCGACAAAGTTGTTCAACTAATTTCATTTTATTAAAAACATTTGTAGGGTTTTAATTTCATGAACATATAATTTATTTGTTTTGTGCGTTATTAATCACATTTTTACTAGATGGAAAATGCAATATTTGTTGGGAATAAGTATTCTATGTTAAAAATATCGTTTTAACTTTATTGTTCACAAGAAAAAATAAAAAAAAGTTGGGTACCACCAGGATTCGAACCCTGAACCCTTCGGTTGGATCCTGACGCATTGGTCAGAAAATTCCAAACCACACAAATGTTTGCTACGAAAGTTTTTCACGTACACACTCGCATGTTGATCGAACAATAAAGTTAAAACGATATTATTAACATTTAATACTTATTCACAACAAATATTGCATTTTTCATCTAGTAAAAATGTGATTAAAAATGCACAAAACCAATAAATTATGTTCATGAAATTAAAACCCTACAAATGTTTTTAATAAAATGAAATCTGTTGAACAACTTTGTCGATTACTATCCATTTGAATCGGGTTACGTTCGGGTCAACAAATGTTGATTGGCTTTGTCGATCAACACGTCTACACTTACTCAACACCGTTGATCAACAATGTTGATCTACACAATTCGGCATAATGTGGACGCGGCTTTACCCAAATAGACAGTTACTATCATTTTCTTGTATAAACAATAAAATTGTCAAAAAAAAATAGTTAATAGCTTATAGACAGTAAAAAACACAATGTATTCCCAAAACTTTTTGTTCAGGTGGTGTCTGGTGTGTGATTGTTTGACATTCAACTAATATCCTATTACATATCTACAAACGACAATAGAAGCAATCTTACTACACCATAAACCCTATTGTATCCATACACATTGTTCTAAGACTTTTGATCAGCAAGAATTAGGTAGTAGCTCGATTTTGTAATTCAAAACATTGTTTTGGAAAACAGGCACATCCATTTCATTACCTGCTCGAATCTTGGTCCGGTTTTCCTTCGCTTATGAATGGTGCATATTATTTGAGGAAGGGGGAGGGATAAAGAGTAATTTTTAATTATAAAATCAAAAGAACCATTTAACTGAGTATAGTCCATGAATGTTTTGCGTTAAATATCAAAAACAAATTGCTGTTCATATACAAAATAAAAAAGAACAAGGCTGTAGTTATACAGTTTTGCTATTGGAAATTTGACTTCCTATTCAATTTGGCTAAATTTGAAATATTTTTGGAAAAACAATACCTAATTGAATTCTATGGTTTGTTATTCATTTTTTATTGTTATAATTAAAATACGTTTTATCAATTATAAAAATATAATTATGATCGTTTAGACTTTATTTAGCCACTTTTGTTTTGTTCATTCGATTTAAACGATTGATATCACAAATATATGAAGTACATACATTCCAAACTTGGAATATGGTATTCGAATAGCTCAATTAAACCATGAATAGAAGTACTTAAGACCGATGAACCAGCTGAAAATGAAAACATTAAATCATACTTAAAAATAGATTTATTTTAAATGATTGAAGAAAATAAAACTGCCTTATCTGAAATATATATAGTTTGGTAAATAACTGCACATGAAGCGGACTAAGTCTATGTATCTTAGAATTTCCAAGTCATTAAACAAAATTACTACTTTTTTCAACAACAAACAGGAAAGTGTAACTAATAATTACAGTGTTACAATATCATGGAAAAATTACCCACTTACTGTTCCAATATATTTATGTATTTAAATGTCTGCAACTCAACGTTGAAGACTACATCGAATATCAGCAATGCTATATCTGGTAGCTTTAAGTAGGTGCATATCATAGCATTATATAGATTTGGAGAACACCATTTTATTGGAACGAAAGGATTAAAAATTACTTTTATGTAATTCTTTTAGAAGACGAAAAATAACGTCTGAACTGAATTAATAGAAACTATTCAAATGAAGAAACTTGTGTTCTTGTGTATACCGACAATGTGAATGAAGATAAAAATTCAATCAAATATGGCAGAATAGAATTATATCTCCAGAACTATTGCCTTAAAATCAAAAAATCCAACATGATCTACAGGTTATTTCATTATGCAAAAAACAGTTAAATTAAGTCCATTTTCATTTTTCTAAAAAACCAAGAAGCTCGTCAAACAAGAAGCTCATCAAATTTTTGATTTTTGTTCTGATTTTTGAAATGTTAGAGACGTTTTCCCATCGACTTCGCTCCGCGTACCCGCCTTTGTTGTAATACAAAAAACACCAATCGATATCAACATTGTAATGACCTTGAATAATCATAATCAAAAGATGTGTCAAATAAATAAATTTTGTCATCTGCGTCAGGTAGTCATGTTGGAAATATCAATGTAAATACTAGTTTTGCCATTGATTTATTTCGGTGAATGAATTATCTTAGGTGTCAATGCTCTGAGTCAGTTCATACTGGATTTGGTTTTGTTACATCTGATTCGGGGTCAAACCATTTATATTTATTTGACTAAATGAGAAAAAACACAATGATGGACCACCCTACTCTCAGCATAAATAAATAAAAACATAATTAATGGTTATCGATTCCTTACGCAACTCTGTCAGAGACACAAAACCTGAGCTTAGTCAGCCAATAATAAACACTAAGATATTTTTTTTTTCTCAATTTAAAGTTATAGGCGGTCTTTCTCAGGGCAAGCTTCGTCTGAAGATGCATCTCATTCAGCACTCACGGAAATGAAAAACATTTTTACATAAATATTTGCATAATTAACATAAGTGAACAACTATACATAAGGGGCTTTATTTTTATATGATTTATCACATAATGATTCACACCCAATGAGTAAAGTGTTGGTTGGTTGTAGGTGGGATAAAATATCGCTATTTGGTATTAAATTAATTTACTTGCATACCTACAATAATTGAAAGATTAAAAGATCGTATAATACCTCTTCAGCATGATGCATGTTCAAAATGAGGGCAGATTAATTATAGACACTTGAAAGGAAGATGCCAAGCAACATGCAACTTTTTGACCTTTTATCGTGATCTTGCGAATTTGCCTTGAATGAAGTTGGATACAAAAAAGAAATAATTTGTATTATTCTTGTTGTTGTTAGCTTATATTGAAATTGTTATATGAATAGAGTATAGAGAATATTTTAACTATGGGCTATTCAAAATTAATATCAACCTTTAAGAAGTATTTTAATATAAGAATATATGTAGGTATGATTGTACATTGTACGATTATAAGCAAAAACTTGAAAAGAATCATTTTTTCTACTAAAATGGATAAACACGATGACTCCATTAAGAAGACTTGAAAGGTTTAGCTGATAAGGGGCACCAAAACACATTGGCGCAATATTAGAAATAGGGTAAAATGAACTCAAAAAAGAAAAAGGAATGTGTGAGAATTTGTCGTAAATTTGTCGTAAATATATTGTAAAAGAAAAAAAAATGTCCCACTTATTTTTTAAAAAAATAACCCCTGGTAATGATAACTTGACAGTCAAGTTAGCACTACCACCCCACAAAATAGGGTAAAATGAACTCAAACAAGAAAAAGGAATATGTGAGAGTTTGTCGTAAATTTGTTGTAAGTATATCGTACGAGAAAAAAAATTGTCGCACTTATTTTTTTTTTAAATAACCCAAAATCGATTTTTTTTTCTTTTTATTTCAATAATTCCAGCACTACCATATGAAAACTTTTTATTCTTTGTGTTTTTTTATATGGAATTTGTTTAAACAATTTTCGTAATATGTTTTTAAATAAGATTTGTCAAAAAATAATTTGTCGTGCCATTTTTTCTATAAAAATTTTCTTGAATATGACAATAAGGGAAAAAATCGATTTTGGGGCTGTTTTTATAGAAAAAATGGCGCCACAAATTATTTTTTGACACAACTTATTTAAAGACATATTACGACAATTGTTTTTACAATTTCCATACCAAAAAACACAAAGAATAAGAAGTTTTCATATGGTAGTGCTGGAATTATTGACTGTAGAAATACTGGCATTATACCCAGCTTCTTCCCTTGGTTTAACCATTTAAGCCAACCAATTAGACGAAACCCTGAAAATTTTTAGTCTTTCATTTGCGGAGGTAGCAGGTTTTGTGCATCCTTTGATTTCTATACCATCTTTTTGTTTATTTTTCAGATAATTAAAGGTCAAAGAAGAGATTCTGTTATTTGTTTCCGAAATTTGATGTCCCCTTTGTCCTTGATCATGAAAACTTTAAATTCCCGCGTACTCAACTGCGCCAAGAGCTTTTCCTCCACCCATTGTCCACTTTTTCTCATTTTTTTTTTTTTTTGTGTCATGTCAAAGAAACCATGATATAAAACCCAAAAATAGCTTTAAAAGGTCTGACCTTCAACTAGTTCAAAGCAAAAGTGATGATGAAGGCGGTGTACCTATTCAAATGAACCAAAAAAAGGGCTACGATTAGCACATGAATTTAAGGAAATGATAACAAAACTTGTAATGACGGTAATTTTAAGATCGTGTGTTTTCTCTTATTTGCTCTTAAATTGGATTCTTTCTGTAATGCCATTTACAAAAATTCATTTAGTCCGCTCAATTCGGAATTATAACGGTTAATCGCACTCAAAAATGTTGAACCTATTCAAATAAACGGGAGTGTATTGGAGGAGTAGCAGCCTAAAGGCTTTCTGTACTTAAAAACTTCTGCTACACATGAAACCCATCCGGTTTGGGGGTGAAGTAAACCAAAAAAAGTGAGGATAAACATCTAGGAATCATACTAGACTGTAAAATCCGATGGAACAAATACGTACGAATAACTGTAGGGAATGCCACAAAAGTCCTCATAATTTGCAGGATACTTGCAGGCAAATGATGGGATTACAAACCAACTACCCAGCGGGAAAATGGTTAGGTTGAAGTGGCTGCCAGTCGTGAAGACTGACACACTTAGACCATGAGTTGGTCCATTGTGACACAGCGGGAAATATCATCCTCAATTAATTTTATAGCTGAAATCATCAGTGAACTCACTTGCCAAATCATAAAAGAAACGGCATGCAATGATAAGGTAGATGAAGAGAAACTGGCTGAACAGAATGGAGACAGAACTGCAACTGGAGCTGCAGCTGGAATAGCTGTCAACATTTTGAATACACACAAATTCAATGATGCGAACAACACAACACGCAGCTGCAGACGCAGCTGGACAAGCTGGCCAACTTTTAACTTTTGCTTGCAGATATTTCTTGTGTGTAACTTCCATTCCTTGAGGAAAAAGCTGGGGATTCCTTGGTAAAGTTTTCAAAATATCCCACTGGGATCAAAGGGCACGGTAGGGCCCAGCCAAGTTCACGGCAATACACCCATTTTACTGGAACAAACTCAGGCGATTTTCAACACCCCTCTAAATTCAGTACCAATGAATTCAGAAACTTCACAGTATTTGCTAAGCTGATTAAACACAGGTGGCTCACCAAATTTCAACTCTATAGCATAAGTAATTGTCGAGATATAGGACTTCAGAAATCGCAAAAACCGTAACTGAATGACTCACTGACAGATCATCAAAATTATGGAGCACTTCCCGACATCGTAGAAACTTGAAATTTCGTACAACGGTAGGCCTTATGGTGCATACAAAGGAAAAAATCGAAAATCTGCAATTTTCTATTCAGGGGGCGTGGCATCCACCCAATTTCTTAAAAATTCTTACAAATTATATGGAGCACTTCCGATTGTTGTAGAACGATGAAAATTGGTAGGTCGGTAGGGCTTGAAGTATTTAGAAAGAAAAAAATTGAAAAATTGGAATTTTCAATCCACCCCCATTCTTAAAATTCTTATAAATTATATGGATCACTTTCCATCGTTGTAGAACGATGAAAATTGGTAGGGCTTGAAGTATTTAGAAAGAAAATAATAGAAAATTTGGAATTTTTCGTTATGGGAGCGTGGCACTCACCCACTTTTTCAAAAATTCTTATAAACCATATGAAGCATTTCTGATTGTTGTAGAACGATGCAAATTGGTAGAACGGTATGACTTGAGAAAAATAAAAATTGAGATTTTCCATTCTGGGAGCGTGGCACTCACCCACTTTCTCAGAACTGCTATTATTTATATGGAGCACTTTTGGTTTTCGTAGAATTGAAACTTTGTAGAGCGTTAGGGCTTGATTTTCACCTAGCAAAATAAAATCAATAAAATCTTAGCAAAAATCTTACTTACTTAATCGTATGAAAACTTGACCAGTGAACCCACCAAATCAGTAATCATCAAGTTTCAAATTTCTGACATAATTAGGAGTAGTTTCGCTATTACTCTCATTCAGATATTTGATAATTAAAATTCATGAACTTAAAACTTGGCATTTTTTCATGGAGAAAGTGGCATGTGCTTCCCGCCAATGACACGCCCATGTTAAATTCATCAAAGGAATAAGCTGAAAAGTGGCAGGTTCGGCTTCCATTTTTCAAGGAAAAAGCCGGTTTTTCCCCAATTTTTTTTTCCGCTGGGTATCCTCAGGTGACTGTACACTATGATGGTGAAACCCATCATTGTAATATAGTGTGGTCACTTGTCACAAAAGAACCGAATTACTCACAACTAGAAAAGCTCTAGAAATGCTCGCAAACTTATGCATAACTGGAGCAATGAGAACTTGCCCCACAGCAGAAATGGAATTTAATTTATCCTTCATTTATCACCCTAACATGAAGCAATAGAAAGTGCTGCAAAGGGAGCCATCATGAGATTTTCCAAAGAGGGAACCGCTACTGGCAAATGCATAAGTCTCAGAGTTAAGGACTGCATACCTGTACCAGCAAGTAGCAAAAAGGAGTGAGTAGGCGAAAGAGTAAGCTACACTCTCAAAAAACTGAAGGAGCTGGGGCTGGAATCCTTGAGCCTAGAACCAAACTCTCTATACCAATAGCACAGTACACAAGCATCTTTTAGGCGGAAGTTCACGTAATAACCGAATGCGCAAATCGTGAGAAACCACCGAAATCAAAAGATTGCCAGGGACATAAGGCCCAGGGATTTTCTGGGGCTAATGTCCCACTTGAGTGGGTCATAAGGCCAAAATTGAATTATGGACTTGAGTCTCACCGAAGTGAGACGCAAGCCCCAAATATTTTTGCTAAAAATGGAGCATAAATCCCAAATTTGTTTTTGAGCCACAGAAGAATAAAGAGTTTTCGATAGGTAATTTTTGTGTTTTTCAAAAATTCTTTAAATCCACATTCTTCAAATGCAAAAGAAACTTTGCATACACCCACCTCGCACCCACCCAGGTCCTATAGGGTGCCCAAGCAGGGGACATTACCCCCAACATTTTTATTTTGGCCTTGAGTCTCACCTGGGTGGGACTTAAACCCCAAATTCAATTTTGGCTTTATGAGCCACTCAAGTGGGACATAAGCCCAAAATCAAAAATCTGGCGTTATGTCCTTGGGCTCTATGTCCCTGCGCCACAATTTTTATCATTTTTCTTATATACGTCTTTCAATAATCTTAAAAACAAAAAGCTTTACCTTTTCTATATTCTTCTTGCTGTCCCCATATTCTTCTGTTCTTTATTGTCAACTTCTTCAATAGCAAATAACCCCAATAAATGTGAGTTTAAAGTAAACAAAATATATAACTATCTGCACCCAAGCAGAATGCCATTAGCACTTTATCCGTATCTAATGAAAGATGGCATGACTTATTCAACCGCTTTTCACTTCAATCCTCTTTGATTTCTACAATTGAAAGGGTATTGTGCCCATACCTCTTCAAACTTAACACTTAATAAGTTTATAAGTTTATAGAAATACGTTCTACTTAAATGTCAATGCCTTATCTATAATCAAGTACCTACTTCAAAGAATAAGGTTGTGTAGTATTTTAAACGAGAAAAACTCCCTCCAAAGACACGAAACTCTAGAAGCGTCTACCTAATAGACTTACTTATTTAGCTAAAGGTTTAGGTAAACACTTACATAAATGATTCAATTTATGATATCAATTATTTCTTTTGAGAAAGATTAAATTAAATAAAGAGAAAAATAGAGACAACAAAAACACAGGACCTCAAGGCAAAAGAAATTCAGCAAACACGAATAAGTTTATCTCTTGGTTTGCTGAAATAATGCTGAATAATATATCAATGCTACTAAAGACTCGCACTCGCACTCTTGTAGTAGCGTAAAGCCGCATGCGATATTGACAAATCCAGTTTTTAGCGGATTTAACTCGATTTATTTCTGAAAGTTTTTCCTTCTGTGAAGCCAAGAGTAGAAAAAAAAAAACAAAATTAAATAATAATGTATGCAAGTCTGCATGCCCCGAGAAACTGGTTCAACTAATTTAAATCGACTTCGAAGCAGTGCTGTCGTTTGGGGAATCTCCTTATAAATTTAAATAAAATATGTATACTTATCTTCATAATAAACAAAGACCATTTTGTATGTGTTTTTAGTCAAGTTAAGAAAACTGGGTTCTGTCCTGCGAGTGGGTAAACAACTTTATACTTGGATTGCAAAATGCTATTAACTATTCACATTTATTGTATTTTATCTATTATTGTTCGGCGTGATTATCTCGTCAGTCGATTTGTTGCTTATAAATGGATATGTGTTTATACCAACAAAGAAGTAAAGTGTTTCTTTTTAAAACAGACATGACTTGGTTATCCAAAGATACAAAAATATTAGGAATAAATAACAAGGCTGGTATAGGCAATGAATACACCTTTTAGTAAGGAACTATATAACATTCAAGGGGTTTTTATCTTTGAATATGTTTGTTTGGGGTATGCATATTGCATATGCATGCACTAAACCGAAAATGCTACTTAATACAGTCTTGGGTTTCTGAGAGAATGGTCACACTGGCCACTTTTCAATATGTTTGGTATAACTCGGACACTTAGCCGACTTTGAAAATTTAACGTTTAAAACTTTTTCTACAAAATTTAATTTCCTATCGAAGTGGAAGAAACCAAACAAAAAAAATCGATAAATCAAAGCTTCCTAAATTTTTACTTAACTACGCATAACTAACTCATACAAGGCTACATTCCTTCCTTCCTAAAGTTCCTTCACAGGAATACGTTCTCTATTTTCGCTCGCACGTGGAAGATTTCCTTAAAGTCAGCATTAGGTAGGTATTTACATCCGCTTAAACTGTTCCAGAGCTTGGATTATTATTATTCTGAGGGACTTAAATTTTAATTCTATTAATCAAAATGTACAATTATTAAATTATTATTTTAATATGCGCAGGAAGTAATAATATTTATTTTTCAATTAATTATTTTTCTTCTCTCATAGCACTAATAAAGAAAATAATTAAACCATTTGTATGCAAACAAAGCTCTAATAAGGTCTTAACTACTTCACCATCTAGTTAAATGGTAGATTAATTTATAAACAAATCTTAATTTGATTTATCAGATGGAACATGCTGAAATTATATAAGTAGGCTTAGTATTCTATTTTGAGCTGGTTTCTTAATTATGCAAATCATTTATATTGTTATATTTGTTCAATTGAATTGAAAAAAGTGAATCAAATCAATCTATAGGGTTGCCACTTTAATTGAAAAGAAGGAGTAACAACTAAATTATTTAAACAATATTTGATATAAATAGTTTATTTGTCATCAATCTACTTTCTTAATCTTTTGTTTTTGGGTTAAGTTTTGGGTTAAAGCTTAGAGAAAACTATGTTGAAAAATAAATAAGTGCTCCTTATTTGAGTTTTTATGGATTAATATTGACCCCAAATAATCGCAGATTAAGAAAATTAAATTTAAGTCAGTTAATAAAACTTGTCAGTTAATAAAATTTGTAGATTTCTGAAATATTTCTTGACAAAAAAAATCAAATAATAAACAGATCATAAATAAAAACTGTACTTTGACATGACTTTAAATCCTTGACACTATGAAATTTTTGTTTGGTTAATTAACATATATCTATTGATTGACAATACAAGAAAAAAGTGTGAATTCCTTAGCTCAGAATCAATTAATTCATCCAACGATTTTCTTACTTATACTAATGAGAAGGGAAAGGCTTTTGTTGACCTTGAAAATTCATAAAAGGCAAAATAAAAACCTTAAAAAGGCAAAAAAAGCATTTAATAAATGTAGTGAATATATACATTGGACTGATTCAAAAAAATGAAAATGTCTGCGATTTTCAATGCCACTAGCTTTTTAGTTAGAGTTTAATGAAATAATAATCCTGGCAAAATTTCAGCCCTTTAGGTCAATATTTAGAGGTCGCTCATCGCTACTTTCTGTTTTCCATACAAATCGTATGGGAACTTTTTTTTGATTCCTTCTTTATTATATAACTTTAGAAACGGTTATCATACTGAAATGATCAAGGTAGAATCTGAAAGAAGATTTGATGCTCTTTAAAAAAGGTCCTTACTTCTTATCTAATTAATGTTCTCCTTCCAAAGTTATTCAAGGTCAGAGTGGTATTCGTGGTGAATTTCAAAGTTTTTTGGATTCCGTGTTGAAAAAATCAGCTATAATACAAGGTGTTTTACAAAAGTTGTAACAAAAGGCAAGTGCGTGTAAGTTGAACTCAGACAAGAAAAAAATCGTTTTAGAGCGGGGGTCTATTTCCCCCCATTTAGGCGGGAGGGGCAATTTTCTAAGAAAATTGGTTTAAAAAAGAAAAACATATTAAAAATCAACGGCAATACTTATAGTGTCATGCTATTACTTTTTTTAAAGCCAACAATCCATAATTTAATTAACCTTTTAAAAAAAGCAGTTTTTGTAGATATTTTTTGAAAAAATTAATTTCAAACCTAAGTTTGAAAAATTAAAAAGTGATTTTATTTTTTAAATATCTTTTTGAAAAATGTTTCGGTATCAAGTACAATTTTTTTTTTATGGATTTCAATACCTTCTTTAATTTTCAATCAGATGCTGAAAACCGCAGGCTTAAATGTTTTGTAGTTTCTGAGAAAATTGAAAATAACAAAAACTAAGTTTCTTGTTATTTGGCGCCTTGGAATTTAAATTGTTCATTCCTACAAACACCCAATTTCTAGTAGTAGTAGTAGGTATTTTAATTTTCGAATTTCTCAGAAACTTCAAAACATTTTAGCATGCGGTTTTCAGAATCTGATTAAAAATGAAGGAAGGTATTGAAATCCATACACAAAAATTGTACTTGATAACGAAAATTTTTTCAAAGTGATATTTTAAAAAATAAAATCACTTTTTAATTTTTTAAACTTAGGTTTGAAATTAATTTTTTCAAAAAATATCTACAAAAACTGCTTTTTTTAAAAGGTTAATTAAATTATGGATTGTTGGCTTTAAAAAAAGTAATAGCATGACACTATAAGTATTGCCGTTGATTTTTAATATGTTTTTCTTTTTTAAACCAATTTTCTTAGAAAATTGCCCCTCCCGCCTAAATGGGGGGAAATAGACCCCCGCTCTAAAACGATTTTTTTCTTGTCTGAGTTCAACTTACACGCACTTGCCTTTTGTTACAACTTTTGTAAAACACCTTGTATTATAGCTGATTTTTTCAACACGGAATCCAAAAAACTTTGAAATTCACCACGAATACCACTCTGACCTTGAATAACTTTGGAAGGAGAACATTAATTAGATAAGAAGTAAGGACCTTTTTTAAAGAGCATCAAATCTTCTTTCAGATTCTACCTTGATCATTTCAGTATGATAACCGTTTCTAAAGTTATAAAATAAAGAAGGAATCAAAAAAAAGTTCCCATACGATTTGTATGGAAAACAGAAAGTAGCGATGAGCGACCTCTAAATATTGACCTAAAGGGCTGAAATTTTGCCAGGATTATTATTTCATTAAACTCTAACTAAAAAGTTAGTGGCATTGAAAATCGCAGACATTTTCATTTTTTTGAATCAGTCTATACATGGTATACAAGTATAGAGGTATTCTACTATGATATATGATATATTTTTGGAGCTACCCTTACTGTCCCTGCTTTTAACTCACTACCTTAACCTATGTTAGTCGGCCATGGCATAGAAAAATGCAGTCAACTTTTAAATATCCGAAGGAACTTCATGTTCAGGTTTCAACCACCAGAACTGGTTCTCCTTTTTTACCCTATCTCTTCGGTCCCGATCGGATACAGTCGTACTGAACCGAAGGTGCTCAGCTCCGTCTTGTGCGAGGGCGTCTCGACCGTAAAGGAACCGCCGATCTACAGTTTTACGGCCAACGTGGTAGATAAGCGGAACCACCGCCCTATCCTGGGTCAGCCCTCGACTGTCTAAATAGAGGAATGCATCGGGAGAAATAAAGCCGCTTAGACGCACACTCTCGTAGTAATCGTTCTTAGGGTAATAAGCCCCAAAAATTAAGGTGTTGGTTGAGGACATCGCTCTTGCAATGTGACCCCGAATAAGCTTCAGCAGGAAATTATCAATCCTGTTTATGTTGGTGCCGTTTTATAGAACCAGATTGGAATAAAAATATTTGTACTCCAGCACATACACCCTGCTGTCAAGCCGGCTGCTATAAAACAAACGTTTTGTTAGGGCAAAAGTTCCCCTAGCCCTGGTCAGTGCAGCACTTATATGTCTGTCGAAATACAAATACTTATCCATCCAGATGCCAAGGTACTTTACTACACTTTTACTCGCCAGTCGAGTCGCTGTCAATTTGGCCCTACGATCACCAGCTTACGCCAATTCTTTCTCGTATCCCTTGTGGCTCCACGCAACAAAGTCCTAAACAGGATAGTTTCTGATATCTGAAAGTTGAGTTTCAACTTCCAGTCATCGCAATATCGCTGAATCTTCTCGAAGTCACGCTGCAAAAGAATTCTGATGATCTCGACTTTTGGAGCTGTTCTGTACGCAATTAGATCGTCAGCATACGCAATTGCCTGGGTTAGACTACTTATCAGATCGCTGGTGTACCTAAATGCTGAATAGAAACGGTGAGTTGACCGCTCCCTGCTGAAGACCA
Source organism: Dasysyrphus tricinctus (assembly GCA_963921185.1). Taxonomy (NCBI): domain Eukaryota; kingdom Metazoa; phylum Arthropoda; class Insecta; order Diptera; family Syrphidae; genus Dasysyrphus; species Dasysyrphus tricinctus. The sequence continues at coordinate 79,039,777 of OY992530.1, read as the reverse complement.
TTTTTAATATTAAAGGTTGTGGCAGAAGTCACATTGCCACTCTTAACAACAAACTTTCTACCATTGAGCATATAATAAACCATATACAATGGCGGTTTACTAATACCGAGTCTGGTCAGCTTTAGATAAAGACCCATTAACCAAACGGTGTCGAAGGTCTTCTCCAAGTCAACCAGACAGGCACCCGTACACTGCTTTAGATTTATTCCATTGGACATCTTGAAACGAGTTTAGACGCGGCAGGAATGGTGTCATGTCTCGCCTTAAAACCATACTGATTATCTGGTATGATGTTACTGTCCTCTGCCCACTTAGACAGAGCTCTATTGATAACTTTTTCGAATACCTTGCTGATACTCGGAAGAAGATTTATCGACCGGAGATTCGCGTGATTGGAGTTGCCCTTTCCTTTTTTCGAGAGAGGATGCACCACATCTGTCTTCCACCGCCCACACTGGATAATATGCAATATTCAGTGTGTTGTTAAACAGATTGGTATAAATGTCTACTGCTTATTGCGGTAAATGTCGAAGTACAACGTTGGATATGCCATCGACTCGTGCTGACTTCTTCTTCTTTAAAGAATCGAAGAAGAAGAATCGAAGAATCGCCTTTGTAATTAACAGGAAATTGGGCCCACTTTGCTCGGCGATTATGGCGTTTGCCAAATGATCTTCATTGAACCCGGTGAAACCGAGGTTCTCTGATCACCATTGCGTTATGTCATTCCGAAGGTAGAAGTGGAGTAGGTAGTAAGGCTCTTCTTTCCAGGTCATGGTTCGGGCGAATGCATGCGGGAAAAAAAAGGGTGGAACGATTTGGTAGCAACTTTTTGTAAGAATTTTTTTGTATATAGTTATCTGACATCTGACTTACGCCAACCTGGCATTTGACAGACCAAGTTATTTGTGCCAAAAGAAATTTGTTGGACATAATTAGTCAGGAAGGGGAAATGTGTTACTCTCTGGTGAGTAATGTCTTCAGCCCAAAACGAACCAATTTTTGAATTTTAGAACAAGAATAGGGCAAATATTGGTGACAAATAGTAACATAGGCCGTTTTTGTCAATATTTGGAACAAAGCACATGTTAGTTAATACAAAAAAGTAAATACACAGATACTCAAAACTACTTATTTATTTTTATCCTAAAGAACGATGAGCTTTGAAGAAAAAAATGCGAAAAGGCGAAAAAATGCAAAATAGGCAAAAAAGCAAAAAAGTCAAAAGAATAGGTATTAACGGGTAGAAAAGGCAAACTAAGGGAAAATAAAATGTTTATTTTTCGAATTAGGAGGACATCAAACGTATTTGTTGACTTTTATACGATAACGCATAAAATAAGGGCAAAGTTAGCATAATCCTATTCATGCTAATGCGATTAGTTCTTTACCGAAAAAAAATTTATCATTTTACATCGAATTTGTCTTACACAAATTCGTGAAAACAATTCGTTCACTCAACGAAAACAAATCATTAATATAACGAAGAGTTTTATGTTGATTAATAATAAAATAAATTGATTGATTCCATGAAAATTCTTCGTTTGGTCAGCAGCTTCATTGAGCCAATGAATTCCGACATTGGTTAAGTTTAAACTAAAAACCCGTTTAATAAATGTAATATTTTGTTATGTTTACCTATATAAAGATTTGATTCAGTGCACCATTAAATAATAAAAGAAATTTAACACTTCATTATTTACGGTTAAGCTGATATTGAAAAAGCAGAGCTTAAATATGACAAACTACGAAAATCCTTGATGATAAGTCAGTTTTAAGCCGTTATTATAAAGAACTAAAAAAAAGAATCGGTGAGTTCAAATATGTTTCACTTTGTAGATTTTTGAAAAGTCTTATCACGGACGTTTCTATCGAATACTCCTTATGGAAAGCATTTAAATGCCCAAAAAGACCCCCAGACACAAACCTGACTGTAAAATCTCTTCGCTAAACAATCTTTTAAGCCATTTTCATCAGACGCATCTTCAGATTCCTTATTCATGGGAAAAATTTTCGAGAAACTGCTCCTGAAAATGTTTAGCAAAATAAAAAATAGAAGAAAAAGACATATTCCAAGCCATCAGTTTGAATTAAGAAATAAATATTCTACGATAGACCAAGTGCATCGAATTACGGAAGTTGTGGAAAAGTCCCTTGCATTAAAACAGGTATGAATGTTTATTCATCTCTATTCTTAGATGTTGCCCAAGTCTTTGATAACCCTTTATATTTTAGAGCAAGGTACGAATAGGAAGTTAAGAAAATTGAAACTGGTTGGCTAGCATGCTCATCTTTGGCGATGATACTGCAATATTGGTGCACAAAAAATGCAGTCGATAAATGCAGTGATGGGACACAGCGATGGCGTACTAAATAAAAGGAAACAAACTGGACGCCTATCTAGTTTACTAACAAAAAGCTAAAAAAATGCTGCAATCTATATTGTAACGACTTTCACATTTGTACTACAACGACTCTCAAAAGAACTATAAAGACTCTCGAAAGAAGAAGTACCATCTATCGGATTATACCTGATACAAACCAACCTTCTTAGGTAAAGCTGACATTTGGTGAAGCAGGAATGCCAAAAAGAGATAGATGATAAATACATTATGGGTGTGTTCCCCTTTTTTCGGTACGTAAAGCTACTTTTCGTTGGGTTTTGGCATTAGCTTTAGTGCCCTTCCGACCATTATAACGGGTGATTTTTTAAGAGGTTTAGAACTTTAAAAAAAAAAAAACACAAAAAATTCGAAAAAATGAATGAAATATTTATTTGAATCGATAGTTTGAACCTTGCAATTTAATGTTTAAAGATAATTTCATGCAAATGTTGACCGCGGCTGCGTCTCAGGTAGCCCATCCGCTGAGTCCAATTTTGGCATACTCTTTCACACATATCGGCCGGTATCTCACGAATGAATGCATGGATGTTGGCTTCCAGTACGTCAATCGAAGCGGGCTTGTCCCTATAGACATTAGCCTTGACATACTCCCACAAAAAATAATCTAATGGTGTCAAATCGCACGATCTAGGCGGCCAATTGACCGGCCCGAAACGTGAAATTAACTGTTCACCAAACTCGCCTCGCAATTGCGCCATTGTTTCGCGTGCTGTGTGGCATGTGGCACCGTCTTGTTGAAACCACATATCATGCAAGTCAAGAACTTCCATTTCGGGCAAAAAAAAGTTTGTTATCATCGCTCGGTAGCGTTCACCATTGACAGTAACGCTGCGATTCGCATCATCTTTGAAGAAATATGGCCCAATAATGCCGCCGGCCCATAAACCGCACCAAACAGTGGCTTTTTCGGGATGCATTGGTAGCTGTTGCAATGCTTCTGGCTGATCTTCACTCCAAATGCGGCAATTATGCTTATTTACGTACCCATTCAACCAAAAATGAGCCTCATCGCTGAACACAATTTTTCGATAAAAAGCGGATCCTCGGCCTCGAATTTTGATAGTAAAATTCAATAATTTGCAAGCGTTGTTCATTTGTAAGACGATCCATGGTTAAATTGCAAACCAAACTGAAGCTGTTTGACAGTGACACAAGGTACTAAACACACGTCAGCTGTCAAAACCAGTGTTGCCAAAACCAAACCAGCTAAAAAATCACCCGTTAGTTCCACCTTAACTTGCCAAATTCAGCTTATAATGAATTGATAACTTCTTAACACATACACGCAACGGTTTGATGGGACCGTTTACTACTACCATTATACACCTCGTAAGGCAGTACATGAATGTGACATGTATTAGAAAATCACCACTATTTGATGAAGTGTTGAATTTGGTGAAGTGATAAATACTGGAAAGATTATCACCCCGATTACCAAATCCGATGAACAGGCTGCGGATCCTATCTGACAGAATTTTCGAGTTTTTTCTATCAGAAAATCCGCTGGTGAAAAGTTGAAAGAATGTCGATAGCATAGTTTAATTTCTTTTAGACTACTAAATACTCAACCCATCCGCGTTCTATATAACTTTTGACATTGCAAATCCGCATCAAAAGTGTTGCGGATCCAAATTCATTAATTTGTTTTTCTGAGAAATTTTGGCAAACAAAATGGAAAATAATGAACTGAAAGTGAAAATTAGACAAAAAAATTGATTTTTTGACCCAGCTATGCTCATAAGTGTAGTGGGCAGAACATAAAAAAATCTATATAGAAGCATGAACTAAGAGAAGAATGCAACTTTTTTGTTATACCTAAAAAACAGTGGATCAATCCACTTTTGTTTGCATTTGAATGGCGTTGTCCGTTCCTGACAAACTCAAACTATTTTTTCAGTATGTTTTCGCACTTTTTTCTTGTTTCTTGTGTGTGTTTAATGCTTAGTACCATAAATCTGAATTCAAAATGAGGAGGATGGTAATAAAATATGAAAAGGACAAGGATAGAAATCTAATTGAAAAGATTGATTTAGCATTTAATCCGATTTCGGAAAAAATTATGGTGGAAAAGTCGGGATATTTACAATTTCAGCTAGGAATGATACGTTCTTAGATTTTGTTAATGTGTCAAAAGACCGAAAAAAAACTTCATTTGCATTATCATAGCAAAAAATCGTTCATTTTTCCATTGTAAATAATTCTCCTTTATCGTTTACAAATGGCCCAAATACCATTTAAATTTTTTTTTCTGAACTTCATCAAGAGCAATTAACCGATTACAACTGGAACGCGGCTGCGGTAGTAAGTTAACTATTTTTAGAAAAAGAACGCAACAATGAAATTGAATACCAAAAACTGACAGCATCGATAAGAAAGTTCGGAAATGATAAGGTAGTTTTAAGAATCGACAATGTAGTTCTTCCGGCGGATTTACTAATTAATTTTTACCGGAGACGTGAATCGAGTCGATTCCCCGGGACTTAAATTTTGCGGATTTTTTAATCGGCATGTATATATCTTTTTTAATAAAAATAGTTATCAAACGGATATTTCAAAAGTACGTTGAAAATAATTTCTTCAGTTAAAGTTTTGCTCCATTAGTAAATAGGTGTCTTCATAAAATTTGTGTACCAAAATGTTCCCTAAAAATGCTAAAAAAATGATTATTTTGTATTATTTGTTGAACATAAGAGCGTGTAATCCATCCGTGAATTTGATATTTTTGGGGGTGTGTACCTACATTTCTACTCGAATTTCAATTATTTTATTTTAAGATTTACTAAATTTTTTAATTGAAAATATTTTTTTTTGTATCCAAACTATCTATATATGCCTATAGTAACTTGTTGCATAATAATATAACTACTTCAATGTTCACACCTGTATATAACTTCCCCATTCTCCAATATTCCCTATCGATAGTTGCTATTCATGCAACAAAACCAATTGAAGTTACTTACAACTTCCACAATGCTCCAACATGGCAAGCAATTACGCACGGAGATTATGTCAGTGTACGATCAACTGAGCGGCCGTTGTTGTTACCGCGTTTAAAGGAAGCAAAACTTATGCAAATCTCCGCACCGACCTACTGTACAGATACAGTTCTGGTCGCACTGCTGTTTGTTTTTTTTTTTTTTCTTGCAACTTATTTATTTTTATTATTTGTTTTTGTTTAAAATATTCGACGTCGTTGTTGGACATCAATAAATATGCACATACACATAGTCCGAATGAATACGTTCCGTTTTTCATTTCCGGATTGTGTATCTATAGGTACCTACTCATATATATCACAACATGAAGTCTGATCAAGCCCCGGCATTACCCACTGTGAGCAAGTGGTTATCCTTGTGAAAGTTCATTGAAAACATCAATGCGCTAATAAAAAGGCATGACTCGTATTATTGTTCCAGAGATAGGTACTTAATTCACTGCATTCGCGTACATAACATATATCGGATGCATAGCTAGTACATGCGTGCAATTTAAAACCTTCATCAGCAGCTATACACACAAGTCGTGCTGGGCTGAGCCGGGCCAGGCCAGACCAGGCGGCTTCGCTTATGGAAGAAGTTGGTAGGTAGGTATCAGTTTTAATGCTAAGTTTGTGTCATGTGGTCAGTGAATTGAATAGACGAACTGTATGTTATCTACACTTTAAAACTCACAACAGGGTTAGATGTTTATGTTATTGAAGTGTCACCCAACAACCACCAAGTTGCCAATGAAGTGTGACGCACTCTTCTGGGGATTGGCCTGTGTGTCGATGGAGGCCTTATGCAATCCAATTTTGCGCAAAAAAACTACTCATATTCTTCTCTCACTACACACTTTAGCTAGTAGTATGGTATTAATCGCTCACGCTCACGCACTCTATTTGCACAAAATAGTCATTTTTATTTTCCGTATCTATCGACTCAGTCGTTGTCGACAAATTCGAAATTGAGGTGAATTGAAAAATCAAAGATACAGATACGACAAAAAAACATAAAAACTATACGCATGTTATGTAGTTATAGCTATATGTGTTCTATTTGAACCGCATTACATCTCTATGTGGTGTCGAATGTCCATTGCTAAGTGGAGTAAGAAAATCAGGTCGATCTTTAGTTTTAAATGACACCGACCGCCTTGTCATAGTGTTACTTTATATTTTTTTTTATATTTTATCTTTTCTTTTCTTGCTCTCCGATTGTGAGCTTTATAAACAACGAATGTAAGTTTATTAACAAATCCGCAAATTACATCATAGTTAGTCGGTCGACGACGGATACACTTATACCGCAGTTGCAGTTAAAGTTGTATTCGTATACGCATGTAGAAGTAGCAAAGCACATGTATAATGAGGTTTGTGGCCATGCTGATACCGGTGAGTGTGACTGTGGTCTTAAAGTGAGGTCTGTTGCGATCTATAACAAGTTTCACTTTTATCGTAAAGTTTGTTGTGTTTTTTTTCCAGTTTGCTATTTCTTACCCGGTTTTACTCAGATATAAGGTTGAAGAGGTCAGGAATTGCTCTTCGCAAATAGAGAATAATTATAATGAGAAGCACATTTTGTATGCACTTTGATTTTCTTTTTCTCAGGGAAGCATTCGATATTTTTCTGTGTCATGTCAGAGCGGAGCATTAACTTTAAATTATGATGGCAAATCATTTCTAATTTATAAGCTGTAGGTACCTTTAGCTTAATTCTCTTGCAAACCTTTGATATGTTGTTAGATATTAAGAGCAACAGGAAAATGTTACGTAACAAAGCTGATAAATGAATGAACTTTGGAATAGGCAGTTTTTCGATATTTTCTTGAAAACTCGCAGGAAAACCCGAGGCATCCAATTTCGGTCCTTTCAGTCAACGAAGACCTGCTAATAGACTTTTCAGAAGCTTGTAATACGGTGATAAGTATAGCACTATGTTTCCACGGCTACGAATCCTAAACGCAACCAGATTCATCATGTGCTAATCGACGGAAGACACTTTGCGTGAGGCAGACGTTGAGTCTGACCATTTCCTTGTTGCAGAAAGGATCTGAGCTCGACTGTCAAAAGAAGAGAAGCTACCGCCCCCCCTTGAGAAGAAATTCGCCGTTGGTCGGCTAAGCATAACTGGAGCCGACGAGTCTACATGAAGTACCTGAGCAAGAAGCTCTCCGCGTTGCATTCACCTGCCACAGAGCAAACAACCATTGGTCCCAGTACCAAGATATCTTCAAAAAGGCTGCCAAGACCACAATAAGCTACAACCACCCCCAAAAAAGGACGCATGGTATGATGATGAATGCGTACAGCTGAAAAAGGTTACAGAAGATGCACATGCGAATATGCTTCATCGAAAAACAAGAGCAGTGAGAGAGGAGTATCGAGCAAAAAGAAGAAAGGAGAAGAAGACTCTATGTATAAAGAAGAGGACATGCGCAGCTTCCCAGCTCAAGAAGATCGAGAAGTCTCGCGATCGAAACAACACCCGGAAGTCTTATAAAAAAAAAAAGCGAAGCAACTGGGGGCTGGGCAGGGAATAATAAATGCTTTCAAGCACCATTTCCAGCAGCTATTGATTGGACATCAGTTAGAAATAGGGCGTGAAGGGAACCCAACTTCAGTCAATGAAGACAAAGTACCACCACACACTACCAATTACCCAGCAACGAAAGATTATTCCTACCAAGAGGCACTCCAACGATTGGAAGACAGTGAATAAATTCCTGGGGTGGCGTCTACAGTTCCTGTAAGGTTGAACTACTTGGTGAATACCTTTTATGAGCTACTCCAACTGTTCGAGGCTCAAGCCTATAAGAACCGGTTTATCCGAGTCTCCACTCTCGGAGTTATTAAAGAGTCTGGTCTGCCAGGACCGAGCATAGAGTGCCGTTGCTATTTCTCAACTTCAATCGCACAGGGGTGCTGGTGCAGATGGACTCCTAACCGAACTATCCAAAGCAGCAGGAAATGGCTTGGTAAGGGAAATTAACCAACTCATCTATAAAAATTTGGTCGATGAACCTTGGCAAAGTGTGCCCCATTTCACAAAAATGGAGATGTTCTGACCTGTTCCAACTACAGAAGAGAATAAGTATCCCAAACGTCGCGTACAAGATCTTGTCGGATATACTATGGGGTTGCTGGAAGCCTATTGCCAACAATCAGATCAGCCTCTATCAGTGTGCATTTCGGTCAGGCAAGTTAACAATGTTCACACACCAAAAGATTGTGAAAAGAGACCAAAAGCTCTAGATCGAACCACGTCTTTATCGATTTTAATGATTCATGTGATAGCGTGGGTAGAAACTAATTATACAGAACCATGTCTTATCTTGGCATCCCAGCCAAACTCTTCCGCTTGTCCAGGATGACGAGATAGAAAAATCGGTCCTCCGTCATGGTCAGAAAGAACACCACTCAAATATTTTGTGTTAGGAAAAGTTTAAGGCAAGGCGATGCGTTATCATGTAACCTATTTTAAGATGCGTTTCCATTTGAGAGTTTGTACTTTGAAAACAAAACTTTCGACAGTGGCTCTCGGATAGTTGCCTAGTACCTACCCCTCTATGACTAATTTCAAAACTGTATCCATCTGCGAGCTTTACTCTCGAGAGTTGCGCGCAGTATTTTTACTCTCAAATGGATACGCACCTTAACATCGTTCTTGAAGCAATTGTATACGCAAATTGCAAACCAACAACACTGTTACAAGTTATCAACAGTCCGTTCAACTATTTGCATAATGCAGATGGCATAGACATAATCAGCAGAACTAAGCGAGTTGTGATTGGTCCATTTGCTAGTAACTGAATCGGAGGCGGCAAAAATGGGATTGGCTGGAATCTCAACATCATTGATTTGGGCAAAACTGCACGATGCATGGATACATAAAACTTCGAAGCTATCAAGGATTCTTTATTACCTCGCAAAATGATATCAGTGAAAAGATGAAACGAAGAATTTCTCTTGTTGACCGCTACTACTTCGGGCTTAGAAGGCCTATAAAGGTTCTGTGTCATAGAACCAAGTAGACTTTATATAAGACCTTAATCATATGTGTCCTGCTGTATGAGGCAGAAACATGGACCCAGTTAGAATGAGATACAAATTTGCTTTGGCGCTTTGAGGTGAAGGTTCTTTGAGTGACTTTTGGCCCTGATGTGTGTATCCATAAGAAGTCTGGAGAAGAAGACTATACAGCGACGTTGACTTGGTCAAAAATTTGAAAACATAGTAGATGAAATGGCTGAGATAAATGGGGTGTATGGACAGCAACGCACCAGTGTGACGAATCTATTCATCCAATCCTTATGGTATACGAAGTAGAGGAAAACCCTCCAACAGTAAGTGGCGCACACTCACACAGGTCGAAAACGACCTCAACGAACTTGCTGTGCGTAACTGCTGGTGACTAGCAAGAGACAGAGCTGGCTGGAGAGGTTTGTTGATTGAGGCTGTAATCCAGCCTCGGCTGTGACTGTGATACAACAAAAGTAAAAGAAAATAACTCCCTTTGGACCAGTTTTTCATTGCGAGATAATCCTAGTCTCGGGGCTTAACCTGAGTTAACTCCAGCAACGTTTTTCCAGTCAATTTAAATCCTATGTTAACTCACCTAATTTGATTAGTTAGCTCAGGGATTAAATTGAAGGTCTTTTCCACTGTGGCGCCAATTCGTTATCGAAAGGGAAAGGTATTGACAATGCAATTTCCATTTTGGAGCCATCTCTATTCCGATAGCGAAAGGCGTAGAATAGAAGGGTGATATCCATTTTGCCGCACATTGATTTCAACTAATTTTTGACAAATGAAGGATAAAGTTAGTCCTCAACTGAAAAACTGTTCCTGAGCTAACTCGGGGTTAATTCATTTTCAGGATTAGGTAACTCTGATTTAACTCAGGGTTAAACCGGCAATGAAAAACTATCCCTTGTGTCAGAATGACGATGACTTCATGGTGGGTGTTTGTACTAATTGCAATAGATTCAGACACAAACGCTAATTTGTACAGATTTTCTCCGTGAGCCCCACTAATCACATTTTTTTGGATGTGTGTAAGTAATCTAAAATCTAAAGCCCTTTGTCGATATTTAACAAAAAATAAAAATGCCGGTAGATTATTGTACACAATTACTATTGAAACAAATGAAGAGATAATAAAAAATAATTTGAATCGCAGATCTTCAAATTTCTATTAAAAAGAAGAAAAAGAAATAACAACGAAACCAAAAAAAAAAAAAATAATAATAAATTACTACTAACTGACATAATGGTTGATCTGGTTTAGTTTTGAAAAGATTAATTTATCACGTAGGTATCTTTTCCATTAAAATTAAGACATTTTCTCTTTTACCACCATATAAGCGTGATCAGTGGCAATTAAGAAATTGAAAGATTGTTTTCCAGGCACGCTATAATAATATATTATACCCCTACTATGATCTCAACAGAGGAAGTACATAAATTTTATCTCAAAATTGAGATTGTTATACTTTTTTTTGTCTAGCATTACCCTGTCAAAATAAATTTGAATCGAAAGTAATAAAATTTTATGTGAATAAGGCAAGGTTTTCATTTGAAATAAAACGCTTTTAAGTTCTCACTTTTGACAAATAATACTCTTTTTTTGATGTACTGCAGAATAAAGACAGCAGGTTCACAAATACATATATTTTTAATATATGTAAATTAATTTGTCGTTTAAATTTTTAGGATATTTTTACTAGAGGCATTTTAGTTAATAGAGGTATTCTACTTCTGTGTATGTATTTGATGCTGATTCTATAATGAGCCAGATTTAATTTCAGTCAAAAACCTTAAACGCATAATCTCAAAAGAAACAAAATATCTGCTAAATCATTAAAGGTTAATTGAACTCATTTTATCTTTTTTTTTCAGGAACTATAGGTAAATGGAACTTCGAGCTAAGAGCCCTTTGACAAAATAAAACTTTGTTTCCACAAAATCTCAGTTTTTTAGGTGAATGGGCGCACAGAGTAAATGGTGTGGATAAAACTGCAGCGGTCAACGATTTAAAGAAAATGTTTTTTGACACTCTTTTTGACTTCAAGTGTAATGCTCATTCAACCAAGAAACTTTAAAGGGAAACAACTGACATACAAATAATCTCTTCCTCATGTGAAAGTTGCAAGAGATTTCAAACGAAAACATCAAGAAATCTACAGTGACTTGCTTGCTCGTGTGAAAGAGGTCTTAATGTTGATTATAAATATTTATAACTCCATTATGGACAAATTTATCAAATTTTAATACTTTCGTGCTCCTATTAATAATTCTTAACTTATTCTCTTCTGAGAACCTATTTTCTTTTTTTTTACCTCTCCCATCTCCCCCACACGCAGCTTTCCTCTTATATACGGCACATTGATATTGCTCGCGTGGCACTACCGCCTTCACCATCATTGAAATTAAATTAAAATTAAACAATTGATATTTTTGTTGAAAAGTTTTTCTACGTTTAAAATTCCAGTCACATTTTTGAAGAAGAGTTTTAAAATTCTTTTGATGTGTCTGGCATTCTACACTTCTTCTTCCACGCTTCCACTGGCACACACGATTTTGTGTGGGTTGAGTTATTATGACAAATGAGATATAGGCACTCAATTCATGTATTTAGTAGATAAAGTGACTGATACAAAACGCACTTAACAGTGTAAGAATTTATTACTTTTATACATTTTTCAAAAAAAAAAAGAAACTTAGGTAGGTAAAGCTGTCAGTAAATGTATTTTGAACTCATTGCTTTAGGCTTTAGAAATTTTCTAGACAAATCAAAATTTTGCATTGATTTGTAAAGTTAAATACATTCCACCCGATTAAAAGTATTTTTTACTCAACGTGATTTGCATTCATACCAAACAAATAATATTGTACTTTACTGGAGAGAAAATACAATACATTCTACATAATTGCGTTGCACAAACTAGTTTTAAAGCGAATAGTACAAATAGAGTTGGGGGGGCCTACTATTTTTTGAACATCCTGTACCTATGTTTGAAAGTATGCTATGAACTCCGAGCTGTTGAGGTCAAAGTTTCAGGCAATTTTCAATATTGACCTAAGAGTGTTTCTGGCAAAGTTCGGTCAAAATCGGTTCCTAGTTTCGTAACGAGTCACATCAATTTACGTTGAGTACCCGAAAATTGCTTTGCGTTTATTTGTCTGGTTTTAAAAATTGGTTTTGGAAAGATTGTGCACTCAGAGAAAAATCGCAAACTAAATCTTGTAGATATGATCAGGCTTATTTATTTTTTTTTTTTTTCAAATCAGTAAAATTTCATGGGTTAGGTTTTAATTTATTCTTCGGGTTTTAAAACAGAGAATGTCTAATCATAAATCTGATTTAAACTGTGATAACTCTGCAAAAACAACGCTTGCCACACACAATACTGAAAAAAAACATAATAGTAGGGGCGTTAGTGCACGATATGAGGGCATACCTTTCATTTCGACCTGACGGGTTGAGCTTTAGTACACTATAATAGTCCATGTCCTAACTTTACTTTTAAGAAGTGTTGACAAGGTGGCAGCACTATCAGAAGGACAAGAGAAGGGTTGCCACAATCCCAAAATGTTGCTTATATATCGAAAACCAAGAACTCCCGTGGGATTCAGCACCCTTGAAACCATAGGACCACATTATTGTTTTTCTCTGACCCCTCCCCTTGCACGAAGGGGGTGGAAAAAAGTCGTTTTGGAAACAAAATTTGAAAAACCAAGAAAAGTTATAAAATATTTTTATTAATAAAATTTAAAGTTGGTGTTGACGCAAAATTTCACAATCTACTACACTACATCCAAAGTCGACTAAAAACCTACTTTGGTTTTTTAAAAAGCCAACTCGATACAACCACCTTCAAAAAAGTTATAGCCTTTTTCATAAATGATGACTGAATTTTTAGTGAAACAAGTAAAATATTACCAAATTCCAACAGCATTGACACGAAACTTGGTCCATATATTTCATTTGTCATAAGCAACAAGAATCAAAGAAGTCTACAAAAATATTTGTAGCGAAAGGGTGTTTCTTTCAAGGAATTAGAAAAGTTTTGAACTACTACCATGAATCACCTCCCGAAAGTGGAACGTTAATGAAAATTGGTTGAAACATTTGACTTTTCATCAAGACCAATAAACAAAAGAGACCAAACAAATATAAACTATCTGAGGGTGTTTTTCAATGGGGAATTAGAAGCAGAGTTTTTGGCCGAACATTTTTATGTTTTTGAAACCAAGATACATAAATGCAATATGATGCATGATTTCAAGGTATTTTTTAATGCTGAATCCAATTATATTAAAATAAAGTAGATACATGCTCACATAAAAAAGTTATCTTACTTTTAAAGAGTTAATGTCTGTAAATGATTGTATTTTTTGATTAGAATAGGTATGACATTACCTCTCAAAAAAGACCCTCAGACCATGGATATTTGAATGGTCTTTTTTGATTCTTGGTTCCGATGTTTAATCAAACATTTTCACCAACTTTCATCAACGTACCAGTTTTGGGAGGGGTTTCATTGTAGTAGTTACAAATTTGTCTTATTCATTGAAAGAAACACCCTTTCGCTACAAATATTTGTGTAGACTGCGTTTTTTAAAAATCTACAAGCATTTTTATTTTGTATTACTAAAATTTTTATTAGGTACAAAATTAAAAATTTTCTCCAATAGTGGCATAATAAAAATATGGAATTTTATGATATTAAACATTGTTTTGCAAAAAATGCTATAGTGTAAGCTACATTTGCTTTGAAAAACAGCAATTTTTTCCATTTTCTCGTTTTCTTAGAGGCTTTTACCAAAAACAAGAGCACAAAATTTAAAAAATTTTCCAATGATGTCCTAGAAAATAAGTTTATCTGTCCATAAACACCTTAATCGTTTTGATCGGACAAGTACACGCTCCACAATCTTTTTCATGAAATCACCATTTCAGTCCGGAACACTCTTAAGAGCTTAAACTTGGATTTTTAAAAATCTCCTTGCGTTGATTTTCGGTCCCAAAATTACTAGTTTAAGCTTAAGCTTCTAAGCCAACACATGTGAATAAACAAACGAAAGCTACAAATATTAAGCTTAAGCCAGAATTTTCTAGTTAAAGCTATTTAGCGTTATCTTTTTTTTATTCACATGAAACAAAGCTAAGGCTAGAACTGACTAGCTAGAAAAATAAGTGTGCAGATTTCAAAAATTCAGTACACTAAAAATTAAGGTTAAACACAAATTTTGAAAAATACGGGTAATATTTTTTTTAATTATCTCTCTAAAAATATAAAAATATTGTTTGTAGACCATCATTCTGATTTATGGTGAATAATTTCTGAAGCCTCCATTTTGCAATTCTCGACTTTCAAATGTTCCTATCTCGATTTGATAATTTTTGTACCTAATAATTTTTTTTCAAAAATCTAGCGATCGCAAAAGTAAGAAACTTTCTATCATTTTTCGTTTGAAAAACAAAGTGTAGACTTTTCTCTTTGTTTACCCTACTGAAATTTCGAATTTCAAAGAATCACGTTGTTTATAATTTTAAAATAAAATTTTCTTTATATGATATTTTTTGTATTTCTTTAAGGTTTACCATCTAAGCTGGGGCAGATAATTGAAAAACCCCAATTAGTGAGAGTAATTGCATGGCAACCCTATGCCTTGACCACTTTTCGACACGCAACCCATGCGCAAATTGTTTTTTAAGACACTGCCTACAAAACCGTATACCGCTCATCTGATTACTTTATGAGGGTAGGTCATCCTATGGCGGGATCCTAGACTATTACTGATAAAATTCAATTTTTAAAATTTTGTTCAAATCTCATTTTTTTAAAAGGACATCCTTAACATCCAACATACTTAAATCGACCACGAAAATCTTAAAACAAGCTTAAATTACTTGGATTTTCAACATATTCGCATTTCGAATAACCCAAGTAGTAGGAACTTTGGCTGGCTAAAATCTCAGAAAACCCATGTAAGTAAAATGAGGGTTTTTCATATAAATCAAAATTGTATCCCTACATTTCGAAATGACAAGGAAAGCAGCTGCAAAAAAAAATAACAAAATAAAACGCAAAACTAATAAAATTAAATTGAAACAAAACGCTACAAATGCAAGTGAATTACTTTTTTGAATTCTTAAAATGGTTAGTGTGTTGGACTTTCATGCCTGTTATGTAAACGAACGTTGATGCGCCTCTGGGATCTTGGTACCTCATGACATATGTGATATTCACAGTAACAGTATGCCATCTAATTGGTCTGTAATTTGTCAAAATAGGTGAACTAGTCTCAGAATTGATCAGCCCTAGAACACATGTTATCAAGTCTTAAGGTTTCTCAAGGTCACACAAGGTCAGAAGTGGTTGTTTGGACCTCACTTGTGAGATACTCGTTAAATACTTATACAATTTGAAAGGCCACTGATCATGATAAGAAGTCAGCTTCTATCAGTAATTATTCAGTCATATATATTTTTGTATGAATTTTATGCATCGATAGCAAAAACCCTGAATCTGGGAGTAAAAACCATGGCATTACTGCTCAACAGATCATTTCTTTCTTTCTTTTTGTGTAGGTTATACTTCGAGGATGGCTTTAGAGCTTAACGTTTTCCAAAATTATATTGACATTAATTTTTTTGATGTTTGAATTTGTAAGTTCATTCTTTGAAGATGACTAAAGAGTTGAATATTTTTCAAAAATTTGATTTTAAATTGTGAACTGTCCTCAATGAGCTAGTAACTGTGCATACATTGACGACAGGCACGAGGCGTGACTTTTTTGGTAGTGGAAGCACTCAACATAAAACCAAAAAGAAAAGACCTTTTTTTGAGATCACATTCGTTTGTTTTTTTAATTCTTCTTAATCATTATTTTATACATAAAATAATTAAATTACTAAAATTAAATGAAAGTAAACATTCTATGCAAACAGAACCAAAAAATTTTAATGACACCATTGCGATTGCAAGGCAAGGCCAACAGTACAACATATTTGTTTTTGAACATCCTGTTAACCACGAAAAAATTTCATATAATTGTATCGAAAAATGCCTAGTACACCGCTTTGTAACGGTGTTTATAACTACACAAGGTTTCGGTCTCCCACTATCTATTATATTTTTTATTTCATCAAACGATCTAGCTGAAAATGGTTTGTCGAAAATACTTTCTAAAACACAGTTACATGAATTCATATTTAATCACAAAAAGAATATAACAATAGAAAACTGGTGGATTGCTTATATCGCACACGGCCACGAAACTAATTAAAAAAACTACCACCTTAAATCGGCTCCTTGTTTATTCCCTATTCCCACTCACACAAAAATATCTTTTCTAACCCTTTCTTCTATGAAATTTAACTCATTAACAGTTTGAGACAATACGCAACTCAATAGATACATCTTTGTTTTTCTCTCTATCTGTAGTTTAGTTCATGGAATATTCAGAATGCATTCACTCAACTCATTCTTCAAACGTGGTTCAAATGGGGAGAAACAAAAAAAAATTACTTTGACTTTGTTGGGATCTAAGTTAAGTATGCGAAATAATGGAATGCCTAGCTGTTGCGCATTCTAGTTTTGTATGAAGCACTTTTGTTTGAGCATTATATGAATAGTGGTGGGTTATGTTATCTGTATTCTCAATTAGGTTGGAGTAGTAGGTTATTTTTAAATTGATTTAAGAAAGCGACAGTAAGGAATGCATATCTGTTACGCATTCTTTAGTAATTTTGGTAAGAGATGATAATGTTCTCACAATGATGTTGGAATTTAATTCACAGAATTAAGATTTGATTATAGTAGAAAATATAGGTAAATAGGTATATCATAACGGGAAAATGAATACGATTTACAAGTTCGAATTTAATTCTTAGCTCCTACGATTTTTTTAATTTGTTCAACGGAAGCACTCATTCCACTCATTATATGGACGCTTCGTCCCTGATTGACGAATATATTTTTTGGACTTGTTTAATGTCGCAATGTTGATTAAAATCTTGATTTCGGGCTAACCAGCCTACCGACTAACTAATAAAAATAATTTTTATTTGGTTTTCTTTATATTTATTTTTAATAGCTATAATTATAATATTTTATAATTAAAAAAAAAAAAAAAATATGAGGAAAAATGTGTACACACTAATTAACTAAATTAACCTCTTCTAAAATCGCAGCATCGAATAAACACATACGTAAGTTAGGTTAATCCAGACTTAACACACTAAATTTAATAGGCTACCTCATAATCATTGATTCAAGGACAAAATGGAACTAAGAAACATGTTTCAAAAGTAAAACCCTATAGTATAACCCCGATAAAAATCAAATATTATTTCACTCTATCCTAAATCGAATAGAGTAAGTTTAAAAAAAAAAACTCATAAAATTTTCATAAAACAAGTTTTAAAATAATTTTTAACTAAAAACCAAGTTCACTATCAGCTTTCATCAAAAAATATGAATTTAGAAACAAAAATCATTATAGAACCGTTATTTGATTACTTTTTAAGTATCTAAATATTAGTATTAGTGTTGATTAAAATTTAAAATCCATACACGGTATACTTAAATTATTAAATATTGAATTTTAAATCCAGATATGTTCAAGTTGTTTAATATTTGAATAAAAAAAATAAATTCAATATTTTTATTGCATTTTAAATCAAGTTTTAACCTTCAACATTTAACTTGAAGCTTGTTTCATTTTATCCAAAAATTAAAAATTCCATTTTATATATCTACCTGCATATAAATATATTGCTCGTTGTTTCTTTAAACATGGCACGTGCTGATTACTTTATAGAAAATACAAAACTTACTGACAAAATTTTGTTTTTTTAATTAACATTTTACAATTTTTTAATTGCAAATGTGCATAAAAACTTTTGTTATTTCAAAATTTGGATATTGAAAAAAAATTTTAGTGTCATAAAATGACAAATATATTTTTTTTTGTGTTCATTTTGAACTCCAACAATAAAAAGTAAATTAAATACTCAAGAAAACAACAATTTATAAAAGGATTCAAACTGAATTATAAAGACAAATCGATACCAGTACTTAATTAAAATTTGCTTTGAAGCACCATCTTGACCGGTTTATCAATTAAAAATTATTCGAGAACAAATTAAAGAAAAAGTCATTAAAAGTCATAAAGAGGCCGTTGCTTTAAAATTGTATGTGAAGAGGATTAATGTGCCTTAAAAATGATAAGAAACAAAAAAAAAAAAAACAAATCTTAAATTATGTAAGCAAAACATACAAGTATTAACATTTTCTGACGTCAATTAGCTACATAATTGTGTCTAAGAACTGAAAAAAAATACAAAAACACATCATAGAATGTCTATAACTCGCACAATACAATCATTCTTTATCGATGGTCGGCGTCGAGTTGATGAATTGTGTAAATGCATTAATATGCATTAAATCAATTCCCACTCTTTTTGTAACAACACATTATTTACACCAAGAATGCCTGAATGAGTCCCATGTACTTGTTCTTATGGCTGGTAGCGTAAACCAAGAGCTTTGAACAAAAAAAAACAAATCATAGAAACATTTTGGATGTTTAAAATCATAAATTTGGTATAGGTAAATGTAAATATAAATATTTTCGATTAATATTAATTTTATTAGAACTTTTCGAAAAGAAAATTATAATAAAAACTCAAGTTTTAAACCCCAGTCATAGCTTGAAAAAATCAAAAAGTCAGTAGATAACCCACAACCTTTGATTTTGATCTCGAAAAATTGATAGATTTGTCATAACCGAATAGGTTAAAGTTCATGCTGAAACGATTCAAATAATATTTAACTTTCGTCTTCAGAGGGAAGTTGCTAATTAAATATCATTTAAATTTCAATATCAATTAAATTTTTGTATTAAAGAAAAAATCGATACTTTTCCTCCAACAACCGACTTCACTACCCCGTATATTCAATCTTTCAGAAAATTGGTCTAGCTTAAATTTATTTTTGGTAGTTAATCACCCAAAATATTTATATGCACACTTTTCCCAACTTTATTTGATTTATCGTTTTTGTTGGTATTTTTTTAAGATAGCTTAATGTCAATAGAATTCCATTTTTTTAACGAATCCATAAATTCCCATTACATATTGTATTTTGCAACCATAAAAGCAGGTGGTCTCTTGAACCAGTGGTATTTTATTAATTCTCTCCTTTAAATCTGATTCTGATGCCTGAACGAGCACAATAGCCATATAAACATTCATATTAAAAGATTGAGAGAGCATTCTTGCATAAATAATTTATAATAAGTTAAAGTGATTAAACAACACAAACAATAGAAGAACAAGTTAACAAGCTCAAATGACATTTATAGAAAAAAAAATCGAAACAGAAAATAACGAGCTATTGTATTACAAGGAAATAATTGCAGTTTATTGAGATTATGTGATCTGATTTGAAATAAAAAAAAAAAATATGAAAAGAAAAAACAATAAACTTTTAAGCTTTGAATGCAAGCATACAAAAATCATTGAAACGTTGCGAAAATTAAATATTTTGTTTTATTTTTTTTTTGTAATCAAAAGGATAACGTTTTTAATATATTTAATAGCAGTTACTATGTTTACCAACTTATTTGGTACAATTAAGGGTATTCATGCAATAATTTAAAACACTGAAAATTTATCATTTGTTAAACTGTCAAATTTTGTATGAGATATTTGTTCAGTTTATGAGCGCTCACTGAGCTGACGGAGCAAATTTTTTTTTACTTACAGCCCTATTATTGACACGATTCAAAACTAGTTTCAATATAAAAGTAGTTCTATAGGGGTTTCGAGTTGCAGGTTTTGAACATATTGGTATTATTCAAACAAAAATTGACATCTAAAACTCGAAATCAGAGTTTTAGATGTCAATTTTTGTTTGAATAATTACCAATATGTTCAAAACCTGCAACTCGAAACCTCTATAGAACTAGTTTTACATTGAAACTAGTTTTGAATCGTGTCAATAATAGGGCTGTTAGTATTTGACAGCAAAACTGTGGAAATTCTCTGAGCCCTCAGAAATAAAAACTGGACACTTATTTCCACAAATGGGTTAAAATTTGCTGCGGAAAATTGACCAAATTTGGTCAATAAACTTAACCAAACGTCATTGTGACTTTTTGGATTTGACATGTTCAGAAATATGATATAACAAATATGTATCAGGGAACTTAAAAATAAAACTGTGTTGTGTTCTATAACTATCGTTGCTTGAAGATTAGGGAAGCTACTTTTCCTAAATTATTAGCGCTTGCATATCATTTTGTAGTTTAAGTCCCATCGAGCTTAAAAAACTATTATTCCGTATCTTCATCATCATCATCATCGTGTCCTGTAACCCCGGCTGGGGCATAGGGCGTCAACAAAACGTCTCCATCCTTCACGGTCTGCTGCAAGGTACTTTAGCTGTGGCCACGTCTTTCTCTGGGATTCTGCTTCCGCTAAGACAGTTGATTTCCATGTTGTTCTTGGTCTTCCAACCCGCCGTGCACCCTGAGGATTCCATTCAAAGGACTGCTTTGCAATTTCATCGTTTGGTTTCCTCAGTGTGTGACCAATCCAACGCCATTTACGCTTTCTTATGTCGACATCCAGCCGCTCTTGACTTGTCCTGCGCCACAATTCCTCATTTGATATTATTTGTGGCCAGCGAATCCTTAGGATGTGGCGAAGACAGCGATTCACAAAAGCCTGCAATTTCTTCGAAATAGTAGACGTGACTTTCCAGGTTTCACAAGCATATAACAGCAAGGATTTGACATTGGATTCGAAGAATCTCAACTTTGTGCGTAAGGAGATTTGACTGGATTTCCAAATTGGGGACAGGGTACCGAAGGCAGCACGAGCTTTATTCATTCTACTTTTAACGTCCAGATCCGTACCACCGCACAGTGGTCTCAAAAGCGAATCTAGCGGGTCAAAAGTCCAAAAAATATGAATTTTATATCAGGGCAGGTAGTACATAGGTTGATTGTACACATGTCAGAGACAATGAATAGAGTCAAATTAACTAATAGAAGACTTTAGTTTTCAAGCAATAATACCGTTAATTGTAGACACATCATTCATTCATTGTTCGTTCAATATTTAATGATGGTAGGACTTTGTTTACCTCTTATTTGTTTGAAAAGTTATGAACTTTTTTGTTATTATTCCCAAATTTACTATATTTAAGAAGGTTAGTTATTTTGTTTATTTATGATTTATGGTATTTTAACTAAACGAACCATTTCATTTACTTTATTAGTAAGAAAAAATTGATAAAGCATTTATTCTGTAGGCTGCAACTTTTTCTGTACAAACCTGTACAAAAAGATTGAACTTAAACTAAGTTCCAGGATTAATATAGATTACATATTTTTATATTTCATCTGCCCGTTTTTGCCCGTTTTTGCCCGTTTTCGAAAAAAGTAAAACATAACATCTTACAGGTTATTTGACGACAGTGGTCCAAATTCTTCAGCTAGCAAAATATTAGCTAATATAGTTTTACCTATGTTCAAACCATAATTTAGTCCAAAAACTGGCATTGAGACATCATTTCATCATTATTTCTGAGTCTTTCTTGTCTTTTAAAAATAATTAATTGTCCACATAACCATGTAATAACTATTCTCTCTATTTGGCACCTGCTAGGCTATTTAGGTGTTTAAATAAGATACGGACACACACACCACTCGTATACAAAGATTTGGATTTATGACCCGCTAGATTTGCTTTTGAGCCCACTGTGCACCGTTTGCAGAGACAATACTGCCAAGGTAGTTGAACTGTTCCACTACTTCAACTGGCGTCTCCTGTAGAATAATACACTGCTGTGTGGAGCGGCCTGTGAGCATTATTTTTGTCTTTTTGCTGTTTATTCTTAGACCACTCGACTCTCCCTTCACTTGCAGCGTTTGGCACATCCCGTTCAGCCCACTGATGTTATTTGCCAGTAGACATACGTCATCGGCATAGTCTAAATGACTGAGCCTTTCGAACGGTCTCCACTGAATGCCCTGTCGCTCAGCTGTACCAACACTGGCCGTCAATACGTCGTCCATCGCCAGCAGGAAGAGAATTGGCGATAAAACATCCCCTTGTCTCACACCCTGTTGCACTACGAAGGAGTCGGATAGCTGCCCATTGTGCAAAACAAAACACCTTGCGTTGTTGTAGGACTCTTTAATAATGGCAACAATTTTTGGTGGAATTCCTCTACCAAGCAACGATCTCCATATACATTCTCGGTTAACTCGATCAAAGGCCTTCTCAAAGTCCACGAACATGAGGTAAAGCGGTGATTGAAATTCCATCGACTGCTCGAGGACGATACGCAGGGTGTTGATATGGTCAACACACGATCGACCACTGCGGAAGCCAGCTTGATGCCTCTTGAGTGTAGACTCGATTCTATCCTTTATTCGCTCGAGAATGATGGTTGCCATTAGTTTTGGGAAAACGGTGATACCACGCCAATTGTTGCAATTCTTTAAGTCACCTTCCTTTGGCAACTTAACAATCACACCATCCTTCCAATCCCTGGGATAGCATTCGCTTTCCCAAATGCTTTGTATCAACGGATGTAAAATACTAGCCGCTGTTACGGGATCGGCTATCAGGAATTCAGCTGGTATATTCCGTCCAGTCCAGCTGCCTTGTTGTTTTTGAGGAGATTTATTGATGTAAGGATTTCCGATTCTGACGGGGGTTCGATGTCAATACCCCTATAGGACCTGCGCATCTCGTTTAGTTGGGGCACTTCAGCACTCTGCTCAACTGAATCCTCATTTAGCAGGGCACAAAAATGGTCCTTCCATCTACGAAGCTTATCCTCAATTGATACCAAAAGTGTGCCATCCACATCCATTACAGGATGATTGGTGTTGCTTTTTTTCCCGATCACATCTTTGGCTATTTGCTACAATTTCCGGATATCTCCTCTTCTGGCAGCGATTTCCGCATTATCTGCGAGCCCATCTAACCTCACCCTCTTGTCACGTCTTTATTTAAAACTAGCTTCGAAATTAAGATTTAAGATTAAGATTAAGATTTAATTGTATTTCAATTGATAAAGTACAAACTTAGAAATAGATACAAAGATTAAAAATCATGGCTCATAGGCCGTCTGCTGGTTAGTTTTAAACTCTAAACAATGTGAGAAAAAATACAATAAAGGTATTATACGAGTTATCAAAAACAAAATATATATGTATAAACAAAAAAATTTCATTAAAGAAAAAGAAAATGCCAGAATGTTACTTTACATAATAGTAAAAACAAGATTCCTTAGATGATGAGAACTAGGAGCTTTATGTTTAACAGATTAAAGTTTAAAAATACTAGTCTCGTCCCCACCCCGTGTCGAAATTCGACACCAATCAAAAAATGAAAGCTAGCTATGAAATATTTGAAGCAAAAAACAATTTTTAATTTTTTAAATTTAATTTTTTGAATGTGCACAGTGAGTGGCAGTATAAAATGGTACTTAGCTAAAATGGAGCCGCAGAGTTTAATTTTGTGATTCGCACACCCTCCGCGACTATAGCTTTCCAACCATATAAAATTTATCCAAATAGGTCCAATACTTTTTGAGAAAATGGTACCACAAAATTAATTTAAGCCTATTTATATATAGATTTACTGGTTATATCCAAGCTTTTAGTTTAGCTAGAACAAAATTTATAATGTGATTGGACCTAAAAAGATAAACAGATGTAATTAATATAATAATCTATACATAACAATAAATTAAATAAATTTAAAGAAGCGAAAAGAAAAAAACGAGTATATTATGGTAAGGAAAAGAATAGAATTTTTGTATAAGACTTTTAACGAGTGTTATACAATTGTAAAGCTTTTAGTTTGGCTAAAACAAAAAAAAGGGAGCAAATTAAAGACTTGCAATATCGTATGGTGATGTTGGGCTTTTAGCTTAGCTAAAACAAAATTTATATTAGATTTAATTCTAACGTTGCTCTAAAGAAGATTGACGTATGTATTTCGATATGAGACTGCATGTGAGGAAAACCGAAAGAGAAGCCTCCAAACACATTCTTCATTCAGAACACTTAGACATTCTTCCAATGATAAAAAATGTTTACTAAAATACAATTTTCAAATATCTTGCAAGATTAGACAAAGGGCCAGGAAATGAAACATATTTTCAGTTTGATTGAGGTTGCACAATGAACAATTGGGATTAGTATCAATCCTGTGTGGCTTATAATTGAGCTGTAGCATTTCCGTGCGCGAGCCTTGAATATCAGACTCATCTCCCTCACGGTAAATTAATTTCGTAGTTTGTTTCTTTCAATCTGGGGTTCAGTTTGCTGTATATTGTCCTCAACACAGACTCCTTCGTCCTATCGAGGCAGCTCTGGAACATTTGGTCATCGATGATAGAAATGCACTCGTAAAGAGCAGGCCTCCAAAGATCTGGGCTATCTACAAAAAGGGTGAAGGGAAAGTTGTGTGCCGAGGCCAACTTATACTAGTCCCTAAAAGGGGTATACTGACACCTTAATGAGACTAACAGAATTCTTTTTTTGCAGATTGTTGTTTGATCTTTACACTACCTTGATGATAGTCTGCATTTGCCTTTAAACTCTTTATAAAAATTGGAGGCAGTCCCGATTCGACGTGTATTGCAAAAGTAAGCGTGTTTGATGGTAGCCTAAAGATACGCTTGAAAAAATATCTTTGGACAGCTTCAATTTTATCTAAATGCTTGTATCCATAAACTTCATTGCCGTAGCAAAGACAGCTCTTGATGGTTGCATTAAACACTTTAAACTTGGAAGCTGAATCTACATGTTTGTTATTAAAGAAATATGACCACATACAGTTTATTGCTGCTTTTGCCACACTTACTTTATATTTTATGTGAACGCCAATATTCAAATTGAGTGTTAGTGTGAAGCCTAGATATTTGAATTCACTCACAACTTCTATATTCGAGCCATCAAGGGTCTAAGTACGATCATTTCTATTGCTTCGATTTTGGGATCTAAAAACCATTATTTTAGACTTCTCGGTGCTGATTTTGAGGTCCCACATATCACAAAAAAGTTTTAGCTTGTTAATTTGAAGCTGAAGTGTGACTGCATTATCAGATAAGATTACAAGGTATCCGCGTAAAGCAAAACTTTGATAAATAGATCACCAAAAGTAACGCCACCAGGGATATGAATATGATCATCAATATCGTTTATAAAGAGTGAAAAGATTAAGGGACTTAAAACACAACCCTGTGGCACACCCGCATCAGATCTAAACTGTTTCTATTTTTCGCTGCCATTTGAA
Organism: Dasysyrphus tricinctus; assembly: GCA_963921185.1. Classification (NCBI taxonomy): domain Eukaryota; kingdom Metazoa; phylum Arthropoda; class Insecta; order Diptera; family Syrphidae; genus Dasysyrphus; species Dasysyrphus tricinctus. The sequence continues at coordinate 79,014,054 of OY992530.1, read as the reverse complement.
ACTACAGCCGTCATGTTTGAGAGAAGCTGTTCATAAATTCGTAAAAATTTCGTTGAAAGTCCAATAGCTGCAAGTTTAAATCGTAGCGATCTTCTATTAAATTGATTTAAAATCAACGAAAAATGCATACAAATTAGTTTATCTCTAAAAAACGCCTAGCAATACTCGTGAGAGTAAAGGTTTGGCCGATTGTTGTTTCTTTCAATCCAACTCACAAGTTTAAAGTATAGAATTTGAGTACAAAGTTTTCAACAAGAGCTAAGAACAGAAATGCCTCTATAGTTTTCACAAAGATAAGGGTCACCCTTTTTAAAAACTGCTGAAATGGACGAAAAATGAAAACAGTCTGGAAAATTCTCTTCATTAAACATTTTGTTGAACAACACTAAAATGTATTCCAAGAACTGAGAACTATCGTTTTTGTAAAATTCAGCTGGTATACCATCTGACCCTTAGAAGCCTTATTATTTTTCATATTTTTGAGTGTAGCAAGCAGCTCTAACATTGAAATTGGAGTAGCCAATTCCTCAATATATATGTACGGAAGTGCATAGCTAATAGACATTTGACTTGGGTCTGCTAGAAGAAAATTCTCTATAATCACGGCTTTCAAGAAGATTAGCAGCAGATTTTCTTAAAAATATTTCTTTTTTTTGCATGCATATATTTTTAAAAGTATAATTAGACTGCAGATAAAGCGTCTTAAAAGCAACATTATTTGTATCTCTAAATAAATAAATAAATTGGGTGGCACAACAGCTTATGGAGAACCAGGGCCTAGTGACTTACAAGTTACAACTCTCAACCATTCCTGTGTGCGTGTTGTTGGCAGGAATGGAGGGGACCTACAGTTTTTTGCCGAGTCCGAACGGCTAGATGAGAAGCACTTTTTCATGACAAGTATACTCTTGGAGGATTTGTCAGTTTCTCGCAAGAGGCAGTACCTCGGATAAAACATTTCTATTATTATTTGAGTAGGTGATCATTGACTGTCTTATACATATGTAGTTTGGAAAACTAAATCTGTAGCTTGATTTATTGTGCTAGTAATTTGATCTGGGAGATAAGTTGAATTTCGGGAAAGATTTCTTTTGTACAAGTCAGATTTTTTGTCATTTCAACGAAATTTTTTTTATGCTAACATTTTCATTGTAATGCCCAATACTACTTTCTTGGATAATAAATTCACAGGAAACAAAGATAGGTAAATGCATTGAATAGTTAGCAGGAAAACCTTCAATGTCTTTGACAACGTTTAGCCATTCTCCTTTGACAAGGCCAATAACCGAGCAACCCTGCGCAGATTTAAATATGAAATTACCATCAATATCACCCGTGAATATACCATTCAGGATAAGAAAACTGTGAAATCTGAACACGCCTATCCATCATACACATAAATCAGTCAAATAAAAATTATTTTTCTTTTTATTGCTTATTTTTGGCATCTTTGGATTGACTTCTTTAAATGTTGTTATGAGTTTATGGAAAACGAAATAATTTTTGATCTTTAATATTTAACGTTTAACCTTTAAGGAAAAGCTGATTCAATTGCACTATTGAAAAAAAAAAGCAATTAAACAATGAAACAAAGCTTATTTATTATGTTCGGGTATTGTTCAAAATAACCAAATTCTAAACAATTTAAATTTTTTATATGAAGTTTTAAGAAAATGTATGTATGAAGAAAAATATCAAAACAATGATAAGACTAAAAAAAACAATTATTTTCGATTTAAAATTTTGTTATTTATTTAGCTACAAAAGCTACTAATTTTGCTAATTAATAGCTGTTGAGACAAAACCACAGGGCTTCGTTCGAAGAGATGTGTGTGTTTTTGACTCTTCAAATGTTGATTTATGTACTTGTGTTTTTAGGAACGCATTGCAAAGCAAAACTTTTCCGTTCGTTTTTAATACATACATGACGTGTATTATCTGTGAATGAGACTTGTGTATTTATTTAAATAAGTGGTCATAGATTTCTTTATTATCGGCATTTTATCTTAAAGTCTTTAACTTTGTTGAAGTGAGTTATTCGAATGTTTGATATCATTTAACAGAATGATATTTTAGTATTGCATGAAAATCAAGATTTTGTTTTTTTTTTTGCTACCAAATACTTTAATTTTGTATCCACTTATATGAAATATAATGGTATAATGAACTTCAAAATTACCAAATTATTAAGACTGTTTACAAGCTTCTGAAAAAATTTCATTCGAATCGGTTAACCCAGTCCTTATTGAGAAAGTCGTAAATCAAAGACACAAATCTATTAGAAGAAATGTAAGTAACGGTTTTTAGTAAAGGGTGTTTTTTTAGACGTGTGGTTTTCAAGAAGAAATAAAACGCATATAATTTAATGTTATGGCCAAGAATTAAGCATTATTATAAAGATAAGGGTTAACCATTATGTTTTAGAAATTATTTCGGGTAATTTTTCCCATTTCAACCACTTTTTGCAGCAATTGGGCAGTAAGTCAGCAATAACGCATTGTTGATTGTTTCGTTAGCTGTATGGCATGTAGCGCCATCTTGTTGGAACCAAAGGTCGTCAACATCAACAACCTCCAATTCAGGCACGAAAAAGTCATTAATCATGGCTCTATAGCGTCCACCATTGACTGTTACACTATGGCCGGCTTCATTTTTTATCATTTTTCATCGCAGCGCGGGAACCGAACCATTATTTTGGTAATAAATTTGCACGATTTGCAAACGATGTTCAGGAGAAAGACTATTCATTATGAAATGGCAAACCAAACTGAGCATAAATCAGCTGTCAAAAACACCAACTTCGAAAAAAGTATTGCCAGATTGAAAACCAAACGTCCTTTAAAATTATATTTGAAAGTAATTGATCGCATTCGAAATCGTCACACTGGTTACTTTTCTGTTTGGCAGTTGTCATGGTGAGAACTGATGACCTTATTTTTCAAGACACTGTAGGTATATTGTAGGCTTTGAAAAATTTTGTGTATCCATCGACTCTGAAAAATTCAGACCAGCTAGCTGTTTTAGCTCTAACCGAGACATGGGTAAGAGCGAAAAAACCGATCTTTCAGGGCTTAGCCTTCTTGGATATTGCTTACTGCCAATTTTCATCCTCTAACATGGTATTGCCATTTAAATTCAGAAGGACATTGTTTATGAAACTCCTCCTCCAATAAATTTTTACAACTAATTTCTTTCCAAGATCATGGAAACGATGATTAATTGGAAGTTTAAGACATATCTTGAAAAACGAACGTACAGCTTTTGTAGCAGTACCACTTGATGATCTCCCTGAAAAGTGGAACCAAATTTTAAATCGTTTTGATGGTGAAAGAAGGATTATTTCGATTATTTTTTCTAAGACATTCGACAGATTTTGATTCTATCTCTATTAACAAAAATGCATTTGGTATCAATAAAACTCTTGATTGTTAAATTAGTAATAAATTACCTTTTTGATAATTTAATTCAAGTTGTTTTTGATGGTTTCAAGTTCGTAAAATAAATACTGATGGCCTTCAGGGCTCTTATTTTTTCCCGACTCTTTTTCATATTTAAATAAAAGATCTTTCGTCTTAAACTTCTAATCCAATTAATTGATTTGCTGACAATAACACCTACAGCCTCACATAATCGGTTCCAGATTCACCTCCCCGTTCTTTGAATGTGGAACTGCAACGGCGACATAATTTTATCTCATTAAATTCCGATCTTAAATTCATCGTTAAGAACTCAGAGTTGTTTTTCTTTAAAACAGAATATTCCCCTTATGCCCCTCTCTACTAATGATACTTGCATTAAGGAAAATAAAAAGGTTTCAGTTCATGGTATAAAAATTTCTAACCAGAATTTGTGAGATGACCTCATATTGGATATCAGTAATTGTAAAAGAAAACAGTATTTTGTATATGCAATCCTTAAAATCGTTCATTGAATTCGATCAAAAGATTACATTCATTAACTTTACTTTGAGACTTCACCTTAAAATTATGCAACCACCATTCATTTGGCACTGAAAAGACTGCAATCATTTCCTCCCCGTTCATAAAACAGCGATCAATTGAATGAAATCATTAGAAAATTCATGTATTCGTTTCCACCTTTGGCAATGAATGCAAGCAAATGCAAAGAATGCATGAATTCTTAAAAGATTTTATCCAATTAATAGCTGTTAATGGGGAAAGAATGAAATAAAATATTGCATTCTTTTACAACCCTGTTGGAAATTGTTAAAATAGTCATGCTTAGGTTTCCGCACACACAAAGCTAGAGTACAATATTATTATATTACATGTTCTGATGGTCATCTATAAAATATACTTTTGAAAATTTAGAATGGAACTTTAAGGTTGTTGCCTTTAAATGTTTCATCTTAACTTTTGAAACGATGTTCTTGTGAAATATCCAGTTGTATTCCCTCTTTGACAACTTCACCATAATTCCCCAGCATTATTTCAGTTAAAACGTTAGCCTTTCTTCAGATGTAACGTCGTATGATATGAAAGTGAATTCCTTACAGTCTTCTGTTCCTATTTCAATATCCAGCCCAAACATTATCGTTCTCTTCTTCTCAATGTTCCCCCTCGTTCTTTAATGCTCGCACTGTGTCAAAACATATTATTTCAAGGGTAGTCATGATCCCTTGAGTGCGCATCATCTGAAATCGTTATATCCGTTTTTGAAAAAAAAAAATGGATAACATTTTCCATTCTTCTTTTTTAACGTTAATTTTGGTTCCAAAGAAATTCTATAATACTCTGAAAACTGCCAAGTAGTGTCAAGCTTTAAAAAAACTATTACTAGGTTTCCAATTGTCTTTGAATTGACACATTTTGACATTTGACACATGACGTCTTTGAAAGAAATTGCCAGCTCATTTTGACTTGTGTCTTTAATTGATACATTATCGTTGGTCAAACGCTTTTGTAAGTTCATTGACATCTATTTCCATTTGCTTCGTCTATTAAGAACTGACACTCACTGTCAATGAGCAAATTTTCATAGCTGCCAGTCATCTTCAATGGTTTGAGTGTATAGAAGGGCAAAGAATTATTATTTTTACCTAATTTTACAGAATTTGTGGTTCGATTCCCAAATATTCAAAGATTATCGAGTTGTGGTACTTTTTATATCAGTGAATTTGGTTAATTTCCATTGTTCATTTCGGAGTTGACCTTCTGACTCTTTTTATTTTCCTCTGAAATGGATGAAGGTTAGCTTATGTTATTTTTTCACTTTTGATTAAATAATCGGCAAAATTTTCAAAATTATACTAAAATTGAATTGGATCAGCTGTCAAATTAGTGGCATTCATTGACGAAGAATTAAAACACGTTGACAAAAAATTTCCTTTGTCAGTTAAAGACAAAGCGAAATTTCGTTGCCAATTGGGCTTTTTCCAGTTGTCTTTTAAAATTTGTTGTTCTTTATTGACAAAAAGTTGTTGTCAGTTCAAATACAATCAAATTTGGAGTACATGCTTATTTCCACATATCGTTTTGTCAAATGACACAAAAATGCGTCTTTCAGCCGTTGGTAAATGACAAGTGGAAACCTAGCATAGGTTGTTTTTTTCTGGAATATTGAATTCTGAAAGATTTTTATTTTTAATATTTAGGGAGAGGAGGGGCGGTTGCAGTGCTTAAATTTTTGTTTTCATTTTGTCATTGTTGTTTAAGGTTTGATAAGGTTTCTTTTAAGTCGTAAGAAATGCCACATTAAGAGATCACCGGTTGGTCCATTAGGATACAACATGAATCTAGGGCCTTTTTTCCGTCCAATTCGAGCTTCTTATGTCTATGTTTATTAGACTGCTCAGATCATTCAAGTAGAAATCTCCAAAAAGAAGTCCTCGTCTATAGGATAGAACAGGACATGTCCATAGAAGGTTAGGAATCGAATCGATTGCACTTATTCGTCAAATATTAATCTTGTGACTCTTTTTTATCGAGACTGAGGTAAGCTCGTCGTTGTCCAGGGTATCCCCGAAGAAGGAAATAAAACTCGGGCTAAGAAGGAAAGAACTCGGACCAAGCACTAGTTTTATAATATTTTCTCTTTATTTTGATTATCAAAAATGGTGTTTACAATCTTACAATTTTGGTTTTTACTTAAGATAAATAACACGGAATTTTATATAAATCTAGGCTCAGTTTTGTAGAACAGTAGAAATCTGATTCCAGCCAAGGGCAAATCCGAAGGACAACAACTTTATTTGGCCCTAAACTAAATCAGAAGGAGCAGGTAGGGAGAACAACAGCAGGAATCTGATTTCAGCCCTGGGCTAAACCAAGGGAAAACAGCTTTATTTGGCCCTGAACCAACTCAAAAGGAGCAGGCAGGGAGAACAATGGTAGGATTCTGATTCCGGCCCAGGGCTAATCCAAGGGAGAACAACTTAAATTGGACCAATTCAGAAGGAGCAGACAGGGAGAACAACGGTAGGAATCTATTTAAAGTACAGAGTTAATCTGAGGGAGAACAACTTTATTTAGCCTTGAACCAACTCAAAATGAGTAGGCAGGGAGAAAAACGGTAGGAATCTGATTCCAGCCAAGGCTACTCCAAGAGAGTTTAACGGCGGGTGGAGGCCAAAAATGTTTTCTTTAAATGATACACGGCTGCACCAAGTAAAGTAGCTTATCAAAGTTGCTACAAACGATGAACAGCTGGAACCTTTGCTCTTAAAATTCAAAATTATTCAAAACTTAAGAATTATAGTATGAGGTAAGAAGCTATGGTTTTTCTCTAATTTCATACTTCGTCTTGTTAGTTTTGCTGCTGATACTGGGTATGAAGTGGGAAAAGTAACGAATAAAAATTATTTCTGCTGATGACGTTGAATAATTGATCTGTACTGTTGTTTACGATAACTCGGTGATTGGTTGGCTGGTGGGTGCGTTGGTTGAATGGTGATGTAGGAGGATGCTGATAGAGTGGTTATAAGTGGAGATGTATATTGCGCTGATAATTCATGTTGATGACGGCAAAATGTATTGTTTTATAAATGCACGGTGACGGGTCATTGATAATTTTTGTTTAGTGGAGGTGAAAGTGTAACACTTCGTTACAATCTCCAGTTTAATTTTGCAAAACAAATACATAACGGAGTTTGCATTTATGCCGTAAAGCTAGTGTCATACAAACTAAAATTTTATAGGGAAACCCAATAGGTAAGAAGTTTAATCGAAATAGCAAGAGCTGTTTTCAAGATAATTGGAAGAAAAGAAATTGAACGGAATCTAACCGTTCCAGATCAGCTTAAATTAAAATTTCCTGTATAGACTAGAGAATAACATACAAATGTTCTCTACTAAATGACAAGCAAAACCGTATACCTATCTATTTTGGCTTAAGTTACATTCATGGATGCACAGAAGCACATCAGACACATAGCGGACGGACAGACAAACAGAACGACAACGAAAAAAATTACTAGAAACACTTTTATGACTTTTCCATCATCATTATGTTAAATTGATAAAAACCTCGAATTAAGTTTTTGACACAAAACTAATACTAATGCCCTTAGAGCATATTAAAATTAATATTTACCTATTATCTTCGAAAAAGCTTAATGACCCATTGCCTATTCACATCCCAAATAAAAAACTTGTCACTTTTCTTTGTTGACACGCCTTGTCATTCAACCAAACAAAACAAGATTCAAAACAAAACAACTTATATACATATATCTGTCACTTTGTCAATAACCTTACAAATTTACACTAAAGACCCATTTAAAATCCGAGTTGACAGCAGTGACATAACAAAAAACCCTCAATGAAGGCGCGTGACTATGCATACCATACCAAATGCTATATCTTCAACTATTTCATAACATTTTTGTAAATTTTATTCCCATCGTAAATTAAAAATAAAATGTCACACGATCCAGATAATACTCCCATAACTTTTAATCTGATCCTACACACTATCATTGCACCGCCCGTCACCGTTAGATAGTTTTGCCACTGGAATACTAAAAAAAAATCGCTTTAAAGAACAAAGTCTAAAAGATGTATGAATTGCTTCAACACACATCAACATCGAGTGAAACAAGTTAAGAACATTTTGTTTTATTTTTTTTTATCAATCATCACTATGAGGAAGACTCAAAGCCATTTTTCACAAAGGAATCACCACAAAACGAAGCCGGATTATGTAAATCAACAACGAAGACGACAAAAAACAAGTATTCAATATCTAATAGTATTTTATTGGAATCTCTTTAACCAAGATTTGTTTAGAAGGCACTTTAATGTTATTTTGGATTTTTATTTTATTTTGTCAGCACACAAATCGCAAACAAATTACCGGCTTAAGAAATGACACAGAGATGAAGAAGAAGATGTACAAGATGAAGCCAAATAATTAATGAACGATGAAGAAAAGACCTTTTTTTTAAGGAGGAAGCCTTTCTGACATTTTGCCATTTGAAAATCCGGTTTCCTGTATATAGTACTTAACTTTATTCTATAAAAATTTATCACTTATTCGGATCTATCTTTCGTAAAGAGCTTAATTACCTAGAAGGCAATAGAAAGAAGTCTTTACGTCAACAGCTGTAAAAATGACATTAAAAAGATAATAATTATGGAAGAATTAGTGCAGCGGCATCGCCCACAGAAATATTGTGGTTTGTATCTAGAAGGTAAATATTAAAATCAAATGTAGGTATAGGTGATCAGAGTTGTTTTTGTATACAAACGAATATCACAATGCCGAGTCACTGTCTGAATACTTAATTGGGATTTAAAGGTTATAAAATAACAAAAAATTCGTAAGTTAGTATGGCGGGCGGTTTCAACTTTTATTATTTATTTATTATTATTTTTAGCTTTTTTTTAGTTTTTGTCTTCTTCGAAGGTAAAATATTTGTATGAAAATGTACGAGTATTTGTACGGGGAAACGCGTTCTGCTTCATGAGAGTTGACATACAAAGTTTCTATTTTTGTCTAAGTTTATTTATAAAAAAAAACAATATCGAATGTTGGATGTTTCAAGACTTAATGAATTAAAGTAAAAATTGACAAGTGGTTAGTAAAGGCAAATAGAGCCATGCAGAAATGAGAATTCCATTCTCTAGCCTAGATATTGATATCACAACAAAAACATAAATGTTAAAAAAGGAGCCAAGTTCTTATGTGTACAAGAAACCTGTGCGTAAAAAGTCAGCCAAAAAAAGTAATGAGATCTAAAATATATGCCAAGTTTTAAGTTCATGAAGTTTAATATCAAATATCTGAAGTAGAGTAATATCGAAACAATTCCAAATCATGACAGAAATTTGGTAATTAATGATTACTGATTAAAATTTGGTGGGTTCACTGGTCAAGCTTTCGTACATTTTAAATTTGTGATTAAGTAAGTATTTAACAGAAAACTTGCCAAGTAAATCCACCAAATTTTAATCAGTAATCATTAATTACCAAATTTCTGTCATGATTTGGAATTGTTTCGATATTACTCTACTTCAGATATTTGATATTAAACTTCATGAACTTAAAACTTGGCATATATTTTAGATCTCATTACTTTTTTTGGCTGACTTTTTACGCACAGGTTTCTTGTACACATAAGAACTTGGCTCCTTTTTTAACATTTATGTTTTTGTTGTGATTTCACTCCTTTTTGCAAAGATTTATTTTGCCAGGTGAAAGTCAAGCCCTACCGCTCTAAAAAGTTTCATAATTCTACGACAACCGAAAGTGCTCCATACAAATAATAGCAATTCTGATAAAGTGGGTGGATGGCACCCCCTCTGAATGGACAATTCCAATTTTTCGATTTTTTTTCTTCTAAGTACTTTAAGGCATACCGACCTACCAATTTTCATCGTTCTACAACAATCGGAAGTGCTCCATATAATTTATAAGAACTCTTAAGAATGTGGGTCGATACCACGCCCCCTGAATGCAAAATTCCAATTTTTCAATTTTTTTCTTTCTAAGTACCTCAAACCCTACCGACCTACCAATTTTCATCGTTCTACAACAATCGGAAGTGCTCCATATAATTTATAAGAATTTTTAAGAATGTGGGTGGATGCCACGCCCCCTGTATGGAAAATTCCAATTTTTAATTTTTTTTCTTTCTAAGTACCTCAAACCCTACCGACCTACCCATTTTCATTGTTCTACAACAATCGGAAAGGCTCCATATAATTTATAGAATATTTAAGAAAGTGGGTGGATGCCACGCCCCCTGAATAGAAAATTGCAGATTTTCGATTTTTTCCTTTGTATGCACCACAAGGCCTACCGTTGTGCGAAATTTCAAGTTTCTACGATGTCGGGAAGTGCTCCATAATTTTGATGATCTGTCAGTGAGTCAGTCAGTCAGTGAGTCAGTGAGTCAGTGAGTCAGTGAGTCAGTGAGTCAGTGAGTCAGTCAGTTACGGTTTTTGCGATTTTTGAAGTCCTATATCTTGAGAACTACTTATGCTAAAGAGTTGAAATTTGGTGAGCCACCTGTGTTTGATCAGTTCAGCAAATACTCCGAATTTGAAGTTCCTGACTTTATTGGTACTGAAGTTAGAGGGGGGTTGAAAATCGCCTGAGTTTGTTCCTGTAAAAAGGGTGTAGTGCCGCGAACTTGGCTGGGCACTACCGTGCCCTTTGATTCATGTATCAAGGCAAATAAAAAGAATGTTATACAAACATAACAAAATATTAGGTTAGTGCCCTCACTTATATAAACATTTATTTAAAAGACTCATGGCAATACAAAGCGGACATATTGTCATTTCAACAATAAAGAAATTTGCAGGGTTTATTCAAATGGATGTCCTTATAAAACTGGTATTTAATTATTTCAAAAAAAAAAAATAACCCACATTGATTCAATGGCTGCACTTTAAAATTAATTTATTTTTTGTTTAAGCAGTATTTAAGCTAACCTAAATTATAAAGCCTCACATGCATATATATGTAGATTCCTATCTTTTTTATAAGCCCAGAAATATGGTAGTAGGTAATAGTATACTGGTTCTTATGCAATTGTTATCGATCACAAATAGTATAGGATTAAAGATGACAAACTAAGAGATAATATTATTTGTTTGTTACTTATACCTTCATATATAAAAACAACAACAAGTTGATCAAAATTATAACATTGTTTAGAAAAACCAGACAAAGGCAACAAAATCAAAAAGAAAAACAAAAACAAAACAAGAAAAAAATCAACATTCTTCAATTAGAGATAAAATTGTTTATTTTAACTTTGCCTGTTCTGCTTACTTATTTTGAAAATTATTATTGGGGTCAAGACAGTGCTGGACTTTGTTTCGAAAGTGCGATACAGTTAGGTGTGTCTTATAAGAGTTTACTAAACTGAGATATTTTTAAAATACTATATACATTAGGGTGTTTCATTTTTTAAAACACAAAATTAAATGTAAAATTTTACCTGACTTTGCTTACGCTCTGAGTTTCTCTGATGTAAAAGATATTTGCTTTCAAAGTTAACAAAAGAGAATAATGTTAGGTGTTTTAGGACGTGGGTAGATACTGATCAGCGTCAGCATGGTCACGTCCAGTAGTGCCACAAATACTACACGTCAATTTTGATTATTTTACCCGCAAGTGGTAACCATTGGATACTGGTTTCGTTCATCCGGACTTGACTTGCTTGACTAAAAAGCGCGAGTGTTGAACAAAAGACAAAATAGCAACACTATAATCTTTTGTTGGAAATGACTGGCTGTATAATTTGGCTGAAGCCTTGGATGAGCTTATCAGAAGGATGGTGTATATGGTGGATGAATTCAGCATAGAAAATCAACGGTGACCCCCGAGAGTCTTGACGACAAAAACCGAGAAGAGTTTTCCCACTAAGGCACTTCTCTTTTTATCAAGGCGGCATGCAGCGGAAGAACCACTTATGGAACACCTCATACGGGCTACTACGACTTATTTGGAGCTCAGGCTTATAGAGAACGATTAGTCCAGCTTTTCACCCTTGAAGTTACATGTAAGGGTCTGGTCCTCCAGGTGGAGGCTCGTGCCGTCAGAGTGACTTCCCGGCCATTTAAAGTTTTTTTGTAGTTGCGAAGCAACAACAAGCCTCGGATATGGACAGATCTATTGTTGACGAGCCCCGCAAACGAAATAATGACAACGAACTTCGGATCAGCACGTCTGAATGTTCTGTCTCTCTTTAGACCACGTGCAGCCGAATATTTAGCAGATGCTCTACACCAGCTTAACTCAACCCGCGGCCCATCGAGCTTTCATATATGGCCGACCTAGCACGCTTACATAAATTTGCGATATCATAGACAAACTGAATACCATCAATACAAATTAACAGTCATTTGGAAAAAGTGCCTAAATTGATTTCCCAAATCACTGACCAAGAAAATATTTTGCAAACTTTGACAGCTGATAAAATTCAAACTAAAAGTGATTTTGAGGAGTTTGAGCGGTGTTCACATTGGACTAAAAAATCTGTTTTTTTTTACCTTTCAGTATTCACATCTCACTTCACTGAGGGAGCGAGAGCGAGATGTAAACAATGAAAAGTAAAAAAATCTAGTTTAGACTGTGAATTGAGTGACCACAACATAAAGTTTCCTCCATCTACTTCAGATGATGATAGTGTTCCTAAAAGAAAAAAGTGAAGCCCTTGAGTGAATAATGGAAATCAAAAGCTGATACAAGAAATACAGACATTAGGAATTAGTTTAGTATGCAGAAACAAGCCAGGTCTTGAGACATCACCGCCATTCAAGAAATGCGATGGGATGGACCGGACAAAATAAAACTGAAAGACTGCGAAATCTGCTACGGTAACTGTTACCGACAACAAGCGCAGAGTCTTTTTGGATGGATAACAAAGTCAGGTTAATCGACTTTGCTGCGCGGCAAAACGTTGTGGTTGCTGGTACGCAGTTCCCACATCTTGATATACACAAGGGGACATGGCGAATTCCTGGTCAATAAACCGCCAACCAGAACAACCATATTGCGATCGACGCAAGGAACTCCTTCAGTATCTAGGATGTCCAAACGCTCCAAGGAGCGAACGTTGTCTCAGACCACTACCTCGTTGCAGCCAAGGTAATCCTACGGATATCCAGACCAAAGCCAAAACAGGGAAATACTGTGAGGAAGTTTGACGTCGAACTGCTACAGTCGCAAGAAATCGCCACGTTCTTTTCCAATCGAATTTCCCTGGAATTTAAAATCGATACCCACCACCTTTTCATCGAATTGAAGGCCGAGTATGAGAGCATATATAGAGACGAACTATTTAAATAAACGACTTATTTCGGCATCCCTCCCAAACTAGTTCGTTTATGCAGGATTACGATGAAGAATGAACGCTTCTTCATCAAGATCGGTAAAGACTTCACCCATACCTTTGATTTCAAAAATTTGTTTAAGACAAGGCGACTCGCTGCCATGCGATTCCTTTAACATCGCTCTTGAAAGAATAGTGCAAAACTGTCACGTCAACACTAGAAGCACAATCTATCAAAAATCCATAAACAGTTATAATTTCAAGATTGTCAAAGACTTTGTGTACCTAAGCTCTGCTATCAACTCAGTGAATAATACCAGATATCAAACGAAGAATTACTTTTTGTCAATCGCTTCTTCTTTGGGCTAAGAAGACAATTCAGAAGCAAAGCATACAGCCCTCTCTCAGACAAACTAAAGTGTTCCTGTATAACCCAATTATTATTATTTTTAGAGCAAGTTCGTCCAACCCAGTCGTACATTTTGTTTTCTCTAAAGTTTTTAATTTTGTTTTGTTTTTATTTCATCTTACGACAAGGAATATTTTATTCAAAAAACCATTAAATGGTCTTCAGTCTATTCAAATTGACACTTCGTCTAGACGATCTTTTAACTCACCAATTTCGGTGGATTAACTGAGGTTCAAATTTGGTTCAAATATGCAATTGTCAATAACTTGAACCTTGAAATCGCCATAAATAAAACTTAAGAACATGGCATCTTGGACTAATGCAAAAAAAAAAAGAGTGGAAACGTCTAGTTTCGCTTTGGCAACAAAATTCTTCAATAAAAGCAATAAACCATAAGAGAATAACAAAGCAATACTCTTTTTAAAGCAAACAAATATGTTTAGATATCTTGCAAAATAATTGAGTTAACAACAAATAAATCCTCTGTTTCAAAAATCTACAAATGTATAGCACTAATAAAGTATTGTCAACACGTTTGTATGTTTAATAAGAGTTTTTAGACCCACCAGCCAGTAATATTTTTTTTAATTTTAACCCAAAAAAAAATAATATTTTTAAACAGCTAAGTAAATAAAATTGATGTAGAATTTTTCCTTTCGTTTAAAAATATTTAATACACTCAAAGTTTTATATACGATTTATGAAAATACCTAGGTCACACGAACTTGCTTTAAAATTTAAGAAGAATTACGAAGAAAAAGAAAGTTTTGAGTTAGAAAAAAAGAATGTTTAAGCAAATATAAATGCATGTGATAAAATAAAATAACTTTGGCGGTGTGACAGCTCGTAAGGAACCAGGGTCTAGTGACTTACAACTGAAATCCAACGAAAAAGTTGATTAACCACAATTGGCTTCCTTAAATATCAGAAAGCTATCATCGTATTATTTTTGGGGTGGGGAAGTCTAAAATTTTATTATAGAAATATTACCTAGAATTTTAGAAAACAGAATTTTAGATTTACTGAAATTTGAAGTGCAGAATTTCGGGAATTGAATTTTGCTCTCACAGAATTTCAGATTTACAGAATTTTGAGATACAAAATTTTGAGATACAAAATTCTGGATTTACAGAATTTTAGAATACATGAAAAGAAGAACAATGGAAAACAGATCCTGATCCATATACAGAAGTTTGGTCATACAGAATTTTTGAATACAGAATAACGACCTCAAACGTAAAACCTCAAACTGGTATAGGATTAACTGAATCATCGGCACATATATAAAAATTTTACATCAAATATAATACTCCGGTTTGGAGGAGAGAAAAATAAAAATAAGGACATCCATTTTGAAATTTTGAATTTTCAATTTGTTTTAAAATTTTCAAAACAAAATTATCGATTTTTTAAAATTTAATAAATTATTTTTTGAAAATTTCGAAATGATATATCACCTCAAATCTAAGACTCCGACAGTATAGGCTTGATTTTGTCAAAGTCCACAGTGAAAAAAATAAAAATATGTTGGTACGTAGTATTGTCCATAGCCAGGAGGCAATTGCTCCACCCTGCCCTCCTCTGGGGGTGCCCATGTTCATATAGAGAACTTTTGCTATCAAAATAGTTTGATCCGTTTTCCTGTTGTTATTGTGGATAACGTTATTTTTTTACTCCCGTACGAAACTCTCTACAAAATGTTGCCAATGCTAGCCATCCATTCTAACCGAGAAATACAGAGCTCTATAAAACAAATCAAAACTTTGTTTATAGCATTTGACTGTCATTATTTAGCCCACGAAGTAATTGTTCAGTACATTATTCTCGAGCTATTTGAGAATTCTTTAATTTTTGAACTTTATGAAAATTAAAAATGCGAATTTGGAAGCTAAGGATTTATCACAGTCAACGGACAGAAAACATTTTATTTTATTAAATTCACTTCAGATATTGAAAATAAATTCCAACACATTTCTTTTTCGAGGGAACAGCTTTTTCCTGTGTCTACTTAAACTATTCCCCTCAAATATCATATCTCAAAATTTGGCTTGAATTTTAGTTGATGATGTTTAGGATAAATGCGCTAAAATTTATATCTAAAATTTAATATTAATATGTCTACTTGGCAATAAAATGTTAAAATGTTTGCACAGGAGTATTTTCAAAATACGTAGTTAAATATTTTAGAACGGATTCTTATTACAGAGCTTTGTTCAAAAAAACCTAAAATGTATTATGTTAGACAGTGGGGAATTTATGGTTAATTCTTATATTTATATATGTATGTATAGCTTAGCTCCTAAAATGTTTCCATAATTTATATCACAAGGTCTTTAAATAAAAGATTTGCAAGCAACACATCAAAAGTTTTTTATTGTTTGTATTACGTATGTAAATATATCCGTCAAAAAATGTTGTTTACATTATTTCTTTTATAAAACCTACTGACGATAGAAGCACAGCTTCCGAAATGAATTAAAGTGAATAAATAAATAAATAAAATATGGGTTTTTCAGTTCTTTTAAATAATAAGGGTAATCATACAACGTCGTAATTTTACAAATTGTGTAAAATGATAAGTTAACGCAAAAGTTTGCATGAACGGCTTTTTTATTCATTTGGTTAATGCAATTGAATCAGTTAAGCATCAAAAATTTATTTGACAGATTAGACGTGTTCACATGTCTAAGTTATTTTACAATGGAGCGATAAATGTATGTCAAAAAACCAACGGAAAGTAGCTTTGAAAACAGTCAGAAGGAAAAGTGAGCTACATATATTCCACTTAAGTAAAATGAAACATCTTTCTCTTTTTATCGTTCCTACTTCACCAAATGTCAGTTTCACTTCCGTGGGGCGCACTCTGGATCGTTCTTCTCTTCCGAAAGCAAAATTTAACGAAACCTGACGAAAATTAACTACTTCTTCCAACAGCTTGCAACTATTATGGATTTCCCTAACTTATGTGAATCATTCGTTGACGCCAATGAAGAAAATAATAACAACATGTTGTTTATGTAGTTTCACTGTCGTCAACGAGTGATAAGCATTGGTTTGGTAGGGCCTTTACAGTTCTACTTTAATAATTTTCGAAAAGTAGCCTTCCTAATCATTGAGTAGATGTAGACGTACGTTTTAACTCACAACTTTTATCGCCAAATAATCGCAATGCGATAGTTATAAGACATGGTAAGAGTTTTTTTTTAGTTCTCTGAGATATCACATTATATCATATTTCTAAACACGCCTTATTCTAAAAGTCACAATGACGTTTGGATAAGTTTACCCAAATAAGTTTGGTTAATTTTCCGCAGCAAAATCCTTTTATAAGATTAAACAAATGGTGTAATGCTACATTTCCACCTAACACTAATCTGAGATTTAATAAGATTTACCTCAAATCTCCTTTAAATCTTGAAGATTTACAATACAAATTTATTTCGTAAATCTTGAAGATTAGAAATTAATTTTGTTAAATCTTCTTATATGGCGCTGAAGGTTTTGTTCATGGCTGAATTCAGATTCAGTTCTTCACAAATGGAACATTCTATCTCACTTCCTCTTCGTAAGAAGAAACGAAACATCATTTGCATTTTTATAGGCTTTTCACATCAAAACCCAAAACCGGTTTTCGGCTAAAACTTTTCAAAAACCGAAAACCATTCACACTGAAAATTAAACGTTTTCGTTTGACATTCAAATTTTTTTACACAAACCACGCACAATTTGTTTTATTTTCTTCAATTTTTTTGAAATAAAATCGGCTATTTATTTTATAAAGAGGATCCATATGAACAATTTGACTTGCCACAAACAAATATTTATCAATTTAAAAAAAAATATTTTATTTTGAGATTCGAATTTTATATTTGAGATGACAGAATTACGTCAGCTGTTTTCAATTTTTTTGAAAGCATCCCATCAGTTTCTTTTTTGACACTTCAATAGGCGCTGAACTTATTAAAAGGTATGTTTGTTTTGTTCATCTCTGAATTCCAACATGTTTTCGACTGGTTTTATATAAAACTTGTGTCTTACGAAAACCTGAAGCTACAAAAAATGTATGAGAAAACTTGTGTTTTCGATTAGGTTTTTCTCCAAAACCGATATTTTCACGAAAACCGCGTTTTGGGTTCGGTGTGAAAAGGCTATTAGAGGTGATGTCAAAATAAATCTTTTTTAAATCTTTTTGTGCAGTGGAAACAGCAAATAGATTTATTAAATCTGGGCTGAGATAAACATTTGGTTGAAACATTGCATAATGCTACATTTCCATGCTATGTTTCCACCAAAGGTTTATCTCTGTTCAGATTTAATAAATCTATTTGGTGTTTCCACCGCACAAAAACATTTAAAAAAGATTAACTTAGACAGCACCTTTAAAAATGCAAATGGTGTTTCATTTTTTCTTATCAAGAGGAAGTGAGATAGAATGTTTTCTTTGTGAAGCACTGAATTCAGCCATTAATGAATCCTTCAGCGCCATACAAGAATGGGTTAGTTCGATTTGTAAAAGTATTTATCCTAGGAAGATTTAACAAGATCAATTTCTAATCTTAAAGATTTACGAAATATATTTGTGTGGTAAATCTTCGGGATTTAAAGAAGATTTGAGGTAAATCTTATTAAATCTCAGTTTAGCGTTAGGTGGAAATGTAGCATTATGCTATGTTTCCAACAAAGGTTTATATCAGTTCTAATTTAATAAATCTATTTGGTGTTTTCACCGCACAAAAAGATAAAATGATAGCCAAATCGTGAACTTATCTAGTGTTTTACGACGTTGCATGAATACCCTTAATATCTTTTATTTACATCAAAAGTATTTTTATTAACTTCAGCTTTGGGATATTTAAAATTTTGAAATAGATTTAAGAAGAGGCTGAAAGAACTGTTATAAACAGATTTCACTTGAGGATTGGAGTATACGCAAAACAATTTTTTATTTGAAACAAAACTAAGCAAACGGGATACAAAAATCAATGGGATCAGATAACTAGGTTTGGAAACTAGAAGAAAAACATATTCGTAGCAAATTGGATTTTATCTACTTGAGTTCAAATAAACAGAAAAACGAAAAGAAATACTCCCACACAAATTACTACTTACATTAAGAAAATTTTGAGAAGTATGTAATCTTTAAAAAACCTATAGATGAGAACATTACGACTCGAAAACGTTTCTTATACCATCTTTGTATGGTTTTCTAATCTGTTTCATACTATGGAATGTGAAAAATTTGGAATACTATAGGAGTTCAAAAGGAGTGCAATAGGAGTACTCCAAATATCCAATCGAAAATGACATAAATAGAATCAAACAATACTGTATGAGGGTAAAAAGATCTTCTTATTCTATTTGTAAACCAGATATATAAGTAGGTATTACACAAGCTAAGATTTAGTCAAAATTATCACATTATTTTGTTTACTATCATATGGTGACAAACTACACCGAGAAAAAGTTCATCCAAAATACTATCTTTTCTTTAATTATTATAACTTATTCCATAACCCTCTATGGACAATTTGAGTGGCCATAGAAATGGAAAAAAACGAACCTTTTTTTGAGTTTTTAAACTTTAAGTTAACCACTTAAAATTGGTCTTAATGGATACAACACAATGGAAAGGCCTTGTTATTCCTCCATCTAAATTAGACCTTACTTCAAGGAAAAAAAAAGTATTGGTAAATTAACAATTAGCTTTCTTTTCTATACTTTCCAGATTTTTCTATTTACCAGTAGTTTTCAATAAATTAACAACTACTCTCCCAGATAGATTTTATTTATCTAATCTTTTTAAACAACTAAAAGCCAATTAACATTACTTTAGTTAGTCTCTCTCTAATCAAACTCACCTACTTAGATGTTTTGTCGTGATACACTTATGTGTGTATTTATTTTTGTTATTTATTTATTTTCTTCCAAAAGCAGCAACAGTAAAATAAATTTTTATATTTTTTTGAAAAAAAAAAAATAACAATCTTTGAAGAAACAACAATATGGTGCCCAGGTAGGTGAGTAGATTTTTGTTTTGAAGTGTGTATCCTCGAGTCGGTAAGTAGGTATAGAAGATGATGATGATGATAAAAATAAACAGCAATATTGTTGTTGACTTTGAGAAATCAAGTATGGAAATTCACCAAAAAAGAAACAACAATAGAAATAGGTAGGTATACACTTTTTGAGAAGAAGAACCACTTAAGATACTTTTATTATTTATTTTTATCTTTTATTTTTCATATTCACATCATTATTATACCGGTGATAAGACACTATAGGTATTAACTGCATAAACGATTGAGTAAATGCAACTTTCCTTTATTTTTCTATAAATATTATTTTTATTATTCCATCACTGATAGCAAAAAGAAAAGCAAAAGATCATCGGATCAGTAGCGCACAATGGAAATTTCTTTGACACAATTTTTCACCGACAAATTCAAATATTTTAGCAGATAAATCTACAATTTTAACATCAAAATGCGAACAGATTGACAAGATTTCACTTAAATGACACACGCAATATATTATAAAAAAAATAAATAAAACACTTGATTGGGCCACTCAAAAGATCATTTAATGCAATTTATTTTTCAGTTACACAACTGCCACTTTACTTTATTTTATCTTTTTTTTTTCAAAAAAAAAAAAAAAACTGGTATGTATTTCAAATTGAACCGCAACAAAATTTCTCTTATGATCAATTAGTATAATAGGTTGGAATTCAAATTGATCGTATTCAACCTACCGATCGAGACAATAAAAATCCGCAAAAACCGTGAGCAAATTCGAATTGTTGTTATTGTAATAAGAAAGTATACGAATAGAAACAAATAAATGTAATAATAGTCAACACACGAAATGACAATATATGATATGGATTTAAGGAAGATATAGTTAAGTAATGAAAGATCAGTTACAAGTAGTATCGCGTGATCTTCAAGGAACACGTTTCACGGTACAATCATCAAAATGCCTGAATAAGACCTTCACTTTTTTTTATATATCGAAGTCTTGATTCCACAAGAGAATACTCGAACTCAAACCCGAATGCGACCGCACATAACCGCGAGAGGGAGAGAGAGAAATTGAGATCGAGATCAGCTGTAACCCTGAGACAATGCACGAGATTAATTTGAGTGATCACTTGTGCTATCACAACTTTTTATCACGATCGGAATAAATTTCCTTATTATGAGTTTCATAAAAGAAATCAATAAATGAGGCATAAATATAAAGAGAGAGGTCAATAGTGTGACGATTGATGATGATAAAAACGCAACACAGTGAAATCCCTTAGGGGCTAGAGCACACACAAGTCAATTTAAAGAAAACATCAACAGAGAGAGAGTGATCGTGATCGTGAGCTATCACTATCATGCAGTCATGCGAAATAACGTGATTTCCAATCGAGTTTCGAATTCGACAAAATTCCGCGAGAAAAGGGAAAATACTTTTCGTATACGAGAAATCGAAAAAAAGCATAAAAGAAAATTCGAATTGTTGTAAATCGAAAACAAAACAAAAAAAAAGTAAACCGAACGATTGTTTTCTCACTTTTATGTCATTGCAGAGTGAAGGTTTACCAAACACTGATATAGCTTAGCGAAACGTATCTACAAGATACACTCATTTCAATTCATTCAAACAAGCTCAACTCTCATAGTAGTATCTATAAAGTGTAGGCTCGTGGAGGCAATGGCAGTGGAGGTTGTCAGGCAGGCAAGGCAGGTAGTTCAGGCTGTTATAGCTTGCTTATAGGCTTAGGCAGGCACACTGGCTGAGTGGCTGGCTACTGCTACTGCTGGCTGCGTAGGTTTTGAGTTTGCAGCTCCCGTCCACTGCCGCTCGCTCTTCGTGAATGCAACGCTTTGCCATGCGAGTAACCACAAATTTAGTCGGTCGTTTAGTTTATAGTTTAGAGACTGTTTGTTTGTTTTAGTTTCTTTTTTTTTTTAATTTCTAACAGAGAGCGGGATTTTGAGTGAATGTGTAAAGTGGTTGAAAACTGGTCGACATCACTGTAGTTTTTTATTTGTGTTCAAACGTCACCCACCAACCCACCACACTTGTTTGACAGAAAGAAAATAAACAACATAAACAGAAGAATGTCACCTAAAAACTTAGCATTAACAGTGTTTTGAGGTGTAGATGGCTAATGGGTGGTGAAACCTTTTTTTGTATTGTTCTCTTCTTTGTTGAGTTTTCATTTTGTCGTTTCGTATTGATCTTGTCATTTATACAGGCAGCACAGACAGATAGACAGACAGATAAATGGAGAGACGCTGTGTCTGATGTCAATATACCCATTCGACTATGAGTTGTTTTGTTGTATAGCTAGTTGCCGACATTTATCACCGGCTTTCATATAGTTGTTGAAAGATCAATGCAACAAATAAAAGAGAAACAGAGATAGAGAGAGAGAGAGACAGAGAAAAAAAAGACGACATCGATTGTATGAAAAAAAAACAACAAAAACAAAATCTATGAAATCTGGCACAATATTAACATAAGTATACACACACTCATTTAGCGATGTATTGAATTGAAGTTGGCAGCAGTACAGGTATTTTTTTTTTGTAAGCCATGTCATGAGTTGCCGTCAATTTAATGCCATCTAGCGGGTAGAAAGAGGTTCGATGTGTGGCATCTTATACTAAACGTTAGAAGAGGAGGGTGATTGCCTCGAGAAATGGGTTTGACGAATGTGCATAAATATATCGTATAGTTCTTTAGTTAAGTGGAAGGTAAATTTCTGGAGTTTAACAAGAAATAAGTTAGAGTTATTTATTCCAGACCTTGTTGCTTGTAGTTAAATGTTTTATAGATTTAAGATCGTACTAGGTAGTATAAGTCACAGGCAGATTTAGAGGGTATTTAGAATTTCAAAAAATTGTAAGGTATAATGAATGGAATTTTCCTAGAAGGTATTTATGTTATATGTTGTTCACATAAAGCAAGTGCTAAGAGGTGTTTTCTGCATTATTGACATTTATTGCTTAAGTTAATTTTTTTTTTTTTCAAATACCTACTTATATGCAATGTAACCGATACTATTGGCAGATATGCACTTCAATAAACATGGTGTCAGAAATATGATGTAAGGAATGTTCGAACTGATATTTGAATGCAGTTTTTTGAACCATTAAACCTACTAAATCACACTGATGTAGTAGGAATGCAATAATTGTTTGTTAAATGTTATAAAGCTATTCTAAGATTAGTACATTACGTGTTACGTCTAAATACAAAATTCGAGGTCTTAAAGTTATATCTACCTGATCTTGTGAATAAATTGGGAACCCGTCTTAGGTCTGAAAACAAAAGTTCTGAACCATTCAAGCCTGAATGACAAAGCTTTGAAAGATAATTATGAAAAGGCAGGAGGTATACGTCATTTTGACTCTGGGTCATAAAAGCCCTGAGGCCGAAAACTACAATGGACTATTAAAACTGATTTCTGGGCAGCCATTTAAGAAATTGAATTCAACAAAATTAAGGAAAAATCTAAGTTTTTGTGTACAGTACCTTGCCATATTTTTGGGCCCAGGTGAAAAAATCAAAATTTATTGATCACTTTGGTCTCAGTTCTGTAGGCTTAATATGTTGTTGTGAAATTAAAAAAATTTTTCTGCAGTTTTTCGCACAAGAAGCTCCCAAGTCTTCTGTATGGGATTTATATCTGGAGAATTCCCAGGCCAGTCTAATACTTTTACTTTTTTTGGTTGAGAAAGGCCATGACATCGTAAGATTAATGAAGGAGCACTATCTTGCATGAATTTTGGAGCTTCGTGCCTCCGAATTTTGGGAAGCTCTTTTTTGTATTGGTCCCGCCTCATGGTGCTTTCCACAATATTAAGAGGATCTAATTCTCCCTGAGATAACAGACCTATCATTTATGGCTGGAGGAGTTCATAGAGAGGTTTTGCCCTACAAAACCGGGTAGTTCTAAGTTTTTGATATGTTATATAGTATGGTTGGTAGATAAAAATTCAAAATTTCCATAACCACGCCTCCTCCGCCCTCTTCAAAATCCTGCATAAACTACAAAAAATCGGCACTTTTTCAGATTTTTGCTTATAACTTCTTTCCGGTATATTTTTACGGAATGAAGTTTAAGGAACATTTGTAGACAATAAAATTTCCTACAAATGTGATTTAAAAATTATTTTTGTTAAACCACTATAAACGGCGTTATGGAGCTCACAAAAACGGCTAAAATTTCGTATTTTGGAAGATTTTCAGTTTATTCCCTCTTTATAGCACAACAACTACTTAACCGTCAAGTTTAGGGTAAAATTTTTATAATCAATCTTGTAGATAATTTAATTGGCTACCAATTTCTTGTAATTACAGTCAACGTCCTCTAAGTCGAACTCCCCCTAAGTCAAATTTCCCTCTAACAAGAATTTTTTCACCATGTGGAAATGACCAATGAACTTCAAGTCGAGACACGAAGCTTCTGCATTGGCTTCAAAGTTGCTTTTGGAAGCATAGTCATCATCAATGGCTCTATATGGCAATAACTGAGTTCGAGATCTCGAGAAAAAAGATCCATCTGTATCTCTTGACATTATAAAACACAAGCTGCAATATGCCAAATGCAATGTGCAACTAGAGAATAGCTTCTCCGAACTGTTCAACAAATGTACAGTGCACTCGGCGAGGAAATGCAATAACATTTTTGTCTTTTATAATCTCCTTCTGGAACAGATAGTGAATAAAGCAGATATTAATACAGAATGCCTTATCTTGTGTTCCATTTGGTCTTTATAGACTTCTTTATGGTGATTGAAGAACAGGTGAAAGATTTTGGTTTTTAATCAAACGAGTAAAAATCAAACTAGCTGCTGTCAAGAAAAAAGCATATGTTTACAACCTACGCCTAAACATCACTTTTATTAGCAGCAGCTTCGAAGTAGCTTAGAATTTCATTTACTGTGGAGTCAATACTCGTATTTACTCCACGGCTGACACGTAAGTGTATATTCAACGAACAAATACTTTTGGAAACCACTGCTATTAATCAGTTTGTCGAACAATTAGATTCAACACTCTTCTTACGCTCAAGACACTCCTACTCTCGGTAAGATGAAAATCAGAAATGAAAACTGATACTGAGCTCTTTCGCAAGTAATACTCGTATTGTTTGGAAGATTTTTCGAGGAGAAGGTACAAACGTGAGCTCAATAAACTGTTCAAAGACAATGTAGTTGAAAAAGTCAAAATACGTTGACTTGGCTAAGCTAGATTGTACAAATGGGAAACTATGCTCCAGCCTTTTGAGTTTATGAATCCCAAGTTGAAGGCAACAAAAAGATCGAACCACTGGTTTAGAGGGTAAGCCATCACTAGAGCACTCTCGGTTTCGGCCCTTCATGGGTCATCTGAACAACACACGAATTTTTAAATTTTTTTCCGAAAATATTATGTTTTAAAAAAGTGGGAGTGGCAGTAGGTGGAAATTAATTGTATTGCTTTTCCATCTCGTCAATTATCATGTCTATAAATTTCATCAAAACCAGTAACTATAGTGGTTTAGTTCTTATGGAATTTTGTGCACATCCTCAAAAAAATAGCGACTAAAATACCGGGTTCAGAATATCGTGATGTCTATCCAAGTTGTTTGGCTCTCCTATATATACTTCAATCGATTCTGGTGGTTAGACAAATCGGTAATAAAATTTCAACGGGACTCCAGTACACTGTATAATCCCGACAGGAAAGAAAGTGAGTTCGTAAAAACGTTTGAATAAAAAACACTTTCTCAAACCTCACACAATTCCCGATTGTATTGGTCACAAAAACAGTCGGCTGCCTCTAAGTCGAACTCTCACGGGATATCAAAATAATTTTGAGTTAGAGAGAATTTTGCAAAAATTCGATTTAGAGAGAAACGAATAAGTTTGGAAATTTGAGAGGAGTAGACAACAAACATGGTGAAAAAATTCTTGTAAATTCGGTAAATTCGACTTATGGGGAGTTCAACTTGGAGGACGTTGACTGTAGTTGCATGAAATTGGTAGCCAATTAAATTATTTACATGATTTATTATGAAAAATTTTGCCCTAAACTTGACAGTTAAGGAGTTATTGTGCTGTAAAGAGGGAAGAAACTGAAAGTCTTCCAAAATACGAAATTTTAGCCATTTTTGGGAGCTCCATAGCGCCGTTCGTAGTGGTTTGACAAAAATAATTTCTAAATCATATTTGTAGGAAATTTTATTGTCTACAAATGTTTTTTGAACTTCTTTCCTTAAAAATATACTGGAAAGAAGTTATAAGCAAAAAACTGAAGAAGTGCCAATTTTTTGTAGTTTATGCGGGATTTTTAAGGGGGTGGGTTGTGGAATTTTGGAATTTTCATCTACCAACCACACCATATAACATATCAATAATTTAGAACTACCCGACCTTTTGTAGGTCCCCTATTTTGACCTCTATTAACTGGACTATACTTCATTGTTAGAAAAATGCTCTCTTCTGGTTTGTTCTGCTCGCTTGGTCTACAAAATGAAAAAAAATCTTCAGCTGTCAAAATTCATATCAAATATCTCTGTCAAGATATAATTGCAGAGGGATATCTCTGACATCCAATCAAGAGATGAAACAAAGTGACTCCATTAGATACTTTAGAAAGATATTGATTGAGAGCAATTATCTTCTGTGAAGTCGGAGTGCTTAAAACACGGATACACGTGTTCTAAAAAGATTCGGAATTGAATCCGTGTAATTTAAAGAACACCGATTACTGTGCACCATTGAATCCATGCATTTTAAATATCCCTGCTTATAGTTCTTATTTAATTTCAAATAATGCGATGGGAAGAAAACAGATATCTTTGATGGAAATATGCTTTAGCTGGAGACATTATTTATAAATGCTGTAACACAAACTGAAAACCCCATTTTCTGCGTGTTGCCCATCAACATCAACATCAAGTTCAAGAAATAAAGTTTTTCGTTTTTGATTAAATATTATTTATTCAATATTCATTAAGTTATTCATAAAATGTGACAAAAATATTTGTAAATACAAAAAGATATCTAATTAAATGAACAAAATTTGTATCATAATAATGTATATATTCATGACTAAATAATATCTTTAATTAACTTGATTGCAAACATATTCAAATTTATGCCACTGGATTTCCATTATGTTTTGAAAATGCTGTTCAAAAAAGTAATCTTATTTAATGAGCTAATTTTGCGCATTTATTGAAACAGGTGTATTATACTCTTAACTTGGTTTTTAGGCTAGCAACAATGAAAGAAACAATGTAAAATAAGAAGTTTAAAAATGTTGGATAATAATTTCATATTGGTCAAATACAAATGTCTTATGCATATAATAAAGAATGTAGGTTAATAATGTATGAATATTGATAAAAAGACCACAAGAGCAAGTGCATATTAATGAATACGAGGTCTTAGTAGAGCTGTATTTAAGTATGTACAGTGTTGGACAGAGAATGTGCACACATTAGTGGATCGGAATTAAATAAGGAAGATCTTTATTTTTGCTATGTTCTTGGAACATAATTTATTGAAAACTCTTTAATTCAATGCTGAAAAACTTAAATATATACAAAAAAGGAATTCAATAAAATAACAACAACAAAAAATCCTTAAACAAAACTTGTTGGTGTAATATGTGGTGGTCACAGAATTAGCACAAGTACGAAATTAAATAATTTATCACTAAAACAAGTAGTTTTTTTCTAATATTTTGTTGGGTACCCTTTCTGCTTTACAACAGCCTTAAACCGCCGAGGAATACTCGCCTCTAGGTGCTGGCATTGATGAATTGGAATGCTGTTACAGCCATCCCTAATTGCCTCCCAAAGCTCTGCTAGATTCCTTGGCTTCCTCAGTCCAACCTGATATTCAACATCGTTCCATAGATTTTCTATGGGATTCAGGTCAGGACTCTGCGCAGGCCATGCCAAAAGATTGATTTAATGATCAATAATCCACTGCTTTACCAGCCGGGAAGTGTATTTACGATCATTATCATGCATGAATGTCCATGATAATGGTAAATTATCGTCTGCAAAGGGCTCCATATGGTTTTCCAAACTGGTCTTGTACTGATGCTGGTCCATTTGCTGCTCTATTTTCACATTAGGCCCTACACCGTACCAAGAAAACGCACTACAAAACACTGCTGCCAAAAAAAAAATATATCACAGCCAGGCTTGAGTTCGCCGGAGTACGGATCCAAATCTTTATCATTTTGGAAAAATGTTGTTTTTGGAGTGATGAGTCGCAATTTAATCGATCGGGCTCTGATGGAAAGCGTCATGTTTGGCGTTTGGCGTTTGGCGTTAATTTATTGAATTCCTTTTTTGTATATATTTAAGTTTTTCAGCGTTGAATTAAAGAGTTTTCAATAAATTATGTTCCAAGAACATAGCAAAAATAAAGATCTTCCTTATTTAATTCCGATCCATTAATGTGTGCTAATTCTCTGTCCAACACTGTATATTAGGGTGGTCTTTATAACGGTTTTTTTTTTAGTTTTAATATTTGAATGGGCCTAAATCAGGTCTAAATGAAGAAAAAAAATTCCCTAATTTTTTCAAATTTTTATTTTCGTACCCTATAGTCGCTGTAGGAGTAAATTAAATGCCCCATTTTTTTTGGAAATTCACGTAAAATCTGCCGAAAAATTCAGAGCATGTAGATGAGAAGTAGACAAGAAAAAAATCCTAGTGGAGGGGGGTAATATCTCTATAGTTGATTATTAAATAAAGTTCTTTGAATAAAAAAATTCAGCAAAATCTGTTTTCAAATCTATAATTACAAAAATAAAATGTTTTCAAAATGTAGAATTTGAAACAATTTTTTGCCAAAACTATTCATCAAAATAAACTTAATTTAAAAACAAATCGTAAGAATGTAGTTTCTGGCTTTCCAAAAAGCTACAAAAAATTACTGTAAGTATTGCCGTTGTTTTTTAATTAACTTTTTTCTATTCTATGCAAATATTTTATTAAATGGCCCCTCCCGTCCAAGTGGGAGAGATTTTACCCCCCTCCTATAGGATTTTTTTCTTGTCTAGTTCCCACCTACATGCTCTGATTTTTTTGGCAGATCTTACGCGAAATTTCTAGTATGTAAAAAGAAGGGAGATTTAATTTACCCCTACAGCGACTATAGGGGATGAAAATAAAAATCTGAAAAAAATTAGGGATTTTTTTTTTTTTCTTCATTTAGAGCCGATTCGGGCCCATCCGGTATGACCTTTTTTTAACGACCACCCTAATGTACATATACATGTATATGACTGAAAATGTTTAAAGAAACAAAAGAGGAAAATAATCCCACCGTTGTCTTGTTATACTTTCAAATACAAAATAAATAAATAAATAGGAGTTAAGTTATGATTATACGTTCAACGCAAATGGTCAACGCGTTGACTGTCTGACGTCAAAATGACGTAAAATTCTGTCCGAAAGCTGTCTTGTCGTGTGATCGTCAACGCAGAATACTGTCCATGCGTTGACGGCTACGTTAACACTCTCGTTGACACGAACTTAAGGGTCAATGCGTTGACTATTTTCGTTGAGCTTGTAATCACCCTGTCAACGCAGTTAGGACACTATGACAGGCTACTCATCAACGCGTTGACACAGCGGCTTTTTCTGCCATGTCAACATACTCTGCGTTGACCTTAATCTCAATCTCAAAATGTTTGCATTTTTTGATTATTTTGAAACATCGACAGTTGATGGCTTGACAGATGAGGGGGACGAACTATACTTTGACGGCAAAAGTATATTTCAATCCAAATGTCACTGAATTACCCTAAAATCACTTTTTTCCGGAGCAATACAAAATTTTTTAAAAATTCTGATTTTTTAGATGTTTTTTTTAATCCATCGACATCGTAGCCATCCTTCAATGGAACTTGACAGTTGATGGATTGACTGATGGAAGACAAACTTTATTTTGGCAGCAAAAGTATATTTCGATGCAAATGTCACCCAATTGCCCTTAAATCACTTTCCACGGAGCAGTAAATAAACTCCAAAAAATTCTGATTTTTAGAAGTCTTTTAGTCCTTCAACAACGTAGCCATCCTTCGGAGGAATTTGACAGTTGATGGCTTGACAGATGAAAGACAAGCTATATTTTAACAGCAAACGTATATTTCGATCCAAATGTCACCCAATTGACCTAAAATCATATTTTTCTGGAGCAGTAGGAAAACTTCAAAAATTTCAGATTTTTTAGCTGTTTCTTAATCCATCGACATCGTAGCCATCCTTCAATGGAACTTGATAATTGATGGCCTTACAGATAGGGAATGAATTATATTTTGACGGAGAAAGTGTATTTCGATTTAAATGTCACCCAATTGCCCTAAAATAATCTTTTTCCTGAGCAGTAAGAAAAACTTCAAAAATTTCTGATTTTTTTGGGGTTTGTTAATTCTTACACATTGTATTGTTCGATAACACCGCCGTCAATGTTGTGTGATTGTCAACGTACAAAATTATTCAATTTTTCTCTTGTCAACTTCGCGTCAACGTTCATATGTTTGGATGTGGTCAAGTAGTGTAACCGTCAACGTTTCACGTGTCAATACGTTGACACCAGAGGGCACCAATTGCGTTGACACAGATAACATGTCAACGCATTTTGGCACAACATTGACCGAGTCCCGTCATTCGTGTGATCGTCAACGTTTCATGCGCTGACACAGCCTACGCTGACAGAATATTGACGATGTTTCTGATGGCGTATGGTATGGTCAATGCGTTGTCCATTTACGTTGACCGTCTAATCTTAGCTTTACTTCTGATCGTCATTGACACTGCAAAAAGCCGTATGTCACTTATATTTATTTAATATTTTAAAATATAATTGCTAAAAAATGCCTGCGTAATATTTTGAAGAAGGTTTTTACTTACTCAAGTTGAAGTTGACATTTGGGCAAATGATTTTGCTATGCTAAAGTCGATTGACGTCGCAAAAGGAGTCAGGCACACGTGGCCAACAACTGAATGCCAGAACCATAAATAGATCTTAAAAATCAAACTCTCAGTTGACTAAAACAAAATGTCATAGTTTAAAGAGAAAATTTGTGAATAAGAAAAAACAACAAGTCCAATCCTTAATGCTAAGTCTTCTACTTGGCTGATTTATTTCAGTAGTATATAGAATTTGTATTATAAAACCTTCTTATATAGAAACTATGCCTGGCCCCGGGCAAAAAAACTTCCAGCTTAATGATTAGGAATTCTAATCTTGTTGGATATAGTTTACAGTGGATTTTCGTTAAAAATTCATGTAAGTTGAACTGAACTTAGAACAAATTGCGTCTGACAAAGCCCTCACTATGTCACTGATGAGTTCAAGTGAGTAAGCCGAACGAAACGCCAATTTGTAGGACTAAAGGCCATAAAAAGCTATTTTGAATCAATAATTCAACAAGTCCAATCCTTAATGCTAAGTCTTCTACTTGGCTGATTTATTTCAGTAGTATATAGAATTTGTATTATAAAACCTTCTTATATAGAAACTATGCCTGGCCCCGGGCAAAAAAACTTCCAGCTTAATGATTAGGAATTCTAATCTTGTTGGATATAGTTTACAGTGGATTTTCGTTGAAAAATTCATGTAAGTTGAACTGAACTTAGAACAAATTGCGTCTGACAAAGCCCTCACTATGTCACTGATGAGTTCAAGTGAGTAAGCCGAACGAAACGCCAATTTGTAGGACTAAAGGCCATAAAAAGCTATTTTGAATCAATAATTCAACAAGTCCAATCCTTAATGCTAAGTCTTCTACTTGGCTGATTTATTTCAGTAGTATATAGAATTTGTATTATAAAACCTTCTTATATAGAAACTATGCCTGGCCCCGGGCAAAAAAACTTCCAGCTTAATGATTAGGAATTCTAATCTTGTTGGATATAGTTTACAGTGGATTTTCGTTGAAAAATTCATGTAAGTTGAACTGAACTTAGAGCCAATTGCGTCTGACAAACCCCTCACTATGTCACTGATGAGTTCAAGTGAGTAAGCCGAACGAAACGCCAATTTGTAGGACTAAAGGCCATAAAAAGCTATTTTGAATCAAGAAAAAATCTATTTTTGTTTAACTTCTTTTTGGAAAACATTACGATTTCAGTATTTATATTGGTCTACTTGGAAATACATACTTGTTTATAAAATTTTAAATAATTTGCTTGAATATTAACAAGAAAAAGGTATATGTATGTGAATTCGTACTCAAAAACCTGAAACGCAGTTTTACTGTAAAGGAGTTGAATCAAAATCATGTTTTCGAGAAATCTAATGTTGAATAACTTGGCTTTATTTAAGCAAAGTTGCTCAGCCAAGCTAGTCATTCTACACTTATAAAGATAATTCTTATTTTATTTTGCCATTTCTGGGGAAATAAATATTTTAAGGTTGGAATTTATTACTTTTAAACTAGATTCTCTGTGCTTCGTTCGCTGAAGCATGTATGTTATACATACTTTTCGCTTAACTTCTTCTTCCATTCAAAATTTTATATCGGAAGAGTTAATATAATATATCTCATGAAAATTTTAAGAAATTACTATCAATAGAGGGACTTTGTAAAGAAGCAATTGTACACTCGGGCGTATACGCACTTTTTTTTAATTGGGTTCAATTTTACATAAACTTTTTTTTTCAATGTTGAATGTAGTACAAAATTGTTAGTGTGTGTGTTGGAAAGTCATACCGCACAATGGCTGATATTAGCTTTCTTGGTTGCAAAAATCGTAACTCCTAAAAACGAATAAAGATATCGTGACAAAGTATTCTTTCAACTAAAAGGTATTTTTTAAGGGCATTTAATTATTGAAGAAATTTTTAGGAAAATACTTTACAGCGTGTTTTAGAATATTCTGCTAAATTAAGATTTTCTAAGTACTTTTTTACAGTAGGAAATTACAATACTATGTATTTTGTTTTAAATTCGCTGAAAGTCTATAATTGAGTTAGTAAAAGAGTTTGCTTAAGTGAATCCTAGCTTTTCAGTGGGAAGTTGAAGTAAACGAACGTTTTAGTGCGTTTGTTAATTTTTGTGTAGGTGTATTAAGAAAATATTTGATTTATTCTTGTGGTACATCAGAGTACTAACAAAATAAACTTTTTCAGTGATAAGTTTCAAGCCAAACAATGAGGAAAAAGGATTAAAGGTAATTTATATGCGATACAAATGTTAATTTCAAGCAAAATATTGTAGAGGATGTGTCAGAATCTAATTAAAATAATGTTAATTTGATTGGCTGCATAAATTTTCAGAGGTTTGAGAAGAAATATTTTTTATCAGGGATATACTAACTGTCTTTTGCGAGAAATCCTCTGAAGTGTTAGGTTTGGCAGAAAATGAAGGTTTCCTCCATTTAAGCCCACTAACAGCATGCACACCACAATGGTTAAGATAGTGTGTTTCATCAGGCCAGTTCTCAAGAATTTTATTTTTTAATTTATTTAATTGCTAATTTTGATTTTATTTTCCCTAACCTTCTATTTAGTATTATTTATTCTTATTTTTAATTGCGATGGGTCCATGTAAAATGAAAACGATCGATATCGTTTCCATCATTGCTTTCTCTACCATATCTGTAGAAAATAATAAAGACAGCTATGTTCAAAACGATATCGTCAGATCGTTTTCGTTCTACGTGATTAGGCCACAGGTTTCAGGCATGGTCATAGCATCAGTACAACGACACTACTTGACGTCATTGAACAAGTAAGAACTGCGTTAGATGATAACAGAGTCACATTCCTAGTTCTATTAGATTATTCTTAGACATTTGACACCTTCGATCACAACATAATGTGTCAAAAAATACTTAAAATGTTCAACTTCTCTCCAGAAGCTGTGAAGCTTATTTTGACTTTCGATATACATAGATACTATAAAAGTCTGGGAGCCAACCGTAAGATTACCTATCTCATCACGGCCACGCAAAAATTGGATGCCAACCGATAGCTATAGTCCAAACATTTACAAAACTGCTTGTCGGACAAGCGTTATCTGTTCGCAATGGTTAGAAAATGCACTTTTCTGGTTGCATTTTCCGCTAAATGTACCTATAATACAAGCAAATTATATAAATGGGGTATCAAATGAAAGCTATGATTGTTTTCTACATGATAGTATTGGTCGGATAGACTTTGTTTGGCTGTTGCGACCAGTCCGACCAATTTTTTAAAAAATGGTCTTTTCTTAAATCATATCAAATAGCTAACAAAGTGGCCTTTACCACTTTTTTTTTTATTTTCAGCCAAGGATGTGCAAAATCCCTTATTGTAGAAAAGTGATCGGATTCGTGGCAATCGAGCCGTTCCACAACTTTTCTTAAAAAAATTCAATAATTCATAATTAATATTAATGGTAGGTACCTCCCAAAGAACAATTTTTAATTTTCGATTTTCTTCAAAACGGTATGACTGATTTCAATAATTTTTTGTAAAGAGGCTTCTAAAAATATAAATAGTTTTGTGTACCAAAATTAAAAAATATTTTTCAAAAAATATTTCAATATAATATTTCGAAAACGATATGATCGATTTTTTTGAAACTTGATACTTAAGACTTTTTTAGTAGGTACTCACTAAATTTTTTTAAGAAAAAATTTTATATTTATGGAAAAATAACGGTACCTTCCATACAAAAGTTAAAAAACCACAAAGAAAAATATTTTGTTCACAAAAACGACTCCTGCGATTTTAATTTAGTTTTTTCCATATACTTAAATTTGAACGATTGTACAATTTTACACTTAGCAACTATTAATAGTACCTGTCATAGAACATTTTTTTCTATTTTGAAATATCTCAATATCGGCTGAACGGATTTAAATAAAGTTTCTTATGTACAAATTTCAGATAGTATATAATAATATTATTATTTCAAAATTTACAAAGAAAAAAAGTTTTTGAATTTTTAAAAAGAGTTTAAAATTTTTTTCTTTTTTTTTATCTGCACATAAATATATAATTTATAATTGCATACCAAAATTTGTCCTTAAAATTTTTTTAAGAATTTCATATATAAAAAATGTATTTTTTTAAAAAACCGCTCCAACGATTTTAAACTTTTTTTTCGGTAAAATCTTATTATATCAAGAACTAAGATCGCCTTCGTTTTTTACCTCAAACAGTCAAAGGAGTTGTTTTCGCTCATTTAAATGTCGTATTTCATGCTTCTCTATATTTGTCTCTCATAATTTCCACGTTTTTATATACAATTTTCTTAAGCCCGCAGTGTTTGGAACATAAGAACAAGTACGTGCGACCCAGTTGTGCATTTTATTTCTTTTATATCTATATTAAACTGGGAGCGGGAGTGGAGCAGAATACTTTTCATCAGCGTCCATAAACACTTTTGTCACTCAAGATAATAAAAGTTTGATAGTTTGCAAAAAGATTTATCTCAGATCTCATTTTGTGTCGTACAAAGAATGTATGTTGAGACTTTCGAGTAGATAAGGTGTTGTCGCTTTCTTTTGATATTTATGAAAAACCAAAATTATAAAAAACATATTCACATAACGGAATAAGCATTTCCACTTGCTTATTCCGGCCCAAATACCAAATTATAATAAAATGTCCGTCTAGTTTCCACTTGCTGCGAATATAAGTGTTTTTAGAAGTTTTGTATATGTAGCTTTTTAGCATTGATTATGTATGTATATAAGGATGGTTCTTGAAAAGGTTACTATACTAAAAAATAAAATTAATAAATATGTATTACATATTAAAATGTTTCAAAAATTTTTTTTCTGGAAATATTTCAGCTGCATATTGCTATACCACTTAATTTTTTAATTGATTTTTCATAAAATCTACATATGTACATTACTCTCAAAAGAATCTATAACCGTAGAACAAACTATTTATTTAAATGTACATTCTCCATTTTAAACATCAACCACAAGTCATGATGATAATTGGCAATTTTGTGTACCATGGCTAGCATACACCTGCAAGGCTGCAAGTATTTTGAAAGTATACAAAATATGAATAAAAGTGAAATTAAATCCCTGGCTTTATTTAATAAATCTTCAAAAGTATTCATTGAAAACACCAAATTTGTAATGGTGGTAAGAACTAAAACTAACATCAGGTATGATAGCTATTTATGAAGTATGTAGTTATCGATTTATAAAGTCTGCTTGTGAATTATTTGCCTTTTTCGAACTTAAATTCAAATCATATGCTATGACCAAAGAGTCATTTAAGTCATTTATTCGCAGTTAAGAATGCAGGTGTAGTGCCATTAATTATGCCATTATAATAGCATTGGCTATATATGCTGCTAAATTATTTCCAACTGGCTTCATAGTATGATTGATCTTTAAGGCCAATAGTGCACAAGTTAGCGCAGTCAGTAACCCCAAACCATGGAATCTATTAATGATGATATAAAACAGAAGTTATAACACACACTCTCAGTCGGGGTCATTGTAATTGGTGGCTTAAGTATCTTGACTTGAAGTTCATTTGTCAACAAATAAAAATATATGCATGTTGGATGATTTTGAACATTACTTTTGGTACATAAGGAAGTTTATTATTTTAAGTTTATGTCTGTGACGAAGGTCAGTTTAAATTCTTCCTTTGATAGAAGAGATTATACATACATACAGCAATATATAGGTTGACTATGTACTGTAGGGCAAATTCAGAGCTCGTAAAAAATTTAACTCGAGATTTTAATCATTACGGTCTTATTTCCCTAAATAAAATAAATAACTTACCAAGGGCTGATCTCCCACACCTAAACATCTCCATAATCCTCTCCCTTTCCCTACCCTCACAAACCTACCCACACCCTGGGAAGCGCAATGGATCCACGGTGATCCGAGTGAGATGATGCGGCTTGCCGTATTATCACCTCTCCTAACCTAACCTAACCTAAGGGCTGATCTCAAATGAAAATGGAAAATTCATTCAAATTCACATAAATTATCATTATTTTTAGGCTTCATCAAGCAGTACGTAAATACATAGGTGCCTGGTGGTGCTTGGACATGCCCTATGTGATGCAAAGGAGTTGCGTGAGTGGGACAGAGGACCCAAAGAGGGAGTTAAAATCCTAGGAAAGTGTGGTCTCCCGAAAATTAGGCTCCAGAAAATAAGGCACAAAAAAATGAAATAAGGCTACAAAAAAATGTACAGCAGATAACAATAACAAACAAATTCTCAAATTACAAGGTGTTATTTAACTCTGTTGCCCCTCATTTCATTATAGTTTGGGCGTCGTTATATTATAAAATAAAACTACAATGAAAGAAGACCTCAGCATTAATTTTGGAGCTTATTTTCATATTATTTTGAAAGACTATTTGGAGCCTTATTTAATTATTATTTTTCATAATTTATTTTAAAATACTAAAAACCACAAAAAAGTATTGTTAAAATTTTGGGGTATAAGTGTACTGCGACCATTAAGATCTATTGTGCCCCGGTCTCGAGCTGGATTAGGTAACTCTCTACAGTAGCACATCCTCCAAATTTGTTTCTTTAAGAAACTTGAGTATTTGGAGTACTTTTAGAGAGGGTAGTTCACTCTTTATTATCAGGTGATTTCCCTGATACCTATGTCTTTGATGCATGAGTCCATCACATCTACCTAGTATAATCCGAGCATTATAAAATCTACACGTGGAGCTGTTTTTTCTAGGCCAAGAAGATCTTAGGGCCTTTCAGGTGGAATTAATTATTTGTAAATTTCCCATAAATGAGGTGCGAAAAATCGCGTGGGACCTTGAACAATAATTTAAAAATTCATAAAAAAAAACTATGGCTGACCAATTACTAAAACTGGCTGTGTTTATGTAGTTCTCATGGCCTTTTTGATGGTATTAGATTTTTGCAAATTTCCCGTAAATGAGGTGCCAAAAATCGCTATGACCTTGAAATTTTTAAAAATTCATTAAAAAAATCTATACCTGACCAATTACTGAAACCAGCTGACCTTTTATATAAATAGATCAAGAGGTTGGCTCTTAGCCTTTGGCACCTCATATGAGGTAAATTTGATAAAAAAAAATGCCATCTAATTGGTCAGTAATTGGTCAGAAAAGGTTAAGTGGTCCCAGAAATTAGTCAGCCCTAGATAACTTTTAATCAAGGCTTAAACTTTATCAAGGTCGCTCAAGGTCACGCGCGATTTTTGGCACCTCATTTAAGGGAAATTTTCCAAAAATGTATACCATCCCAAAGATTTCTAGATCGTGATAAAAGGTCAACTATTTTCAGTAATTGGTCAGCCATAGATTTTTTTCTATGAATTTTTGAGGTTCGTTTCAAGGTCACAAAAAAAACTTTTGGCACCTCATTTGGGTCATTTAAAAAAAGTATGCAATTTGAAATTGTTGTAAAAGGTCAGCTATTTTCGGTAATTGGTCAGCCATAGATTTTTCTGTATGAATATTTAATGAATTTGTGACCTTGAAACGAACTTCAAAAATTCATAGAAAAAAATCTATGGCTGACCAATTACTGAAAATAGTTGACCTTTTATCACGATCTAGAAATCTTTCGGAATATACATTTTTGGCAAATTTCCCTTAAATGAGTTGCCAAAAATCGCGCGTGACCTTGAGCGACCTTGAGAAAGTTTAAGCCTTGATTAAAAGTTATCTAGGGCTGACCAATTTCGGTGACCAGTTGACCTTTCCTGACCAATTACTTACCAATTAGCTGGCATCTTTTTTTATCAAATTTCCCTCATATATGAGGTGCCATAGGTCCAGAGCCTTGTGATGCACACTACCCAGAACTGGAAGCTGTTCAGTTTCCTTAATGCAAGTGCCACTCATGGATAGTGGCATAAGGGGTGGATTAGGCTTTAACGACAAAAAGCAGCATTGAGTTTTTGAAGCATTAAATTCAACGCGATTTGTATTCCCCATTGGACATAGCTGTTAAGATCAGAATTTTATGAGCTTTTCATACGCTGCCGTTCAAGCTGAGGGTACTGTCGTCTGCGAATCAATTTAATGGACTATAAGTTTCAGACAGAAGATCATTTATAAAAATAATAAAGAGAGACGGAGACAAAACGGAACCCCGGGGCACACCAGTATTTATTTGTGAATATCAGACTTGAAACCGTCCAACACAACTTGTATTGATCGGTCCGAAAGGTAATTTCCAATCCAACGAAGACGAGATACATCAATACCAAATGCACGCATTTTCGATAAGAGAGCTTGATGCCAAACTCTATCAAACGCTCTTGAAATATCAATAGTGCAATAATCTACTTTCTCCAAAACGATGTTAAAATTTGTTCCACTGCTCGGTCAGCGTTTCCATGACCTTAGAACGAAGGGACCTAATTTATTTATTTCGCTTAATTCAAGCTTATATAAAATAACAATAAATTAGATAGCTTATACCATTTAAAAAAAAAACTTATTCTAACTAAAAACTAAAGAGAAGGGGGTTAGGGTTAATTAGAGTAAATGTTTTTCTAAGGGAGGATACACTTGTGTTAAAATCAAGGAGATGCTGTGCACTATTGGCTAATCGTTACATTCTTGAAATTGGGTTAAAATGGGCATAGTTGGTTCGGTGAGTAGGAAGTCGAAGGAAGGGAACAGATCTAAGATCTAAGTGCAATTGGGTGATAGCAAAGAAAATAAAGTTACCAAGAAGTCGCATCTCATACAAATTTTGAAGGGGTTTCAATGTTTGAACCCGTTAAAAGTATCCTCCTTTTTAGT
Organism: Dasysyrphus tricinctus; assembly: GCA_963921185.1. NCBI lineage: Eukaryota > Metazoa > Arthropoda > Insecta > Diptera > Syrphidae > Dasysyrphus > Dasysyrphus tricinctus. Next base: position 78,974,658 of record OY992530.1, on the reverse strand, counting down.
ATCCATATAATACGAATATTTAATACTATGGTATACCGTGGTGTTTGCCAAGATTGCATGAGAAGAGCTTTTCTCTTAATTATTTTTTGTTTCGTTCTTTTTATTATTATTTCGAAAAGAGCTTTCGGAATAGGATTGTATTTTAAATTCCCGGTAATACTTCTTGGTTAATTTATATTTACTTTATTTTAGAGGGAGAAGAAGAACCATCTTTTCTAGGGATAGGCTAGACAAATGCTGTTTTCCATCCACTCGGAAAGAGACCAGAAGAGTAGGACAAATGGAATAGCTTACGCATAGTGGCTTTGCCAGCGTTAAAGAACACCTCTTCAGAACAATGGGAGGGATACTATCCGGACCAGCGGATTGGTGTATGTCAAGATCTTTAAGAACTCTTACCACTGCATGAGTGCCATAGAAGATTCGCCCCATGAAATCATTAGCCCTCTCAAGTACAGGAGGAGTCATGACACTCTCAGGCAGAGGCAGCGTTGAATTAACAGCAAACTGTTATGCAAGCAAATCGGCTTTATCTATTCAGCTAACATATAGTTAGTATCATTAAATACGAATATTGTGACCGAAGAGGAGGTGGTATTTCTAATGTTTTTACAAATGACCAACAAATTTTACTACCTTTAGGACACTGTAAAATTGTTTGCCTTGCAAAAATTTGGTTCGGTGAATATGGCTGTTGCAGGTCTTTCTAGCTTGTTTGAACTTGATCCGGTTATCCTCAATAACGTTGGATTTATAACATCGAAAGCTTACTTCTCTAAACCTGATAACCTCTTAACAGCTCAAATCAAATCATGAATTCTCTTTCGGTTTGATAGTTATAACATCGGAAGCTTACTTCTGTAACCCTGAGAACGTCTTTACAGCTCAAATCAATAACCATCAATTCTCATTTCTAATATACCTGCACCTATTGAAATTTACTAAACTTTAAAAAAATTGAGATTTGACACAGTAAAAATAAATGAAAATTTGTCCAAAATTATTACATATTAGAACTCAGAACTGGGTTCTTTGAGTTTCGACGCTATTTAGTTGTGAGTGCTTAATACACTCTATAATTTGATTCATTTCCTTATACGGAAGCTTCTACTTATTAAGAAATTGATATAGACATTATAGAATTTCTGAATAAAAAAAAAATGATTCAGTTACAAACTTGGATCACTTAGCATTTTACTTTGTCAATGCATTAACTAAAGCCACAAACTTTTTATGGGCAACAAGAGAAAGTCAACACTCCAATTTCACTCAACGTCCTTACATGGGTTTCCCTCTAAGTAAAACAAACCCAGAACCATCAATCAAACTTTTTTCCCTGTTACGTGGACTTTCTCACGCCAGACAAAGAATTTTATGCTTGTACATATACATAAATGTATGTATGTTTTATTATAATGTTAAGATCAAAGCATCAGCGCATGATGGCATCAAGAATAACAACAAAAAATACTTAACTTACAAACATTGAGAATTTTGTCTTCCTCGATCCTTCTTGAAGGCATTCGCCCCACCAACATCAACACACTTACCAACTTGTAATTCAGGAATGCATCTGCAATAAATTTTGGCAAATCTTGCATTAAATCAGAATCATTGAATAATTACAAATAGAAGAGGACACCGAGCATTGCTCAAACGACAGTCGCACCAATCGAATCCAGTGGCCGCCCATGAAGCTATAATTTCCTTTTCACACAATAATTGGTTTTCTTCTCGGCTAAGTGAGTCTCAAATAAATCCTTTTGTATTTTTCTTAGAGATATAGATACATACGAGTAGATATGTAGATACAGCGAAGAAAGGATACATATTTTTTTTCTTCAATATGTGCTTTGATTTTCTTTTGTGAATGAACGCACATGTAGGGTACACAAAGGTGCATTTTGAATATATTGGTGTTTGGTGTCCGTCTCACCGCCATACAGCAACAAAAAGATACAAAACGGTTTCTCTTTTATTTAATTTTAATTTTATTCCATTATCAGCAGGTGAGTTTTAATTTCTCACTCCCAATGGTGTTAAAAATTAAACTTATTTACAGTTATTATCCTGACATCCAGTTAAAATTAAAAGAGCCAAACTTTTTCCTACATAGATAATCTAATCATCCAAGCATATTTTTGCCTACAAATAAAAGGTCTGTTTTTTTTTTTAATAAAACGATATTATAAATCAATCATTTAAATGAAAAAAAAAGGAAAACGTGAGTATTTTTTAAGAAAAAGTCTACATATTATGCAGGCACATATAAATATCATTTAAAAGATATCATTAAAGATTTTTTTTCAAAATTTTTCATTATAAATGCAACTTAACATGTGAAATGTGAAGATAGCAATATTTGTGAGTTTGACGATTCAGATGACGAGGCATCCTTAGACAATGAAGTTGAACAAAATACACCGTCAAATATTTCAGAAATGTCTACAACATATTTTGCTGGATACATCGCAAAGTCTGTCCTCAAAAAAACTGGTTGTGAAATTATGTAAATTCAACATAGTCAAAGCTCGACAATATGAAAAGACCACAAATGGAGGCTTGATAATTCCTTCAAAATAATTTGTCAAGCTCATAGATATTATTGTAAAATGTTTCAAAGAAAATTTTGATCAGCTTTGTTTCCAACAAACTGTTCTACAATCTTTTTTAAATATATGCGATGCCCAAGTTTATTACCCCTGTACATCCACTGATCATAAACAAATTTTATTAAATCATACTTTAAAGGTATTAATAAGAGCTAAAATTAAAATTATAAATGCCAGGCTAAAGTGTAAAGAAACTAGATATATTGAGACATATTTGAAGTACAGCAATTCGAATTTGTGGACCTCTTCTTTTCTGTAATATACAGGGTGTCCCGGACCTGAGTGGATTTATTTTAGGGTGTGGTTCTTGGGTTATTCTAAAAATTGTATGGGGGGGGGGGCAAGTTGTATCTCTCCTCCCTGAGGCAGGGACTTCAAATGCAAAAAAAAAACATTCAAAATCAACGAAAACACATCTAATAATGTGAAAGATAATACTTCATTACAGCATTTGGTTTTTAAATCAAGTTGATTAAGCAAATAGTTTTTGAGAAATTAAATTTCAAATTCAAAATTAAAAAAAAAATGTGATTTTTTGATCTTAACTCGATATTTTTCAAAATTTTACGTACTTAAGTTTGTGTTCAATATTCAATGTCCTCATTATTTTTTAGTCCATTACCGAAACTTAATGTAATTATATTTCTTAGTTTATGAGAAATTAAGAAAAAACAAAAGGTATTTTTACCAAAAAAGGCCCAAAAAGGGTTAAATTATAGATATAATTCATGAATGAATTCATTTTTTCGGTTTTTTTTTGGTAAAAGTACCTTTTGTTTTTTCTTAATTTCTCAAAAACTAAGAAAGATTTTTGCATTTGGTTTTCGGTAATGGACTAAATAAATGATGAGGGCATTGAATATTGAACACAAAAAAGCACTTTATTACGTAAAATTTTGAAAAATATCGACTTAAGAAAAAAAAAAACACTTTTTTTTTTTTTTAATTTTGACTTTGAAATTTAATTTTTCGAAACCTATTCGCTTAAACAACTTGATTTGAAATCCAAATGCAAGAATGGAGTATTATCTTTAAAAAAAAAACTATAGCACATTATTAGATGTGTTTTCGTTGACTTTTAATGTTTTTTTGCCTGCCTCAGGGAGGGGAGATACAACTTTCCCCCCAAAAACCACATTCTAAAATACTTCCACTCAGGTCCGGGACACCCTGTATATTATCTATACTAAGATTTAAAAATTTGTTGTATTTGTTGTTTGAATTAAGCTTAAGAACAAACTACCGCTCACTTTCAAAAAGTATTCTTTATTTTTTTATTATGTGTAGACTAAACTTTTAAATCTATAAAATAATTTAAAAACTACTTTTTGTTTTTAATTAATTAAATAAATACAATTCTAAAGTTCGGACTCAGACGTCAAACTTCAACCATTCAAACAAATTTAAGGAAAACAAAATGTTTGTTTTTAGTTTTGTATTCATGGTACTAAGTTGTGGTATAAGATGAAACACGAAGCATTTTTTTTATTTTTGAAGGTTGTCAAAGTGAGAAAATCTCCGAAATCGGGGGGGGGGGGGGGGGGGGGGGGGGGGGGGGGGGGGATTGCCATCCACCCACTTTATCAGAATTGCTATTATTTGAAGGGAGCACTTTCGGTTGTCGTAGAATTATGAAACTTTGTAGAGCGGTAGGGCTTGACTTTCACCTGGCAAAATAAATCTTTGCAAAAAGGAGTGAAATCACAACAAAAACATAAATGTTAAAAAAGGAGCCAAGTTCTTATGTGTACAAGAAACCTGTGCGTAAAAAGTCAGCCAAAAAAAGTAATGAGATCTAAAATATATATGCCAAGTTTTAAGTTCATGAAGTTTAATATCAAATATCTTAAGTAGAGTAATATCGAAACAATTCCAAATCATGACAGAAATTTGGTAATTAATGATTACTGATTAAAATTTGGTGGATTTACTTGGCAAGTTTTCTCTTACTTAATCACAAATTTAAAATGTATGAAAACTTGACCAGTGAACCCACCAAATTTTAATCAGTAATCATTAATTACCAAATTTCTGTCATGATTTGGAATTGTTTCGATATTACTCTACTTAAGATATTTGATATTAAACTTCATGAACTGAAAACTTGGCATATATATTTTAGATCTCATTACTTTTTTTGGCTGACTTTTTACGCACAGGTTTCTTGTACACATAAGAACTTGGCTCCTTTTTTAACATTTATGTTTTTGTTGTGATTTAGTTTTACCTGAGATATGTGATCTTCAAGCTTCATTGATTAATATTTTTTTATCACCAATATCCCAACTTATAATGATCATTTTAGACTTTGTTGAGACTATTTGTTTTTGTGGCTTTTCACCGTTATTTTAGAAAAAAGTTCAAACGACTTTTTGTGATCTCTTCGTAGGTATGTATATCTTTTGCTTCCTTCCAAATATTTATTGCATGGTTAATATAAGTATGCAGATTTGAAGACTAACATATTCTTAACATTTTTGAAAATAACAAATTGTGTTTTTACTAAACATTTGTGTAATCACCATCGAAATGAAAACAAAACGAATTCGAATTCTTTTCAACTATTTACAATTTTGTATTGGTCACGCACTACTTGGACAAGAAAAAAGACTTAAAGTTTTTTTTTTTAATTTTTTCAATACCTATAAAAATGTTCAGCAATGTTAAGAATATGTTAATCTACAAATTTGCATACTAATATTTACCATGCAATTAATATTTGCAAAGAAGCAACAGATATACATATATGTACCTACGAAGGGATCACAAAAAGTCGTTTTTTTTATTATTAGGTGTGATTTTGGTGATCAAAACAAAGTTTTTCGATTAAAAGTCAGATATCGCAGGCAGAACAAAATTTTACAACAACGGCAACAACAAAAAGGTTAGTAACTTATAGTTGAATGAAGTCATAACCGATAAATTTGATTGACTTATAAAAGTTCCGAGAAAACTACAACCTTTAAAAATTAAAAAAAGCTTTCTGTCTCATCTCACACATACAACAAAAACCACTGACAAAAAAATTCAAAATCTTGTTCCTAGAATTTTTCTTAACTAGTGTACATACATGCGAGTTTTTAATTTAAATTAAATTATGGCCAAATTCAAATCAGAATATCTACCTCTCAAAAGTCCACTTAAAGTGTATCCTTCTATTTAAAAGAAAAACATAAGATTTTTATCGCTTAGTTACTAAAAAAAGGGAGTTACATACCTACATACCTTCAAATGTGTTCTACACCCTGTTTCACGGTTTTAGTTTTAAATTTCAAACATTTTTCATTTGGGTACAGTAAAAACAAAACTTTAATTAAATAAACTACATCTTCTTCTACTATCACTGGTTGCTTTAGTTTCTTTTTTGATTTATTAAGTACATAATAATACTTATAATTTTTATTTTTCTAATCTTAAAAATAACAATGTATGTATGTACCTACATTTATACCAAAATTGTTGAAAAAACAATAAATGAGAACAAATTATAAACCATTATTTAATTATTTTTATGTGACAGATGGCAGGTACCTATGTAATAAATAGGTACGAATTGAAAATTGAGTACCTACTTGATAATCTATATTAATTGATAAGGATCCGTAAAAATCGACGAAAAATTTAAAAGAAGATGGAACAGGTACCTTCCTGCATATACCTATAAAACGACCCATTCACAGCACATAAGTGTGCACACACTCCGCCACACATATACCACCGATCGACCCACCATACCAAAAATCACAACACTTGTGTTGTGTGTATGTACCACTTGAGACTAATGTTTTCAAATTTAAAAAAAAATTATTATTCCTAGCCTATGGATCTCAAGATATAAAAACAAAACAAAGCCATCATCGTTAACATCCCAAATTGCAACAAAACACTAACAACAAATTTCATTTACTGGACAACACACACACAACCCAGAAAAGAAAATATAATTTTTATCTCTACCCCATATTTTCATTAACCTTGAGTCCTCGAATGGCATAGAAAAAAATACCTCAAAAGCAAAACTAAAACGGCTGTTCAATTCGTTGTTGTTGTTCATTTTCATGCTCTGTGAAAAAAAAAAACATTTCTTCCCTTTCTTCTTCGGCAATTAAGGAAATTTCCCAAAAGGAACAAACTTTTAAGGAACAAATTTATTAAAGGGGTGTTGTATTTGATAGAGCGATTGCAGCGACAGCCTGCCAATCCAGGCCACCTAGTGGACGTTTTGCCCGGTGTCCCTTCTATTTGTAGTTATTCAATGATCAGAATCCATCCGCACAACAACTGAGAACTGACTCCGGCTGATTGATACCCAAATACCTACATAATATAAAAGGGCAGGGTCCTACGAGTAGGTATAATAGGGTTGTGGCCGAAAACATTTAATATTCATGTCGTGTTCACCTTGCTCATTGTCCAGATTACACTAATTTTTGACCATTAGCCTGGCACGGTGGTAACTGCTATATAGCATCAGGCATAACTCTAGAACCCAACATTCAACATTTTAAATGCAACAAGGAAGCAGCTCGAAAGTGGTGCACCATGTTAAGGTCTCTCTGATGCTTTCTTGTTTCTCTCCACCGTCTCTCAATGTTTGGGATAATTAACTTTGATTTGATGGCAATAGAGATAGCAATAACGACGACGAACGACGCTGACGATGTCGACGTCCCGATGCCAGCCAAACATACATACATAATTCAGGGGAATAACCTCGATTAACCCTCGGATGTTACGTCACTTGAGATGATTTCTTTAAAATTATAGCCAACCCAGGATTCTTAAAGGCAACAACTGTATAATTTTATTGATAGTGTGTAACACAAAAGGAACAACGCAAAGAGAACAATTTTGTGGTCATGCGGATTCTTGAAAAATTGCGTAGGTATAGATGTAACTATATGTTCTTCTTGCTTTGTGGAGTTCAGGGAGCTTACATAATTTGTCGCTTCCACTTCTTATACCTAACCGATATCGAGAAGGGGCAATCGGGAAGTAAGGAATCTGGTTACTGTCACGGACAATTTTCTGAGATGATAATCAAGGTGAGGAAGAGGTATTCCTAGTTCTCCTTGAGTCTCGTCGTCAGTCAATGTTGGTGATTGATCGTCATCTCACTGATGGACGATGCTGAATTCAATGTATTTCTCAGAGTTGCAGATGTGAGTTGGTTTGGTATCTCAAATAGAATTACTGGCGACTTGTAGTCTAGCAAAAGATAGTAAGAAGATTTGTATGCAATATGCATAGCATATATAGGTACCTATATAATATTGATGCATAGGTAGTATGTAGACCATTTAATTCCACAGTGTTGCGTTATTTCAGAGAGAGAAGAGAAATTTAATGTTTATAGATGCAATATTATTATCCTTATTTTTTGTAATTTAAATAGAACAAATTCATATTGGCATTTGCCAATAAATGCAGATTTAAGCCCATCCAAGCTTGCATTTTCGACATCCCCCTAAGTTCAATATCAAAAAGTCAGAAACTTTAAACTCGCATGATTTGCTGAGCTAGTCAAACACAGTCGATTCACTTAATTACATCACATTAGAATCAGTAATTTCTGAGATAAAGGAATTCAAAAATCGCTAAAACCGTAACTGACTGACTCACTCACTCACTGACAGATCATCAAAATTATGGATTACTTCCCGTCACTATATAACCTTGAAATTTGGCCCAACGCAACGGTAGATCTTGAGGGGCATACAAAGGAAAATCTAAAATCTTTAATTTTACATTTAGGGGGCGTGGCATCCACCCACTTTCTCAACAATTCATATAAATTTCATGGAGTACTTCTGATTGATTAAACTTTAGAGCGATGAAAATTGGTAAATTAGCAGGGTTCCCTACAAAGAAAAAAATCGAAAATTTTAGGTTGGCATCCACCAACCTTTTCAAAAAAAATTGTATGAGATTGCTGTAGGACGATGGAAATTGGTAGAGCAGTAGGCTTGACATACATAAATGTTCAAAAGAAAAAATTGAAAATCTGTAATTTTTTGTTCAGAGGGAAAGTGGCATACACCCTTTTTCTCAAAAATTCTTATAAATTATATGAAGCACTTTCAATTATTGTGGAACGGTGAAAGGTGGTAGATCGGTATGCTTTGAAGTGCATACAAAGCATAAAAGTCTAAAATTTAGAATTTTCCAGGTGTGAGCCACGCCTGCCATCACCCAAATTACTAAAATTGTTTGGGGGCTAACCAATTTACGCCTAAAATGTGTTTTTCGAAGCACCAAAAGGAATTGGAAATATGAAAATGGGGCTAGTCGGAGCTTAACAATTTACATGTACCTAAATTGTGCTTTTTTAAGCCCCTACGGAATTGGCCAAAAAACAAGGTAGACGGAAAAAATGCTGCGTTTTTGTTCAAGTCCGTACAGCATTGGGCGAAGCAAACGGGGATCGTTCAGCAAATTTACATTTTCAATGCAATTGGGGAGCTTAAGGAGAACACCTGATATTTTTATTTAATAATTTTGTTCGAAAACTGAAAGCTGAAATTCAGTTATGCAGGTGTCTGTATTGAATGAAAAATTTTACCTTTTGCCTTGAAAATTTACTATCAGGGAAAATTTTGAGGAGAGCATGCTATTGTGTTAAGCTGAATGAACGAAAGCTAAGGATATCGATAGAATTCATCACTAAGGATTCTATTGAATTTGACCACATGAGCAAATGTCACCTTTTTGTGCCAATATATTTCAAACGCGGAAGTGTTGCCTAGTATTTTGGGTACGCAACTCCAATTAAATTTTCGTACATCACCAAGATGCCTGTCAAAATTTAGTGAATGAAATAATTGTTCGCCACATTATTCTCGGGCTAAAGTAACATTTTTTTTTTGGATAAGTCAAAATTGATTTAAAAAAAAATTATTAATACCTACTTATCTGTTGCACATGAAAATTGTATAAAAATAAAATTTTGAGTGGTTTCGAGTTTTTAATTCAAATTTGTATTGCCTTAAATTTGTTTCTTTTTAATTGTTTGTATATACATAACTTATGCAAAATTATTTAAATAAGTTAAATCAGCTCAGATTAACTATAACCATATCCAAGCAATAGACAGAAAAAGTACTTAAACACAGTTTTCGAAAATAAACCTTGTTGTTTAGCGAGCCAAAGAACCATCTAATTTCAAAAAAATTCTAATGCAACTTTTGGCAGGTATTAGATTTTAAATCTGAGCACTATATTTTTCGCCATACCAAAGCGACACACCCTAATGTACATAATGTATGTATGTGGAACTTTGAAGAAATCCTACTTCATAAAATAATTATTTTAATTAATAGCTTGCCATTAAAAAAAGTCTTTTGTTGTGTTTTGAAGTTTGTTTGTACATCTGTTTTTAGTTGACAATCTTATTTTTAAAGCTTTGAATTTGTTTTCATTAACCAAACCTATATTATTCAAATAGAACCATTAACACAAAATGAAACAAAAAAGTTCAATATATTTTCGTATCTAATTTGTCTTCTATTTTCTATCTATGCTTTAATTTAATTTAATCTTATATATAAAAATCAATCGTTGTGCGTTAGTCCTGCAAAAGCTCAAAAACGGCTGAACCGATTTGGATGATTCTTTTTAAAAAGTGTTTGGTATGAACCGGTGGGTGTTTAAATGAAGTTTGGTCTAAATTCGTCTTGCGTTTTGCCAGTAACATGCAAAAATGCAATTTGAGTGCCTGTTTTACATAAAAAAAATAAATAAATCAATTTGAGTTTGAAAACATCAATCAATCAATTATTATGAAATTTTGTTTGACAAAATAATATGTCTGTTCGTGTACTTTCCAAAACTACGAATTTCTACGAATTTTATTTTTTTCATATGAGCTTTGACATAACTTTGGGCTAAATTCGTAGAAATTCGTAGTTTTGGGAGGTACGTGAACAGACATAATATTAAAAAATTAATATTACAGTCGAGTTTCCCTTATCCGGAATTCCGTTAATCGAGGACCGGATTTTAAAAACGAGAATTTAAAGTGTGGCCAAAGTTATACTTAACCCATAAGTAAATGCCTTGGGATCGGTTTGGTAAAATGCAAATAAACTGTTGATACGGGGTATTTTTACTATCCAAGATGTTTTTAGGGGGATCAAAGACTTAAATTTTGAGTATTGTAATTTTAGTGAATTTTGCAAAATTTCTAAAAAAAGTCAAAAATGGTATAGTCCATTGAACTACATTCATAGTTGAAGACCATGAACATGATATGACTTTTGGTAGCTAAGAGGTACTAAATATCCGTGGCGGTTGTGAAGAACCAGGTAACTCAAACTCTTAAAAAGTTTATAAGGTCGGGGCTTATGTTGAATATCATACACATGCTAATGTGGAAAAAAGTGTTCATAATGTATTTTCAGATGCATTAGGAAAATATTACATAAGGGTAAAACTAAATAAAATTTCGTAAAATGTTATCAACAATAATTCACTTAAGGTATCTCGACTTACCTGGTTCTTCACGACCGCCACGGATATATAAAGGTTTACTTCATGAGAAAATTTAAACTATGTTCTCAGGTGCTAAAAGCGGATTGGTGATGGAATTAGTCTAAAAGGTCAGAATCAAGGGATGAAGGTCTATATGCATATAATTTGTTTCGTTTGTTTTTTTCCTTTTGAAAAGTAAAAATAAGAAGAATAAACTAGAAACATAGCGGGATGAATACGTATATATACACCAAAAAAAGTAAGCGAGATGCACTCTGAGAAGCGAAAGGATGGTATAGCTTGAAGGTAAGTCGAATCTTGATCGCAAAGGCCAGAATATCAAAACGAGATTTTTAAGTGCGGTCTATTTCATTCACTTACAATATAAAATAACTAAGGATTAGGATCGGTTTGGTATAACTAATGTAAATAAATTGTTAATACAGAATATTTTGTATAGTCCAAGATAGTTCGTGGGGACAAAAATTGCAATTTGAAATTTCAGCGCATTATGCAAAATTAGCAAAAATTAAAAAATGATGAACCATTGAACTACAAAATATTGCAGACAGTGAAAAATGAATGGCCTTTTTGATTGGAAATCTGGAAAACCTTGACTTGACTAGAAGAGGAAGAAGATCTGTCATTCTGACTCCAATCGAATAGGCCATAGGTATGTCTTCTTATTTCCATCAACAGCCTTATCCTTTTTCAACAGTTTCAAGTGACCTTCGGAATTGGTAAGAAATTGGTTTTGTGAACCAGCAATGGGGTCGGGTATCTGTTTGAAGTTATAAATGAGTATTTTTAAAGATCTAGCTTTTTTAAATGATTTTAAATAAAAAAAAATGATCACCCCACCAAATTTCAACAAGGTATAAATACAGTGAAAGCTCTATTTGCGGATAGCTACGATAAGCGGAAAATTCCATTAAACGGACATATTTTTCTCGAATTTCTCATATACAAATTGCGTTCCTTTATAGTTTATACGGACACTCCTTTACTGACTCGCGGGCACTTATTTTTGCTCATTTCAAATAGAAAATTTCACAACGAACGGATACAATGGAAGAAGCAAAGGATCTGTTTTCTAAACAGTTTCGAATTTTTGTTTTCAATTCAAAAGCAAATTTCTAATAACCAAACAGATTACTGTTGCTTTGAGAGCTAAGTACGGGATCTCCAGGGTAACTATAAGTTAACTTTAGTTTAGAGTGTGTGATTCCAATTTCTCCACCGCGTTTCGGCATTGTAAATGTTTTACAGCTCTTATTTTCGAAGTAATTTCATTTTGCGATGCCAAAAAGAGTAGGTTGCCATTGGGCAATCTTTCTCTTTACGACATCTCTGATAACCGGACAAAAAAGAGGTGACGATGAGTGTTCGCTTATTGTAGCTTTCACTGTACCAGGCTATCAAGTATTTCTAAGACTCAGATTTCTATAGCCTAGCCTATTTAAAAAATATTCTATTACAACGTGAGGTGACCACGATCTACTTTATATGACAAAAAAAAAAAATGTTTGGTAGTGTGGCCATCGGGAGTGGAGTTGTTCAAAAGTATATTCGGAGTTTGTCTTCAACTGAATTTTCTAATGCGATACAACGTCCGCTGGGCTTAGCCTATAGAGAGTTACACTCATTTTTTTTTTAAATTAATTTATGGTGAAACGAAATTCACCGGGTCCTCTAGTCTAAAATATATGTACATTATGTATGCCAAGTTCATAATGTTTAAAATATCAAATATCTTAAGTAGAGTTATATCAAAATAACTCCAAATTATGACAGAAAACCTCTGTTCGTGTACTGCCTTAAACAGCCCATTTTAGTCCAAAGTTCTGTTAATATTGTTGTTTTTATAAGAACTTTGACAGAACTTTGGACAAAAATGGGTAGAAATTGGCAGTTTTGGGAACTGCACGAATAGACCTAAGTTTATTATATGATGATTACTGATATAACCTATGTATTTAAGACATCTCTCAATCCTAATTTTCTTTTCTCAGAATGTAGGCCAGTCGGCAGAGTCAAACGATTGTTTCATAATAAACTCCAAGAGCCAAAGCAAAAAAAGAGGTTCATAATGCAATTTATTACTGAACTGATTTTTGTGATAGAATATATGTTTAGGGGTGTCCTCCAAATGAAAATCCAAGTTGGCGAGACTGGGGAGCGCCAGCATCAGCCCCTATCTTAGAAAACGCGTTTTATCAAATATCTCGTGAACCGTGCATCGTACGAATATAATAATCATTTTTTTGATAGATAATATTCCATTCTTTTATTTTATTTTTTTAAATCGAGATATTATCCTGAAAAGTTTTTGATCAATTAAATTTAAATTGTGAATTTTTTTAAGTTGATTGTTCTTAAAAATTTATTGACTTTATAATTTAATTTATCAAAAACATTTCATAACAAACCCATGATTTAACAAGCAAATAAAAGAATGGAATATAAGCTCTCATTATTATTTTGTTTGTATGATGAACGGTTCACGAGATATTTGATAAGACGCATTTTTCAAGATGGTGGCTGACGCTCGCATTTATATTCCCCCTGAACTTATTCCATCAAGAAAATCAGTTCGGGTAATTATTTGCAGAAATATCACACAAAACAGTTGTTCTCTGAATACAAATTTTACTCAAGCATTTCAAAGAATTTGTTTTCAATATTTCAAGTAAATCTGATAAAATAAAATTCGAGAAAACTCGAATATTTTTCGTTTTTGATTTTCATTTAAACAAAGTAAAGTCCACCTCATGAATAAAATAAGATGTACAAATTTAAGGTAGAACTAGAATAGACGGAAGCTGTCGGAAGCTAATGTCAAAACCGACCGAAAAGTAGCTTTCCGACACGTCAGTTTCATAAGTCACCCATAGTACACTTAAGTCGTTTACTTTGCGAAACCACTAAAATTCCATGTCATATAAATTAATTAAAAGAAAATTAAAGATTTTACTACAAAAAGTTGAAAAACTAAGCACCAAGCACCAAATTCTTTTTAGCTTGCCACCACCATCTTGATTTTGCATTCGCCCACTTACGAATGAGCGTTCGGTGAGCGCTTTTACGTCCGACGGCAAAAGTTAACGAAAACTAAACGAAAAGTTTCACTTCGCAATTATGTGCGCGTCATATGAATTACTTGTGTTCGCTCTGTTTCGTACGACCACTTAAGTTGGCTTCCGACTATGTCAGTATTGAATTGAAGTATTTGTACTGCTTTTTGAAACTTCGTACTGCCGTACTGCTAATACGACCAAAGTACTGCTTTTTTGAAAATTTGTTCACAGAACATTTGCAAATCATAATCCTATCCGAAAAGCTTTAAAATAAATAAATTATTAAAAAAGTCGTAGATTTTTTGAACAAAATCTCGCGTTACATTTATTTATGAGCGCGTAGTTTGTCGTTTAGGCATTGCCTGTATATCGCAAGTATATCTTTTATGATCCGAAAAAAGGAAGTTTATGGACATTTTGATGTCATTTGAAATGAAATATTACACACACGTCAAAGTGTAGTTTTTCACCCATCTGTCAAGCAATGTTCAATTATATTAATGGATCTCTAGCCCAGGAAATTTAGACTTTTAGGTTCTTCCACAAAACTCCTACAAAGCTGAATTTTAGTTTTGACTTCCTGAGCAATTTCCAAAACCACCCTAAATTTTGGCTGAAGAAAGAATTTTTGGAGAAGTAAAAGAGTGTAAAATTCAGTTTTTTGCTAATCACACGAAAACTATCAACTGTTTGGAATGAAATATTAAAGTGAAATTGTAGCTTATTCAATTCTATACATAAAAAAAATTACCAAGCTTTTTCTTCATAACACCAATAGATTAAAAGTAAATCATGCAGGATTTTTATGGAGTAGCAAATTTAGTCACAAAACTTATTAAAATAGCATTTATTGATCAGCAATATTGTTTGTACTATATGCGTTTGGCTACGTTTTCTCATTATAAACCAAGTTATTGTGGTGTCCAGGCTAAGTAAGTACACCATCTGGAAAAAGGAGTGGTTTCAATTCATTTAATAACCTTATGTAATTTCAATTTACAACAAAATTCTACCCAAAAATATTAACTTTTTTCCTTAAAGCAACAGATTTTGAGAAAAACGTGCACAAACATAACAAGAGATTTTTATGTAATGAAAACTTTTTAATACCACCATTGCAGTGCGCCAGAGTTAAATAGGTAATGGGTGCGTATGTGATAATTTTTTAATGAACAATATATGCATTTAAACAAAATTAAATGCATTAAAAATTATTTTTGTGAACATATATGTAGGATTTCCTATACTTAGGTTCTAGGGGTCCTTCTTTTCAATAAAAGAATTTCGTACATTTAACAACTTCACTGTCCCATGTATCATATTTGATACAAAAAAAATTTCTTTTCCTATGCTTCCAGCGTCCCATGTATCATATTTGATACATAAACAAAATTTTAGAATTCGGCTTTACTGTCCCCATACGAATTGATTTGAAAACATCTATAAGTCCCTAGTTTTTTCGTAGAAAAAAAAGATACCAGCTATACGTCCCATGTATCACATTTGATACATAAATTAATTTTTGTTCCGTGTTTCCTACGTCCATGTATCAAAAATGATACAAAAATATGGTGTTTTTAAAAACAGGTTTTTCATATGAAAAAAATAGCCCAAGAACTTCATTTTCATATAAACGCGTAGGTAACGTCTGAAACTTAACAGAACTGCAAACAAAGTTGGAAAATGTTAAGGACAAAATACTTTTTTCACTTTTTTTGACTGCTTTTTATTTTTTTTTTTATTTAGAAGTAGTTAATGTAATGAGACCAATATTTTCAAATAAATCTATGATTGTAAAACAATGGGATGTGAATCTTTAAGATTCTTATAACAGCACGTGGTTTGTTGCATTGTTTGCATTCTATATCGACTTGCTTTTCTTTGGAGGCCTCACGACCGTCTCTCTCAAATTATTGCTGTAGGACAAAACGCAACGCTTCCTGATAAGTTTACCATTCTGACGTAGTATTTTTGTGAAATAGTGTGTGCATGAGCGTATTGCAGTTGCAGATGGAGAAATCCTGGTAAAAACTTTCTCTGACGAACACGACCATGCTTTCCGAGCTCCTCAATTTTGCTTCTGTTGTGTGTAATGGAAGATTGACTCGATTTTTGTTCCACATCAATCAGTATTCTGGTTTATTAAGTAATTTGCAAATACTATTATACTATTAATAATTATTATCAGCGTTAATCATTTGCCCCTCATCTAAAAGTGGTTCATACAATTTCACCAAAATATGACCAAGGCTTGTTCAGACTTTCAATGGCCGATACCAATATTCGGACAGACTTTTTTCGTGGCCGCGATGCAAGAGGTAATCTTACGGTCTTGATTTTGAAGGGTTCTTTGTAATGGAAGTCTTAAATTTAAGTCGACTATTAAATTTGACCACTGATTCATCTACCACTTAATTCGTATGATTTTCTTCCTTTTTTAATTATTTAAGAAATGCAGTAAATTTAAAGAACAATTGGACAAGTTTAAAATAATTCCCACTTTTCTCAGAAGAAGAAGAGTGGAATATTAGCTTAAAGTTAATTTTTCAGAAATTGACCCTCTGCTTCGGAAAGAGGAGAATTTTCCAGAAATCATATTTTCTATGTTTATTTTATGTTATCGTTATATTTTATTATGTATCATATTTGATACATGGGGACGTATAGCTATGAAATGAATTTAGCATACGTCCATGTATCAAATATGAGCACAAAACTAAACCGTCTTTTTAACAACAATGAACAATTATTTATGCTGCCAACCCATTCTATGTTGAATATTACTTAATAATAATGCTTTATTCTGGAAAAAAGTACGGGACGTGGGGGTGTTTTTAAATCATTTTATATGGGGACAGTGAAGCCGAATTTTGTTTATGTATCAAATTTGATACATGGACGTAGGAGACTCGGTACGAAAAAAAATCTATGTATTAAAAGTGATACATGGGACGTATAGTTAAAGCTTTATTTTCTAAGAAAAAATAATGGACGTATGGGGGGTTTTCAAACAATTTGTATGGGGACAGTGAAGTTGTCAATTTATTTATTATTAATTTTTAATAAATTAAAATTTATAATATTAACATCCAGAAATATATATAAGCACTTAAACCACGAACTTCTATCAGATGCCAACTATTTTCGTAGCGAATTTTCACCTGAGATTATCAGTACCATTTTTAGATCCAGAGTTGAAATCTTAAATATAAACTATATACCACATCGTAATGATCTACCGCAGCTTTGTAATCTATGCAACAGAAGGGATATCGAAGATATTAATCACTTCTTGGCTGTCTGCCCAATCTTACAGGAAATTCGTCGATTACATTTCCAAGAAAGTTTTCTCTCTTTACCGCGACTTTATGAAATTTTAAACGGAGCAGCCGGATGGCTTAGTCTTTATAAATATTGCCAACAAGCCCTAACTTACCGAAACAGTTTCTAGTTATAAAGCTGATCATTTATTCAGTTATTGTGTTTTAAATTTATCGAATTTGTGTTGCAAATCATCCAAAATTTATTATTTTGTATTTTGTATTTCAAATCACTTAAAATTGGTTGAATAATTTAATCCTCATTTTATGTTTCAAAACATTTAAAATTGTTATTTATTTAATGTTTCAAATCATTTAAAATCTTGATATCATTTTATGTTTCAAATCATTAAAATTGTTAAAATTAGTTGAATATATTTATCTCTATGTTTCAAATCATTTAAAATTTTAATTTTATTTTATGCTTTAAATAATTAAAATTGTCAAAATTGTGTTTTATAACTAAAATTGAAAGTTTAATTCTTCCTTCCTTACATTTATAATGAATAGCATTTAAATTTATTGATATTTATTTTTCTATTTTTTACATCTTTCTTTTAATATAATTTTTTCTTTAATTCATATGGAATGTCATATCAGGCAGACGGCAAGATTGCCATGTCATTATTCTTAAGAATACTTATTGTAAAATTGTTGATGAAATAAAGAATTTATCTATCTATCTATCTATCTATTATTAACATAATTAATAAAAGTATTTTACACGTAAGATTTATTTGGGAAAAGTAATGATCTGTCTTTGCCAATTTAAAAGTAAAAATTATTGAGAGCGACTTTCTACCACGATTATTTGACGATGAATGACGTGACTCACTTTAACTTTCAGGAGAATGAACGATATGGAAAAGAGACAAACATTCTAGTTTGTCTTTGTTCTTTGTATGTCTTTGTACGTTAGTCCGTTTGTACTCTGAGTTACAGAGCGGTGCACAGTAGTTTGTCCTTTCCCACATATATTTTACTGCCGTACTGCTGTGTACTGCTGTTTTTATTTCTCGAAGTACTGCTTTCTGAAAAAGTGAAACGACAGCCCTGAATCCAACCAATCAAATCGTGTCGTTCATTATGAAAATACGAGAAACACAAAGAGGAGAACAAAATCTGCAGAATAATTTTCTTCACATCTGAACACTTTAGTTCTTCACGTGTAAGCAAGCACATTAATGCACAATGTTAAGAAAAAATGGAAAATGTACCTTTAAAAAATTGTGTCTTTATTCATTCGAAGTGGAGTGTAAATATTTGGATTTTGTCTTTTTGATAAAAGCGTCTGTCAAACGTGCCGAATTGTGAGCTGTAACTTTGACTTTGACAATTTGGTAAAGATCTTTATTGTTGAGTTGTATTTTCTTGTACGCAGTAAAGAGAGTAGAATAGAACAAAGTGACTAGTAGGGGTATGTCACTGTTGAGTGTTGTTAATGTTGCCTTTATATTTTTTTTTGTTGGAGAAGAGGTTGGGGACAGTTGAAACAATTTTTCGGTGGACCATTAAAATATTGTGTTTACTTATGTACACTTAGTTTTCGTGTTTTTTAAATGATCCGTGTGTGGGAGAGGAAACGTTACCAATACCACCTCCAGTGGAGAGAAATTCCGGTTTGAATTGAAGATGAAACTTCTCCAGATAGACGTTACAGAACCATAAGAACCAAAGCTTTGGCCGAACCTTGCATTTTGGGTAGGACAAGGTTTTTTGCCTTTTGATGTGAAGGGGGTCAGTGTGAGTAAAGAAACCGATTTTCACGGTTGAAAGCTCCCATATGTTGGCCACCATCTTCAAAAAGAGAGTTACACCAAATTGTTGTTGTACTTTACATGCAACTTTTGTTAAGCGAATTCAAAAAACAGGGCTTAATAAAAATAAATACATACTTATCAAAACGTTATTGCAATTTTCCAATATTATGCTATGTTCCCACCAAAATGAAATTCGAGATTTCGGTTGAAAACTTTTGATATTTCAAGTTGATGGAACAAGAACAATTTCAACGAAATCTCAATGAAAACTCTAGACTTCAACGAAATCTTATTGAAATCCCGCTCCACCAACTCCAGATCCCCATATTTTTAGGCTGAAATCTCAGATTTCGGTTTGGTGGGAACATAGTATTAAAGCTAGCTCCTTATGAAATTACGATGCACCAGCTGGTGGATTTGAAGGCAAATGCTTTTTTATTTATAACCCATAAATGTACATATGTATGTACATATCCTACAAGTGACGGTAATATTCAAAGCCTAGGAATGAGAAAAAACATAATTTTATCAGTGAATTTTGGAAAAAGGGATCAAATCAGATTTTTTTCAGTTTAAACTTTAATGTTCGAAATCAACAGATGAAAGAGAAAACCAGATAAATTGATATATGTATGTACTAAGTGGTTTTCTTCCCTCAGCATTTTTGGTTAAAGGAAAATACTGACTAAATTTTTGTATCTTTTCCGGTTATAGAAAACTGCAACTATTCGGTTGCATGATGCGTCCACACAGTTCAGAAAGTGTAATGGTTTTAGGACCGATGCTAAATATTTGCCAGTATTAACAGTGGAAATTTTGTTTCCTCTTGTAAAAGGTAGGAATACCATGCCTCTACCAAATTCCCATTTTCATGATACATATTTCCTTTTTCAAATGTCTGTTTTTTGGAAAGGCAGCCATAATCAAGATTATGAAGACGAACATGTTCATCTTTATAATGGTATACTTTGTATGCATTCACATTCATACTTTGGTATGTATCTGTCGCGCTCTACTGACCTCTCCAAATATGCAAATGCCCATGCATGTAAAGCTGCAAACATAAAAGCTGCGTTTTTTGCATGTCCATACCGTCGTCGTTCAATGAAAACTCCCTAATGCTACATTTCCACCTAACGTTAATCTGTGATTTAATAAGATTTACCTCAAATCTTGTTTAAATCTTGAAGATTTACCATACAAATATATTTCGTTAATCTTGGTGATTAGAAATTAATCTTATTAAATCTTCCTATGACAAATAGTTTTACAAATTGAACTAACCTATTTTAACATGGTGCTGAACGATTCATTCGAGACTCGATTCAGTTCTTCATTGTTTGACACGAAAAAAAACATTCTGTCTCTTTCGCACTTCATAAGAAAAATTGAAGTGCCATTTGCATTTTTGAAAGTGTTGGCAGATTTAATCTTTTTTAAATCTTTTTGTGCGGTGGAAAAACCACCAACAAGATTTATTTAATCTAAACTGAGATAAACCTTAGGTGGAAACATAGCATAACTCCATTTTCTTAGATACCGAGAAACCTCTCGTAAAAACATAATATTTAATTAAATATACGTAAGCATTGTAGATCTGTAAAAGGTCTCTAAATCTAATGTTGGTCTATTTATAAAGGAAACTTTTCTTAAAAACAAACATTTTCAAATTCTGGTTTATAAAAATCCATAAAAAGTATGTCTCAAAATAAAATGAAATGGAGTTAAGGATTTTTCATTTAACGACGATGATTAAATCCACTTAATAATCTGGACACAGCTAATGCTACATTTCCACCTAATGCTTTGTTCCCACCAAAATGAAATCCGAGATTTCGGTTGAAAACTTTTGATAGGCGCCAGTTATAGCGATCAGAAAAAACCATCCGAAAAAAAAAATTATTGAAGTTTTTATTACTTTTCACTTCGATTTGATAGCCAAATAATATATCAATCGACGCGTAATTCAGCGTAGAATTTTTTTCGCGAATAAAATTTGCCAAAACAATAGTTTTTTTATGTTTTAAATGGATTTCTTTGTTTTTCGGATGAAATTTCATTTTTCGTATCAGCTGATTACTTTTTGACAGAAAAAGGAACAAATCATTCCACTGATTTGTGTTTCAATTTTTTTCTGTTCCACTGAAAGAACTCCATCCGAAAAAGTTTTTCTGATATTTCAATCAGAAAAAATCTTGGCGGCTGTTTGTTTGTTATGCGAAGAATCTAGTTTTTCTGACACATTTTTTCTGATTGCTATAAACAACCATCAGAAAAAAAATCAATTTCATACTGTTTCAAGTTTTTCGGATGGGTTTTTCTGATCGCTATAACTGGCGCCATATTTCAAGTTCATGGAACAAGATTTCATGGAAATTTCAACGAAATCTCAATGAAAACTCTAGATTTCAACAAAATCTTAATGAAATCAAGCTCCACCAAGTCGAGAACTCCAAATTTTTCAGCTGAAATCTCAGATTTCGTTTTGGTGGGAACATAGTATAACGCTAATCTGAGATTTAATAAGATTTACCTCAAATCTTCTTTAAATCTTGGAGATTTACCATACAAATATATTTCATAAATCTTGGAGATTAGAATTTAATCTTGTTAAATCTTCTTAGGACAAATGGTTTTACAAATCGAACTAACCTATTTTAACATAGTGCTGAACGATTCATTCGAGACTCGATTCAGTTCTTCATTGTTTCACATGAATCAAACATTCTGTCTCTTTCGCACTTGTTTCACATGAATCAAACATTCTGTCTCTTTCGCACTTGATAAGAAAAATTTAAGCGCCATTTGCATTTTTGAAGGTGTTGTCAGATTTAATCTTTTTTAAATCTTTTTGTGCGGTGGAAACACCAAATAGATTTATTTAATCTAAACTGAGATAAACCTTTGGTGGAAACATAGCATAACTCTATATAAACATAGTTGTTGTTGTATTTGACATGCAAATTGGTTTGTTTTGCTGTCGTTTTTTTTCGGACAATATTATTTTAAAGCTAAGTATACAGTTCCTTGACGAAAAAAAAACTACATGTATTTCTTATGGGACCGCTTTTTGCGAGAAAAAATTTTTTTGACGTTTAAATTTTTGTATCGAACTGTGAACTACCCAAAGAAAACAAATTTTATATTTTAATATTTTCTCAGGTTCGTTAATAAAACTTATTTACTTTATTCAAAACGTCTACTTATTTATTTCGCAAAATAAAACACTTTACTTTTCTTACTACAAACAAAACGATTTATTGTTCACCACTGAATTAATTCACAAACTTTACTTTTCACTTTTATTACAACCAACTTTATTCATTCACGATTAAAAACAAACTGTGTCGCTGCCGTTCAAACATGTGCCTTTTATACTTGTTTTCCAAACTCTCGAAATAAGGAGAACGTACTGGTCTCTGCTTCCAGAGCTTTCCGTAGGGGAAATTTCCCAATAATTTCCCTTCCAAAAGCTTTAATTTGACAGCTGGTAAATCTGCTATAATCCGGCAGATTTCGCTTCCTTCGTTTGAGAGTTGCTATAATTATAGCTAATAAGGGTATGTTTGCACTGCGACCGTAAGCTTTATTGTGTCCGTTTGTTTGCATTGCGGAGTCGTTATAGTTCAAATATGGAAAGTTATTACAATATTCAACACGATTTTTGTTCGTACAAAACAATAGGTTTTATTGGTATTTATAGCTAGTGCAGCAATGCAAGCACCAATAAAACACTATACTCACTTTTATATTCCCTTTGTATTTTTTCTGAAGGTTGGCGGACATGCCACTTAATGTCAAAACTATTCGCCATTAAAAATTCGAACAAATCTTTACATAAAAGCAAAGGCTACCAACCTTCAAGTAATGAATATTTGTTTATAACTTATTTCAACGCCACCTTAGTTTCAACTTTACGAAACTTTATCTCAACTTTTATATTATTCACTTTTATACTGCCTTATTTATCGACACTTTTGGGGTTGTGGTTGTTTACCGAGGGAAATTTTACTGTGCTAGCAATAGTTTTTTCCAATAAAACACGCCTAATGTCACTGACATTCTTTTTCCGAAAAAAAAATGCGTTTGGCATTTGTGTTTGTTTTTCCATGGATCAGCCTCATTGAGATTTTTTTTTCGAAAGTGTAAACTGACGGCGAATAAAAAAAAAATTTACACCACGGACATTTTTTCTTTGTGGAAAATATTTTTTTCTCACCTTGAATAATTTTTTTACTCAAAAGAACTGTATACTTAGCTTAACTTGCAAAAAAGTACAACTAAAATCTCGAGGAACTTGTTTCCTCGTGTGAAAAATTACTCTGAATTAGTGAGTACCCGAACACATCCATAGGGCTCCGTGAGATCTTCTTGCGTGGGACTCTCCTATTGAATTGACAGCTGTCAGCTGTCATATAAATTTGACGTCAGACCTAGGCCAAAACCAACACGTTTTGCAATTTGCAATAGAAAAGAAATATTTTGGCCGAGTTAATTTTGTTCCTGCAATTGTTCACATTGAAAAACCAAGATTTCTCCAAAAATGGATGGTGTCAGTTTATTCAATGATTTCATCACCTTGCATAAACCACAACTCCAACTTTCCAATGTTCCACTACATCTCTGGGAAGCTGTTTTCTCAAAAATTTCCACCGACACCTTCGATGCAGGTGCAGCATTCTCTTTGATGCTCATCGATTACTCTGATGGAGAACGTGAAGAAACTAGCCCAGTTTTCGCTCTGTGCGTGTCAAAACCCGATGGAATTCGAGCTAATGATCCCAATGCGGTATACCTTATTGATCATGCATGGACTTTCCCAGCCCCGGATCTATGGGGGGGCAAACCGGGGCCTGTGCCCCGGGCGGCAGCTTTCAGGGGCGCCAAATCCGTGTGTCTTTAAAAAAATTGAGAATTAGCGAAATGAGATATGGCAATCTAATACTGCGTTTTCATTAGGCCAAATGAGGTTATTTCTTTGAAAATTTCGAAATTCGATTTGAAATCATCTCATTTCCCATACAAATTCACATTTTGAAATGAGATAACTTCAACCAAATTTGCACGAAATTAGGTTGGAAATTAAGTCAAAACCTAACGAACACACCCAATTAGCCACAGTTTGATAAGCTCTGAAAAGGTTTTGTATGAAAATGTCAAAGCGCAATGGCAGGAGACAAAAGAAAACAACAACAAATCGCCATTGAAAATCAAAATTGAAATGAGCTGTCAAACGAAATTACCAAATTATAAATGAAAACACTTTTTCTGTGATTTGCGAAATTACCTCATTTCGGCTCTAATGAAAACGTGTTATAATCTCAAACTGTATTTCTCAGTCAGGCCTTAGTAGATTCACACGTACATTTTTATAAAATAAATGTAAAATAATATCTTTAAGGCTATTGAATAGAAATGAGGGGTGTGTAAAAAGGAACAATTACGCGCAAGAGTTTTTAATATTGAATATGTATGTTTGGCCTATAAGAATGCTTAAAACCGAAAATGCTACTAACTTCAACAAGGCGTTTCTGAGAGAATAGTCACACTCACAATGGCTACTTTACTTTTGAATAATGTTTGGTATATTACTCGGAATCTAAAAGCCCATGAAAATTAGACTTCATATTCGAAAAAAATTCCGACAAAGCTGAATTTTAGACATATATAGGTTTTTTGTAAATATCTCAACAACAAAATTCTGCAGAAAAAAAGATGTCTGTTCGCGTACCTCCAAAAACTACGAATTTAGCCCAAAGTTCTGTCATATAAAAAAAAAAAGTCGTAGAAATTCGTAGTTTTGCGAAGTACACGAACAGACATAAGATTAGGTGTGACACTTTTTTTCGTATGAGCAACAGATTTTGAGAAAAACGCCCAGAATCGTTATAATAAGAGCTTTTTAATGTAATGCACTTTATTCAACATTGCCCTTGGGTAAAATAGGTAAAATAGGTACACATTTGTGCACGTTTTTCACAAAATATGTTGCTTTTACAAAAAAAAAAATAATCTATTTTCTGTAGAATTTTATGAACCCTAATATAAATTCACTATATTTTTTTGAAAAAAAGATACGGTTGTTGTGTTATTTACAAAAAGCTGATATTTGTCTAAACACGCTATAACTTCTAGATTAATAAACTTATAGAGTTCGTTAGTAGCTCATTTTTTAGATAATTTTATTGGGTTAATGTTTTTTTCTCATGATTTGATTTAAAATTAAATTCAATCGAGTTTTTGACTAAAAACCAAACAAATTTCTTCTTCAAGATGGTGGCCCTTCCCTTAACCTGGGCATCCCAAAAACTTGGTTCTATAAAGAGGAGATGTATGCAAAAACACGTGTAACAAAAAATTTTGCCCATTTGTTAAATCAAATTTAATAGTTTTGCTTACTAAATTTTCTACACACCATGAACTTCTTGCACGATTTTTTCTAAATCTATTGATTGAATGAAAAGAAGTATGCTAATCTTTTTGTGTGGAGTAATACATAAGCTACAAATTGTACCTTTACATTAAAAAAATAGTTTTCGAGAAATTAATTAAAGCTGAATTTCAATCCCTTTCACACCCTCTAAAAATTTAGGGAAGTTTTTAGGAAATTCTTAAGACGTCAAAATAAAACTCTCCACCAAAATTCAGCATTGTCGAAATTTTTTCGTAGTTTTGCCATTTGTTTGTCTAATTATCCTGGGCTTTAAGCCGAATTTAATAATTTAACTCTCAAAACTTTTTGTTCAAATCAAAATTTTAACAGGAAAAATTAACGAAATCGAAAAAAAATTTTTTTTTAATTTTTTAATAAATTGCGCAAAACTTTTGGAGCAAGAATAGGCTTAAAACATGCTTGGACAAAATAAATAATTAAAAGTGGCCACGGCCAGTGTGACCACTCTCTCAGTATTTTCGCTTTTAAGCATGCTTATGGATCAAATAAACATATTCAATAATAAAAATCTTTGCACGTAATTGTTCCTTTTTAAATGGTATATTCAATAGTCCTAATTTCTCATTTTATCCAAATTTCATAAAAACAAATTGAAATGAAAAAACGATTTTCATAAAGAATTATTTTTCTCATTTTTGTTCAACATCTATAATTTGGGGTCTATTTCTGGCTCCAGAGTGCTTTGAATTGGGTTTTCCTTCCTCTTAAGAAATCTGGTAAGATTGAAGGAACATAAGAATTGAAGGTTGTGTAGAAAGGTCACATCTAGTGCAAATTCATTAAAAAGTTTTAATCTCCCGATTGCAAAAAATCCAACCAAGCATAACCCTTATTTTTTTTCATTTATATCAAAAACTAGAGGGGCGCCAAAACCAATATTTTGCCCCGGCTCGAAAAAATCGTAGATCCGGGGCTGGACTTTCCGCACAAACATAGCCCGACAGCAATTAGATGAAATTCCACAACTCGCTGACCGTATGTCAGCTATAACTGGAGTCGATCTAGAAGATCCTGACCGAGTCGACAAGATCTTGAACGCAATGTGGAAATACTGCCAAGCGTATTCAATTTCTGCTGAAGGCACCACCGCTGAGGACCGCGTTCCTATTTGGTATGTTATGGACGAAGTGGGTTCCGCTGTCAATCACTCCGACGAACCTAATTTCAGAATCGTACCTTTCCTGCATTTGAATACACAAACCACGTATAGTTTGTTGTTTCCAATTCGAGATGTCGAAGAAGGAGAACAGGTAACTAGAGATTTTGTTGAATATGTAGCCAAGGATGCCCCAGAGAGAGAAGCTGTTCTTCTGCCTTGGAGATACACCGATTTACAAGCGAATAGTTTTGTTCAAAACGAACCGGACCAGGAGTACTTTGCAAATGGTCATGTCCCTGAGTCGCTTCCTGAAGGGTCAGTGGAAGAACCAGTGGTGAGTCGCAATGATCCACTCAAGGTTTTCTCAGAGTATGATGTCCTTAGTGCCTATTTAACTGCGCCATATTTTGAGATTGTGGACAATCCCGAGGAAGCTGATGTTCTTTGGCTCACCAAACATTTTAAAGACTTTGCTGCTTTGGCTAAAGATACTCCCAATAAATTTGTCAATCAGTTTCCCTATGAATATGTTCTGACCGTAAAGGATCTCCTGTGCATCACCTGTCGACGAGCAACAAACGGAAAACACCATGATCCAGAAACTTTGGACACATTGCCTGCATGGCTTCCAACTACCTACAATCTTAAAACGGAACTATTGCAGTTTGCTTCGTACTTCCAGAACCGTGAAGCCAAGGGCCTTGACAATCACTGGATCATCAAGCCCTGGAATCTAGCGAGGTCTCTGGACACTTACATCTCAAACAACATTGCTCAAATTATGCGACTTCCAGCGACTGGACCGAAAATTGCACAAAAGTACA
This sequence comes from Dasysyrphus tricinctus, assembly GCA_963921185.1. Classification (NCBI taxonomy): domain Eukaryota; kingdom Metazoa; phylum Arthropoda; class Insecta; order Diptera; family Syrphidae; genus Dasysyrphus; species Dasysyrphus tricinctus. Next base: position 78,947,043 of record OY992530.1, on the reverse strand, counting down.
TTGAGCGACCGGTGCTGTTTCATCGGCCTGAGTTAGATGCCAGAGTTAAGTTCGATGTACGTTATGTAATTCTTTTGAAGAGCGTTCTTCCCCTGGAAGCCTACATACATCGGAAATTCTATCTTCGATTTGCCAATAAAGCCTTCTCTCTCGATCGATTCGACGAGTATGAAAAACACTTCACGGTGATGAATTACTTGGACGAAGCTGAAATGAGGCACATCAAATGTGATGATTTCTTAGAGTTCTGGGAACAGCAATATCCTAATAATTCTTGGAACGATGTAGAGGATTCGATTTGTGCAATGCTACATGATGTGCTGCATTCAGCTAGCAGTAAAAAAGCTCCATGTGGAATCGCACCATCCGTTCAATCGAGAGCATTGTATGCGGCTGATATCATGTTGTCTTGGCAGGAAGGTGGGCAGAAAGATATTCAGCCGAAACTTTTGGAAGTCAACTTTACGCCGGATTGTAAGAGGGCTTGTGAATACTATCCTGACTTTTATAATGATATATTTAAGTTGCTCTTTTTGAACGAACATGACAATGAAGTTTTTAGGAAGCTGACCAAGAACTAAATTTCAAATAAATAAAGAAAAAATCTAAAAAAAACACTGTTTTGAATATTGCATTTAGATAGTGGTACATAGATAAATTGGTAAAAAAGGTCGATTTTGTATTCCAAAATATTAAATAAAGATAAAAAATAAAATCATGTTTTTCGTAGGAACAGATATTTTGATTCCGTTGGTACCTATTCAAATTGACAAAGCCCTAGCAATTGTAGGAGGTAATGGGATTCGTAGTTAGTAGAAAGCTAAGGTAAAACCATGTTTCCAATAATTATTGTACGCAGAACGAATCCTATTTTCGGAAAAAAGTATATTTTTTTAACGGCATCATTGGGTGCCATTACCCGTTGAAAAAACAGATTTTAACTATGTAACTAATTTGTATAGAGGTTAATAGTGCCAACACAGAAAATTGTGTAATACAAAATTGTTACCTATATCTTATGAATAAAAACTATTTTATTCAGAATTTTCGCTAAGGCCCATTTCACACATGCCCGGCAGTCGGTTAGCCGGCATCGGTTACCCGATTTTCAACAAATAAACCGGCTCCGGCATGTGTGAAAGCTTCCATAAGATCCTTAACCAAACGACCGATTAGCCGGTACCGGGTACCCGGTTGCTGGCTTGGCTATGTGTGAAATGGCTCTAACTGTTTACCGATTTTTATTTATTTATTATTTATTTATTTATTTGTTATTTGTCCAAACGGAAGTTGGTCGCTGTTGCAAAAGATTCAGATCCAGATGATAAAAAAAACACGCCTATTAACATCTGGATCTGGATTAACTTTTAACACGTATTTTACAACACACAATTTTGAAAATTTTCCTTAATTTGTTTTTGTATTACGTAAGTTAATACAGATTCCGATGAAAATAAAAAATAATAAAACATAAAAAATAATAAAACATGCCTGGTACGGGATTTTAGCCATTCGGGATTTTGTCAATTCGGGATTTAGGCATTCGGGATTTCGTACCCAAATCCAACCCATGTCCCATTATATCTGATGCATTGAACGAGGCCAATTTTAAAGCAGCAGCTGCTGTCAAGTGCAAAAGAGACGAACCTAGTGTGTGTGTCAATTTTACCCGTCACCCGTGCAAGCAAAGCTAAAGGAAAGAATTCAATCAACAGGTGGCTGCTACGAATTTTGCGAGTGTTTTTTGTTAAATATATTTCATATTTTAAATTTACACTAAAAGTTAATAGAAATTGCAAAATGAAATTCATTCCTTTAATATTTATAATAAACTTGCTTCTCATTGGCACCACATATTCTGTTGAAATCGAAGCCGTAGATGATTCTGACCTTGTACATTTGATTACCGGCGAAGACAACGTCATCGCCTTGTTCAGTAAGTACACAAAAGTTTTCATAATAATATTTCACAAACTTCTTGAATTTTTGTCTTGGTTATCTTCAGCCAAATCCAATTGTGATTCCTGCGATGAACTAGAAACAGTTTTAGAAAACATACAAGATGATCTTAAAGAGCATCTATCGGCCGTTGTTGTTAAATCGATGAATAGTCACATGACAGGTATATACAATCCTTCTAAGGAACCTGCTTTAGTCTACTTCCGTCGTGGTCTTCCACTTCTTTATCATGGCCCAATTACTGAGGATGATATTATGCATACATTTGGCGAGAATCGGGATCCCGTGGTTAAGGAATTATCAGATAACAACTTTGAACATCTAACCCAAGCAGCAACAGGAGCCACAACAGGCGATTGGTTTGTCTTCTTGTAAGTTGATTGATTGTAGTTGCGTTTGAGATCGAAATTGTTGACCTCATTTTTTCAATTCTTATAATCAACTTAGCTATTCAAATGATTGTGTTGTCTGCCAGCGATTATATGCTGTCTGGGAAGCCGTAGGAGCAGCATTAAAACGTCGAATGAATGTCGCTCGAATGAACAGATTAGAAAACGGAATTGCTACTGCCAAGAGGTTCAATGTGCGAGAGTCTCCAGAATTTTTATTGTAAATAGCTCTATTTGTTTCCTATAACTTAATGTGAGCTAAAGGTTTTTTTTCTTTTAGCATTCGTCAGGGTAAATATTTCAGATACCGGTCAAAGGACTACACTCCAAACAGCTTCATCGAATTTGCTCAAAATATTCACCTGCAAAAGACGAAACCAGAAATTGTTCCTCCAGTATCAAGTCCAATGTAAGTTGTATTTGCATTTTAAATTTCTGTTATAGTTACTATGTTTTGTTTCTAGGAATAATTTCCTTAATGATAATGTGAAATCCATTTTGGATCACCCCCAACTGTATTCTTATGGAATAGTTGGTATTGCAATTGCAGCTATAACTGCGCTTTTGTGCAAATGTGTATGTTCAAAAAAGACCCCAACAAAGGCGGAGAAGAAGAAAGCTAAATAATGATGAATAAATGGTTTCATTAAAAAATTATAAATAATTTTAAAAATAACTTCCCGTCCCAATTATTCCAGATATATGGAACTTTCTTTTCTATTTCTTAAGCTGAATATTGTAAATTCGTGATAATTTTTTATACTTGCTTAATATCTTAATAAATAAAATCTTTCTATTTGTACATATTTCTTTAACGATGATCAGGCAATATTAAAAAAAAAGCTGCGATTTTTTCATCAGTCTCATCGGCAAGGAAGGAAATTTTACTGTTCCCGGTTAGTTTCCTACTATCGTAGATACCATAATACAAGGGATACTCCAATTGAAAACGTTGGCGGATTGTGCATCAGTGCGTTTTGCTGAACGTCTATCAATCACATGCTCCGCAAAACGAAATGATCCACAATCCTTCGATTCGATCAGAACAGCTTTGTAGCTCTAAAAATAAAAGTACTTGCCATACAACCGTTAAGGAAACCCGATTAGGTTCGGTTGAAAAGCTCTTCAGTTCTATTGAAAGTATCGTTAAAATTATAGTCAGCTATGTTTGGGAAAATGACAGCACCATTTCCTATTTTTAATAAAAAAAATTGACTCGTACTGTTGTACTTCGGATATCGAAACCTCTCGCCCAAATGTCGTAGAAAAAATCTGTCAGACTTTTGCATTCGATATCAAGACGCATGTACATACCTACACTACAGACAAGAGCTCTTGAAAGTACCCGAAAACCTGTCTGGGTACCCGTATTAACTGGGGAGGACCCGGGTACTCGAGTTACCCGAGTACTCGAAATATCCGAGTACCAGAGTACCCGGGTATCTTCAACTACCCGGGTAACTGAGTACTCGAAAATTTAAAAATGCACACATTATTGCACAAATTCGCTTTCTTTGGTCTAGGTTGTTTAGGAATTTATATATTTAAAATGCAGAAAATCAGCTTTTAGACTCTATTGCTGCCGGTCCTCGTAGAGACCCCTAGTACAGACCCACATATTCATATTATGGTTATGCATCATGAAACAAAAACTTGATTGTGCCACCACCAAGTTTATATCCTGCAGTTAAAGCTATTTCACGGAGACCAGGCCAATCATCAGAGTCTTTCATTTTTAATTGAAAAACTTTTTGAAGTCAGCTGTGGAGCGAACTAAACACGAAGCTAATCAGAAGCAGATGTTCTACACAACACGATATCAGCCTATACACTTGGTTGTAGGAGACTTACGATATTTTGTTTCTTTTAAATCTTAAATTATATAACTAAAAAGAATAACGCGAAATAATAAAAATAAATAACACAAAAGTAATCTTTTTTAGATATAAAGTTTTTGTCATTTTTTAATTAAGATTTAGAAAAATAACTTGAATGAAGATACAGCCATTCATATTATGTATTGAAATTTTGAGAAAATCTCAGAAACCGAAACTTTTTGACTTATAAAATACTAATCCATTTCCTCTGTCTGTTAGAGAATTTCTCACATCCCACATGAGAGGATAAATAAAACAGAAGAATATTAAGATTAAGTTAATATAGAAACATTCATAGCACTGATAGAGTATCAACTACTAAAAAAAGTTTTAAATACAAACAACAAATAGGTTAGAGTAAACACTCAAACAAAAGTTCTATTAATTCATACTTATTTTTGAAATAACAAAAGGTTCATAAGTAATAAAAGTTCCATGAATTTTTTCCGATTTTAACTTATAACAAACATTTTAAATACTTAAATTCGTCACTTATATTTTGTATAATAGTTTTTGAGACATCATTAACACTTCCTGCGTTTCTAATTTTGTTATTTACATTAATAGCAGATATATCTTACACGTTACAACAGTCTTTTTTTTATAAATTGTAATAAGAACATTTATACACAATATTACTAGAGGTAAAGGCGATAGAAAATGACACACCTAAGAAAATGAAGAAATAAATGCCAACAGCGTAAATGCCAAAATAGTCTTCTCAATCTTAAACACACATACAAAAATATCTAGAGAAGAGTTATTCTTGTATATTAGGCAACTTGGGCATAGCGACGATAGTCCATATAACTTCTTCGTCGAAAGTATATCGAAGTAACGTATATGAGCAAAAGAATGATAACAATAGCAGCTACAAGAACACCTGTGGATTAAAATAAATTGGAAAGTTCAAAAATAATTTTCAAATTTAAATATTAAAACAACCCACCCATTGCATTGCCTAGATTAGCTTCTTCATAGGTCATAGAGAGCATCGAGAGTTTACACTCACTTTTCCAGTCTACAGGTAATATATCCTTATACAGCTGATACATTTTATCCAGAGGACACGATGTACCGCAACCAGGAATCTCCAATGGTTTTGGTTCGTCAGGAGTGTTTTTGTAGAAAATGGAAACATAAGGCTGTTTCTGGTCATCGATTCGAAGTTCAAGCATCACACACGCAGCATACGGGGGGCTATGGTACTGTTAAGAGACAAACTGTACAAAATGCACAATAGAAAAATACAAAAAATAAATTACTTTGAAAACTTTTAGTGTATTAAGAACATTCGCAACAGTTGTATCATGAGCGCTATAGATCCACAGTGAACGATTCGGTTTCAAGTTATTCTTTGCTTTATCTGAAAATCTTTTCAGCATTTCCTGAATCAACGGACCGGTCTTCAAGCGAGCCATTGGACGAGTGTATGTGAATAATGCAAACGAGAAGTCCGAGATAAATGTCATATCACTGCTGGGATAGATCTTCTTTGTCCAATCTGGAAGTCTTTAAGATTAAGAAATTTAATAAATGTCGTACACAAAACAAACAAAATACATACGTCTTATTATAAAGCCCTTCAATGAAAAGTGTATTATTGATACGTTGAACACTTTCCAACGAGTCAACAACTCGACCTGTCCACTTAGTTAAATATTCATAAATGTATGTGAAACGTTCGTCGTATTTTTGAAATTCAGGTGAGTTTTTCATTGCAGAATATGCATACTCGTAGGCGGGACATGATGTTTTGGCAGCTAGAATCTAAAAAAAAAAGAAATATTAAATTAAATAGCTACATATGAAAAAATTATGAGAGAAGTTAAGTATTACGTTATCTTGATTTTCTGGAACAGTGTGTACTGGAATAGGTTGCCATGCGATGCTGCTATCCCAAACATCTTTTCCTAATGGTGGATATAGTCCAGCTAAATTGGATAAAGCACTCATGAGGGTACGGTCAACATCTGTTGAACGGATGTAAATATCGTCTTTTGAGTATGTTTTGTTAAGTATTGAATCATAGCGTCTCCTTAACCATTGACCTAATTCATGGTGTTGTCTTTTACCTATCTGAAAAATTAAAACAAAGTTTTATCAAATTTAGAACCCGAAGTTTTTACCCTGTTAAAATTTGAATTACTTTTGCTATGAATAATTTATATAATACTAGCTGACCCACCCGGCTTCGCTCGGCTAGAAATATCTTAGTTTCATACTAATTACTTAATTGTAATAAATTTTTGAAATATATCAAAGCTGAGAGAAAAAACAATGTTAACTTAAAACTCAAAAAATGTTGTTAATAAATATTTAATTTTGAAAATAATAACATGAACAAAACAAAAGTGATACATATTTAGATATTCATCTGTATATATATATGGACCCACCCGGCTCCGCACGGTTACACAAATTTTAGTTTCATACGAATTAAATGAAATAAATTGTTTAAATATACAGGGTGTACCGGACCTGAGTGGAAGTATTTAGGGGGTTCTTGGGGTTATTCTAAGAAAAAATTGTATGGGGGGAAAGTTGTATCTCTCCTCCCTGACTTCAAAAGCAAAAAAAAACATTAAAAATCAACGAAAACACATACAATAATGTGCTATAGTTTTTTTGAAAGCTAATACTACATTGTTGCATTTGGTTTTCTAATCAAGTTGAAATTAAATTTCAAAGTCAAATTAAAAAAAAAAAAATATGAAATGAATGAATGAATGAGATCATTTTTACTTGCGATATACATACAGTGTATCAAAATAAAACTCGTACAAAGCATTCGTTTTTAAGAAAACGAACAAACAAGTTGTATGGAACCATTTTATTTTTAAACATGGTGTAGCTGTTTAACTGCTAAAACAGTCACTCGGATATTTTTTAAGAAAAACTTACAAAAATCCACCTTAAAATTACCATTATCAAGAATTTCCTTAACTAGTCAGAAAAAACACCTCAAAGTTAAACTCGTACACCGTTTTTTTTTTTTACTTTAGCTAGCCATATTTAATAACGATAGGAAAAAATTATGTTTAATTTTTAAAGCTGTCAGTATTGTGAGTTTTTTCAAACATAAAATATAAGAGTTTTTACAAAATGGGTAGACAAAACGGCCAAACTTCTATAGATGTACGAAACCTTGCAATAATGCATTTTAAGAATGGGAAGACCATGCGAGAAATTGGTCTTTTAGTGAATCGCAGTCACTCAACGGTCCAATACATCCTTAAGCGGTACAAGGAAGAAGGATGTATAGAAAATAAAAGAAAAGCTAGCTGTAGAAAGATTTTTAATGATGCGGATGAGCATCATTGATTGAGGTGGATACTTCGAAAAGTTAAAGAAAATCCCAAAATTAGTGCTCCCAAACTAGCTGAAGAAGCCGAAAAGTATCTGAAGAAGAAAGCATGTCCGGAAACTATTCGAATTATTTTAAGAAAAAACAACTACAATGGACGGGTAGCCAGGAAGAAGCCGTTCATTAGTAAAATCAACAAATTAAAGAGGATTGTTTTTGCAAAAGAGAACCTTTACAGAGATTTTGACTATTGGAAGAAGTGTATTTTTACGGATGAGAGTAAATCTAACCTTTTTGGCTCAGATGGGAAGGTGAATGTTTGGCGCAGGCCCAATGAAGAGCTCAAAGAAAAAAATTTACGAGCAACCGTTAAGCATGGTGGCGGATCGGTCATGGTTTGGGGTTGTATGGCAGCATCAGGACCAGGGAATTTGCATTTTATTGAAGGCATAATGGACCAACACATGTACCTTAACATTCTGAAGTCAAATTTACATGCTAGTGCCGATAGACTTGGGATAAGGGATAGTTTCCAGTTCTATCAAGATAATGATCCCAAGCACAAAGCTTACAAAGTGCGTTCATGGCTGTTGTACAATTGCCCAAAAGTCATTGAGACGCCTCCGCAATCACCAGACATTAACGTAATTGAAAATGTATGGAGTTATTTGGAGGGCCGGTTAAGATTGCATCATATTTCCAGTAAAAATGATCTTAAAAAGGTGCTGCTGGAAGAATGGACAAAAATACCACCCTCTTACTGTGAAAAATTGGTAAGATCTATGCCAAACAGGTTAAGGGCTGTGAAAGACAATAAAGGTCTTCCAACGAAGTACTAATCCATTGTTCTTCTTCTATTTTATATCTTTAATGGCTCATGTACGAGTTTAACTTTGACCTGAATTTCCAAGTACTTTAATAAATGTTAATTTAAAACTATATTGCATTTCCTTTTTTTATTTAAATTGGACTATTTATGGTTAACACAGTTGTGCTAAAACAAATAAAAATGATTGCAAGAAACTTGATTACCAATACAAAAAGTTCTTATAAAAAAACAAAATTTTGGCGCATTGTACGAGTTTTACTTTGATACACTGTAGGTACTATAGGGCAAGTTTTGGATTCGTGCAAAAAAAAAAATTCGAGATAACAATCAAACATGACATTACGATGATAGAGAACACGAAAAAAGTGGGTGGCACAATTCTGTCTGTCTGTCTGTCTGTCTGTCTGTCTGTCTGTCCGTACCTCAACCTACAGCCTAAGCCACTGAAGCGATTTTCTTCAAATTTTGAACTTAAGGTTTTTTTGTAACTCTCCAGAGGGGAAATTGAAATTTTTTTTTTAGCTCAAAAAATAACGGTACTTGCCATACAACCGTTAAAGAAAAGCTTATTTATCTCAAAAACGGCTCCAACGATTTTGATAAAAAAAAATCAGTGTATTACTGTAGATATGATGTACCTTTTAGTAAGAAAAAAAATCACCAAAAACATTTATTAACGGTACCTGCCATATAACGGTTTTTTTGATTTTTGGTTTTCTCATTAACCGCTCATCTGATCTAAATAAAATTTTTTTCACAAAAGCTTTGTTAGAATATAAATAAAACTGCATGCCAAAATTTTTGAAAAAATAAATTTTGGATTTTTAAAAAAAGATTCAAAATTTTTTTTTGAAAATTCAATATTTCAAAAACGGGTTGTTGAATTAATTTGAATTTTCATTTTTAAATGTATATTAATATATACTCAAAATTGGCATACCAATTTTTTTTTTGAAAATTGTTACAAAAATTTTATATATAAAAAATTAATTTTTAAGAAAACGGCTCCAACGATTTTAAATTTTTTTTTTCATATATTCATATTTTTTCAAGTAATCAAATGGCATACTTTTTTTTGAGCTCTAAGTTATTTATCAGACTGTTTATACAATTAATAGAACGATTTAAATGCTTTTTATACTTTTTCTATAATTACTTGAATATTTTTTAAAGTTCTTAAGTCCCACACAACTTGAACATAAGAGCAAGTACGTGCGATCCAGTCGTGCATTTTATTTAGAATGCCTAATGCCCCGAATTCCCTTCATTGCAACCGATTTGTCGTCAGCTATATGTGGCCTGTCCTCGAGTTGGGAAACCATCCTCACTTTTCATTTACGCTCCGGAGCAGAAAAAAATGTTGTGTATCATGCAGCCTTAAATTTAATACTACCATTGTAGTATCTTTTTTTATATTTATATGAACGATTTGCATTACTCAAGAGCTTTTTGATAAACGTTTTTTGTTTTCCCATTTAATGCATAAGTGAACAATAAGGACGGTTTACCCACTCGCGAACATCCAACATAAAGTTGTCCGTGAGAAAAAATTGGAAGCTCTTAATTTATACCACATACTTGCAATGACTGACCTTGTGATTTCTTGATTGTTATAGCAAACGCAAGACGAATCGATAATTGTAAACGCTTGAATTCAAATGCCAAATCAGAAGGAATCATGGGAATTCTTGGAATTAGTACATCTTCCCCCTTATACATTCCAATTAAAAAAGTTGCTTCGATAACATTGTTCATTAATCGCTTTACTGCTAATCAGCCTTTGGGAGGGGTGAGGGGCTAAAATATCCTAGGTCCCCTTTTCTATTTTCAGGGTAATAACCTCTTTAATTCATTTTTAGAAAATTAGACATGATGCTCAGTCATTTTCACTAAGCATAAACACCACAATCTTGACGGTCCGTATAATAGAACTGAAGATATAACCATTTTATGTGAACCTTATGCCTTTTTTGGAGATTTTCAGAAAAACAAAAAATCAGCAAATAAAGTCTCCACAAAAACGCCGAAAGGGCTTGCTTAAAAAGCTAAAACAATGGGTCCTATTTATCGGATCACCAAGATTAAAGTCTTGAGACTTAGGGAAAATTCCTATTTTTAAAAGTGAATTGAAGCGTTAATGACCCTACCATATAAACAGGAAACCAAGCTAGTTTTAAACCCCCACCAAAGACGCCCTATGCCCCATCCGGGGTTACAGGACACGATGATGACCAAAGGCTGAAAAAAAACTGCCAGACTTTTGTATTCGATATCACAATATATGTATAATCCCTCATACTCCGATTTTGGTTATATATCCACTTCCAAAATATACTGTCGGCTCTTGGGGTAAAATGAATAATCAAAAAATATATGTAGATTATGATGTTTTTATCTTACCAATATCCTGAATTCTATCTTCACATTCTTCTTTTTTTTAAATACTTGTTTGGCCATTCTGATGTACTGAATACCGAATTAAAAAAAAAATCGACACGAGTTAATGTCCGTAGATTACAATCTTATTTCAATTTAATTAAATCAGTTTAAATTAAATTGACAAATTGAAAATAATTTTCTATGATTACATGAAAAACACTTGTTATGTTGATAAATAACAAACCGCTTTACCAATTTTTTACCAAACTTCACAGAAACGTTCTTAGATATTCTCAGAAGATCCCCTACCAAAATAATTGTTATAGACATTCTCAGAAGACCCTACCAAAATAATTGTTAGTTATTTTAAAATAATGCACTAAAAATGTTTGTCCTTTACCGAATTTCAACCAAACTTCACAAAAAAACAATCTTCAATGTGAGAATTTGAGATCTGCACAGTTATGATAAAAATCCAAGTAAATAGTTTGGAATAAGAAGTCTTTCTTAAGAACAAACAAATAAGTTTTTAATGAAAAATAATAATATTAAAAGATGTTTATACAACGGCAACTTAATTTGAACTAAATAATATTTAATATAAATCAGTCAAGTAATAAACAAACAAAACAAAGGTTGTTTCGGTATTCGAATTAAATTACTTTAACTGACACCGCCTCTTAATTTTATAAGAATACTATTTAAATATTAACGTTATCTTTTGCTGAGCAAAGAAAATATGAAAATCAGAAAAAACAAAACTAAACTAAATTTAAATATGATCGAAGTTTTTCGAATTGAATTCGACCTAGTCCTTTGGTCATTATATCAGCAGCTTGTTCACCAGTAGGAATATATTTCAATTCAACAAACCCTTTTTCGATGGTATCACGAACCACATGATATTTGACTGCTACGTGCTTCAATCGTTTATGATTTTTTGGTTTTTCAGCTGCATTGATACATGATTGATTATCTTCGTTAATAATCGTTGGTTCATTTGGTTCAATGCTCAACTCTCGAAGTAATTGCTTAATCCATTCAGCTTCATTCATTGCTTCAACGACTGCTGCATATTCAGCTTCGGTTGATGATTGACTGATGGTACCTTGCTTATGTGTCGACCAAGTCACTGTGTTACCAAATAGCTTGAAAACAAATCCTGATGTTGACTTACAGTCGTTTTTGTCTCCAGCCCAATCAGAGTCAGCATATCCGATTAATGTATCAGCGTTTTCATTTTTCCGATACTCCAATTTTAAGTTTAATGTACCTTGTATGTAACGCAGAACTCTTTTCGCATGTGTATAATGCTCATGTGTGTAGCAACTTTGGAACCTGCTGTAATAATTTGTTGCTGCACATAAATCCGGTCTTGTTGTCAATGTTGCATATGTTAAACAACCAATTAATTCACGGTATGGTATTGAATCATTGTTTGCGCTACCAGCTTCCAGTTGTAAACCTTTTTCAATGGGTGTTGTCGCAGTTTTACAATCGTTCATTCCAAATTTTCTTACAACGTTTTTCAAATATTGTGCTTGACTCAATTTTATAATTCCATTTTCTGGATCATGTTCAATATGCATCCCAAGGAACGATTCAACCTTCCCAACATCTGTCATTTCGAATTCTTTCGCAAGTAAACGCTTCACAATGCCAATCATGTCGATGCTTTCAGAAATAATCAACAAATCATCCACATACAAAAGAATGAAACAACGAATTCCTTTATCAAATTTTGTATACAAGCAATAATCTGATGCACAACGCTTAAATCCGATGCGTGTAATGAACTGGTTAAATTTCTCGTTCCACATGCGCGATGCTTGTTTTAGGCCGTAAAGTGATTTATTCAATCTGCACACTTTAGAGTCTTTGGCTAAACCGTCTGGTTGTTTCATATAAATTTCTTCATTCAGGTCGCCGTTCAGAAAAGCTCCTTTTACATCCATTTGGTGAATGTGCATATTGAATTGTACAGCTATCGCAAACAAAATACGCAACGTTGATAATTTGGCTACTGGTGCATATGTTTCATTGTAATCGAAACCCTTTTTCTGTGAACACCCCTTGGCAACCAGTCTAGCCTTATATTTATCAACTTCACCATTGGCTTTACGTTTAAGTTTGAATACCCATTTGTTCGATATAGCTTTACGATTTTTTGGTAATTCACACAAGGTCCAAGTATTATTCTTTATTAAAGATTCATACTCACATTCTATTGCCGATTTCCATTCAGGCCAGTCATCACGTTTCCTTGCTTCATCAATCGATGTTGGATCATTTTCAACGTAGCCTTGTGCAGATAGTGCAAAATTTTTATCGAAGCCCAGTGAATCCGCAAGTAAATTCAAACGATTTGGTTTTCTACGTTCTCGTTCACTTTTTCGAATCGATGTCTTTGGTGTTTCCGCTGCCTCGCTGTTACCAATGCTATCCGTATTAGCACTGTGGATATTATCTTTGCAGTTAGAATTTACAGTATCGCAGTCCTCAAATTCATCTTCATGTTCAGTGCTGTTTTCAGATGATGCTCCAATAGATGAATTGTGTTCATTGCAATTGTTATGAAATTCGATAACCGCCTCTGAATTCGAAGAACCGTTGATTTTTGCTCGATTTAAAATTGACTTCTCATTAAATGTTACATTTCGGCCAATGATCAGCTTATCGTTATCAATATCCCAAAGTCGGTAGGAATTATTTGAAGCGTAGCCTATCAGATAACATTTCTTTGCCTTTGGTTCGAGTTTCTTCCGTCTTTCAGGTGGAATATGATTATAGCAAATTGAACCAAATATGCGTATATTGGAAATGTTCGGCCGTTGACCATACCAGAGTTCAGCTGGTGTCTTGTTTATGAATTGCTTTCCGAATGCGCTCGTTGGACAGCGATTCTTGATGTAATTCGCAGCAAGAACAGCTTCATTCCAAAATTTGCGATCTAGACCACTTGCCGTCAGCATTGCGAGTGCCTTTTCTTGAAGATTTCGATTTAATCGCTCAGCAACACCATTCATTTCAGGATTGTATGCAACAGTGTAGGAAATCTGAATTCCTTTCGATCTACAATAGTCTTTAAAATCTTTAACTATATACTCTCCACCGTTGTCAGCCCGAACTTTTGAAACTTTACTGTTGTGCATTGTCTCTCCCATGTTGACATATTCTTTAAATTTGCTGAATACCTCGCTCTTATTCTTCAGGAAGTAAATCATTGATGCTCGTGTATAATCATCAGTAAATGTCACAAAATATAATGATCCATCATATGCTGGTCTTGAAAATGGTCCGCAAACATCAGTGTGTATTAACTGCAACACTCTTGTTGATCTTATGTTACCCCTTTTGTCGAACGGTAGTCGTGTTTGTTTACTCAGAACGCATGATTCACAAAATTTGTCATCTGTATTTATATTGATTTTGTCGATGCCATCAACCATGGTATGTTTGATTAATTTCTTCATGTCAAACACATTTAAATGACTCAACCGATAATGCCATAGATCCTGAGAAACACTTTTTAAATTGTCCTCACCTGCGATTCCAGCAAATATATCACGTTCTACGTGGAAAGTCACCTCATACAGTTGTCCACTTGCATGCGCCACAAATTGTGTTTTGCCATTCTTGGATGCATACGCATAATCACCATCAAATACAATTTTGTAACCTCTCTTCGTTAGCTTTCGGATTGACAAAAGATTGCATTTTAAATCAGGAACGTACAATACATTTGGTATTTTCTTTACAGAAGAATCACCCTTATAAAAAGTCTTGACTGAAATATCACCTTGTTGTGTTGCTGTGATTTTCTCATTCTTCTTCGCAACGGAAATATTCATTTGTTCGATGTCAACTAAATTATCAAAATATTGTTTATCATTGCATAGATCGTCCGTTGCTCCAGAGTCTAATGTGAACGTGATTTCCATTGCGTTATTGCGCTTCGCCGACAACACTTCATTTTGGCAATTTCTGTTTGGCTCATATTCATCCCTTATACAGCAATCTTTTGTTCTTGTGATTGTTCTAAAGGCATCTTTTTGAACATCTTGTATCGCAGATAAAATTGAATGCTCCTTTGAATCATTCTGAGTTGCATAGTTAGCACTAGATTCATTCTTCAATGTATTTCCCTTCCAAACTTTACCTTTGGTTCTGCATCTGGATTTAATATGACCTTTTTTACCGCATTTAAAACAAACGATATTAAGATTTTTTGCTTGCATTGCACATGCGTCAATCGTTTTAGTTTGCCTTGAACTGCTATTTTGCTTAGCAAACACATCCAGTAATCGACTCTTTGCATAGTCCAATGTTAACTTAGATTCATCCATCCCGTTGAGTGATTCAATTAAGGCATCATATCTCTCATTCAACGTGAGAAATAAACTAACAATAAGGTCCTGTTCTTCTGGTTTGGCTCCCGCCAAACGTAGATCACGAACAATATTGTCAAATCTTGAAAAATGTTTTTGCATGTCATTACCATCAAATTTCATGGACATTAATTGCTTGCGGAGCACCAATTGACTTGTGATACTTCTTCGCTGAAACATACTTAATAGTCCAATATACATTTCTTTTGCATTAGGTTTATCCATAATGTAAGTGAGCTGCTCATCATTGATCGTTTGCGCAATCAAACTTCTACATTTTGCGTCTTTAGCCATCAATTGATCTTTTTCGCTTGGAGTTTTTGCTCCTTGCTTCAATGAGTTCAAATCATCATCGACAAATCTTTTCAAAGATTTTTCTTCCAATAACAAATCAAGTCGAAATTTCCATTGACTAAAATTTGTTCCGTCGAACTTCGGAAAAACGATCTTTTCACCGTCAGCCATTTTTGTTTTTCAAATTAGAATGTTCTCGAGACTTATTATTCACTAACAACCCAATTTACTGAATTCTTATATTTTCATTCTGGGCCCATAACCTGAGAATTTGAGATCTGCACAGTTATGATAAAAATCCAAGTAAATAGTTTGGAATAAGAAGTCTTTCTTAAGAACAAACAAATAAGTTTTTAATGAAAAATAATAATATTAAAAGATGTTTATACAACGGCAACTTAATTTGAACTAAATAATATTTAATATAAATCAGTCAAGTAATAAACAAACAAAACAAAGGTTGTTTCGATATTCGAATTAAATTACTTTAACTGACACAATGAATAGCTTTATAAAAATAAATTGAAAAAATCGACCCATCCATTCTCGAATTATTAAATTGACAAACTGAAAGTAATTTTCTATATAAGAAGGTTTTATAATACAAATTCTATATACTACTGAAATAAATCAGCCAAGTAGAAGACTTAGCATTAAGGATTGGACTTGTTGAATTATTGATTCAAAATAGCTTTTTATGGCCTTTAGTCCTACAAATTGGCGTTTCGTTCGGCTTACTCACTTGAACTCATCAGTGACATAGTGAGGGCTTTGTCAGACGCAATTTGTATTAAGTTCAGTTCAACTTACATGAATTTTTCAACGAAAATCCACTGTAAACTATATCCAACAAGATTAGAATTCCTAATCATTAAGCTGGAAGTTTTTTTTTTTTTGCCCGGGGCCAATAATTCAACAAGTCCAATCCTTAATGCTAAGTCTTCTACTTGGCTGATTTATTTCAGTAGTATATAGAATTTGTATTATAAAACCTTCTTATATAGAAACTATGCCTGGCCCCGGGCAAAAAAAAACTTCCAGCTTAATGATTAGGAATTCTAATCTTGTTGGATATAGTTTACAGTGGATTTTCGTTGAAAAATTCATGTAAGTTGAACTGAACTTAATACAAATTGCGTCTGACAAAGCCCTCACTATGTCACTGATGAGTTCAAGTGAGTAAGCCGAACGAAACGCCAATTTGTAGGACTAAAGGCCATAAAAAGCTATTTTGAATCAGTAATTTTCTATAATTACAGTAAACACATTTGTTATGTTGATAAATTGCAAACCGCTATACCGAATTGTGACCAAATTTCACAGAAACCTTCCTAGACATTATCAGAAGACCCTTTCAAAATAATTTTTATTAATTTAAAAAAATGCACCAAAAATGCATTTCACGTTTTTCCCTTTACCTATTTTTAACCAAATTTCAAAAAAAGACCATCCTCAATATGATAGCTAACTTTATAAAAAAAAATTGAAAAATTCGGCCCAGCCATTCTCGAGTTTATCTGGTCCGAACATAAGGCAACTTATTTTTATATATAAGAAAGATAATTTAACTTTAGTTCGAGATTAAACTTATTTTGCGAAACTATCAAATCAAAAATTTCTTAACTCTACAATAAATAAGGACAACACGGGTAACTATATAATATTTTTTGCGTCATGCGGGGGCAACGCACGCGAAACTCATAATAGGTTTTAAAATTTCGGGGAACAACCATTTTTGGCGTGAAATATTTTCTGTGTGAAACTCAACAATAAGACTGATTAGCTTTTTTGTCGCCACAATTTTTTTAAGATCAAATGTTACATTCGGCCTGTTCCTCTATAATTAAAAAAAAATAACTTTTATTTCTTCTTGGATGTGTTCTATACAAACATGTTTAAGCTCTTTTTTTTTAAAAGCTGATAACACAAAATATTATTATCACTGGAAATTTAAGTGAATTTAGGAATTTAGAAATAGGAGAGTACAAATGGTCAACAAAACTATTATATTCAATCAAAACAAATAAAGAACATTCATGTTTAGGTATAAATTATATAAAGTATGTACATATAAAATGATAACAATAATGCGCACACCCCAGGACAATGAAATATATACACATCTCTTAAAAACAAATCTATTGATGCTGGTTGACTAATTGGTAAAACTATCAAGGTAGAACGAAATTGTTGGATAAACAACTCGAATGTATTTTTAAGAACGTTGTTAAAAATCTTAGTAAAATTGGTTTTTATTTTCTTAAAAAAAAAAAATATATGTAAAATGAACAGTTTCGTAAATTAATTACACTTTAATTTAAACGATCCGATCAATATAACTCGAGATCAACCTAAGCCTTTTATTTTAGGCGTAGATATTTGAAGATACAAAAATAAATCAAAAATTAACAAAAAAAGTATCCAAAAAGCTCATATCGTGACTTTTTCTATTCGGATCTTAAAATCTATTGATTTAATGAAAATCACACAAAATCATTCAATTCCTATTTTGAATAATAATTAAAATTTGGTGCCGCAACAGCTCGTGGAGAACCAGGACTTACAACTCTCAACCATTCCTGTGTGCGTGTTGTTGGCAAGAATGGACCTACAATTTTTGGACATTAAATTTTTTTAGTGGTACCTACTATTTGGAAAAGTTGTACAAGATTTTGCGAAAGCAATCTTTAGGACTTCAATTAAGAGATCGCATTCTTTACATTCTTTGTTAAGAATGCGACTTCAAAAAATGCAGTCGCCATTCTTTTTTCGCTAACATGATTTCAATATTTTTTGTTTCCAATCTTTTGTCACCATCAACTGATTGCAATCTTTTGAGACTTCATGCATTCTTTTGAATTCTTGTATCCTTTAAATTTGTTGCATTCTTTTGAAGTCTTAAGCATTCTTTGAATTTTTGCATTCTTTTGAAGTCTTTTGAATTCATTGCATTCTTTTGTGTTTTGACTTCCATAATACTTATGTGCACTCTTAGATTTAGTATTCTGGAGGAAAAAACAAAAAAAAATGCAATGAATTCAAAGAAATTTTAGTGGTACCTACTATTTGGCAAAGTAGTACAAGATTGCAATATTTAGGACTTCAATTAAGAGATTGCGTTCTTTACATTCTTTTTTAAGAATGCGACTTCAAACAATGCAGTCGCCATTCTTTTTTCGCTAACATGATTTCAATACTGCCGTCCTAAAAAGTTAATTTTGTCAAAATACTTCTTTCCCCTTACATTTTTGAATTACCTTAAAAGTTATAAAGTTATACAATTTTTAATTCAAAATTTATGATATTGAATCTAACTTTTGTACTTTTTTTAAAGCTTATTTTGAAACCATAGGCCTAGTCCTTTACTTTGAATTTCAGTAATTTTTAGTCTAAACTTCTGTCAATTAATTCTTTTTTAATGAAATTTGACAGAACTTTGGACTAAAATGCAGACAAATGTATAGGAAATCACAGAAATTCAAATAAAGGAACACATTTTCTATCAATAAAAAGAGAGATACCTATAAAGGAAAATTCGAAATTGGTTTTTTCCTGCTATTTTATGAAGTGGGGGACTTATACAAAATTCGACTTGAAGGGCTCAGCATTTCAACATTCGGGTATAAGAACTTATTATCGCTGGATACGCCTTAAAAACTACTTTAAGGTTACACTCCCGTGCAATTGAGTAAATACACAAATTTTGAGAGAGAAAATTGTATTGTAACTCGCTATTAAATACTCGAGTGTGGCCTCAGAGTTCCCGAGTAATTTGAAGATAAAACAAAAGTTCTATGGGAGGTTTTTAAAAATGGTTTAACACTCAATTGTTTTTCACCAAAAGATAGAACTTATCTATAAAAGCTGTTTATTATAATAGTAGGGACAGTTTTTGAGAAAAGTAAGCTTTTCTTTAACGGTTTTATGTGGCAGAGCTGAAGTATTTGTTGATCATACAAAAATAAAAAACCCTTCAGTCTGCAAATACTGAAAGGTACCAAGTTCAAAGTGAAGCCATTATTTAAGAGTGAAGCTATTATTATACATACCTACATGCTACATACGTACCGACAGACAGAACTAACAGGACAGAGTTCTTGGTCTTCTTTATCAACGTTGTCATATTTATCTACCTGCATACAGATACCAAACATACATATACCTACACATTGCGATTTATAAAAAAATATCCAGCCGTATTTATTTGATCTGGGGTGTTTGTAGAAGTATGCATCTTGAAAGTGTCCAACTTAACTCATTACTACATTCAAATCGATATGTAATTCTATTTACAGTTTAACAACTTCGTTTGTCCTTCTAATTTATGGGTGCAACATTTATTTAATTTTGTTGCTATTTCAATTTATTTAATTATATTCAAAAGTAAACAATAAGAGTGTGGCATTAAGTTGCAGAATGTATTTATAAATCCAAAAATAGCATCACCTAATAATACAAAATAATGAATGAAGAATTATTAATACGTTATCAGGATGACAAAAAAAAAGTTTGGTGTGCCATACACTGTCTTGTCTGTTTACATTTTAAAATAAGGATACTGCTTGTGCAAGAATGCGTAGCAACGATAAGGCATAATAATGTCAAAAATGTTCAACTCATTAAACTAGGTGGCTGAACACAAGTTCGGATTGTATTTAATTGAATTGAAAAAATATATTTAAAAGTCAGTCAAGAATAAAATTCTCGTTAAAGAGGTATCGAATGATATTGGCGAAAATCAAGTCACTTGTGTTTCCACGGAATAGATCTATCATATGAACGGTGGATGTTGATAAAAATTAATGTATAACCAAAATGTTAGTATAATGAGGGTTGTAGGTACATGCTACTGATTTCGAAGTAGTACCCTGAGGCGTTATTGGACCGCCGCGCCGCGCCAAAGGCTTTTTTTCAATTTGTATGTCAGAGATACAACCACTGGAATTCATTTATTAAAATAACATTATTAATTGAAGTGGTTAGGTATACCCCGAAAAACTACATTCTAAAAATCACTATTTTTAACAACTTCACTGTCCCATGTATCATATTTGATACAAAAAAAATTTCTTTTCCTATGCTTCCAGCGTCCCATGTATCATATTTGATACATAAACAAAATTTTAGAATTCGGCTTTACTGTCCCCATACGAATTGATTTGAAAACATCTATAAGTCCCTAGTTTTTTCGTAGAAAAAAAAAAGATACCAGCTATACGTCCCATGTATCACATTTGATACATAAATTAATTTTTGTTCCGTGTTTCCTACGTCCATGTATCAAAAATGATACAAAAATATGGTGTTTTTAAAAACAGGTTTTTCATATGAAAAAAATAGCCCAAGAACTTCATTTTCATATAAACGCGTAGGTAACGTCTGAAACTTAACAGAACTGCAAACAAAGTTGGAAAAATGTTAGGGACAAAATACTTTTTTCACTTTTTTTGACTGCTTTTTATTTTTTTTTTATTTAGAAGTAGTAAATGTAATGAGACCAATATTTTCAAATAAATCTATGATTGTAAAACAATGGGATGTGAATCTTTAAGATTCTTATAACAGCACGTGGTTTGTTGCATTGTTTGCATTCTATATCGACTTGCTTTTCTTTGGAGGCCTCACGACCGTCTCTCTCAAATTATTGCTGTAGGACAAAACGCAACGCTTCCTGATAAGTTTACCATTCTGACGTAGTATTTTTGTGAAATAGTTTGTGCATGAGCGTATTGCAGTTGCAGATGGAGAAATCCTGGTAAAAACTTTCTCTGACGAACACGACCATGCTTTCCGATCTCCTCAATTTTGCTTCTGTTGTGTGTAATGGAAGATGGACTCGATTTTTGTTCCACATCAATCAGTATTCTGGTTTATTAAGTAATTTGCAAATACTATTATACTATTAATAATTATTATCAGCGTTAATCATTTGCCCCTCATCTAAAAGTGGTTCATACGATTTCACCAAAATATGACAAAGGCTTGTTCAGACTTTCAATGGCCGAAGTTGCTCCCCAATATTCCAATACCACGTGTAGCCTATCTATTGTTAGTCCGATCGTAAGATTATACCTTTTTCATCTCGGCCACACAAATATTGGAAGCCAACCGGGAAGCTTTTTCTGGTCGCAATGGTTAGGAAATGCACTTTTCAGGTCGCATTTTTCGCTAAATGTACCTAAAGAAGTTTCTTCAATGGGGTATTAAATGAAAGCTAGGATTATTCTCTACACCATACCAATATTCGGACAGACTTTTTTCGTGGTCGCGATGCGAGAGTTACGGTCTTGATTTTGAAGGGTTGCTTGTAATGGAAGTCTTAAATTTAAGTCGACTATTAAATTTTACCACTGATTCATCTACCACTTAATTCGTATGATTTTCTTCCTTTTTTAATTATTTAAGAAATGCAGTAAATTCAAAGAACAATTTGACAAGTTTAAAATGATTCCCACTTTTCTCAGAAGAAGAAGAGTGGAATATTAGTTTAAAGTTAATTTTTCAGAAATTGACCCCCTCATCGGAAAGAGGAGAATTTTCCAGAAATCATATTTTCTATGTTTATTTTATGTTATCGTTATATTTTATTATGTATCATATTTGATACATTGGGACGTATAGCTATGAAATGAAGTTAGCATACGTCCATGTATCAAATATGAGCACAAAACTAAACCGTCTTTTTAACAACAATGAACAATTATTTATGCTACCAACCCATTCTATGTTGAATATTACTTAATAATAATGCTTTATTCTGGAAAAAAGTACGGGACGTGGGGGTGTTTTTAAATCATTTTATATGGGGACAGTGAAGCCGAATTTTGTTTATGTATCAAATTTGATACATGGACGTAGGAGACTCGGTACGAAAAAAAATTTATGTATCAAAAGTGATACATGGGACGTATAGTTAAAGCTTTATTTTCTAAGAAAAAATTATGGACGTATGGGGGGTTTTCAAACAATTTGTATGGGGACAGTGAAGTTGTTAACCTATGGTTCTCACCCAGGCGTAAAAAGCACCTACCAGACTTTGGTATTCGATATTAAAACGTATGTATCTACATATGTACATAATATATACCTACAGACTGTCATATTCCTATTTTTGTTATGCATCCAAAATTAGCTGTCGGCTCTTAGACTACTAGGAGTAGCTAGATTTATTCGGCAATTACCTACTTTGAAATTGATAATAGGGAATAGTAAAAGAGATATTGAGGACTTTATAAGAAATTGCATTTGCAAGATAGTGAATTAATCGTGACAAGAAACGCTCGTCACTTCGTATCACGAAGCAGCTCTGCTAAAAAACAAATTTTAACTAAAAAGTGTACATATGTAACGCATGTCGTTGTACAGCCATATCAGTAAAAGAAGCAAAAGTGTGTGGAAGTTGCTTCCACAGTTTTTTACTTTTAGTAGTTTTGAACACTATAAAGTGTAATTATTAATAGCTGAAGCTTATATTATTAAACAATTAAATTAAAATTAAATAAACTACGTCATGCATGTGGGCGTAGAAAAAAGAGCTTACTCATTTGCAGTATTTCTTTATTAGACTTCTTGCGGAATAGGTATGAAGGGTTTTCGGAGAACCGAAGAGAATTTAGAATAATGATAAAGCAAATAGCTACTTATAAAATGGTCATGCTTCAACTTCAATTTCAGTTGTGACCCCCAAGAAATACCTACCTACCTAAGTTTTTATTTCAACTTATAAAGTTTTTTGAGTTTCAGATTTAAAATGTATGCATGAATTCGAGCTTGAAAGAGACAAAGTAGAATTACTCATATTCAGATAAGTAAAATTCACAACTGAAATGCAAGTAGGAACATGCGAACTTGCTTTTATTTATGAGTTATTAAATTGCTGAACACTACGACTATATCAAAAATTCAATTGCTGTTATGGTTTAATGGATCAGCCAGCACAGCACAGGAAATTGACATTGACAGCCAGGTTGAATAGTTATACCAGTGTCAAAAATAAAGTACTAAAAGGGAAAACATTAAAAAATGCTTATTGTAGGAAAGTACGATTATTTGTGTAATTTTTTAAGATCCAGCCATTATGAACTCACTTTCTCCTAAATGGCTAGAATGGCTTTGATTATTTATTCAATTTTATTCGTAATTTTGTTTCAAGTTCTAATTTTAAAAACCAATTGATCAGTTAAGGCGGAAAGGTCGATGTAAAGATGAAGGAAATCGACCCCCACATTCGTATTGTTGAATGCTCGAACGACTTGAATGAGCGATCACCAGTTTTTCTATAGTATGGACTGATAGTTATTACAAGGGTTCAGTCTATTATGTTAATTTTAATCGAACATAGTTAACCTCAATTTCCAAGATTCCCCTAAAGGGCAAGTGGCGTGGTTGACTTCAAAACCGAGTTTATACTCTTCTATTAACCAAAATGCAAGGTCAATGTAACTTTCCATTGGACTAAAGAATACGTTTACCTATAGAAACAAATGTGCCCAAAAAAAGAAACAGGTTATCAAAATTTCAATTCTCAGAATATTGATATCAACCAGAAATTTCTCAAAAAATTTCAAATTCTTATCGCCTAAACGCTCCGGGCCGTATCTACTTGAACGAGTTGTATTTTTATGACAAAGGAATTTCAACCCCATAGACCACGACTACCATCTACGTTGTTACATATTATTCATTTAATTACATTTATTATTAAATACAAATTGCAAATAAAGTTAGCATAAAATTAAACTTACGTTGGTTAGTTGACCCCATCCAGTTGGCCAGTCACTGGCATCACTCCATGGATCCGATGGATATGGTTCAACTGGAGTTCTGTCTCCATGTCGAAACAGCTAAGCGTATGGTGTCCCAAAAATGAAAAGTAAAATGTTATATCGATAAACATCATACACAGCTGGTTGCAATAGCAGCTGCCAGCTGGGACAAATGATCAACAAAAAAAACAAAGAACACAAAAATGAACTCACAACATGCGCGAATACAAGTTTTCCTTTTAGCTCGGGATTTGTGGTATCGTTTGGATTTTGCATGCCTTCGCAATATAAGGGCAACACCAATATCAGAGCAATACAAAAACGCCACATATTTTTCTCGAACAAAAGAATAATACAAAATTATAAAGCAGAATGTGTAGTTTAAATGGCAAAAATAATTGGTTTTGGTTCAATCCCAAGATCACATATGGTGGCACATGTATAGGTATGGAAAAACTATTGGAAATTGTATCACATGGAGAATTAAATAGACAGAATTTTGTTAAAATTCTGGGTTTCGTGTCCACCCGATTATTCGAAGACTTCTTTGAACTTTCAAGTCTCAACACAAAATTGAATATAAATAACAGAATCGAAAGCGAAAGCAATTTAAGCTATGGTCTATGGAGCTGTGAAGCAACAACAGCAAAAAAACAACGACAAGCAGTACCAGACGAACACTTAAAGCAAGGCTATGCTTATGCTATGAGTAGCTTGGTGCAGAAAGCACAAGGCACAGGGGACATAAAACAAGGAACCCCACGAACAAACTCTAGTTGCTGTTGATGGCGCAAGTGCAGGAGCAGCAAATCCAGACAAAAATTACGAATACAGGACGGTGACAGGACGGCGAATATTTGGGATACGTTCCCTAGTTTCACAATTTCTTAGAGATGGGCTCCGTTCATTGTTGACAGTCCGTAGTTAGTGCCCATTTACACCACCCGATTTTTCCTCAAACGATCTTTTGTTCATGGATGAAGGGAGTAGAAAGTGAGGGGTAAGGACCAAATCGTCCGTTCCTGGCAAACTCACATGATTTTTCCAGTATGTTTGCGTTCTCTTTTATACTTTTCCCAGAGTCTTGTGTGTTCAGCGTTGCCACTAATCGGAGAATTTTCCGAAGCTGATCCAAAAAGAAAATGCAGTAACTAGATTTATTTTTTTTTCGCAGTAGATATGCATTTCCAAATTTGTATTTGTATTTTCGAAGAAGAAATTAATAATACATATAAGTGATTGAAAATACATACATAGTTTGCTACACAGCTCATATGCAAGGCACTTAAAGGTTGGGTTTCAGGAGAAAAAACAACAACAATGATGATGAAATTATTTGCGGGTTTAATTTTGTTGAATTAAATTTTTTTTTCGTAAAACCAAAAAGTATTTGATTGCCAGTAAATGTGTTTTACGAAAAAAAAAAATGCAATAGGCAACGCTGGTCCTAATATCACATCTACCTCTGAATGCAAAATGAAAGAGACAGTAATAAAGTATGAAGAGGACAGGAATAGAAATCGGACTGGAAAAATCGTTTCATATCGTTTCATGTAAGTCGGCATTTACACCACCCGATTTTTCCTCAGACGATCTTTTGTTCATCGATGAAGGGAGTAGAAAGTGAGGGGTAAGGACCAAATCGTCCGTTCCTGGCAAACTCACACGATTTTTCCAGTATGTTTGCGTTCTCTTTTATACTTTTCCCAGAGTCTTGTGTGTTCAGCGTTGCCACTAATCGGAGAATTTTCCGAAGCTGATCCAAAAAGAAAATGTAGTAACTAGATTTATTTTTTTTTCGCAGTAGATATGCATTTCCAAATTTGTATTTGTATTTTCGAAGAAGAAATTAGTAATACATATAAGTGATTGAAAATACATACATAGTTTGCTACACAGCTCATATGCAAGGCACTTAAAGGTTGGGTTTCAGGAGAAAAAACAACAACAATGATGATGAAATTATTTGTGGGTTTAATTTTGTTGAATTAAATTTTTTTTTCGTAAAACCAAAAAGTATTTGATTGCCAGTAAATGTGTTTTACGAAAAAAAAATGCAATAGGCAACGCTGGTCCTAAATGCCATCTACCTCTGAATGCAAAATGAAAGAGACAGCAATAAAGTATGAAGAGGACAGGAATAGAAATCGGACTGGAAAAATCGTTTCATATCGTTTCATGTAAACATTTCACACGATTTTGGGAAAAATCGTACTGGAAAAATCGGGTAATGTAAATGCCGACTAAACATTTCACACGATTTTGGGAAAAATCGTACTGGAAAAGTCGGGTAATGTAAATGCCGACTTACATTACCCGATTTTTCCAGTGTGATGTTTGTATTTTGTTGGTGCCGACTTAGGCCTGGCGCCCACTGGGAAACTAAGTTGCCGGCAACTTTTAGTTGCTCGGAGCTGCCGGCAATTCCGAGCAACTAAAATTGCTGGCCATCGCCCACTAGGCAACTTCCAAGCAACTTTTTGGCATTTGTGTTTTTTTTTATGTTGACTTTTGTCACCATTTTGCTTTTTTTTAGTGCCTTATCCCCTATTCGACGTCAATAAATAGCAAAATAAATGAATTGAAATGTATTAACTTATAAATTTAAGATATTAAGGGTATTCATGAAACAGCGTAAAGTCGTTGTAAACGTGGTAAAGTTTTAAACTTCGTAAATCTGTCAAATTTTCCATACAAATTGTGACAGAATTACGAAGTTTTAATCTTTACAACGTTTACGATGAGTTTACGCTGTTGTATGAATATCCATATTTATTTTAATTTTTTTTTTAATTTTAACTATATGCATGTAAGAACTAAGGTCTTTTTAAATGCAACCTGAATTGCACGGCACTAGTTAGAAAGAGTAGGAGGATAGGAAAGATTTGGCACAGTGGATTGAGATCAAGGTGTTTTATTATCTCATTAAATCTCACGGGTGGCATCCAGTTAAGCTGGGAGAATATAGAAAACAATGCTGCCTAGAATGGGGCTCGAACCCACACCTCTAATAGCCTTTTCACACCGAACCCAAAACGCGGTTTTCGCGAAAATATCGGTTTTGGAGAAAAACCTAATCGAAAACACAAGTTTTCTCATACTTTTTTGTAGCTTCAGGTTTTCGTAAAACACAAGTTTTATATAAAACCACTCGAAAACATGTTGGAATTCAGAGATGAACAAAACAAACATAACTTTTAATAAGTTCAGCGCCTATTGAAGTGTCAAAAAAGAAACTTTCAAAAGAAATTGAAAACAGCTGACGAAATTCTGTCATATCAAATATAAAACTCGAATCTCAAAATAAATTATTTTATTCAAAATTGATAAATAATTGTTTGTGGGAAGTCAAATTGTTCATATGGATCCTCTTTATAAAATAAATCACCGATTTTTATTTTTAAAAAATGGAAGAAAATAAAAAAAAAATGGTGCGTGGTTTGTGTAAAAAAAACTGGAATGTCAAATAAAAACGTGTAATGTTCAGTGTGAATGGTTTTCGGGTTTTTGAAAAGTTTTCGCCGAAAACTGGTTTTGGGGTTTGGTGTGAAAAGCCTATAAGTTAGGAATCAAGCACTAAATCCACTGCACCATTGCCACCCATTAAACATTAATTTATTTGTTTATATAAAGAGATCCTCGGATCATAAAACTTTTACTGCTTACACCCCGACTCCACAGGACATACAGATGCCCAACATCGCAACCAAAATCCAATCAACCAATCAGCAGATTTTTTCTCGCTGGGCAGTTCATGTCATGTCGTTTCATTTCGATCTCACCACTACTTCTATTTTTTGCAATAATACACGCCCTTTAGACTCCAGATAACAGTAGAAAGACCTTTTTTAATATCCAGCTACCTCTAGATACAAGGAAAACCAGAAAAAACTCACACGCACGTGAAACGTCAAATCTCATGGCAAGCTTTGAACAGCGTTAATGTCTTGTTCAAAAGTTGGTTTTCTTCGACATGTCGTCGACAAGACATGGATTTTTCAGGCTCCATTTGATTTTTATTAGACATGTTCATAGTCTTGGCATCGTTCATGGCAGGTGGAGCCAGCATGTAATGGATTGAAAACAGGAGTCCATATCTTAAATAATAAAACAAAAAAATACAAAACTATAATTAATTTAGAAAATATACGTACACTTTGAATTTTAATTTCATTTGTTTTGTATTTATTCTTTTTGTAGACGCAGCATATGACGCTGTTTAGATTGGGAAGGCTGAGACCGGTCTCACGCAGTGGCGATTCCTCTCAGTTGGCTAGGTTGGCTGCGCCAACCCTATAATTTCGTCTTAAATACACGTACTACAAACAATTTGTTTGTATTAAAACTTGAGAATAAAGTATCCTTTTATGTTGATAAAAAAAACAACACCCCAATCCGTTTAAATCATTATAAAACCAGCAAAACCTATTTAAATCGAGCCATTCACTGTAACCCCTACGTGCTATATTAATCCCATACAAAGTAGGAATCTCTTTTCTTTCAAATGGCCGTGTTGGCTACACACATTTGCGCCAACAAATCTCATACAAACTACATATTAGCCGTTTTCCTTTGGAGGTGGCGAAGTACTTACGAGTAGATGAAAACCCTAATCTAGTACTACCAACTGCACATGCTCTCATGCGCGAGTAGATCAAAGGGCACGGTAGTGCCCAGCTAAGTTCGCGGCACTACACCCTTTTTACAGGAACAAACTCAGGCGATTTTCAACCCCCCTCTAACTTCAGTACCAATAAAGTCAGAAACTTCAAATTCGGAGTATTTGCTGAACTGATCAAACACAGGTGGCTCACCAAATTTCAACTCTTTAGCATAAGTAGTTCCCAAGATATAGGACTTCAAAAATCGCAAAAACCGTAACTGACTGACTCACTGACTCACTGACTCACTGACTCACTGACTCACTGACTCACTGACTGACTGACTCACTGACAGATCATCAAAATTATGGAGCACTTCCCGACATCGTAGAAACTTGAAATTTCGCACAACGGTAGGCCTTGTGGTGCATACAAAGGAAAAAATCGAAAATCTGTAATTTTCTATTCAGGGGGCGTGGCATCCACCCACTTTCTTAAATATTCTATAAATTATATGGAGCCTTTCCGATTGTTGTAGAACAATGAAAATGGGTAAGTCGGTAGGGTTTGAGGTACTTAGAAAGAAAAAAATTGAAAAATTGGAATTTTCCATACAGGGGGCGTGGCATCCACCCACATTCTTAAAAATTCTTATAAATTATATGGAGCACTTCCGATTGTTGAAGAACGATGAAAATTGGTAGGTCGGTAGGGTTTGATGTACTTAGAAAGAAAAAAATTGAAAAATTGGAATTTTGCATTCAGGGGGCGTGGTATCGACCCACATTCTTAAAAGTTCTTATAAATTATATGGAGCACTTCCGATTGTTGTAGAACGATGAAAATTGGTAGGTCGGTAGGCCTTAAAGTACTTAGAAGAAAAAAAATCGAAAAATTGGAATTATCCATTCAGAGGGGGTGCCATCCACCCACTTTATCAGAATTGCTATTATTTGTATGGAGCACTTTCGGTTGTCGTAGAATTATGAAACTTTTTAGAGCGGTAGGGCTTGACTTTCACCTGGCAAAATAAATCTTTGCAAAAAGGAGTGAAATCACAACAAAAACATAAATGTTAAAAAAGGAGCCAAGTTCTTATGTGTACAAGAAACCTGTGCGTAAAAAGTCAGCCAAAAAAAGTAATGAGATCTAAAATATATGCCAAGTTTTAAGTTCATGAAGTTTAATATCAAATATCTGAAGTAGAGTAATATCGAAACAATTCCAAATCATGACAGAAATTTGGTAATTAATGATTACTGATTAAAATTTGGTGGATTTACTTGGCAAGTTTTCTCTTAAATACTTACTTAATCACAAATTTAAAATGTATGAAAACTTGACCAGTGAACCCACCAAATTTTAATCAGTAATCATTAACTACCAAATTTCTGTCATGATTTGGAATTGTTTCGATATTACTCTTCATAAGATATTTGATATTAAACTTCATGAACTTAAAACTTGGCATATATTTTAGATCTCATTACTTTTTTTGGCTGACTTTTTACGCACAGGTTTCTTGTACACATAAGAACTTGGCTCCTTTTTTAACATTTATGTTTTTGTTGTGATACATTTTACATGGGAAAGCAGTTTGATGTGTTCCATTGAAAAAAGCTGGCAAAGTACTTGCAAGTACTTCGCCACCTCCAAAGGAAAACGCCTATTATTCCCGATGTGCTGTGTCACTCTATCTTTAAGAACAGACCCACAAAAATACCCACACAGGTTGGCTCTATTGAAAGAGCCAACGCCTGGGTAGAAAAATGTGAGTTGTTTGCCGACCAGTACCCACCAGTGGAGAACCTAGTTATCTGAAGCAAATGTCTTAGTTCGAATTTTATATGGTTTACTTGAAAAAATCATAACTCCCATCCTACTCATCCGATCTTCAAGGTTAAGGTCTTTAAATAAAGCCAAAATGACACGCTATATTGTGTGAAAAAATCATTGAAAAGGGGTAAAAAATTTCATACTAAAGGGGTGATTAAGTCTGCCTTCAATTCGATTTGCAGCATTCTAAATTCAAAAGTTGATGAAAAATTTCACAATTTGAAAAAACAAAAAATGCTTATTTTTTGCTTATTTACTCTTCTAAGATTATGTTATACAATGTCTTACCATCAAACCTACATGAGCGGTGCTAAAATTTTTTTTAATGATTTTTTTACAAATTAAATGCGTTTTAATTAAAAAACTGATCGACATAGCTTCATTAATATAATGATTACTCAAACAAATCTGCATGAATCTTTATAATTAAGGTTGTAAAATACTGTCAGTAAGATAATCGTTAGATTTATAAAAAAAAAAATATTATTTTTTACATGGTAACTATGAAAAAAATGTAAAAACAATTTGAAGTAATGTTTTTTTACACCCACTTAATGGCATTAATATCAAAAAACTTCATATAAATATTGAACATAGAAAAAAAATTTTAATCAAGTATTTAAATTTAGTATAAAGACTAAATATATGTAGGTAATCACAAAGTTGTACATCCAACACCAGAGCAGGAAATAAATATTATTTGAATTTAATACATTTAAAACATGCTTTGTTGTACATTGTTCCGGCCTCACTAAAACGTTAATAACTTTTTAAATTACCAACGGATTTTAATGAATCAGATTTTTTCGATTAACAATTAAAAATACTTTTATTTTAGTGTATCATACATCATTGTAAACCATGGAAAAGCTAAGAAAAAATGTACACAAAAAAAATACCTTTAATTTTTGCATATGAAAATAATTGAAAGAATTCAGTATAAATGTAACTTATCAACATTGGTATTTTTTTTTAATATTCCAAAATGAGGTGTCAAATAATGGATTATAATACCTAATTTAAATTATTTTCAGTCAAACAAAATTATAAAAAACTTCACAAGAAATTTTAGGGGGAAACAAACTTAGGGCATCTATATAAATATATGCTTTTCGAGCACATTTACCAGAAAAATACATAGCTTGAATATTAAGGAACTAAAATACACCTTATTTATGATTTAGTATTTGTCTTAATAAATCAGAAATATCTAAATTATAAAGCTCAATTGGAAGTAAAATATCAAAAATGTGTTTTTTAAAAAGTCTCACATTAAAAACTACTAAATTAATCCCCCTTTTGGCAAACTTTATGGCTTATATTTATCAACCAAGTCCACAAAATGGATTTAATTTTTCAAAATTTTATTTCACCAATCCTAATAAAAAAATTGATATATGAAACATTGCTGTACGTTGCTCAAAAGCTTGAGTATTGATTTTCAATTTATTAATTAATTATAAGAAAATTCACATTCTGATAATTTCCAAGGTAGCCGTAGAAACCAAATAAAATCAAAAATTGTCGATCCAACTGCATTAAATTTGCTATTAGTCGAGAAATACTGCTTTGATTTTTAAAAATAAGGTGTCTATTGGCGTTTTTCTATTTTAGCTCAGAGCAGATCAGATCAGATTCAAAACACAAAAATAATTGAATCAGAGGGCTCAGATAATAAAATTTTCAATTTCTGAATCTGATCTGATCTGCTCTGAGTTAAAAAAGAAAAACGCCATATAGAGAGATTAATCCTCAATTTTTTAGAGCGTTACAGTTTACAGGTTACATTTTCATAAAATTTGAGTAGCTGAGATGCCTCGAAAGGCTTAAAAGCATGTTTTTTACTATATTTACAATAATTTCATCCTTATTTTTCAAAGTGTTTAAATATATGTAATAATTTGGACTAATGTGTCAATAGAGAAAGAAATGTTGTCGAAGATAAGAGAAAGTGAAAATTTTTAGGAACCGGTTCTCGAAATTTTTTTGAAAATAGAGTGACGACTGGATTTTATGTAGGTATAGATAAATGAGTTGTATTAAAACTCATTATAGAGGAAAAAAATTAAAAAATTTTGCTTTTATTACATTCAGCTTTGATCAAAGGATTATTCGTAGCCAACCCAGAACTCAAGACCAGAAATCGCCACTGGTCTCACGGCGGTTTCTGCACAAGAGAAGTGGGGGGTCAGGGATGTCGTGAGGCATGAAGAAAACATAAACATCCTACTCATGAGTATCATTTTGTTGTTGTTTCAATGCGCAAAACATTGAAGTTGTTGTTGTTTCTATGTGTTTTGAGGCGCCTCAAATTTTCTAATGTAGACACGATGAGACTCACGAGTCCGGACTCAATTTTCCCAATCTAAACAGGCTCTATGTTATTTCATTTTGCACCTGCCAAAATGGCTTTTTTACTTTCTTTCCAATCAGGAGATTAGAAAATTCAGAAATCTGAAAATCAATATGAAGATTTAATCTTTGAACACGGCCATTTTTGACAGATAAAGTTGCCGGCAACAAAGTTGCTCAATGGGTGGGGGCAAGCAACTTAAAGTTTCCGGCAAAAAGTTCCGCGAGCAACTTCGAGCAACCTTAAGTTGCCGGCAACTTAGTTGCCTAGTGGGCGCTCTTCCATATAACCCAATGTTATTGGATTGGGAGCAACAAAAAGTTGCTGGGGCGAGCAACTAAAAGTTGCCTAGTGGGCGCGAGGCCTTAGTCTGCATCACATGACCCGAATTTTCCAATGACGATCTTTTTGTTATTAGGGCTGTTCATAAACTGCGTATAGCCATCGTAAAAGTTGTACAGCCTTATTCATTAGATTCCACAAAACAGATGAATAGTTATACACTGTATAAGGCTACTATTCAATGTTACACAAATTCTTATTCATAAAACATTTTCCTACCCATTATAGTTATACACATAGAGAACCTATATTATCTATAGTCGCGACTCGTACCCCTCTTGCCTAAAACACCCGCAAGTTTTATTTGAGCTATTTAAGAGAAAACTCTCTTAAATTCCCTGTTCGTGAATACGTGTGAAGTGTGGATAAAAAAACAAAATGTCGACAGTAGCTCAGAAAGGTGACATTTTTTTTTAACTACCAAAAGTCAAAATGACAGCTAAAAAATCATCAAAAAACAAACAAATATAAAACATTAGCAATTGCACAATTTCTGGCGATCTTAATTGACTTATTTGCACAGTTAAATAAAATTTACTAAGCATTTTGTTTAAAATATAATAAAAAATATTCTAAATTGCAATACCGGAAGCTTTTAAAAATAAAATTGAACGATTTAATCAATTATATACCTACAACAAATTATCTTATCCTGTTCTTACAAAAGTAAAGTGTGCCTAAGGGGTTCAGCTAATTAATATAAATTCTTATAAAATGGTATCTAATCGCCCCTTATTATATCTTTCGTCCATTGCAATACTCATCACTGGCCTCTTTTGGCTGCGACGCCGAAATAAAAATCGTTGTGGGGACATGTGCAAGGATGAGAAGAAAATTGAATACCAAATAGAAAACCACAATGTGTTCTTAAGAATAATATCCCAAAAAAATCAGCATTCATGAATATAAACGGTAGGTACAATTAACACCTCCGAGATGAAAATCCTGCAACGAAACTGTTCGGAAAATCGGCCCCCATCAAAATAAAACAAAACAATAACAGACCATCACCCAGTAAGCAACTGCCAATAGATTCCAAGCACAACAATACAAGTTGCTGAAAACAAAACCTTACGTTCCATCGATGAAAACTATGAGAACCTGTCGTCGCCAGTGGATCTTCCTGATTCAGTTCCTTTAGCTGAGTCTTATCGAAGGCATTTATAATGATGTTGTTGTGAGTGTAGTTATTTCGGGAGCCCATTTCTTCATACAACAACCACTACATCCCTCACATCCATCATTGGCGACTTTACAAAGGTGCCTATATGACAGCTACAATTCATGTGAGGCACCAATGCTTCCTGGAATTGAATTGAACGCAGTTTGTGTGATTTGCGTCAACAGCGTATGGCATCGAGTACAAATCGTTGAAATTGACGCTGAAGATGATCAGAATTATATTGTTGAGTTTTGGGACTTTGGAGGCCACTTTAATGCTCTTAGACAAATTAGGGCAGATTTTATGGGAACACCATTCCAAGCAGCTGAAGGAATACTGTCCAATTTTCAACCAATTGGTAAATACAAACTCTTTGCTATTATTAACTAA
This sequence comes from Dasysyrphus tricinctus, assembly GCA_963921185.1. Taxonomy (NCBI): domain Eukaryota; kingdom Metazoa; phylum Arthropoda; class Insecta; order Diptera; family Syrphidae; genus Dasysyrphus; species Dasysyrphus tricinctus. The sequence goes on along the minus strand of OY992530.1, from coordinate 78,912,172 downwards.
ACAAATAAATTATTGCTTTTTTTTGTTTTGAACTAAATGGTACTTGCTGGTCGCCAAAAGCAGCAGATATCTTATGTAAACTTACTAAAGGTAGTCTTACAAGCACAAGTCGCTGGTTACAATAGTCACAATATACCGGAAATATGTTTATTACCTTGCTTAGGACCTAAAGTAAGTAAAAATTGAATTTAATTTGGTTTGGTCGGATGAAAAAACAGTATTGATTTACATAAAGCAAATAATCTGTTAATTTTTAATTTATTAAATGAAATTATGTAATAAATAGTTAGTATGGTTCTACCCCGGACAAATTGTAACAAAAGAAAATTTTGTGCGAATGGACTCAGACCACCACCGGTAGCCCATGGGAACATTGGTATTTACCCGTTTCCAATATCATAATTTTTCATGCTGATTCGAACTTTGATATCAGTTTATAAAAATTGATCTTTCAAACCACCGTTTTTTTATTTTCATATGTTCAAAACCTACATTTTCATTTCCACTCTCTACTGAAATACTGTAAATATTTTCAAACAATCTTGTTTCTTTGTGTTTTTCTAGTAGGTATATGGTGTTTTAGAAAAAAATTAATTTAAATTTCGTGCACCGCGTGATTTGATGCTATGAATAAAAAATGCATTTGAAAACCATATTTTATTAAATAAGGAAAAAAATCAGTAGGTTTATCTCATATATCCTTAATTATGAGTAAATAGAGTTTTTCTAATCATTTCATCAACTTAGTTTTTCCTTGTTTTTATGAGTACTAGATTGGTTTAGGTATTTGTTTATATCTGGAAAAATAAAAGTCCCACGACCATTTGGTATTTTGTGTTTGACTAAAAATTGACAAAAGCATTGAATATTAAAGTCAAAAGAAGTACTTAATAACAAAATTTGTAAAAAACAATCAGTTTGAACGATTTATTTCTTATTATGTTTTCAAAATTTTGAGTTGGAAGGTTAATTTTTCAAAAACTATTCACGTAATACACTTAATCTAGATAAAAACATTAAAGAATGGATTTCTAACTTTACAAAAAATTATAGCATAATATTGCAAGTAATGACATTGGGGTTTAATGTGGCTTTTAAGATTTAGGTAAAAATTTGTATCACTAAGTTGGATTAGGTCTTTGTTTATATCTTGAAAAATAAAAGTCCCAGAACCATTTGGTCTTATGCGTTTGACTAAAAACTGACTAAAGCTTTGAATATTAAAGACAAAAATAGTACTTAAAACATAAAATTTTGAACCTAACTGCAAATTAATTTCTTTTGTTACAATTTGTCCGGGGTTAGCCCTATATTTTCCATAGATTTACCTGACTTAATGTATTAAATATTGAGCATGCGGTTCATATTAGCACTAAGTGTGCATATGTATACTCAAACCAAAAGTCAGATTTTGATTCGCTGGCTCGAATTGAAATCGGTAAATGCCATCTTAAAGATGATTCAAATTAGAATCTAGGCATGTATCAACCATTGTCCTAGGATGGATACTTTGGAAGTTACATCCAAGAAGAAATTCCAATTTCTTCATATTAGCACTAAGTGTGCATATGTATACTCAAACCAAAAGTCAGATTTTGATTCGCTGGCTCGAATTGAAATCGGTAAATGCCATCTTTAAGATGATTCAAATTAGAATCTAGGCATGTATCAACCATTGTCCTAGGATGGATACTTTGGAAGTTACATCCAAGAAGAAATTCCAATTTCTTCATATTAGCACAAAGTGTGCATATGTATACTCAAACCAAAAGTCAGATTTTGATTCGCTGGCTCGAATTGAAATCGGTAAACGCCATCTTTAAGATGATTCAAATTAGAATCTAGGCACGTATCAACCATTGTCCTAGGATAGATACTTTAGAAGTTACATCCAAGAAGAAAATCCAATTTCTTCATATTAGCACTAAGTGTACACATGTATTTTTGTTTTGTATTTTTTTTTAGGTTTTGATAGTTGTTCTTCGAGACTTTTTTTAAATAGTTGTTTAAATTAAAAACGGGTTTGGGAACCACGTAGGGCGTCTAAATTAAGACTTAGAAGCATTTAAATTATTCAATTATAGCCAGTGGTTTTCAAATGCAAGCGTTTTACATCTACAACTTATATGAATTTCATATGAATTTCCTTATGAAGGTTTTGATACTTGTGCTTCAAGACATTTTTTTTAATGTTTGTTTAAACCAAAAACGGGTTTGAGAACCACGCAGAGCGTCTAAATTAAGACTTAGGAGCATTAAAATTATTCAATTATAGCTAGTGGTTTTCAAATGCCAGCGTCTTACATCTACTACTTATATGAATTCATATGAACTTCCTTATGAAGGTTTTGATACTTGTTCTTCAAGACACTTTTTTAAATATTTGTTTAAACTAAAAACTGCTTTCAGAACCACGAAGGCCGTCTAAATTAAGACTTACTAGCATTTAAATTATTCAATTATAGCTAGTGGTTTCAAATACAAGCGTTTTACACCTACAACTTATATGAATTCATATGAAGTTCCTTACGAAGATTTTGATACTTGTTCTTCAAGACTTTTTTTTGCATATTTGTTTAAATTAAAAACTGGCTTCAGAACCACGTAGGGCGTCGAAATTAAGACTGAAAAGCCTCCTGTTCATGAGACAGATTGCTGAGGTCTCTGAGATCTTATTTTTCTGAATATGTTCGTTTATTTTGTTTATCTTTTATTTTGTCTTTATTTATAGATCACAGTCCGAGCTGGGCCAATTAAATCCAGAAGTTGCCATCAAAAAATGCCTGAATATGTCACTGCTGAATTATCGTGATATTCTTATCATATCTTTTTACTGTATTTAATTTTGTATAATAATTTACAATTTATTTACTGGATGCTTTTATCTGTGTTTGCTTATGAAATTTTAATAAAATACAAAAATTAAATTTTTGCTGATAACTTAAGAATTTTTTACTTGCGATTGGTTATAAAGGTTAAGTATTGATGTCGTGAAATAAAAACTGAGATAGTAATCAAACATATGTCATCACGATGATAGAGAACACCAAAAATTAATGGCTAACCGGTTGCAATCAAAATTTGTATGCAATCATTTCTATCACCTGTGGAAATTTCAGCGTTCTAGCCCCACTCCTTGAAAAGTTAAAAATTAATTATTACATAAGTTCAAATAACCATTGCATAGTTTTAAAATTTACGATACAAAAACAGGCAACCATTCTACTAATTTGTCTTTGCTTTAAAAATAACTTTCCCAACTCCTTACAAAAAAAAAAAACTCTTTTTTTCAGCTCCTGTTTTAGCAGTAAAAAAATGTCTTTAATGATGTTAAATTTTGTTCGATTACAATGGTAGGACTTTCCGTATTGATCAGTTAAAATAAACAATATTATATGATTACTAATACTATTTAAAGAATAATGTTTGCATTAAATGATTCGTCATCTTAACGCCGCGTATTATACGTTGTTGCACAATAATTACCAAATATTGCATTGATACCTCAGGAAAGGTAAATTATTTCAGATCAACATCTTTTGATTCTTCCTTAGTTGGTGCTTGGAAATTGGTACCAAAAAGACTGTTGTTGCACACAACAATGGCAAAATTCTTACGGCCGATTTTGTTAAACCGACCCCCACCAACAAATTCCCGATCTTCAACAATAACAACAGTTTGAGCGGGGTTAGCGGCATCTCCACATTCTGTATAACTCAAGCGACGGTGCATCTAATAAATTATTTAAATTATTCTTTTTTACTTTTGTTTAAGGGAATTTATTAAATTTCTTACAATGCACAAAAGTGTAGCTGGATGCATAATTTCCCAGTTAGGTGGAAACTCATTACGACCAACAGGCTTCTTGATGCATTTGTATCAGTATTTGGTTGCCAATTATGTTGAGGTACACTTATTTTACACACTTATTATACACACATTGCACATGGGAGCCCTAATTTTTCCAAGCAAAAAAAACAAGATTAACCATTGGCAAGTCGTCAGTTTCTTTGTGATTGTTCATAACCCTGAAAAAAAAACTATGACAAAATTAAGTTTTCAAATATATCTAAAAATATACTTCTTTCTTTTTAGGATTTTTTCGGAATATGTTTCAAATACAAATCTTATGATGCAACTAGTAGCACTATAAAATACATAATCTAAAAATATCAAAACCATCTCTTTGGTTCAAACCGTTTCAAAATCTCATCGCAAACCAATTACCTTTTTTCAGATTTTACTGAAATTCTGAAAAAAAATCAATTGGGCTGTGATCTAGGAATGTAACAACAATTTTCTTATGAAAGATACTTTGTGAGTTATACCTAAGAACAAATCCCATTTTCTTCAAATTCCTACTTAAATGTAGGTACCCTCTGACCAAAAGTCAAATTTTGAACCGCTGGCTCGAATTGAAATTGGTAAACGCCAATTTCGAGAGGATTCGAATACGAGTTTAGGGATGCATCAACTATTGTCCTAGAATATATACTTTGGGAGTTACACCCAAGAACGAATACCATTTTCTTCAAATTCCTACTTAAATGTAGGTACCCTCTGACCAAAAGTCAAATTTTGAACCGCTGGCTCAAATTGTAATTGGTAAACGCCAATTTCGAGAAGATTCGAATACGAGTTTAGGGATGCATCAACTATTGTCCGAGGATAAATACTTTGGGAGTTTCACCCAAAAACGATTACCATTTTCTTCAAATTCCTACTTAAATGTAGGTACCTTCTGACCAAAAGTCAATTTTTGAACCGCTGACTCGAATTGAAATTGGTAAACGCCAATTTCGAGAGGATTCGAATACGAGTTTAGGGATGCATCAACTATTGTCCTAGGATAAATACTTTGGGAGTTGCACCCAAAAACGATTACCATTTTCTTCAAATTCCTACTTAAATGTAGGTACCTTCTGACCAAAAGTCAATTTTTGAACCGCTGGCACGAATTGAAATTGGTAAACGCCAATTTCGAGAGGATTCGAATACGAGTTTAGGGATGCATCAACTATTGTCCTAGGATAAATACTTTAGGAGTTACACCCAAAAACGATTACCATTTTCTTCAAATTCCTACTTAAATGTAGGTACCTTCTGACCAAAAGTCAATTTTTGAACCGCTGGCTCGAATTGAAATTGGTAAACGCCAATTTTGAGAGGATTCGAATACGAGTTTAGGGATGCATCAACTATTGTCCTAGGATAAATACTTTGGGAGTTACACCCAAGAACGAATACCATTTTCTTCAAATTCCTACTTAAATGTAGGTACCCTCTGACCAAAAGTCAAATTTTGAACCGCTGGCTCGAATTGAAATTGGTAAACGACAATTTCGAGAGGATTCGAATACAAGTTTAGGGATGCATCAACTATTGTCCTAGGATAAATACTTTGGGAGTTACACCCAAGAACTAATACCATTTTCTTCAAATTCCTACTTAAATGAAGGTACCTTCTGGTTCAAACTTAAATTGGTAAACGCCAATTTCAAGAGGATTCGAATACGAGTTTAGGCACTTCAGATTAATATCAAAATCTTACATCACCATGATTCTTCAAGAATCGTTGATGATGCTTGAATGTATAAAATTTGCGTTAATGCACTGTTTATCAAAAAACCACACATGACAAAAAAAACTCGAACTATTTATAATGTACTTACCATGAGCTTAGGTCTTCCTTATTTGAGTGAGGATGCTGGAATGTTCTTCGCGCTTCCTTTCGGCGCGGATGTGTGTTCCCAATGTTCTCTTTAAGAATTTCAAAGCACGATTATCCCTGGACAGTTTCAACAATCCCATGGTTTCCTTCTTGTAAGGAGCATGGCAAACCACTTCCCGAACAAGATCCCTCATGGATGTTCTTTAGACGAGAACCACGTAGTCCATTGACTTTCCTGTGACCGATGTATTTAACATTTTTTAATTTGGTTGATTTATGTCCCCGGTTGAGACCAATACAAAGTTCGTAGCAAATAGCCATTGTACTCTAGACGACAATGGGTGGAAAGGACATAGCTAGTGTCAGGTGTTGCAGGTATTCGCGCTTTTTGTATTCGCCTCTATAGCTTCCGTCGTTTTTGTTTACATGGACGAAAGTTCGTGGACACAAAATAGAATTTGTTGTATTAATTGTCCTGAGCCCAAAAACAAACCAATAAATATTACTAAAGTTGCTACACTTTCACGGAGGCTAAAGAGGACAATTCAATAAGCGCGAACACCACACCTAGCACTATGCCTGGCCAAAACACTTTTATTTTTAAATCACTCACGATGAAAACACTTTTTCGCACATTTTATTTTGTATAAACAGAAACTTACACGTTTTCTGAAAAGAAAAATATTCTTTTTGCGACCGACCATTTTCAAACTTTTTTTTTACTTTTTTTCATCTGTCAAAATATTGAGCTACAAGTGTACATGATTTGGTAAAAGTAAGGCAGCTACGCATATGGAGTCTTAAGGGTGCGCTTCTACTTTTTGGTGCATTTTCTTTAATTTTAACAAAAAAAATCATAATTATTGTTTAATTTGTATGCCAGAAGTGACGAAAATTATTTTTGTTATAGTTTTTGTTCAAAAAGAGTTTAAAAAACCCAATTGTATTAAAAAGAAAAAAATATTTTCAATTTTTGAATTCAACGGATTCATATTTTAAATATCTGAGCGCAGGGTAGTCCACAAAATTTGCGCACAGCGCTGTGACCAAATTTTTGTCGCTGTATTGGTGCGGTCTCCATTTAAAATGCACGGGGAAACTAATACATGCTCATAAATTTGGGCAAAATGCTCTCACTTCAGCTTGTAGGGTGAAAGAGAACAAACCCCCGGAGTCGCGACTCTAGATAATATAGGTTCTCTATGGTTATACAACGCTTGTGTCAGATAAAGTACCAAAAAGGGAAAATCTATTACATTTTACTTGCACATCTCTAAGAAAACATCAGCTGTTCGTGAAAAATCAATAAAAGAATCATAGAGTAGGTATATTATCTAGAGAACCGACCGGTACCCCCCCTTGCCTAAAACACCCGCAAATTTTATCTGAGCACATTTAAGAGAAAACTCTCTTAATTTCCCTGTCCGTGAATACGTGTGAATTATGGATACAAATTCAAAATGGCGTCAGCAATGGTCAGTAGCTCAAAAAGGTGACGTTTATTTTTTTATTATTATTAAAAGTCAAAATGACAGTTCTCGGTTGTCATTTGTGCTGTGGGGAAGTTATAAATTTTTAATGTTGCATTCTGCAAACAAATATTATCTTCAGCCAAATCCAATTGTGATTCCTGCGATGAACTAGAAACAGTTTTAGAAAACATACAAGATGATCTCAAAGAGCATCTATCGGCCGTTGTTGTTAAATCGATGAATAGTCACATTACAGGTATATACAATCCTACCAAGGAACCTGCTCTGGTCTACTTCCGTCGTGGTCTTCCGTTTCTTTATCATGGCCCAATTACTGAGGATGACATTATGCACACATTTGGCGAGAATCGGGATCCCGTGGTTAAGGAATTATCAGATAACAACTTCGAACATCTTACCCAAGCAGCAACTGGACAGGAGCCACAACAGGCGATTGGTTTGTATTCTTGTAAGTTGATTGATTGTAGATGTATTAGATTGAGATTTTTGTTCACACTTTTCTTGAATTCCAATAATCTACTTAGCTATTTAAATGATTGTGTTGTCTGCCAGAGATTGTATGCTGTCTGGGAAGCCGTAGGAGCAGCACTAAAACGTCGAATGAATGTCGCTCGAATGAACAGATTACAAAACGGAATTGCGAAGAGATTCAAAGTTCGAGAGTCTCCAGAGCTCTATTTGTTTCCTATAACTTAATGTGAACTAAAGGTTTTTTTCCTTTTAGCATTCGTCAGGGTAAATATTTCAGATACCGGTTAAAAGATTACGCTCCAAACAGCTTCATTGAATTTGCTCAAAATATTCACTTGCAAAAGACGAAACCAGAAATAGTTCCTCCAGTATCAAGTCCAATGTAAGTTGTCTTTTTATTTTCAATTTCTGTTATAGGTAGTTACTATGTTTTATTTCTAGGAATAATTTCCTTAATGACAATGTGAAGTCCATTCTGGATCATCCCCAACTTTATTCTTATGGAATAGTTGGTATTGCAATTGCAGCTATAACTGCACTACTGTGCAAATGTGTATGTTCAAAAAAGACCCCAACAAGGGCGGAGAAGAAGATAGCTATATAATGATGAATTAATGGTTTCATTAAAAAATTATGAATAATTTTAAAAATACCTACCCGTCCCAATTATTCCAGATGTATGGAACTTTCTTTTCTATTTCTTAAGCTGAATATTGTAAATTCGTGATAGTTTTTTATACTTGTTTAATATCTTAATAAATAAAATCTTTGTATTTGTACATATTTCTTTTACAATGATCAAGCAATATTGAAGAAAAAAAAGCTGCGATATATTTTTTTATATTTCAATTTAAAGAGGGCCAAAACGTTAGGCCAAATTCCTTACGCATGATTTGTAAGGCAAAAGACATTCAAAGTAGATATAAATGCAAGTGAACTACGCAACATGCATTTACACAAGAAAAAGAATCACATGCATTTTGGTATAGGCTGCTTACTAGGGATTGTTATGTTTGCATTTGGGAACTTTTTGCTTAGCAATCAACAATCCTTCATTTACTTTTCATTTGCGGTATCTTTTTTTTGGCCGTTTTCAATTCGATCAGAGCAGCTTTGTAGCTCTAAAAATAAAAGTACTTGCTGTTCAACTGTTAAGGAAACCCGATTAGGTTCGGTTGAAAATATCTTCAGTTCTATTGAAAGTATCCTTAAAATTATAGTCAGTTATGTTTGGGAATATGACAGTACCATTTCCTATTTTGAATACAAAAATTGACTTGTACTTCTGACATCGAAACCCCTCGCCTACAAATGTCGTAGAACAAATCTATCACTTTTGTATTCGATATCAAGACGCATGTACATTAGGGTGGTTATAAAAAAAGGTCATCCCGGATGGGCCCAAATCGGCTCTAAATGAAGAAAAAAAAATCCCTAGTTTTTTCAGATTTTTATTTTCATCTCCTATAGTCGCTGTAGGGGTAAATTAAATTTTCCCTTTTTTGTGCATACTAGAAAATTCGCGTAGGATTTGCCAACAAAATTCAGAGCATGTAGGTGGGAACTGTACAAGAAAAAAATCCTATCGGAGGGGGCTAATATCTCCCCCCGCTTGGACGGAAGGGGTAATTTCATAAAATATTTGCATGAAATAGAAAAAAATTAATTAAAAAACAACGGCAATACTAACAGTAATGTTTTGTAGCTTTTTGGAAAGCCAGAAATCCATTCTTACGGTTTGTTTTTAAATTAAGTTGTTTTAATGAACAATTTTGGCAAAAAATTTAATTATCGGTTTGAAAACAGATTTTTCTGAAATTGCTTATAGTCCAGTAACTTTGCTGTTTCATAGGACTGAGACCTTGCGTCAGGTCCGGTAGTTCTGATTTTTTGCTGAGTTGTTTATGATGTTGGCCTAGTAATAAATCCGATTTTTCGACCTCAAGCGCCGAACGCAACATTGGTAAAAATCCAAAAAACTGCGAATTTTTCACGGTTTTTTCACCTAGTCCTTCATTTTTAATTGAAAAACTTTTTGCAGTCAGCTGAGGAGTGAACTAAGCATGAAGCTTATCAGAAACAGATGTTCTACACAACACGATATCAGCCTATACACTTGGTTGTAGGAGACTTACGATATTTTGTTTCATGTATGTATTGAAATTTTGAGAAAATCTCAGAAACCGAAACTTTTTTTGACTTATAAAATACTAATCCATTTCCTCTGTCTGTTAGAGAATTTTTCACATCCCACATGAAAGGATAAATAAAACAGAAGAATGTTAACATTAAGTTAATATAGAAACATTCATAGCACTGAAAGAGTATCAACTACTAAAAAAAAGTTTTAAATACAAACAACAATTAGGTTAGAGTAAACACTCAAACAAAAGTTCTATCAATTCATACTTGTTTTTGAAATATCAAAAGGTTCATAAAGCGGGCCATTCACGTTAAAACTGTCGCAAGGACGGTCCGACAGACTTCAGTCGTATACGAGAGGTTCTACCGTGAATGTTCTTGTTGTACATCGAACCTTGCGACTAACAACAGGTCGGAAGTCCCTTGAAAATTTCAACGAACCTTTCGACACGACTGAAATGTCGTATAGTGAATGTCAGTTTTTGAGTCAGTCCGGGCGACCAAACTACTCAGTTTATGAATAATCGTCAAACTCTTTTCCATTTTTAGCATTGTTTCTACGATTTGCACTGATAAAAACAAAATCCACCCATACTTAGGGTAGTTTTTAACTTAACTCAAGGGCATCGCACGTTAACCATGAAAATAACTAATCTTTATCACGATACTTTTTTTTTGTAAAATTGACTGGTTAGTTTCCGAAATTAAACTATTTATTTGTACGAAAAATAACTTAAACCCCGACATTTTAAAATTAATTGGCCTCAAACACGGCAACCAAATACCAAAATATTTACATTTCACAAATTGTCATCTGTCACAAAAACAACAAATGTCAATAGCTGCGTTTTTTTGTATGTCCATATGGAGTTTGGTGAAAAAAACGACATCGGGACATTTCAACATTTGCCTTGGTCTGCCATTTTGTTCTGAACTATCTTATCAACAAACATTTGACATTTCTATACAAATTATCGATAACGCAACGACAACGGTAGTCTGGCAATACCGTTTTATCGGGACAAAAGTTAACTCCAGTTAATTATCTGGACTTAGCTAACTCTATATGGACATAGTTGTTGTTGTATTTAACATGTAAATTGTTTTGCTTTGTTGTCGTTTTTTTCACACAATTTTATCTGGACATGCAAAAAAACACAGCTAATATATCCTCCATTTTTAGCTCAATTGTGGTCGAAGCTAAGGGCACGTAGCCATACAAACTTCAAGGGTGCGCTTCTACTTTTTGATTATATTTTCTTTGTTTTCAACATAAATATTCATAAAAATTACTGGATTTTTATGGTAGAAGCAATAAGAAACTATATTTTATATAATATTTGCTTAGTGCCCTATTACACGACGACTTTAGAGTCATGACTTTTTTCGAAATTAAATGAGTGCGAAGGTGAGATCAGATGTTTTTTCTCGTTCCTACTCATTGAATTTCGAAAAAAGTCATGACTCAAAAGTCGTCGTGTAATAGGGCACTTACGAAGAGTTAGAAACAACAATTTAAAATAGAATTCATTTTCTTTTTCAAATTTTGAATTCAACGGATTCCCTTTTTGAATATCGGAATTGAGTTGAGCAAAACTGAGCAAAACTGAGCCAAAATCCATAAAATTTTCTTTACTGGTGTGCGGCTCCATTTAAAATGCATTGGATAGCTAATACATGCGTATGTCGTTCGGAGGAAATCCTCTCAGTGCAGCTTGTAGGGTGAAAGAGAAAAAACCCTGAAGTCGGTTCTCTAGATAATATACCTACTCTATGAAAAGAATAATGCTGTCGGTTCGGGTCTTTTCAATTTCTGTGTTAATAATTATAATTTTGAAGTTTCCTTGTGTCGTTTTTAGTAATATTAAATAAATATTTCAATAAAACTAAGCTATTCAATATTCCGTTTACTCAGTGCATTTTTATTAAAAGAAAAAGAACAAATCAACCCCCATTTTTCCTGCTGCGCCACCGGCGGCCGCCACAGCTCCGTTCCGTTTGGATTATTTTTAGTTTTTTTATAATACAGTTCTCGTTGTTATTGTTAATAGAAGGTACGCATTATGTGCATAAATTAAATAAAAATGTTTGAGATAAAAAATGTTTTGTTGTTTTATTTCATTATGCCTTTTGCTCAGTTTTTATTGGGAAGAATAGGTTATGTATGTGTGTGCAGGCATACATATCTGAATATTTCACTTCTGTGAGTGTATTAGTGACATTCCGATACGAATATATCCTTATATTACCACTATTCAACCTCCAAACGCGTTTAGCTTATAATGAGCCTATTCTACGTTGTATAAGTTTTATGAATAAGGTTTTCGCGTTCGGTGGCATTATAGCGAGTGCATAGCGCTATATACTGGCTATAATACGTTTATGAATAAGGCTGGTAAAGTTTAAAGCTTCGTAATTCTGTTACAATTTGTATGGGAAATTTGACAGATTTACGCAGTTAACATTACTACAAAGTTTTACAAATCGAACTAACCGTTTCTTGTATGGTGCTGAAAAATTCATTCGAGACTAGATTCCAGTTCTTCATTGTTTGACACGAATCAAACACTCTGTCTCACTTGCACTTCATTAGAAAAATTGAAAATTTTGAAGGTGCTGTCAAACTTAGTTCACTCAATTTTCAGTTTGATAAATAAATCATAGTTTTTCCAATAATCTTTCCATTTTCCAGTCTATCTGTCAAATGAATTGTCAGACGTATTAGCCATATGTTCCTTCCCGAGTTTCAAACAGATCGAAACCGCCAGATTTAGTGCAAACCCGTTCCATCATACTTGAAAAATTATGTACTGGTCCGCCCCAAATCTGACGGTCTGAAACTGTTTTGGACTAATGCTCTATATGTTCGCACCAAAATGAAATCCGAGATTTCGGTTGAAAACTTTAGATATTTTGAACTGCTGGGACAAAGTTTCATAGAAACTTCAATGAAATCTCAGTAAAAACTCTGAATTTCAGGGAAATCCCAGTAAAATTCTGCTCCACCAATAAGCGATCTCGAAATTTGTTTGCTGAAATCCCGGATTTCATTTTGGTGGGAGCATAGCATAACCAAGGAACAGGGTTATTCTGTCATTAACTTATGCTACATTTTCACCTAACGCTAATCTGAGATTTAATAAGATTTATTTCAAATCTTATTTAAATCTCGAAGATTTCAATGTCCACTTTTCTTCATTCAACCACACATACATTTTTACAACCCATACAATTAATAAAATTTGAACTATCTATCACTTGAAATCTTACCCCCTTCTTTACATATAGAACCACGCCTCCAGTATGCCTAGAGCACGATTTACAAATTATATGCTTGTAGCCTACAACTCGCATCTCCGACTCCTCTATTCCATCTGTTATACAAGTTTCCGAAAGCATGATAAAATCAGGATGGTAATTTTGTATTAATATTTCCACCTCACTCTTGTTGGCTAATATAAACTTTGAATATTTAAATAATAAAAAAGAAATGAGTCTTAATTTCGCCTTGTTTGCTACAAGTAATAACTTTTTTCAACTAGTCTCCTCTGATACACCTCACAGTCGTCAAAAGCACTGTGATTTGTGTTTAAATTTAACTTGAGTTCATTATTCATTCTCACACAACTCAGACACTCAGATTGTTCATAATATGCATTCCACTTGCCTCCCACTTATTGCTATCCACTTGCATTCCACTTGCTTGTCTCCCAACTTGCTTCTCAACTTGCTTCACTACTGGCTTCAAAACTTGCATGCCAGTTGATAAGCAAGTTGCTTTGGTTTCTTTGTGTTAGTAAACAAATTGCAACTTGCTTGCAAGTACTTGCTCGTGTGGCCTCGGGGTAAAACCCAGGCATTTAAAACATCTTTTCACATACAGCAACTCCTGTAGTAGCGCTGAAATAAATGATAATGATATTTCGTTAATCTTGGAGATTAGAAATTAATCTTGCTAAATCTTCCTAGGACAAATAGTTTTACAAATCGAACTAACCTGTTTTTGCATGGTGCTGAACGTTTCATTCGAGACTCGATTCAGTTCTTCATTGCTTGATGCGAATCAACGGTACGTGACTATTTACCTCCGCCGGTTTACCTCTGCCAGTTTACCTCCGCCAGTTTACCACAGCCAGTTTACCTCCGCCGCTTTACCACCGCCAGTTTACCACTGGACAGTTTACCACCGCTACTTTACCTCCGCTGGTTTACCTCGAGAGCAGGTCAGGTAGTGTGAAATTTGACGTAGAACTACCTATTTTATGCTTACAGGGTGCTTCCCTCGTAGTGCGGAAATTTTCTCTGAAAGTGCAATAAATCGGTGCCAATAAATAAGAGGTAAGTATAATTTGAATATCGCGTACTTTTTAAGACCGCACTAGACGGAACTGGACTTCAGTGGAACTGAACTGCAGCTGAACTCCAAAATATTTTTTGCGGAACTGAACGGAACTTCAGGGCGTGGCATAGTTTGTCAGATTATCAACTTTGCCGCTTAGTGCGATATAGCTCATACAATTTCATACAAAGAATATTTTGAAGTTCAGTTCCGCTGAAGTGCAGTTCCGTCGAGTGCGGTCTTACCTTTGAATCGAAAAACATTTGTGGCACTAATAGCGAGTTTCATTCACGAAAAGACTTGCACTTATTGTCAAAATTAATTAAATAAATAAACAATAAAGTTTTTAGAAGCCAAACAAATTGAAGTTTTATTTTAAATTTACTAGTGCATCAGGGTGTCCTCTTTTCTTTCACGTTTTTTCTCGAATTAAAACACCTTTTCTAATTTCTATTGATTTTTGTTCCATACAAATCCCTTTAAAAGATCATATTTAAAAATCTATTTGAAGAAATTAAAAGCAAAAGCTAAGGCTTTTAACTATTATCAAATGAACAGAAATCAATGGGCAAAAAAAGAAAAATGGCTGCAGTAATTTAAAAAGAAAAAAGTGAAAAGAACAAAAATCCTATACTAGGGGAAAACAGGGTGGATTCGTACACTTTTTACTCTGAGCTGTATAGAAGAAAAACTTTTAGTTATTGCAAAATAACTTTAATGCTGCTGTATACCCTATATATTTGTCTATAGTTGTAGTGAAGTTAAGTGCCGATACAAACCACTATGGAGACGCAACGGTAAGATTTCTGAAAAATGGAAAACGTACGAATCCACCCCACACGCGGGGTAGCTTCGTACATAGAGAAGGGTGCATTCGTACACTGTGGGGAGCTGTCGTAAACAATAATTAAGAAGACTTTTTTTTATGGAATTAAACATTTATTCAGATAACAAAACGTAAAATAAACTCTTAACACAGTAATAAATAATAGATAATAAAAATAAATAATATAACAAGCTATAAAATAACAATTCAACTTCGATAAATGAATAAAACATAAAATAAATAATTCATTATAACATTAAGAATATTTTATGGCAGATTATAAATGGTGAGATCTGTATTGAAGCAGTTCTTGTTGTGCAAGCTGATTTAGGCGGCGGCAAAACACAGACTACGTCTGATAAGTACACTGTTCCTTCATTCGTACAGTACGAATCTACCCCACTCATACCCGTACGAAGGTACCCCAACAACACAATTAATAAAAAAAGTTCAAAATAATAACAAATAATTGTTATTTTCACAAAATCAATGTCAATATATTAATTAAAGACAGTTATTCAACCTAATTATAATAAATTGAAACTATAAGTGCAAAACTTTTTATGAAAACAAAATATTAAAGATGAATCAAAAAATTACTTACGGGAACCGAAAACACGTATTGACTTGTCACAAAAAATGTCTCCGCTAAACAGAGGTCGCGGTTTGCTGTTAGTGTACACACATGAACCGACCTCTCTCACACACAAACACAGCTTGCGTAACATGTTCGATAGTGTAGATATGACAACTGTACGAATGTTCCCGCTGTACGAATCTACCCTGTTTTCCCCTAATTTGTGTGGGAAAAGAATGGCCTAAGAGGCACATGTTATTGACCGTGGATACATTTTTGGTCGAATATTGTTCTTAGGGCATAAACTTTGGATTTAGGGAATGTTTTCCATTGAAAAATAATTTTGGGAAATAGACACCCTAATATTAATTATTATTAAAGCATATGACAGAAGAACAAAATGAAGTTACAATGTTGTTACATTCAATTTTGTTTTATATTTCTGTCCCTTTTAAATCGTAAAGTAGTTATTGAATGGATTTTTCACGTTGTTGCTTAAGTGTTAGATTAGGTTTTTCAAAATCATAATTAATTAGACACTTAAGAGTCACTACGAAGTTGCAAAACTTCAAAGTCACAAAACAGTTGCAATTCTGTTTTAAAAATCAGCAAATTGCAATATGGTGACATTGAGACACATGAATTACAACTCAGTAACTATTAAGCCACGCCTATTATTTTTTAATCTTACTTAATAAAAAAAGTGACCTTAATATGACAGAGCTGGAACTCAAATAAGTTAAAATTAAATGAGAGCATTCAATAACTTTGCAGCTACCCTTCTGAAACTAAATTTTTGAATTTCTTTTTGCAAAATTCAAAACTGTGCCCCTTGGGCAGCTTAAGGTAAGACTACACTCGACGGAACTGCACTTCAGCGGAGCTATAGGTGTGTTTTTTCCTTGCCTGAATGGGCTTGGATGAAACGACCGGGGCTAATAGCCATTCCATACTATCCCATTGAGTATTAACACATGTCAGAAAATTGTGAAGAAAATCATGTATAATAGTGTGGAAGCAAAATTCTACACACACAACTTGACAGCGCATCCACCACGATTTGACATGTTAATACATGAAAATATTTAGGAACGGTTCTAAAACCATCACACTTTATATCCAACTTGGGGGTTTGAGGCTATGGTGAAACTAATTTGTTTGGATACAAGTGTGGAAGCAAAATATGAAAATTATTTCAGCACACAAATTTGGCAGTCGTATCAAATTCTTTCCCACTTTATTCTGACATGTGTAAATACTTTGTGAGATAGTGTAGAGGCACTTTAAGCAATTCGCTCTGAATTTTCGGGGCTAGCTACGTTGTTTTTTTTTTTTATTTAATTTCCTATCCATGAAAAGGTGTGACAAAAGTTGTTGAGAAAAAGCACAAATACTTATCCAAAAGTGTAAACTTACAAATACATACACTGCTGAAACATCCGGCGAGTAATCTGACATTTCATTTCACTTGCCCACTCACTCACTTTTACTAGCTAAATCGATTTTCGACGAAAAATGACTCATCTCACTCACTCCCTGTGGTTTCGAATTAGCTAAATCTCGGCACAGTTTTCGCTTAGTGCGATATGCAGCCAATTTCTTCACAGAGTACTTACGTTAATACCGGTACTAGTCCTAAAGTTGATACTCAAATCAGTATATCTCTCATTTACCCTGAGGCCAGACGAGCAAGTACTTGCAAACAAGTTGGCTGCATACACTACCTGTCAAATTCGTAATTTGCATTCCACTTGCCTCCCACTTGCTTTCCACATGCATTCCACTTGTTTGTCTCCCAACTTGCTTCTCAACTTGCTTCACTACTGGCTTCAAAACTTGCATGCCAGTTGATAAGCAAGTCGCTTGGGTTTGTTTGTGTTAGTAAACTAATGTGTATGTATTGCAACTTGCTTGCAAGTACTTGCTCGTGTGGCCTCGGGGTAACCCGCGTGTGTGTTTGAAGAAATGAGAAATACTGATTTGAGTACTAACTTTAGGACTAATACCGGTTCTAACGTAAGGACTCTGTGAAGAAATTGGCCGATAGTGGTTTTTTTTTTGCAAGTCCCAAGGAATTGGACGAAAAGAACGACATCGGGGCTTAGCGACACCATCACAAAAAAAAAATGGAGTTCCATACAACCATCGATAACAAGTATGAAATTTGTGCCAGTAACACAGTTCTTATCTGGGCTAACTGGCTGAACAGAATAGAGTGCTGCAACTGGAGCTGCAGCTGCAACTGGAATAGCTGTCAAAAAGTGTCGTATGTGATTTTTTTTACGCGCCCACAATGCAGCTGTACAGCTTTCTGACATTTTAGTATCGAAAATAAAAATGAAAACAAAAATAAAAATTAATAATGATGAAAAAGAAGCTAAAATTGCTTTACGTCTTTATGAGACATTGAAAAGAGTTTAAAAATTACTTTAACCCACATGTAAACACTCTGTTTTGCTCACAATTTCAAAACGTCAAAAAAGCTGCAAGCAAAAGTTAAAAGTTGGCCAACTTGTCCAGTTGCGTCTGCAGCTCCGTCTGCAGTTGCGTCGTGTTCTGTTCGCATCATTGAATTTGTGGGTATTCAACATTTTGACAGCTATTCCAGTTGCAGCTCCAGTTGCAGCTCCGTCTCCATTCTGTTCAGCCAGTAAGGCTAAGCCCCGAAAATTCTCTGGGCTTAGCTTATCCCGAAAGGGCTTAGTTGTTGTTGCATTTATCATGTGAATTGCTTA
Source organism: Dasysyrphus tricinctus (assembly GCA_963921185.1). Lineage (NCBI taxonomy): Eukaryota > Metazoa > Arthropoda > Insecta > Diptera > Syrphidae > Dasysyrphus > Dasysyrphus tricinctus. The sequence continues at coordinate 78,893,918 of OY992530.1, read as the reverse complement.
GCCCCGACGTCGTTTTTTCCATCCAAGCCCATTCGGGCAAGGAAAAAAATAGACCTAATCTGACCAACTATGTCGCGGGCTGAAGTTCCGTTCAGTTTTGTTGCCGCAAAAAATATTTTGAAGTTCAGCTGCAGTTCCAGTTCTGCTGAAGTGCAGTTCTGTCGAGTGCGGTCTTACTTTTAAGCCATTTTGAAAATTTTAATTTTGAATAAAATTAACTTTGGTGAGACTATAGCGAGACGAGCAAAACATGCGCAATGCCAAAAACCACGTGTAAATGTCACGGTGAGATCAAAGCGAGACTATAGCGAGAAACACACGACACAGATTCCCGTGTAAATGGGCTTGGCGAGATCACAGCCAGAGCGAGAGCGTTCCTAAATCCCTAAAGCTGGCCATACACGACCGAGCCATCCATTCCATTTGGATCGTTTGGATTTCAGATTGGCTGAAAATCCAAATGGATCGGTGGCCGATCCACCCCACACACGGCCGATTTTGGATCGGCACAGGTCCATTTGGATCGTTGGCTCGGTCGTGTATAGCCAGCTTAACTACATAGCCCGGAGGCCACATGAGCGAGTACTCGCTAGCGAGTTGAGTACATACATTAATTGTCAAATCACTCGCCACTCTACTCGCTTCTCAACTGGCTTCGAAAAAGGCAAGCCAGTTAGCTAGCGAGTAGAAAAGTTTCGATGTATTAGTAACTCGCTAGCGATTACTCACTCGTATGGCCTCAGGGTAAGCCAAAAAAGTGAAAAAGTTGTTGTGGACACCTGAAAGCAGAAATGGTTCGGATTAGTTTTGTTTTGTTTATGTATTTATGATTTTTTTTTTATGCCACGAATACCTACCAAAACCTCCTGCCTGATAATGGTATCTGAGTAGTCCATAATAATTTATGTAGCCTATCCGATGACATAGAATGCTCAGCTGTAATTAGATTTCAGAAGACAAATTAATTTGTATTCCAGAAATACAAACACGAATCTATAGTTATAGAAATTACTTTTACTTACCTTCTTTTTGATTGAATCCCTTTTGTTTGACAGCATAAGCGGCTTGCGTCTCGGCAATGGCAAATTTTGTTGTTGTTGTTTAATGCTTTCTTTTTTCTGAAAATTGAAGAGATGGTAATATTAAAGTTGTTTTCAATTCTTTTTTTTTAGAATACTTTGCTTACCTGTTTGTTCATTTCTTATTTGTTGTTTGATTTCATAAATATGTTTTCTTTTCTGGGCCTATTATATTTTGTTTTGATGATCCCTTTGGTTGTTGACATCTACTTTTGTCCCCTTCTCATGAGATATATTGCTCTCTTTTTTGCACTACGCGAAACTGCTCGAAACCATAATGGCCACCATAAGAGCTTTCAGGTTGCGTTCTTTTTGTTAACCATTCGCCTACACCTGGATTAGATAAAATTTGTTTTTGGGATTTGTGGCCTGATAGGTTGCGAATCAATTTGATTGGCGGTTTAAAATCAAACGATTGATCCGTTGAATTGAGAGGAATTGTGGAACGGACAGGATTTGAAATTTTGATTTCATACTATGGGTATGGTAGTCATAGTTGTGGAAACCGCCACGCGCTCTAGACAGCTACTTAAAAGTATATACTTACCTACCTACAACAAAGATAATAATTTTCAAAAATAAAGTTGTTAAATATATTCAAATACGCCAAACGAAAATCAAACATAAATTTGAAAACTATAAGAAAAATATTTGTTAAAATAAGAAAACAAAAAAAAAATGTAAGTTAGATTTAAAAGTGTTTAAATTTAAAGGAAAATTGAAAAGAAAAAAAAAATATATTAAAATTACAGAACATTCTTCGGAATTACTTATACCTACCTACCAACAAATAAACTTATACATACATCTCTACAACAATCTATACCTAAGTGGAAGTGGAAATTCTACCAAAATTTTAAATAGGGAAACCCATTAAGTTTGGGTAAGTGATTTTTTTTTATCAAATGAATTAAATAAAAAAAAAAAAAAAATTAATATAGATAAATATATATATATATGAAAAAAAAAAGAAATTTAGACGAATAGAGATCTAAAGGAGTAAAAAACAAAAAAAGAAAATACAAAAAAAAAAAATAAGAAAAGGATAAGACTATAGTTTCATAATATAGATAAAAATACATATATAGATAAATAATATAGTGAAAAGTTATACAAACTTTTTATTTTCTTTTGCTCCAGGCTTAAATACTGTTTGGCGATCACGAACTAAATACTATCAAGAAGTCGTGATCGCCCGCCCTTTTTTTATACGGGTCTATTTCTGCTATCTACAAAAGAAGAATCTCAAAAAGAAGAATCTCAAAAAGAAGAATTTCAAAAAGAAGAATTATTTGACGATTTCGAAATTGATTTTTTTCGTTACTTCTTTCATATTTTAATTGTGAATATTTAAAGTTAGTTATAAAAAAAAATCTTCATTAATATAACATATATATATATATCGACACGGTCATACCGTAACTATATATATATACATATAAAAAGTGCAGGATATAGATATACATATATATCTGCACGTCATTACTTATATATATATATGTACATATGCCCATATATATAATATATAAATGCATCAGACGTATCAAGCATGTGACGTCTCAATTTATGTTCCGGAGCTCCTGATAAAATTAAAAGAAAAGAATCGTCAACATCTTTCTTCAGATACATTGTTTTTTTTTGTTGCTTGGTGCAATCTTTTTTTTTGTAATTAATTAATTTTGTTTGTATATGAACTTCATTTTATATCTGTAAAAGTTAATAGGAATTTAAAGTTTTTTTGTATTTGTTTGTGGAAATCTGTGGATTTTCAAAGTTAGTTTCCTTTTTGACTAAGAGTAAATACAAAAAAAAAAATATATTGATATAGGTTCAAAATTTCGTTCGATATCAGATACTCACCTAAATTGGGCTCAATTAGGCAGGGCAACTGATAGGTCTTTAAAAAAGTTTTGAGAATTTTGGATGTGATAAAAAGGGAAGCTGACAATTTTTCCACAATACCTTTTTTTTTTATTAGTTGGAAATAAATTCCTACTTACTTAAAATTTTTGTTTGTATGTTAAAGTTCTTAATTGCGATTAAGGGTTACCATCCTTACTTTATGATTTATAAAATAAATAATTTTTTTTGTTTGTTTAATATTTTTTTATTGTTAAAATTTATTAACTAAAGAAAAATTAAATTTTTGAACAGGGTTACCACCTTTATGTTATATATTTCAAAAATAATTTTCTGTTAGATTTCATTTTTTTTGGTTGTTTTAAAAAAAAAAAAAAAACCTTAATAATTTATAATTTTTTTTGTATGTTTAGGGTTACCACCCTACTATTTTGTTGATGACAAATAATTTTTTTTGGTTTTTATGTTTTCTTAAAATTTATTTATTAATGTTTAATAAATACTTTCGTTGTAAATTGCACCATGATGAATGAAATTTCGGCTTTTTTTTGTCAAGCACATAGCTTGATGGCGTGCTAAGATTTTTATTTTCAGGGGATGTGGATGGCGACAAGACTTTTTGGTGAGAAATGAACTGAGCGGAAAAGTATGGTAAGCGAAGTCAAGGGGGAGCTATAACAACGGCCAATAGCTTCCAAGGTAGGGTGGGTCAGGCCAACGCTGGAAACCATCTCAGCGCCCTCTAGGGGTAAAACGTCCGTCCGTTCTTTTTTTTATTTTTATAACAATCTTCAATTGTTTTAAATTAACATTTCTTGTTTTATTCTATGGCATGATAAATGTTTAAGTGGCAGTTGAGGGTTGAGTGAGAGGACAAGTTCCCACCCATTTCCGGCGAGCTCTAGCCGAGCATCGCGAGCATGCCAAGTCCGACCACTCACCATAAAACCGTTAGATTTCAAATTTTTGAAATAAAATTTCTCAATCCTGCTACAAAGTACCAAAGTGAAAATTTCCATTTTGGGATAGTGTTTCAAACTGGAAAACTTATAAAAATGATAGTGCCCTACTACACGACGACTTTAGTCATGACTTTTTTCGAAATTCAATGAGTGCGAACGAGAAAAAACATCTGATCTCACCTTCGCACTCATTTAATTTCGAAAAAAGTCACGACTCTAAAGTCGTCGTGTAATAGGGCACATACAGAGTTACTTTTGTGAATGATTCACCGCGAATCGCTCCGCATTCCCGTTGGTTTGGGAGAGCTTTAAAAATATCAGTTGTGAATATTTATTAGATTTTCTTAGAACACGCTTGGGCAGCTGTCCAGCTAGTCAATGCCCAAATAGTTTAGGCAACTTGTTATTTATAAACGCATTCCAACGATTGCCCAAATGTGACCTCATTTATTCAGTGACATGCCTGTATTTATTCATTTTTGAATGAATTAATGAATTTTAATACGCTTTGGGACACGTTCAACTAGCTTTTCATTCATTTCAAAACTAGAAAATTAGAAAACCAGAAATATTTGCCTTATTTATTCATTAAACGTGTCTTCTTTGAAATAAGATTTGGACAGCCAATTTCAGGGGCTAACGCTGTGGCTCCATTGGCAATTTTTGAGGCAATTGCAATTGGAATAGGAATGGCAATTTATTGCTTGGGTGGGCATTTTCATTGCCAGGCAATTTCAATCATAAAATGTGTGTATAGAAATATTTGACTGCAAATGCTGTTCAAATCCCAAGTTTTTAATAAAATTTAATTTTAATTCACTATATTTTGTCATGTGCGTTCTCATATTCTAGGATTTAATTGAAAAAAATCAATAAAGAAGCTATTCACAATTACGGGGAATCCCATTTTTCCTCAATTTATTGCCTTGAAGATGGAAATCAATAATTGCCTCTCATCTTCTAGGCAATATTGCCATTGACAAAGCGTCTCCATTTGCATTATTAAAGGCAATAGCAATGAGTGAGGCAATTTATTGCCTCAAATATTGCTAATGGAGCCGCTGGGTAAGTTAGCCAATCGGTGCTAAATGTTTATAAATAACATTTTGGAGTTGGACAGGTGTCTAAAGTTAGACATTGCTTGGAGTGGGTTTATAAATACCACTGATTTTTCCCCGCTAGAACAGTTGTTTTGTGAAAAAAGAATATATACATTTTTTACTACACCAAAATTTAAGCTTTCTTTATCATTTTTATAAGTTTTTCAGTGAGAAATACTATCCCAAAATGAGTTTGAAAATGTTCACTTTTGTACTTTTTCTCTTTTTTGATTATGTAGTTAGGGGCTTAAAAATACTTTTTTGAAATTTTTGTTTTTTGTTTTTTTTTAAGAGTCCCCCTGTCAAAACTACCTTATCCGATAGCTATTTCATTTTTGCTGCCTTACCACAGTGGTTGTCAAAAGTGGAAGTGTCAGGTTTCGCAGATTGATTACATAGATAAAAAATATAAAGATGGGAATCCTCGGCTGTCAAACTGAATTGCCTACAAGCTCCGACCGTGGTGAATGTCATAAAGTTGCACTAGTGACCCTTATCTCACGCACACTAGTGCAACTTTATGATTTTCACCACAAATCGTCATGAGTTTTAATGGGTACGTTCAAAAAGTATAAAAACGGGCGAAACGAAATGTTAAGTGCTTACTTCCCTTTAAATCATTTCATTTCTAAATTGAATTGACGATTTGAATACAAAGGGTTAAAAAGTAATAAGCAACAATGTACACATATTGACAGTAGTTAATAAATCAATAATAAATACAAAATAAAACAAAATTATAAGTAAAGGATAATTGAATCGATGAGTGGGGGAAAAACACAAGCGCTTTTAAAGACAAATAGAAAACAAACCAAATATTTTTGTCTCAATTATTAATCTTATAATGAATAGATATTATTATAATAAATATCGCCTTAAAAACAACATTTTGTGAATCGTTTAGTTGTAAGCAATCCCTTGAATATTCGTATAAAAAAACTATTTGTCTGTGAAATATGAGGTTATTTTTTTTTAACAATTTACTAATCCTATGTTCCCACCAAAACAAAATCCAAGATTTCGGTTGAAGCAAACAAACTTTTCATAGAATTTTTTTTTAGTTTCCGATGGCAAATTTTTCGAAAACGATTAAAAATTGAAAAAAAAATATTTGTATTAACGTCTAACTTTTTAAATATTTATAGTCGAATTCATTAGATTTTCTTAAAATGGCTCTTACCCTGAGGCCACACGAGCCAGTACTGGCTAGCCAGTTGGCTACACATACTACCTGTCAAATTCCTATTCGTGTATATGCTGTGACGTAGGCGGCATGCCACACTGGCTTCTCTAGTGGCCAGCGTTCGGATCTTACTCCAAATGGAGTAAATCTACTCCGATTTTAAGGAAAGAAATTTAGCTACTACGATTTACCACCTTTTCAAGACTGAAGATGCTACCACTTCGTTCTATCTTCTGTGTGGTGTAGAGTGGCATTTTACATGCTCACTTAACAAGTCTGTTATGTTGAAAACTGTCATTAGACGCCGTAGTACTTAATGTATTTTTATCTTCGCTTAAAAAAGTAACATGTTATATCCAACAACAATACGGAACTATACCGAATTGTTGTTGTATTTAACATGCTACTTCTTTTTATAAGGAGATGAAAATGCACTAAGAACACACGCACTGACGCAACATGCAACATCGCTAGCATAAAACAACAAAAGCCATTGTCATTGTCATTACTAATGTTTAGCGTTGGTTTTGGAGAGCCTTAACTTATTTTTATCGCAAAATATGGGTATTCATGCAACAGCGTAAAGTCGTCGTAAATGTTGTAAAGTTTAAAACTTCGTAATTCTGTCACAATTTGTATGGAAAATTTGACAGATTTACGAAGTTTACAACCTTACGATGTTTACGATGAGTTTACTTATTTATTCAATACTAAGTACAAGCAGAGCTTAAAAACTAGATAACAATAAATACAATGTTAACGTTATATAAAGGGTATTCATTAAACAGCTTAAACTCGTGGTAAACATCGTAAAGTTTTAAACTTCGTAAATCTGTCAAATTTTCCATACAAATTGTGACAGAATTACGAAGTTTAAAAGTTTACAACGTTTACGACGACTTTACGCTGTTGTATGAATACCCTTATATATACATATGTACCTACTAACATTAACAAAGATATAATAAAAAAAAAAGAAAAATAAGAACTTAAACACATTACTATGGAAGGCTTGAGAGGAGGGTATTGCGAAGGGCTGATTTGGATATGTTGAAGTCAAAAACATTTGAAAAGTTGTTAGCATTACGAAGCATACGAGACATAGGATTATAAAAGGAATAGTTTGTACGGTGATAAGGGATACGAAAAAGGGGTACTGTCCTTATGTTACGGGGGTTGGTGTTAATGGAGATAGCATTCAGTAAGGCTGGGCAGTCAATATTACCAGTAAGTAAATCGTGAATAAAGACGATGTCTGAGGTTTCACGTCGTTTTTCTAGGGAATTCAGATTTAAAAGGTGCAAACGATCGACATAAATGGAGGGAGATGATAATTATCATCCCACGGAAGGCTACGCAGTGCAAAGCGAAGAAATCTACGTTGAACAGTTTCAATCCGTTTAATTTGTGTAACTTGATGCGGTGACCAAACTTGGGAAGCATATTCGAGAATAGGTCTAACAAAGGTAACATAAAGCGCTTTAGATACATATGGGTCTGGAAATTCTTTTGACCAACGTTTTATAAACCCTAGCGTTGAGTTGGCTTTAACAAATAGCAATATATCACTCTCTCGTTCATTTACAAACATCAAAATCAGCACTATGGGGAATTTATCATATCGAAATTAGCTGTGGAATTGTTTTTTTTTTGCTTTGCACTTTGAAATTTGACACTTCCTTCTCAATGGAAGCTGTCACTCTTAAAATTGACAGATTCTTAAAATTCCCTATGACGGTGTTCACATTGGACTGACTCCTCCGACTTAATTTGACATTCATCCTACTTCTTTTGTTCACACACAAACTAATGTGAACACCAGCCACAGTACACAAATCTAAGATACTGCGCAGGTTGTCAGTCGAAAATAAAAAATGGCTGTGAACGTGAGGAAGAAAACACACGTAAAAACAACAATAAATTAAAATTGAAATTGTCAGAAATAAAAATGACTGGGAACGTGATGACTTAAATACACGTAAAAACAACAATAAATACTGACATTTGACGAAAATTTTGATATATGCGCAGAAGAAACAAAAATCAAAACTCTAAAGATTACCTTTAATATGTGTACTGTGAACACCAGCAGACTCACTTTGAAGTTGAGAACTCGTTAAAAGAAAACACAAATCTGAGCTCGTTGAAGTACAGAGAGAGAAAGCAGTTGTCACAAAAGAAAACGTCAAAAAAAATCCATAGATTTTCAAAAACTTTAAAATATTCTGCCTGTTCTTGCCATCACCATGAAGTGGGAGTGAGATAAAGTACAGAGACGTCAAAAAAGTCGGAGGAGTCAGTCCAATGTGAACACGATCTATCAATTCATTCGCCATTTTTTTGGCTTTCTTGTCAAACGGAAATACAAAACACAACAGACGAGACAAGTGTGGTTCCGGCTTTATTCATCTTCAAACATTTTTTAGATCGCTAATCAAATTTATAAAATATTGAGTTCTAAGGGAATGGGCGATTTTTAGTTCATTAATATTTTGTGAAAGAAAATGTGAGTAAACTTAAGTTTTAATCCTATTTTTCCAAATATGCTAAGAAATAGTACTGCCGAACCCTGTTACTGGCTGCTCTACTGGCTTCCCAACTGGCTTCGAAAAAGGCAAGCCAGTTGACGAGCCAGTTGCTCAGGTTTGTATGTGTTAGTAAAAAAATGTGAATGTATTGCGACTGGCTAGCCAGTACTGGCTCGTGTGGCCTCAGGGTTAGAGGTCATTTAGCTAAGTCTGCTTAAATATTCAAGTTGCCATTAAATTACGTTACTTAAATTCTCATCTATAAACAATTTTCTATTGCTACTTAGCTAAAGGATTGTAATGTAATGTAACGTGAGAAAACTCACAAATGCATGTACATTTCAGCTGTTTTTTTACAGCTTCCAAAAAAAATGCAAACAGAACACGAGGGGTACTTATAAGATAGAAAGAGAAGCAACTGGATGAAGCATCTAGGCATAGTCCAATGCAAAAGAAATGAAACATTTTGGTTTGTGATGGTTTTATTTTCGTGTCCAGAAATTCTTTTATTTAATTTATTTACTCACACCTTGGTCTTTTGGTAGAAAAATATGTTGGGAAATCAACGAAATAATTTATTTTGCAACTTAACTAACGAGAGGAAATCACAAATCTTAAGACTTTCAATTAAGTACCTACAATAAAAATATCAAAACTCTAGCTACCTACATACATACATAGGCACACCCATATTTCTGTAATAAAAAAAAAAAAACAATTCTTCTCGAATGTCAAAATATGTTTAAATTGTTGATCATTCTTTTAATAAAGTCCATATGAACATGCAAAAAAACGCAGCTAGTATGCAAAATACGTAAAAGAGTTTTATATGTGGACGGCTTTATTTTTCTTTTTATTTATTGAACACGTCCCTTTCACTTATTTTTCACCATGAACACAAAAAAAACTCACCTCAGTATTATTATTTTATCAAACGTCAAAGTAAACAAAAAATTTTAGAATTTATGCTTTTGCATTTTGAAAAATTAAATAAAATAAATAGTTAATCGCGATATTTGTTGTTAAAAATTATTGAAACCGAACAGACTCAATTGGTCACAGCTCGCGAGGGATTGCGCACCTCTTGGCAAACGATTTCGCATTGGAGATTCCGGCAAAGAAGGAGGCATTATTTTTGCTCATGAGATGCCAGCTCAGATGCACTAATCACTTTCAATCGTGATTATTTCTCCGAAAATGGGGCTTGTATTATTGAAAATAATTTATTGCTATGCGGTATAGTATACCAGTCAACTAGAATCAGGCCGAAATGTAAAGATTCATATCAAATCAATGGTTGGCAATGTTGAGCTATGAATGGACGGTAATACGAAGAATGTAGTTAGTCTTAGGAATGGAGATTCAATCAGTTGTGATTTACTGTTCCAAAACAGATTCGGTTGCTTGGCAAAGATTTATTCCAACAGGTCCAGTTGCAAATCTATCGTTAAACGATACCATGAGCTCATTGGTCTGGAGAACCACTCCGAATGAGGCTGAAAAGCATGCTTCAATGACTCCAAATGAATTTGCCGATGTAGCATTTTGGAATGACTTTCCAAAAAGTGACATTGTCACTAATGCATTGGAAGCTTGAGTTCTATTATGGGAAGGGGCAATTTATCGAACCGGCCATCCAGTATCCACCAAAAGTCAAGAGTGTTGTAGATGGCTCTCGTGCATGTTTTCCACTCGGTTTCCTTCACGCCTTCTACTATGTATCCAGAGGAGTTGCTCTCTTTGGAGATGCGGTACATAGAATTCATCCTCTAGCTGGTCAAGGAATTAATTAAGGATTGAGTGATATGAAAAATGTAATCAAATTGACTTCTGATGCAGTATAAGCTGGAACTGAAATTGGGGACAAGCATCATTTGGTGCAATACTAACGCAGACACCAACCGAATATTGAGATATCAAATTTTCGAAAAAAAAGTATATTAAAAAATGTATTTTATTTCTTATACATATTGACGTGCAATATTTGAATTTTTTGGAATTTTTGTATAAATAATTTAATCCTAACCCGTTTAGCCAATAATGCTAAAATAAAAAATCCAAAATAAATCCAGCGCAAAATTGTTTTATATTTTATAGTAGACCGAACTTATTTTAGCACACAGACAATTTTTCATAATTTTTGAGCAAAATAAGATTTTTTCTAGGGTATTAACATTAATTTGTATTATTTTTTGAAATATTTTGAAGAATGTTAAGAATTCGTTATAAACCAAGTAAAAAATTGTTTTTGAATATTATTAACAATTTGGAAATTTTACACAAAAAATTTGGAATTTCTTGTTTAAAATGATCCAAGATTTCCTTTAAAATTAAGGCACATCATTTTTGGAAAATCTAAGTTTTATTTATTTCCAAAAATTAAATACCATGGCTTTTCACAACGCCATGACGATGAGTTTATTGGTCAAGCTCGTCGCCATGGCTGGCGTAGTGAAAACTTGCAATCTTAACAGGCTCTAATGATTGTGTCGTGACACAAAAATGAGATAGCTAGGTACATTGTACAATGTACATACCTTTTTCCTGCTTATAGAAAAGAGAATGGACCGGTTCAGCTACCTATACAACTATGTATATGTAGGTTTGTGTTGTTAAAATCTCTTGTGAAAAAATAGCTGATACAAAAGCAATTCAAGGTATCTGAAATTTACTGTAATTTTCAAGTAAGCTAGATAGTTATGAAGATAGAATACTCGAACGCAAGGAATGGTTCTTTGATGCACATACTTTCTTATGAAACATCATTTTAGGCAAACAACAATCAGCAATTTATCTGTCCATCCGTCTCATGCATATTTGAGTTTGCCTGGAACTTTTTAAAATATCAGTTACCTATAGGTTCCATTTTATATTGGCAAATGCAAGAGGGGGCAAACCATGATCATCGAAAGAAGATGTCAAGAGAATAGCTTCATATATTTTAAAAAGCGTATCAAAAATAAAGATTTTCCGATTCGGCCTGATCCAGAGGCAGAGTGGGGCAAACCATGAACTCGCCAAAAAAGAAGCATTTGTTGAAATTCATACTAAAATTGAAACAAATATGTATGAATAATAGATAGCTTTCGATCCATAAGTTAAAAACTAAAAAAAATGGATTTTTCTGTTTTAACTTGTTGTGTCACGGAATTTTAGTCACAAAGCTTAGGTTCGTATTCAGCATCCCGAAAACATAGATCAGGGAAAAAATCAAAACTATCTCACAATTTGGTCGTGAAGACGCTGAGGGCCCTATTGAGCACAAATTGACTGGACTAATATCTTATGGGGTTTTCCATTGGTAAAATAAATCAATTTATTTTTGATTTGGATCTGTCAAAATCAGCTTTTTGACAGATCCAAATCAATTTTAACCTTCCATTGGGCGGAAAAATTGATTTATTTTTTGATTTAAAATCAATTTTGCAGATCTAAATTTTTCGGCAGATTTACCCCTCCCTGCACTAATACCAAAACAATTTTGAGCTGTCACTTTCCTTATGTGGGTTTTGATGTGATTTTTTTATTTCGGTTGTAAAAATTGTGCTCAAAATACGAAGAAAATAATTTTTAATAGAAAAAGGAAGGTGTTTAATTAATTAATTAAGCTAATATTACTCTACCAAAAGTGGCCCTAGGGATGCAAATTGTTACGAGTAATAAGATACACGTGAAATTACACAAATACATTGGCAAATTCAAATCAATTTGAAATCGCATTCCATTGGCAACGAAAAAAATCAATTTTTAGATCGAAATCTGAATTTACCAATGGAAAACCCCATTAGAGGTTTCTAGTTCAGTGATCCTAGTGATTTAATAAACATATACATATGTACTTACATATTTCGGTCCGCTTCATAAGAAGGTCCAAATAGTTGATCGAGTAAAGAAAAGGTTTCCTAGATTCATTCGGTATAACAATGGTTTCAAGTTTTTTCCAGTTAAAAAAAATAAGACAGTACAAATTTAATAATAACTTTATTCTACTAAAAGCAATCGAAATTGAGCAATGCTTTTCAAAATCTTTTGTTTAAATCTATAAGCAGAAACTCCTACTTGCTACATGTCTTCGTTCCTCATCTCGGCTAGAGTTTCCAACTATTTGCCTTCTCTCGAACAATTAAGTAAGGAAGATATAACCACGTTGGTAATCCAATCTGGATTGCTCACTTCCACATATTTGCCTATGAATTTGATTCTGCTCCCTGATCTGGAATCATTTTTGTCGACATTAGAGGCAGTCTTATACAGTTTCAGTTTCAAAAATCGGCAAAAGAACTGTTCATGCTTGAGACAGACATTTTGAAGAGTTTGCAGCCAACGCAACGGCAGAACGACGAGGTCACATCGTTATAAAAGCATCCTGCAGCAAACACTTGACATCATCTGCAGTTACTTGGATTTGAATATGCTTAAAAAGTATGCGGCAGCTTCATGCAGAGGAGTAAACTTCCATACGTCTGTGACGTTTTTTACTAGCAACTCGGTTACTGCAAAGTTCGCATAAGAGCATTTGTTGTGCAGTAGAATGTCGAACTAGTCCTCCCCTGCTTGCAGCATGAACTTCAGCTCCATGTTCTAGAAAGAATTTCCACAACGCGAACTCAATTAAAGCCTGAAGCAACATGCAGGAGTGTCGAATGTCAGCCATGATGATTCTTCGAACAGTGTCTATGAATCTCCAGTTTTTGTGACTTGCAAATGAGGAGAAAGGACGCAGGAAATAATATCACGGTTTGGATCGACATTGGTTTCTTTATCCCGAAAAATGTTTTAGAATGCGGCATAATTTTTTTTCCTACTCAGTCAAAATTAATAATTAATACAAAAAAAAATTAAACAACGAGGCAGATTTGAGGACACACTAGGTCTGTTCCTTGCCGACTTTCAAACAGTTTGAAACCGCCAGATTTAGTCCGAAGTCGTTCCACACTTGAAAAATTGTACTGGTCCGCACCAAATCTGGCGGTCTGATACCACGTTTACATGAGCGGATCGAAGGATCGGATTTAATCCGGATCGAAATTTCGATCCAGGTATATGACGATGCCAGATCGAAAGATTGGATTCAAATGGAATCGAAGGGACAGTTTTTCTTTAATGTGTGCATAATTATTTTCGCAAAATAAATAACAAATTTCAACCATAAATATCACACCATAGGCTACAGAAGAAAAACCTAGCTAAATAGTCTGAAACGGAATACATAAAACGAACACACACCATCACTATGTTGTAATCTCGATTCCTCAATCCTTCGATCTAGGTATATACACTCCATTTTCGATTCGATCCAGCTCACCGAGCTAGATCGGATCGAGTAATCCGGATTCAATCCGATCCAGGTCTACATAGACCTAAATCCTGATTCAATTCGGATTCAATTCTCCATGTAAACGAGGTATGAAACTGTTTGAAACTGTTTGGGACTAAACCATGGAACAGGGTTTACTATTGAATTGTCAAGTCAAATAATTTTATGAATTGACAGACAGCTGATAGCTGTCGGAAGGTAGTTTCAAAATTATACACTACCTAACCTACTCTGGTGGTAAACCGACAGAGGTAAACTGACGGTGGTAAACTGTCCAGAGGTAAACTGGCGGTGGTAAACCGACGGAGGTAAGCTGGCGGTGGTAAACCGACGGTGGTAAAATGGCGGAGGTAAACTGGCGGAGGTAAACAGTCCTGCTTCGCGAATCAAATATTCTGTCTCTTTCGCTCTTCATAAGAAAAATTGAAGTGCCATTTGCATTTTTGAAAGTGTTGGCAGATTTAATCTTTTTTAAATCTTTTTGTGCGGTGGAAAAACCACCAACAAGATTTATTTAATCTAAACTGAGATAAACCATTTGCATTTTTGAAGGTGCTGTCGGATTTAATCTTTTTTAAATCTTTTTTGTGCGGTGGAAACACCAAAAAGATTTATTTAATCTAAACTGAGATAATCCTTTGGTGGAAACATAGCTTTATGAAGTGCGAAAAAGACAGAATGTTTTATTCCGAAGCAGGACTGTTTACCTCCGCCAGTTTTACCTCCGCCATTTTACCACCGTCGGTTTACCACCGCCAGTTTACCTCCGTCGTTTTACCACCGCCAGTTTACCTCTGGACAGTTTACCACCGCCACTTTACCTCCGTCGGTTTACCTCCAGAGTAGGCTAGGTAGTGTATAATTTTGAAACTACCTTCCGCAATCTATCAGCTGAAAAAGTCTCTTTGTTGTTCATTCGCATTCCAATGAAGATTCCGATTTGGACCAAGAGAATAATAATATTTTGGACGGCCTAGAAGTCTTGAACGACCATAAAAATAGCAAAAATGGTTATATCGTCCCAAAGATGCGCTCAGTGGAGGGTCTGTTGAAGAAAAGCCCCAAGGCAGTAAGTTTCTTCACAAACAACAATGGCTCATCTCCGGAGAGGATGTACGATAAGTTATTTGAAATGCTTCCCGATAGTCCTCCATACAAGGAGAAAGTAGGATAGGAACACTGGCGAATTTTCATCGGAGCAAGCCAAAGTGGACGTGTTAATCAAAAACTTCGATATGTATCTATACTAGCTCCCCCAAAAAATCGAAAGAGAAAAAAATCAGCTTCAACAATAGTCGCAACAGAAGCAGTAGCAGCAGCTGAATTTATCCAAATCGTACAACACAGCCCAGCTGCATCTTGCTCAAATGATGGTTTCGAAGAATTCGATGATCTGCGTATGACTGAAACACAATCAAAAAGAAGAAGCGCAAAATATAGTCGGATCAGATTTTGGTTGTTGTAAATGATATGGATCCGGATAGTTATCGTCAGAAACCTGCCATACAACACCACAGCCCCAGCTGAAATTGAATAACAAAGAAGCTTCTTCCAGTTTCTTACCGAAGACAACCTGTGCCTTGAGGAAAACTTTGAGATACTCATAGCGGAATATGCTAATCATCAAGAGGAAGCTGATAAGCTATAATAACTGAAGTTGTAGCCTCAACAAACAACATATCTCCTGAAGATCTAGTGTGAACTCAAGATTCAATAAACAATCTCCTGAAAGTATATGGAAATCGAAAATCAAAATAGAGAAGTGCAGAGTGTTATCGAAGCCTCACCGGACAAGCTATTCCCTATTTGCCGTTGTCAGACGCTTTTAAATCAAACTTCGATAAGAAAGATTATGCAAGTCATGGAATGGGGGCCATGGTTCGAATCAATATTAAATTGATGCTGGCCAAAAACAATTTGGTGCAAGATATTGTTTGTGGATTGCTCTACACTGTGAACGAACCGGATAAAAAGGACTTTGAATTTAGGTGAAATTTTAAGGTTCTACCAATAGTTGTTTAACATTACAAATGTTTTTTTTATTTGATTTTTAGAATATCGAGCATACTCCCATGAAGTCAACTATTCAATTTGAAATGAACAACCTGCTAAACTTGGAATATCGAGCATACTCCCATGAAGTCAACTATACAATTTGAAATGAACAACCTACTAAACTTGGAGGTATTTGGTGTTTTCAAAAGTAAAATCTGTGGTTTAGCAGCAAGCCTTCAAATCGGATGCCTGGCTATACAATTTGTGCTTAGAAATTCACTTAATTGACGTTTTATTCTTAATCGAATAAATAAATAGTTCTATTATTTTATTTTAAAATTAAATAAAAAAAAATATAAGATGATTATGCTGTAAAAAATATATTCTATACCTCTGCGGTATTTTTAAATTTGTGTGGGAACATACATAAAATGAATGTAAAGCAAAAATGCTAGATTTTCTTCCGTTTAAAAGGAAAAGACTTTTCAAATAAAACTACACAAAAGCTTATACTAGTATTATGTTATTATTAATGTAACGTTACAGGATTTCGTTCTTATAAAACTAAAGTGGCACAACAAAACCCATAATTCTTTAATATGTCCTATTAAAGCACTTTTGTTTTCAAACTCTTAACAAACTGGCCCTTAGTCTTCGTCACTGGTACTTGTCTTACAAAAAATACATAAATGTTTATGCGTTTTACCTTTAGACTTTAATTTAAAGTTCACACAAACGCATATAAAACAATACAATACAAAGTAAACGAAAATAAAGATTTTTGTACAACCAGAATTTTGAAATGCAATTTTGACGTACATAGGTACAGAATTTGAACCCAAACCCAGGCGACAAATATTATTGCAATAATAAAAATATGAAGTGAACACAATTTATGTGTTGAACCCATAGGGTTCCACATAACTTTATTATTGAAAAAAAAACTGACATAAATACATTTCAATTCATAGGTATTAAGAAGTCTTGAAAAAAAAAATCTAATGCAGTCCGATTATAATAGAAAACGATAATTAGTAAGTTTTGGAGTTTTGTTGGCAGGTTATTGCCATTACAGATCCATCACTAAAGGGAAAGGAAATATAAAGATTCAAAATTAACAACGAAATACGAAATATATATTTTCAATACATACAATTGTTTCATACGATGTAATTCACGGCAATGAATGATTCATCGTAAAGACGTAGAACCGAGTGCATAGGAAAAATATCTCTGTTGCTCAAGAAAACTTGACATTGGCGCTCAATTGATGCATCGCATTATACGAAAATTCGACTTATATCATTAAACACGATTTGCGGCTAAACTAAGCGTTATAGAGGCATCAAAGTTGACACCTACTTGATTTGCGAATAAATTAAGCGTCCTAGTGACTTATAAATCCAAATTCTTTAAATGCAAAAGAGACTGCATACACCCAACCTCGCACCCACCCCAAATCCTATAATTAGCCCAAGCAGGGGGGTTGCCCATACACACCTCGCTGTTTATTCGCGTTTATTTGTCATTCAAGGTACTCTTGCTCAAGAGAACTCAATTAATGCATAGCATTATACGAAAAATCAACTTTTATCTTTAAACGCGATTTGCGGCTAAACTAAGCGTCCTAGAGGCATCAAAGTTTACATCTTTAAACTTGATTTGCGGCTTAACTAAGCGTCCTAGCCACTTATAAAATGCATATTCGTGTTCTTGGAATGTGCCCGTTCCCAAAAATCAAAATTAAATTGTTAAAAAAAGTTTTTTCCAAAACTTAAAAAAAAATATTTTCAGTTTTTTCGGCTAAACTTTGGCAATTTTTGTTGTCTTTTTTTAATTTTTTTTCAAATTATGTGTGAATGATATTTTTTTCTTTAAATGCAAAAGGAACTTTGCATACACTCAACCTCGCTCCCACCCCAAATCCTATAATGGGCCCAAGCAGGGGGGGTGCAGGGGGCAGCATGCCCCCCATACACACTTCGGTGTTTATTCGTGTTTATTTGCCACCCAAGGTACTGTTGCTCAAGAAAACTTGACATTGGCGCTCAATTCATGCAAAGCATTATACGAAAAATTGACTTTTATCTTTAAACTCGATTTGCGGCTAAACTAAGCGTCCTAGAGGCATCAAAGTTTACATCTTTAAACTTGATTTGCGGCTAAACTAAGCGTCATAGCGACTTATAAAATGCATATTCGTTATCTTGGAATGTGCCAGTTCCTAAAATTCAAAAAAAATTGACAAAAAAGTTTTTTCCAAATCTTTCAAAAAAATAATTTCAGTTTTTCGGCTAAATTAATCAATTTTTTTTTCTTTTTTTAATTTTTCTTCGAATTATGTATGAATAATACTATTTTTTTAATGCAAAAGAAACTTTACATACACCCAACCTCGCACCCCCCCAAATCCTATAGTGAGTCCAAGCAAGGGGGTTTCAGGGGGGCAGCATGCCCCCCCATACACACCTCGGTGTTTATTTGTATATTTGCCACCCAAGGTACTTTTGCTCAAGAAAACTTGACATTGATGCTCAACTAATGCATCGCATTACACGAAAAAATTGATTTCAATCTTTAAACGCATAATTTGCAAATTGCATAGGAAAGAAAAATATTAATGAGCTGGCGCATAGTAGTAGAAATAGCGAGATTTTGATCGGCGGGATTTTGATTTTCGGGATTTTGATTTCCGGGATTTTGAAAAACGGGATTTTGACACGCGGGATTTCAACATACGGGATTTTGATTCGCGGGATTTCGACCGCAACCCATTTCAATAACAATCAGCCCTATCACGAATTCCATCGTAATCGGAAGCTTCCGATTCCGAATCCTGAAAAAAACTATCACAGAATTAATCGTAGTGTAAAAACTCATACAAATTGCCATTAGGAACGGATTTGTTGATAGCTTTTTTCGGGGTTCGTACAAGTTTCGGACTACGATGGAATTCGTAATAGGACTAGCTGTTTAACAAATATTTTACTTGCGATACATATGTAGGTATTATAGGGGAAGTTTTGGAATCGTGCAAAAAAAGATTTCGAGGTAACAATCAAACATGACATTACGATTAACGATGATAGAGAACACCAAAAAAGTGGGTTGCAAAATTCTGTCTGTCTGTCTGTACCTCGACCTACAGACTAAGGTGCCAGTTATAGCTATAATTGAAACTCATCATTGAAAATTTTAATGATTGATTTTGAGACGTTTAGGAGGAAAAATCATTTATAATTTTGATGGACAGATAAAGGTTAAGATTTAGTTAATATTTCTAGCCAAAAAAAAAATCAAAAAGGCTTAACTTTCAACATAAAAACACTTTGAAACGTTAGTTTCAAATGTCAATAATATTGCATATAAAATTTTTGAAAAAAAAATTTTATTTAGGATTTTTAAAAATATTTATTTTATTTTTGAAAATTCAATATTTCAAAAATCGGTTGATGAATTTTTTTGAAACTAGGTTTATAAATGTGTTTTAATATATACCTACTAAAAATTGGCATACCAAAACTTTTTTTTTTTAAATGTTACCAAAATTTAATATAAAAAAAACTTAGTTTTTAAGAAAACCACTTCAACGATTTCAAATTTTTTTTGCATATATTCATATTTTTTCAAGTAATGAAATGCCATACTTGTTTTTGAGCTCTCTAATTTTACTCTAAAATGCCATACTTGTTTTTGAGCTCTCTAATTTTACTAGTTGTTTATACAGTTAAAAGAACAAATAAAATGCTTTTTTATATTTTTATATATATTTTTCTAAAATTACTTTCATATTTTAAAAGTTCTTAATTCCAAGCAACTTAAACATAAAAGCAAGTAGGTACGTGCGATCCAGTCGTGCATTTTATTTTTGACCAGATAGCGTTGTACTAAATCGATCAGTGTGCGGCGGCTGCAAAGTCAATTTGAATTTGAATTGAACTGACTTTTCGTTGAAATTTTAAATTGATTGTGAAAAATAGTGTTGTTTCAAAGTATATAAATTAACACCTAACTAATTTGAAGTCTGAGAAGCCGGTAAGTCATGTTTAAATGAATAACTTATTTTATTTATTTATCATTTACCTATATTTATTTCCAGAATGATGGATACGTTTAAATCAAAGAGAAATGGTGACAAAATTGCATACGAGGGTCATACATTCAATTTTGAAAAATTGAGTGTTGACCGCACCAAAGCCTTCTGGCGCTGTGATAAGCGCATATCGGACGGGTGCTATGCAAGAATCCATACTTTTGCTGATTCTGGCAATTGTAACGAAATGCATTTTTAATTATTTAATTTTATTTTTTTCGTAAAATGCATAAGCCACTACTCCCCTACAATTTGGCGAAAGTAGGAGAAAAGTGTATATGTGTGAGGGTGTGAATCGTCACCGTTGAAAAGGCGGTGGCACTTTTCCCGGCAACATACAGGGGAACATAGATGGAGATGTCCAAAGACAAAATCCTCACTCATATCTAATAGTGCGAAAGTTTTCCCTCATAAGTGCCTATTCGAATTTTATTTAAAAGTTTTAATAATAAACAAAAAGTAAGATAATAAATGGTTTAAAACAAAAAAACCGTATTAAGATAATTTTTAATTTGTGTAGGAAAGAAAAAAACAAGTGAAGGTGAAATAAGAGAGGAAACTTAAGCCTAATAAAACTCTTAAATAAAGTCACGAGAACAACAGGTATATTATATCGGTATAGCATACCTACTCAGAGCCATATGCAGAGTCAAATTGTAGTTTTTTTTATATTGGTTATAGGAATTGTACCTGCTGTGCAAAGTTGTGATCACGGCCCCCACAAAGTGGGTGGCCGAATATTTTAGTCAGCGATCGGCAAAAGAGCTCGGGTTGGTGCAGTTTCTACTGTGGAAAAAAGTTTCGTAACCAACTGCTCTAAATAATATTGTGATCACCAGCTATATTCAAAATATCCGACATAAATACATTTCATACCAGACCTAAAATAAGGATCTTCGTGGCTCAGCCAGCTAGGCAACTGCCCGCCAAGTCAAAGGTCCTGGGTTCGATTCCGGCCGTCAACTTCAAACTTTTTTTTTTATTTTTTTATTGTTTTGGTTTATATAAATTTAGATTTTAATTGATTTTGCCCTATAGATCAAAAGTAAACTAAGTAAAGTCCTAACGTAATTTATAAAGAAAGTAAATTAGCTTCTTGTAGTGCACATATGTATGTATGTATATTTATACATTTATATGCTTAGCTACTTGAATGCACTTGTTTTAGCACTTTTTTAAGGGTAAAATTAATTGAATTCCTTTTTGATATTTCTGAAGCAGCTTTAAAGAAGATTTAACAGGTATCTCATCAGCCTGGATGCTGTGGCCACATCATCGTCAGCTGGATGTAACACCAAAAGGGGTGAGTCACCATTTACCTGCTCTTTAATAACTTAAGCTTGTAAATATAGAAGAGGATTCAAGGGAGGGGGACTATTGTGACATATCGGTAGTAGCAAGTGCTGTGCATTCAAACGCACATATTCTAGGCGTATAGATTTATAGATATAAATACGCGGTGTACTTAAGAGCTAACTTTGCAGTACGTTTAAATTAATTGTTTTGTTTTTTTTAGTTTTAATTTGTTTTGGTCGCACAATAGTGGACCATTTTTAACTTTTATTCGGTAAAAATTTGCGTAATTGTTTTTTTTTATGATTATTTTGATTTTTTTTTGTTGTTTAATTTATTAAATCTTTATTTAAAATGGGCAATAAAACTATGATTTATAACGTTTGAGCATAAAAATGAAAGCATAATGGGTTTTTAATTTGAAAGGATAAAGGATGAGGATCAACAATGTTGGTAGGGGTGGGATGAGGGAGTGAAGGATGGCGACTTAAGGGGTTGCTTAGGCGAGATAGGTAACCATGGCAGGGTGGGTAATGACTAGTGCTTCTCGCAACGTCATATCACCTCGACGTTGAGCCTGGCATGATTTTTGTCTGCGCGGTTCCGATAGGGGTCAAGAACCAACACCCTCCGACGAGCGTGAGGCCGGTCAAGCATGCCAGCACTGACCCCGACGGCAAGAAAGGAGCCCGCAACACAATTTCATCCAGCAAATCAGATCGCACACCCATGGAAGCGATGCTGCCGCAGTAGCAGTTTCAAAGGTATGCAATTGAAAATTGTTTTATTTGAACTTTTTTTTAAGATATTGCTCAATTATAAGGAATTATATAACTGTATTATAGACTTTTTCTGTTCAAGAAACAAAATTTCATTTACAAAGATAAACACCCAATAAGGGCCTTTTGAAACCGAAATATGGTGTTAGCCAGTTTCTGGCAAAGCTTCACTCTTTAATGATTTTTTCATTAAAATATACAAAGCCTTTCATTACAGGCGCAATTATAATTTATGAAACTAAACAAATATTTTTACAGGTCTTGTCAAATATAAGGGAAAGGGCAGCAACGACATTGGAATCAACGTCCACAATTTTGAATAGCGCTTATCAAAACCAATCGGTGGCTGTTAGTGGAAAGTTGCCAAACCACGACGCCTTAAGGAAGGTTGTTCAAAGAAAGCGCAACGCGATCTCTTGTGTCCCCCCTAACCCCAATAGGTTGTGCGACCTTATCATACCTGAGGAAATATGCCGCTACCAAGTGGGACCGGATGAAGTAGACAATTTTCTACTTCACGACTCGGGAGCAGAGAGCGCAAACCGGATAATAATTTTCGGAAGAGGAAGCCACCGGCAGTGGGCCCACAGAATGAAGAAATTGTATGTCGACGGATCATTCCGAATAGCCTCCAGACTATTTTACCAAGTGTTTGTGGTAATGGCGGAGAGGAATGGCTTCGTGTTTCCGGTAGTCTACGGTGTGCTGCCCAATAAGAATGAAATGACGTACATTCAATTCTTCAACGCCCTTAAAGAGGTTTGGCCAATGCTCGCACCGGAATCGATTTCGTGTGACTATGAAATGGCCGAAATAAATGCGGTTCGGCACGTATTTCCAAATGCCGCAATCCAAGGGTGCTTCTTCCACTTCGTTAAGAACATGAAGAAGAAACTGGCCGCCGAACATTTGATGGCAAGCTATAATGGCGACGCCGAATTCGCGCTATCGGCCAGAAAAATTGCAGCGATGGCATTCGTGCCTCCGGAGCGTTTGGAGGAAGCATTTGCGGAGCTGGTGGCAGAATCTCCTCCTAATTTGGAACCAATACTAAATTGGTTCGAAGATTACTACCTGGGTCGGCCAATTCTCACAGGTGGACGAAGACAGGCGCTTTTCCCACCAGAAATATGGAACGTCTATGAGCGGACCATAACCGGTGCCGCAAGAACAAATAATTTTGTGGAGGCAGCGCATCGAAGGATGCAAGTAGAGTTTGGGGAAGACCATCCAACCATTTGGAAATTTATCAAAACGTTGAAAAAAATCCAAAGTGGTAGGGACAAGCACTACGAAGAATTCGTACGTGGAGAGGAGCCACCAACCAAAAGAACAAAATATATCAGAGCGGACGAAAGGATCCTCCGAATTATTTCGGAGCTTCATGAGGATGAAGGAAGGACGCTCGGAGAATTTTTAAGGGGAATAGCCCATAATTTCATCATCCAGTTGTGAAATAATACATATATGTATATAGTTATAAAGTAAGTCTTAAGTATATTCCGTTTATTTATTTATTTTTTGGTAGGTATTTAAGTTAGTTTTAAGTTTTTTTCCTTTAATGTATTTAATGTATTTTATCTATAGTATTTAAGTTATTTTTTGTTAATATAACAATATATGTATTAATACAAACAAAAATTAAAAACAAATTTGAACAACTGGCCCTAAAACAATTATTTTCTCTAACTTAATTCGCTATGGAATTGATTTTACAGTAAACTTTCAATTAAATTTATTTATATGGTAACTTCATGCATAGCATGAGCCAAGTAATTAACATTTTTTATATAAGAAGGTTTTATAATACATATTCTATATACTACTGAAATAAATCAGCCAAGTAGAAGACTTAGCATTAAGGATTGGACTTGTTGAATTATTGATTCAAAATATTCTTGAAAAGCTAAATGGGAGCTTGGTCTTTCTATTCAATATCAAGAAATTTCTACGAATTTTTAGAAATTTCTTGAAATTGATGGATAGACCAAGCTCTCATTTCCAAAATATTTGGTCCTTTTGGATGATTGGAACGTTTCTGAGTTTGAATTTAAGTCCTTTAAATGGTTTTTAAAACCATTTTCAATTCAAACTTATATTTCGAAAAATTTGCATACAAAACACATTTCATGAGTTTTTTGAAGGTGGAAAAATGATGATACTACTTTTATATGCAAATTTTTTGAAATCCTTTTTCGAATTGAAAATGGTTTTCGATTCTAGTTAGAATACTTAAAAAGAAACTTAAATGCGTTCCAATCATTCAAATAAAGCAAATAGTTTGGAAATGGGAGCTTGGTCTATCCATCAATTTCAAGAATTTTCTAAAAATTCGTAGAAATTTCTTGATATTGATAGATAGACCAAGCTCCCATTTCCAAATTATTTGCTTTATTTGAATGATTGGAACGCATTTAAGTTTCTTTTTAAGTATTCTAACTAGAATCGAAAACCATTTTCAATTCGAAAAAGGATTTCAAAAAATTTGCATATAAAAGTAGTATCATCATTTTTCCACCTTCAAGAAACTCATGAAATGTGTTTTGTATGCAAATTTTTCGAAATATAAGTTTGAATTGAAAATGGTTTTAAGAACCATTTAAAGGACTTAAATTCAAACTCAGAAACGTTTCAATCATCAATAAGGAATCGCCCAAAGGTTATGCTCAAAGGACAACTAGACCTCATTCGAAACATTATTTTTGTGTTTGAAAGTTTATACCTATTTAGAGGATGGACTTTGAGAACCACTGGCTTTATATTTTCTATTTAAAGGGGAAATGAATTTTAAATAAAAATATGGTATCCAATTTTTAAATTTCTTTGCGTACGTTATAAGCTGTCCTTCAATCAAGTTCGAATGGCTGGTCGTATTTATTACACTTCAGATTCTTTGTTGCAGTGAGCCAAGCGCAGTTATAGATATCATCCTTTTATATATGCACACTTGTTGCGAGGCAAGAGGATGGTCGGAGGATGGTAGGTAGGGGCCTTAGGTAGGAATAAGGATTCAGGAAGGAAAGGGATAGGAAAGGAAACGGAATAGAATGCCTAGTTCGGGAACGCGGCCTGCTTGTAAAGCACGACTTAGCTCGCCGGAATGGGGGGGGGGATCTTGTCCCCGAAACTAGACCTCCCCTCCCAACAAAACACGTATCAGGCCTAGAAAAAGAAGGAATAAACGGACGGACGGTTCACCAACACTAAGGGTGCTGCGGGTGTTATTGCAGCTGACCATACCCAACCCTACCGTGGAATCCTTCGGTCATGTTTGGATTCCCCCTAAAACGGTCCAATACCGTTTGGATCACTCCACTTACACCGCCTTGCTTAGCTCTCCATCCGCACCCCTGAAAATTTTCCTTAAAAAATCATGTTTTGCTTTAGCAAAACAAAGAAAAAACTGATGGCTTCGTTTCTTAGAAAAAGCATTACAAGAAAAAAGTTTTATTAATAATATGGATAATACTACATAGTAATTGTTCAATGACAAAATTTATAAAAGAAATTAGCTCCCACCCATTGTATCCCCATAGAAAAGTGAAAAAAAAGAAAGTGCCTTTCTGCACTCTTAAGATTCGTAAATTTCCTAAGTCCCTGACTTGAGAGAGCTCTCTTAACTTGGGCATATAGGATAAACAAACAAAAAATTTACATATATGTTTTACAAATTTAGACCCCGGAACAGGACACAACGAGGGATTAACAAAACAAAAATTAATGAAATTCATAAAGACTTGCTTTTTCTATAAGCTTATTCATAAGCACAATCGATTGGATTTTTCTTTTCCAGAAGGGAAACCAAAAAAAAATTAACAATTATTTCTCTAATCAATGATTAAGTTAACTTATCTTTGATGTTTTTTTTTTTTTTTTTGAAATAGTAAGCTCGGAACAGATTGTGAGACTTATTTTCGTATTTTTAAACTATTCTTATTTTGCGGTGTTATCTTTGTCTGTAGTTTTGTACTCGAGCTTTTACAATTTTGATGTAAGGTAATGATTAAACTTGGTAAGTTTTTGGAGAATTTTAGCTTTAATTATTTCAGATTGCTGATGGCGAAAATCTTTAAGTTTCAGGTAAGTATCTTTTAAGGAAGTTTTAGCTTTAGGTAAGTATAAGTTATTTTTAACAATTTTAGGAGTAAGGTTCAAGATGATTTTAGGTAAGTATGCTATTTTAATTTTTTTTTTTTTTGTCTCTTAAGTTTTAGGTTTATGTAATTTTTGTTTTTTTTTCAATTTAAGATTTCTTTTTTTTTTTTTTTGTGTGGGACTCACGTGACCTTAGGTTATTTTATTGTTCGGTTAAATGGTTGTTTCCTTTCTTGGTGCTTTTCCAGGAATTGGTTTTGTTTTCTTCGGCTTGCTTAACGGCCTCAGGTAAAACGTAGGTTGATGGTCGTACAAGGCCAAAGGACCAAAAGAACCAGCTAAGGTGTCCCCAGCAAATCTCCGGTGGAGCACCAGGATAAAATGGTCCCACAAAAAAGTTTATTTAAGGGTGGGCGGCCACAATTTGTCTTAGTGTTAATATTATGACCGCCAAGAACACCTGTATATAAAAAAAACGAAATAACTAATTAGCAAGAATCACTACCTTTACTATCCTATTTTTTTTTCTTTTATTTTTATCTCTTCTTTTTCTATCTTCACAAACTCACCCTTTTCGAAAATTTTCTATCTTTTGCTTTTAAACGTTGAAATATCCCTCTTGATCTTGTTTTTGTTTTTTGTTTGTTAGGTTCTTTCCGTCACCTACACTGTTGTTTCGTTTGCTATTTAATTTATGAAATATTACCAAACCGCACTTGTTAAAATTTTTAATTTATGTTACCTTTATTTCAATTTACTTTAGGAAATACAATTTCTTTCCGATATAATGGGCTGGTTGAACAACCCTATGCCGCTTGTTACTTTTTACAAAACACACAAGAATTATTGCCAGACGTGACAATGCACAGCGCGAGGAGACTTTCAACTGAATTCACATTGACATTTGGCCAGGGCGAAATGGTATCATATCAACAAAAACAAACAGTAAAAACTGCTGAAGTATATGGGCACCGTAAATATCACACCACACCACCGTTTATTTTCTTTTACCCCCACTCAATCCTATTAAAATTGAAGTTCACCCGTTATCTCCTATTTAATACTAGGTGTGTTTTTTTTGCAAGCCCGGGGGAATCGGATGAAAAAAACAACATCGGGGCTAAGCGACGCCATTACAGAAAAAAAATGGAGTTTCCATACAAACTATCGATAACATGTATGAAATTCATGCCGGTAATACAGTTTTTCTCTGGGCTTAAGCTAAGCCCCGAAAATTCTCTGGGCTTAGCTAAGCCCGAAGGGGATTAGTTG
The DNA here is from genome assembly GCA_963921185.1 of Dasysyrphus tricinctus. Lineage (NCBI taxonomy): Eukaryota > Metazoa > Arthropoda > Insecta > Diptera > Syrphidae > Dasysyrphus > Dasysyrphus tricinctus. The sequence continues at coordinate 78,866,362 of OY992530.1, read as the reverse complement.
TTGTTGCTTTTAAAATGTAAATTGCTTAGCCCCGACATCGTTTTTTTCGTCCAAGTCCATTCGGACAAGGAAAAAAACACAGCTACTATATAATAAACTTCGCCTCTGTTTCTGACAGGAGCTTTCCAGACCACAGGGTGACACGAATGACCTAGCTTTTCAGTTTTCCATTCTCAATGCATGGGATTTACACGAGGCGGTTATTCCAGTGAGGTGAGTAAAATGTCTGTAAGATTGTGTTAAAATAATTCCTAAATTGAAGAGGGTTAGGGTGAGAAAACCAGATCTCCACCTAATAAAGTTAACCCCCAACTTATTTTCTAGTAAAAGTCGTTCCACACTATCCCACCGAGTACCAACACATGTCAAAAAAAAATGGGAAGAAATCTTGTATAATAGTGTGGAAACAAATTATGAAATATCATCTCACATAACTTGACGGCACATCCGACACGATTTGACATGTGTTAATACATGAAAATATTTAGAATCGGTTCTAAAACCATCTCACTTTCTATCCCACTTGGGCGTTGGAGGTTATGGTGAAACTGATTTTTTTTTTATGATGCAAGTGTGGAAACAATATTTGAAAGTCCGTTGCATCACACAAATTTGGCAGTCGTATGAAATTTCTTCACACTTCATGTTGACATGTGTCAATGCTCTTCGGGATAGTGTAGAGGCACTATAACGACGTAGACGCCATCTCTTCTTATTCAGCCAGATATATCAGAGTTTATATACAGAGCAAAATATGAACCGGATCTTTCCCATGGAAATCAAAAGATTCGGTATATCTTTTCTTCTTACCTAATTTACTGCGACCGAAAAACTTATCGGTCCAGTGAAACGACAAAAGGATTTCCATCTCCCGAGTCTACAGCAAAAGTGAGGAACACATGAGAGGAACCATGTTTATATTTTTGAGGATATGAACCACTCCCCGATCTCTAAAAATATAAAATGGCTTATTATTTAATTTTGAGCATCTGTCAGATTCACAAAAACCCTTCTGTCACTTTCAAAATCACCTAGTTTCTAAAATTCCACTTTCCAGTTTACCTTTGTCTTCTACAATCAAGACTTCCAGTAACTGGAAGTGCTCTACTCTCTATGGTTATTTCTTTCTACAATTCTTCTTCCTGTCAAATTTCTAATTTATTCATCATCAACATTCGACGGAGACCGACCCAATGCCTAATCATTTTGTTTTGTTTTGTTTTATTCTTTTAGGTTTCCTTTTTTTTTATTTACACATAATATTAAGAACTAGGTAAACTCATTTCTGTTTGTTTTTTAATGTTTCTTTCACTTTCAGTGGGCCAGCGACCGGTTTCATCATGGGATATGAGATATTGATAGCCTATGAGGGTAGGTATCTTCACTCCAGTTTCCTTTGCAGGTCAGGTATGTCTACCTGAGGCAAATAAAGATGGGCGTCCGCAACAAATGTTCGGGCTTTGTTGGATTTACTCCGACGAAAGTACGAACAATTAGGACTATTCATAAACTTGTGGGGAGAAAATATATTACCTACGTGTGGGGAGTCAACCCACGCTTAGAGCCGGGCATAATAAGGCAATAAAACGCTGTTGGATCGTGAAGTGATGCCTTTAATAGTTTTGCGAGTGTTATCAGGGGTAGCTTTTTTCTATATATAACTTATAATTTGTTTAATTAATTATGTCTTTCTTTCAGAAAGAATATGTTCTTTACTAGCAGTAGCGATCGCTGGCAGTTTAAGAGCAGGAGCGCAGAGTGAAGAACCGAAAAATGATCAAAATGAAAACAAGAGTAAAGCTGATCCCATAAACATTGCCAGTTATCGGTATTAACAAATAAAACATCACAGGCGGCTATTCTAACTTAAGCTAGTACTATCACAGTTGGGATTATCACAGATGGGGATTGCTTCAATAAAAATTAATAGAAAGTAAAGTCCAGACTATAAGCATGAAACAGAAGTTAATTCAACGAAGTAGAAAAATAATCTCAGGTACTAAGTGTTTCCAAAGACTATTATAACTATGTATCAGGTACTGTGTGTGAATTGAATCTAATAAAAATTTGTGTCTAGTGCATAAAAAAGATATATATGTGATTTGATTGGCCGAGTGTTATCGTGTTTATGTACTGGGTGGAGTGGAATTTAAAAATTCAGAGTGGTTGATACCTAACAGGTACATTTTGTAGATAGATTCGACTGCGTTGAATCCCACGTTTAAAGTGAACTACAGGATATAATTCGAATTTCTCACCCGATACGTGGATCGTATATTAGTTATTTGAAGTTAGGAGAATTTACTTTAGACACCTTTCAGGTATCAAGTATGGTTTTAATAAATAGATAAATAAATAAAAACTAACGACTAATTGAGTATAACTTAAATATATAACTACAAAAGAAAAATATCACAGAAAATTCATCACCGTTTTTCAAGGTTATCTCTAATAGATAATATCACAGTCTAGTATTGAAATGGGAAAAACAACTCGAAAGTCTAGGAAAGCATTCAGTGATGAATATATAATTTAACTATAAGTAACTAACTACTATCAGGTACAGGGTATTGAAAATCGAATCAAGGATTCATCAGTCTTATCTCAAATATATGATGTGTTGGTTAGACTCAGTCTTAACTCTCTTATAGGTACTTGGTGACAAAAAAAAAATAAATAACAATCAACGGACGCAGACAAGCAGGTAGGTACTTGAGTTAAAGTGATATTAACTTGAAAGAGGTACATCCTTATTGCAATAAGACCACATCTAATTACATATCATGGAGAGATACATGAGATATTCAATCTCTGTGATAGTAAGGAAGCTGGGGACCAAACCTAAAACCAAAAAAAGGCATTGTTTTTTTTTCTTGAAACAGGCACCGTATGGCATTAACAAAAAAAACGTTTTTGACAAAAAGACGGTAATACTTATACTCTTAGTGGACTTCAAAGAGATATCACTGTTTTAAGTCTTTTGCATGAAATATGCCAATCTTTTTCCCCGCTAAGTTTTCTAACTCATACATTTGATTGCCTACTTGGTTTAATACCCGACATTTTATGTATTTTGGCGAAAGTTTAGCGGACAGATACTTGGAAGAATCGCTCAAAATAAAATTTCTTCGGTATACTTCCTGTCCAGGCAAGAATCGAACCTTTTTTGTGCGGGTGTTGTATGATTTGGCTGCTTTTTGATTTGCCTTCGTAATGTTTTCGCGAACGTGGTTCCTTATGCACTGCAATCGACTTTGTCGGGGAATGGTTAACAGCTCGTTGTCATTCACTGCATTTAGTTTCCGTGCCAGTTCATAGCTACTACCGTGTGTCATCATATTAGTTCCGAACAAGGCATAATATGGTGCCACACCGATAGAGCTATGAACTGAACTCCTTAACGCACAGGCGATCTCACCTAGATGCCTGTCCCATTCGCGTTGGTCAGTTTTTAAGTAGGATCGGATTGCTGCTAACAACGAGCGGTTAACCCTCTCCGACGCATTCGATTGCGGTGCATAATTCGCCGTTTTAAAATGTCTTACGCCGTGAGTAGACAAAAAATTTTGGAAATCCTTTGCCAAAAATTGTTTCCCATTATCGGAATGGATGACATGGGGTACGCCGAAAACATTGAATATATCATCGCGTAAAAATCTGATGATGTTCGTGGTGTTGGCCTTTTTTAGAGCTTTTAAAAACACAAATTTGGACAGATGATCAAGGACTACAAAAACATGGGCATTTCCCGATTTAGATCTCGGGTAAGGACCCAAAAAATCAACATACAACTTTTCAAAAGGACGGTTAGAACAGTAGGACGTAACGATTGGGGGTCGAGAAACTTGATTTGTTGCCTTACATTGTTTGCACACTGAACAATTAGACACATATTGACGAATTTGGACCGTCATGTTCGGCCAATGAAAATGTTGGCGGATTCTGTGGAGTGTTTTTGAGATACCACCGTGAGCCACCTTTGGAGGATTATGGGCTTTGGATATAATCTCTTCCGTGAGCCCAGATGGTATCCACAGTAACCAGGCGTGCTCTAATGTTACCTCATCACCTTCGCATCTTAAAGCACGCTTGTATACGAAGCCATCTTCGACTTTTAAGTCCGGTAACTCTTCGTGATGGTTTTTAATGGTCTCGATCAAACTGGTATACTCTTCCGATTGAAATTCATCCGAGTCCAGGTCGATTAGAGGCGCTACTTCTTCAAGTACCAGAGATTCTACATGTACCCGAGAAAGAGTGTCCGGTACCACATTTAATGACCCTTTTCGATGCTGTATGTCGAAGGCATAGGACTGCAGCAACAGGCTCCACCTGGCGAGCTTACCGCTCAGGTCTTTCATGGTCATAAGCCATTGAAGGCTGGAGTGGTCTGTTATCACTGTGAAGTCCATGCCCTCGACATACGGCCTGAACTTTTTCACGGCCATCACCGCAGCCATACACTCCTTCTCGGTCACACTGTAGTTTCTCTGGCACTTGTTAAACTTCTGGGAGAAGTATGCAATGGGGACCTCTTCCTCATTGGCATTTTTTTGAAATAATACCGCACCAATGCCCATATCCGACGCATCACATTGGATGTAGAATTTTTTCGAGAAGTCCGGATGGGACAGCACTGGAGCGGTAGTGAGGGCCTTTTTCAACCTTTCAAATGCTTCCAGTGCCTCTTCCGTCATTTGGAATTTGCCGTTCTTTTTCTTCAGCAGGTCCGTCAAGGGTGCAGTCAGACTCGAAAAGTCTCGAATAAACTTGCGATACCACCCTGCCAGACCAAGTAGCCGCCGAACCTGACGAGGGGTTTTGGGAACCGGGAAATCCACGATTGCCTCCACCTTCGCAGGATCGGTTTTGAGTTGCCCACCACCAACAATGAACCCCAAATACTTCAGTTCTTTGAAGCAGAACTTGGATTTGTTCATGTTGATGGTGAGATTTGCTTTACGCAAACACTCAGCCACTTCGTCTATCAGGGCAATATGAGTCTCGAAGTCTGGCGCCATGATAAGCAAATCATCCAGATACACGAAGACACGGTCTCTAAGTCGTGCAGGGATCACCTTGTCCATTAACTGACATAACCTTTGGGCTGCATTGCACAACCCAAAAGGCATAACAGTGAATTGGTACAAGGGTCTCCCCGGTACCGCAAAGGCAGTCTTTTCCCTACTCTGTTTCTCCAGCGGTATTTGCCAGAATGCTTCTTTGAGATCTATACTACTGATGTAGAAAGTATCTGGTAGCCGGCTGAGGAGCCCCTCGATATGGGGGAGAGGATTCGCGTTTTTCTTCGTCAGTGAGTTCACCTTGCGAGAATCCAGACAAAGTCGATTTTTGCCTGGTTTTCGCAAGAGAACCACTGGCGAACACCACGGACTTTCGCTCTCCTCGATAACGCCGAGGCTCAACATCCGGTCTAGCTCTTCGTACAGAATGGCTTGTACCGCTGGTGAGACAGGGTAGTGACGCTGTTTCACAGGGACCGCGTCCCCAGTATCTATGACGTGCTCCATGAGCGTCGTCTTACCGAGACCATCGCGGTCAAAACAGAGAAATTTCTGTCTGACTGCATCTAATCTGGCCTGCTGTTCCCGAGTCAACTGGTGGGCATTTGAAAGGTCGACTTCTTCTGACACGGAAATTGAACTTATTATGTTCGGAGCTAGTTGGAAAATGCGCCAGAAATCGACTCCTAAGTAGAGTTCTTGGTCCAAGCTAGGAACCAAGAAAAACGTTATTTTCTTCTCTTCGCCTTTATAGCTTACCGGCACTAAAATTTTTCCCACAATAGTCTGGCTCTTTCCGTCCGCCGTTTTTACGCCTGACTTTAAAGATATGACGGGAAGGTTAAGAGCGTGGACCAGCTGCAAGCAATTTTTGCCCAGAATGCTTATACTGGCCCCGCTGTCTAACAGACCTAGTAGCTCTTGGCTTCCTATTGAAATCTTGGCATATGGCCTAGGGTCGGAGCCAATATCTACAACAGTGGACGAGATATTTGCTCGTTGCTCTTTCCTAGCTCGATATCTTTCTCTGGCTTTTAAAACATTGTTAGTAACTGTGAATTTATGACTATTAAAAATTCTCTCACGGGCCTGCTTATACTCTAGAATTCTTTGATGTAAGGGTTTTAAATAAGAAGGGGTTGAGTTTATCAATTTGCTCACTTTTTCTTTCTCTGGTCGCCTTAAAATCTTTACATTATTATTATCTTTTTCAGGTCCTCGGCTACCTAGCACTTCATCGGTATGGCCTGACTTTTCTACAGCTGGTATTATTGGGGGTTTTGGGGTTGAGTCGAACGCGACTCCCCCGAAAACTTCGCGTTCTTTGGCCGGTTTTCCGGGTTGCATTTGGGGCAGTGAGGGGTTTTGACCCCCTCATTACCACATTTATAACAAAACACATTCAGAGCCTCAGAATCGCAATCAAAATAGGTGTGACCGGTGACTTTACAATTCCAACAGATCAACTTGGTGGCGTCTGCATACTTCCGTGGAGGAATTTTTGGACGGGCTCCTCCCACTTGAAAAGCTGCCACCTGTTCGTCTGTTGGATACACCTCTTCATCCTCGTACTCAAGTTCATTGGCTGCCAGTTTTGTTGGTGGTTTAAATGGTTTCGAAAAGTTTTGGTCCCTCCTAGGGAAAGCTACTTCAGCATCTTTGCATGCATACCGGAGCTGATCTAAAGTAAATATAGGCATAGGGAAGACTAAAGTTCTAAGTTTCTCATGAAGATTTTTCTTCAGGATCTTTACTACATCCCATTCAGGGATCTGAATCCTTAATTGAGACCTCAATCGGTTGATGGCGGCGAAGTAATCATCTATGTTCTCCCAGGGTGCCTGCTTACGTTCCATGATGTCACGCATAACTTCATAGTCGGACTTTAGATTTTTGAATTGGCGCATTAACGCGTCTTTCAACATCGGCCAGTCCGGCCTATAATTATTTCTCTGGAACTGCCAGAACCAGTCGTACGCAGGCCCCGAGAGTAACAGATGGAAGTCTCGTAAAATTTCGGACCAATGACATCCGTGCTGACCTTGAAGAGTCTCCACTCTAAATATAAAATCTTCCACGGTGAGGTGATCTGATTTCCCATTAAAATTGATACCCCACTTGTTTATCTTGATCGGCCCCTTCACCGGAGGGTTCATTGGATTAATCGGAGGCGGAGGACGATTGAACATAGAATTGGTATAGTCTCTGGGTGGTTGGAAAGCGAAATCTGGGAAATTTTCAGGTTGATACATCCTTTCTGGGCCTACTCTACTGGTTTCGTTTTGCCTACGATTTGGTTGACCTACCCTAACAAATGCTCCGTTATTTAAATTCCTCTGATGTATTGGCTGGGTTGGGGGTAGAGCTTGAGTTGGAGGGGCATTGGAGGAGCCAACTTGATTGTGCGTTTGATCAACAGAAGGAGCCCCTCGACTCATACTCAATTCCCTGATCAGTCCTCCCATTTGGAGTTGGATTTCGTCCTTCAAAGTATTGGTAATCTCCGTACGTACAGAAGTTTGATACGACGACAAAGCGTTAACTATAGCCAAATTAATGTAGGCTTTCAGATCTTCTGGGACTATGATTCTTTCCCGTACATTACCATTTGGCATATTCGCCGTACCCTTTCGCGTGTTTCTACCATCGCCTACCGGGTGAGAACCTGCTAAGCTTTTGGTCGGTTGTGTGTTAGATTTTTGTACACCCTGTGGCACTGGTGCTGCTGCCCCCTGATTACTCAAGCTACTATAAGAGGGTGGTGTGATCGAATCTAACGAAGTGTTTGCGAAACTCAGTGGTAACGGAGTAGCTGCATTAGCTTGAAAACCTGGAGGTTGGAAACATATGTTTTGCGGAGGAGGAGAGTGTTGTACCCGCGGCCTTTGTAATCGGGCAACGTCATAACCCAACTCCGGATCAGCCCTATTTTGCTCTATCTCTGCATTCCTAATCTGTTTCCTAATCCTCTCTTCGTTTTCTCTATTTGGTGAAGCCATGTTGGAAAATCAAGATTAAATCCAAAAAAAAACTTGACAAAAATAACAGGGTGAATTGGTGAAAGCAAAAAAAAACTTAAAAATCGGGAAAAAAATCAAAAATAAGAGGTACTGGTAAATACTGAATAGTTTTTTTTTCTAGTTTAAGACAAAAAAATTCTTGTGAAACCAAAAGGAAACTTAAACTTGGAAAATCTTTTTTTTTTTTAATGAAAAAAAAAAAATATTAACCCAAAGCTTGGTTGCTAACCAAAACGAAAATTTACCAAAAGAAACGGAGTGAAAACTTTAGAATCTGGATTACAAAAAGTGAAAAAAAAATTGTTTCCGAGAAACGTAGCAAATTCAGTTTCGAATAATAGGTATTATTGGATCTTAACAACCTTTGAAAAGTTTGAATTCAAAAATAAATTTTTTTGAACGATGACTGAGTAGTTTAAATGAAAAATTCAAAAGTTGAAAAACTCTAAAGAAAGGATAATGTTTGAACGAAAAAACGTAGGTTGAACACTTAACATATAATAAATACAACTGGAAGTTTGAAAACAAAAACTTGAAAAATAAAAACTTTATGTAATGCAGGCTAAACAAAAATCCAACCAAAAACTCAAATACTTAGTTTTTGAAAACTAAGATAGATATAATAGTTAAACAAAGTTTATGTCCAACAACAAAAAAACAACTAAAAATTTTAAGTTTGAAAAACTCCAAAAGACTTAAAAACCAATTTTGCGAACTTATCAACCTTAAGGCTCGATGAATCACAAAAAAAAAGATTTAACCGAAAATGATAAACAAAAAAAAAATAACTAAATTATTGTTAGGTTCAAATGATTTATGAACTTTAACAAAAACTAAAAAAAAACTATTAAGCACTTAATTAATTTTACTTATGAGTAAAACTAACAAGTGAAATCTAACAAAAAAACCAAACAATGAACAAAAAGAAATTTTTCAGCAAAAAGAAAAAAATTTAATTTTGTCAAAATTATAACAACTAACAAAACCAAAAACTTTGAAACCAAAAACTTAAAACGAAAAACTTGTAAACGTAAATGTTGAAATTGTAAATAAAAAAAAGTTGCAATAGTTGACAACCAATTATGTATATATTTATATATGGGTAAATAGAATTATATAAATTTTACCAATTTCACCTTGTAAACTTTTATTACTTTACTCAGTAAGTATTCCTTGAACAAAAAAGTTTATATTTTGAAATAAGTACAAAACTTAAATGTGTACCAAAAAAAATAAAATCGACGAAATTTTTTTCTGTTCTTTTTTTTTTTGCGGATTTTAGAATCTCGGTAGATATGGTAAGTATTTTCAATTTTATTTAAGGTAAGTATTGTATTGCAAGGCAATGTTTTGTTTTTTTTTTTTTTTTTGTAAATGTATATATAGGTAGGTAAGTTTTAATATAGGTTATGTTGGTTTTAATTATAGGTAAGTATGGGTATAAAATAATTTTATAGTAACTATTACTTTTAACTTGGTAGTATTTGGTTTGTTTTTCTTTCATATGTGTACGGGGTGCTTCAGGGAGCTTTCGGTGTATGCTTGTTGACGATTTGGAGTGACCCTACTAGTGTATATGAGCTAATAAAATAAGACGTCGGACGGACTTGAAAACTGATACCTTAGTGTGGTGAAATTGACTGGGAACCATAAACAATAGACAGGAATACGTTACAATGTTAACTTCTCCAAACCCGCAATTCAAGTCTGTCGCAAGGACTTTCTTTGAAGACTTGGTATTGGAGAAGTAACCAACATAGAAAGAGAAGAAGAGTTTTCAAAACTCGAAAATAGTTGGAATCGTTGCAGCGATGTTCGAAGAATTTCAAAACACGGACACGATTCCAAGTAAAGACTAACTAAGCTGGACTAATAGGATGAGAAAATTGACATTTTGAAAAGAAAAGTAAAATAAAGTTAAGGATCGGAAAAAGGATAAACAATACAGGGAAGAAGGCTGTCGTTGCTGCAAATTTCCAATAACCCGTCGCAATTTACCTAAGTGCGTCCGCGACCTTCTTGGTAAAGACTTACGGGCCTTAAAAATCTGCAGCAAGTTCAGTAAACACGCATTAACCGCGGTCGCTATGAACTCCCAAGGAATCGTCGCAATACTTCTAAGTACGTCAGTGACCTTCTTGAAGCAGACATACGATCCTTGAGAATCCATAGCGAGTTTGGTTCGGTACTAGCACTACGGAAATAAACAAAAACAAGGACTACACAAACCTAAACGTTGGGCGCCATTTGTTGCGAGGCAAGAGGATGGTCGGAGGATGGTAGGTAGGGGCCTTAGGTAGGAATAAGGATTCAGGAAGGAAAGGGATAGGAAAGGAAACGGAATAGAATGCCTAGTTCGGGAACGCGGCCTGCTTGTAAAGCACGACTTAGCTCGCCGGAATGGGGGGGGGGATCTTGTCCCCGAAACTAGACCTCCCCTCCCAACAAAACACGTATCAGGCCTAGAAAAAGAAGGAATAAACGGACGGACGGTTCACCAACACTAAGGGTGCTGCGGGTGTTATTGCAGCTGACCATACCCAACCCTACCGTGGAATCCTTCGGTCATGTTTGGATTCCCCCTAAAACGGTCCAATACCGTTTGGATCACTCCACTTACACCGCCTTGCTTAGCTCTCCATCCGCACCCCTGAAAATTTTCCTTAAAAAATCATGTTTTGCTTTAGCAAAACAAAGAAAAAACTGATGGCTTCGTTTCTTAGAAAAAGCATTACAAGAAAAAAGTTTTATTAATAATATGGATAATACTACATAGTAATTGTTCAATGACAAAATTTATAAAAGAAATTAGCTCCCACCCATTGTATCCCCATAGAAAAGTGAAAAAAAAGAAAGTGCCTTTCTGCACTCTTAAGATTCGTAAATTTCCTAAGTCCCTGACTTGAGAGAGCTCTCTTAACTTGGGCATATAGGATAAACAAACAAAAAATTTACATATATGTTTTACAAATTTAGACCCCGGAACAGGACACAACGAGGGATTAACAAAACAAAAATTAATGAAATTCATAAAGACTTGCTTTTTCTATAAGCTTATTCATAAGCACAATCGATTGGATTTTTCTTTTCCAGAAGGGAAACCAAAAAAAAATTAACAATTATTTCTCTAATCAATGATTAAGTTAACTTATCTTTGATGTTTTTTTTTTTTTTTTTTGAAATAGTAAGCTCGGAACAGATTGTGAGACTTATTTTCGTATTTTTAAACTATTCTTATTTTGCGGTGTTATCTTTGTCTGTAGTTTTGTACTCGAGCTTTTACAATTTTGATGTAAGGTAATGATTAAACTTGGTAAGTTTTTGGAGAATTTTAGCTTTAATTATTTCAGATTGCTGATGGCGAAAATCTTTAAGTTTCAGGTAAGTATCTTTTAAGGAAGTTTTAGCTTTAGGTAAGTATAAGTTATTTTTAACAATTTTAGGAGTAAGGTTCAAGATGATTTTAGGTAAGTATGCTATTTTAATTTTTTTTTTTTTTGTCTCTTAAGTTTTAGGTTTATGTAATTTTTGTTTTTTTTTCAATTTAAGATTTCTTTTTTTTTTTTTTTTGTGTGGGACTCACGTGACCTTAGGTTATTTTATTGTTCGGTTAAATGGTTGTTTCCTTTCTTGGTGCTTTTCCAGGAATTGGTTTTGTTTTCTTCGGCTTGCTTAACGGCCTCAGGTAAAACGTAGGTTGATGGTCGTACAAGGCCAAAGGACCAAAAGAACCAGCTAAGGTGTCCCCAGCAAATCTCCGGTGGAGCACCAGGATAAAATGGTCCCACAAAAAAGTTTATTTAAGGGTGGGCGGCCACAATTTGTCTTAGTGTTAATATTATGACCGCCAAGAACACCTGTATATAAAAAAAACGAAATAACTAATTAGCAAGAATCACTACCTTTACTATCCTATTTTTTTTTCTTTTATTTTTATCTCTTCTTTTTCTATCTTCACAAACTCACCCTTTTCGAAAATTTTCTATCTTTTGCTTTTAAACGTTGAAATATCCCTCTTGATCTTGTTTTTGTTTTTTGTTTGTTAGGTTCTTTCCGTCACCTACACTGTTGTTTCGTTTGCTATTTAATTTATGAAATATTACCAAACCGCACTTGTTAAAATTTTTAATTTATGTTACCTTTATTTCAATTTACTTTAGGAAATACAATTTCTTTCCGATATAATGGGCTGGTTGAACAACCCTATGCCGCTTGTTACTTTTTACAAAACACACAAGAATTATTGCCAGACGTGACAATGCACAGCGCGAGGAGACTTTCAACTGAATTCACATTGACATTTGGCCAGGGCGAAATGGTATCATATCAACAAAAACAAACAGTAAAAACTGCTGAAGTATATGGGCACCGTAAATATCACACCACACCACCGTTTATTTTCTTTTACCCCCACTCAATCCTATTAAAATTGAAGTTCACCCGTTATCTCCTATTTAATACTAGGTGTGTTTTTTTTGCAAGCCCGGGGGAATCGGATGAAAAAAACAACATCGGGGCTAAGCGACGCCATTACAGAAAAAAAATGGAGTTTCCATACAAACTATCGATAACATGTATGAAATTCATGCCGGTAATACAGTTTTTCTCTGGGCTTAAGCTAAGCCCCGAAAATTCTCTGGGCTTAGCTAAGCCCGAAGGGGATTAGTTGTTGTTGCTTTTAAAATGTAAATTGCTTAGCCCCGACATCGTTTTTTTCGTCCAAGTCCATTCGGACAAGGAAAAAAACACAGCTACTATATAATAAACTTCGCCTCTGTTTCTGACAGGAGCTTTCCAGACCACAGGGTGACACGAATGACCTAGCTTTTCAGTTTTCCATTCTCAATGCGTGGGATTTACACGAGGCGGTTATTCCAGTGAGGTGAGTAAAATGTCTGTAAGATTGTGTTAAAATAATTCCTAAATTGAAGAGGGTTAGGGTGAGAAAACCAGATCTCCACCTAATAAAGTTAACCCCCAACTTATTTTCTAGTAAAAGTCGTTCCACACTATCCCACCGAGTACCAACACATGTCAAAAAAAAATGGGAAGAAATCTTGTATAATAGTGTGGAAACAAATTATGAAATATCATCTCACATAACTTGACGGCACATCCGACACGATTTGACATGTGTTAATACATGAAAATATTTAGAATCGGTTCTAAAACCATCTCACTTTCTATCCCACTTGGGCGTTGGAGGTTATGGTGAAACTGATTTTTTTTTTATGATGCAAGTGTGGAAACAATATTTGAAAGTCCGTTGCATCACACAAATTTGGCAGTCGTATGAAATTTCTTCACACTTCATGTTGACATGTGTCAATGCTCTTCGGGATAGTGTAGAGGCACTATAACGACGTAGACGCCATCTCTTCTTATTCAGCCAGATATATCAGAGTTTATATACAGAGCAAAATATGAACCGGATCTTTCCCATGGAAATCAAAAGATTCGGTATATCTTTTCTTCTTACCTAATTTACTGCGACCGAAAAACTTATCGGTCCAGTGAAACGACAAAAGGATTTCCATCTCCCGAGTCTACAGCAAAAGTGAGGAACACATGAGAGGAACCATGTTTATATTTTTGAGGATATGAACCACTCCCCGATCTCTAAAAATATAAAATGGCTTATTATTTAATTTTGAGCATCTGTCAGATTCACAAAAACCCTTCTGTCACTTTCAAAATCACCTAGTTTCTAAAATTCCACTTTCCAGTTTACCTTTGTCTTCTACAATCAAGACTTCCAGTAACTGGAAGTGCTCTACTCTCTATGGTTATTTCTTTCTACAATTCTTCTTCCTGTCAAATTTCTAATTTATTCATCATCAACATTCGACGGAGACCGACCCAATGCCTAATCATTTTGTTTTGTTTTGTTTTATTCTTTTAGGTTTCCTTTTTTTTTATTTACACATAATATTAAGAACTAGGTAAACTCATTTCTGTTTGTTTTTTAATGTTTCTTTCACTTTCAGTGGGCCAGCGACCAGTTTCATCATGGGATATGAGATATTGATAGCCTATGAGGGTAGGTATCTTCACTCCAGTTTCCTTTGCAGGTCAGGTATGTCTACCTGAGGCAAATAAAGATGGGCGTCCGCAACACACTGGTTGCGTTGGCCCATAGAAGCGGCTTAAGATATTATTTCCAATTACGCAAAGAATTATTAAAACTTGGCCGCTCATGAACTAAGTGCATATAAGAACAGAAAGCGGAACTACTATTCATGGAGGAGGCCGGTGATGGAGTTTCTTTTGTTCATTTTTATTTCAAAATGCGTACAAGAATACACTCATATTGTCCGCGCCTTATTGTGAGTTTTGCCCGACCAACATTTTACCCGAAAAAAATAAAACATCACATCACGCCTATTATGAGTTTCACCCGAAAAAATTTTTGATGTCCAAAAATTCCACTTATTGTGAGTACTTACTCATTTTTTGCGAAATGTATTGTAATTAAGAGCCAAAATATTCACTTATTTTTTGGCGGCAAGCAAAAAAAAAAACAACGGGCACCAACTGGTGCTTTTCGTGCAAGTTTTTTGTTTATTTTAGGCACAAGAGAACTTCGGGTTTTTGAAATAACAGGGGAACAAAAATTTTGTTGATGTGAAATATTTTCCGGGCAAAACTCAAAATAAGGCTGATAATTTATAGTGTTCAATTTATTTATAATTTAATTTTGTTAATTTTTTAAGAAACCTTTGTCTCTACCCGAGCGTTACCCAGCTAGTTAAATATAAAATCTCTACTTAATGCAAATTTAATTAATTTCAAATTATAGAACGATGTTTCAATCAAAATTTAGTTCATTAGATATTGAATTGCCTTTAACTGAGAATTGCGTAAGGCACTCGAGGTCGAAAACTTGGATTATTTTTATAAAGCTAACATCATAAGCAACGCAGTAAAAAAAAAAGAACTACCGTATCTGACGCAAGGTCTGATGTATATAGTTACTGGACTATTACTCTAGCTAATGAACAACTTTTTGTTTGTGTGGTTGCAGAAAAAATAGCATTAAGCAGATATTTGTTGGAAATAGTGTATCCTTTCAGTTTTACTTTGATGAAATTTTAGAATAATTGAAATGTATAATTTTCGAGCAATAGTGAACATTTAAATTTAAATTTAATAAAAAAATAACAACTTTCAAACAGGATTTATAAAATAATATATTATTAATTTATTTACTCACAAAATAAATAAATAACAAAAGACAAATGCTTGACTATCCCTCTCAGCCTGTCCAAATATCCATGCGCAGCCAGGGCAACAAATGCGGGGAATGGAATAAATGTAAGATTCAATCAAAAGTTTTTTTTTCTCATTCAGTTATTTTCCTCCACAGCAACCTCCCGTCAGCATGAACAACCAACAGTATCAACAACAGCAAACCGCAGCTCAGCGTCAGCGTTGTATAGATCCGATCAGATTCCAAATCCAATTCAAGCTATTATTGAAAATCGAAGAAATCCATTTGTGACTAATCTTCTGCTTCACTTCGTAACAATAAAATTAGTTGTTCATAATCAATATCATATTGGCTTCTGTTGTCAAACACTTCTTGGCTATAGTAGTCCTTGCACGTCCCGGTGGACCATATAACAGGATCCCCTTAGGTAGATAAATCCCAAATCGTTCAAATGCATCTTTTTGTTCTATAGCTGTTGTCCCAACTGGTGTCTCGGCGAGTTTTGGCAAAGGTTGAACTTCTTCTGTGGGTGAACTGATTTTAATAGCTGCTGCTGCATTTTTTCTGCTGTTAGACGAAATCAATCGCAAGAATTCTTTTTTCATAGAAATATCGGCCATTAGTTATTACATGACTATTATTATGACTATTGTCCAGTTTTTATTTCTGACAGGATTAGGAACTCTAGTTTAGTTTAAACACCTCGATTTTTAAACGACAACTAGCAAGAAAAGAATTTTAGTAACACCGCTCATTGAAAAGCTCTTCTTGACTTATATTTGAGTTGAGAAGCACGTTTTGGAACTCTCCTAGTGTTAATTATCTGGCCAGTAATGGACCTAAAGCAATCTAAGTGTTTGATATAATTATGTAGATTGCACATTAGCTCCATGATTGGTGTTATAACCGGACACTGTCTTATAGGCAAGTACGCAACGCGTCTTGGTGTATTCTCTAACGATTTTTGCAGGAGCTCTAGTATGACGAAGAGATAGAATCTATTCCACAACTTCTATCTATATCTTCCAGGCCCAAATACATTCTGAACAAAATCTTCGGTCATATAAATCGCAGAAATTGCATCATGGTGGTAAAAGATTTTTGTGTCAAACAGTCTAGATAAGATAAAAATAGTAATGATTATAAAATCGAACAAAAAATAAATAATTTAGTATACCTGATTGGTCCATTCGTGATGCTACAAAATACTTTCTTTGAATTTCTGAAGCTTCATCTGAGAAAAATTTTTTTTTGCTTATGATCGAGAGAAAATCTCGCATATCATCAGCACCGATCGACAGTTCATCAATAATAGACTCAAATGATTTTATTAAAGCCTGTTTGAGCATAAAATCAACCAGAACCTCGTGATTTTCATCTTCGATTATGAGGGGTATACCAAAAAAATCTATAGGTATAAGAAAAAATATGCACTTTATGTGGTTCAAAGAAACTTAAAATTATTATTACTTACTCGATAAATTTATTAAAAATATGCTCATCTTTGGTATCATACTTGTACGAACGCTAGTGTGTCCTAATAGCTGCCTTTAACGGACAAGTAATTGTGGTTTTTTCAAGCGTTATTCGAGCGCACTCAATGGTTTTAAACATTTTGAAACTTTGAGGTGCACTTAATCGCCCCCATTCACCCACATAGTAGATTCCACCTCTAGCCAATACAATAGGCCAAGTCTCTACGCTACTCTTATTGGTTAGAACTTTGAAATCATGTGGACCGACAAATCTTTCCGCCACATTGCCAATGGTCTCCATAAGATAGTAAGCCAATCCGAATTCTTGTCCAATTGCGACTGTAGAAAAGGAGGACGATCAGGATTATCCTCAAGTGAGGCAATGCAAAGCAGGAGGCTGATTTTTAAATGCCCGAAGCAATCCATGGGCACTCGATCTTTGCAAAGGCAAAATCTGAGTATGCCATTTAAATGGTAGAGGCGTTGGACTGAGTAAGGAACCAGATTAAGATCTTACTGTACATTTAGCGATGAATGTAGATCTCTTCGAGTATGTGCAGTTGCCTTTTCATCTCCCAGAGAAGTTTGACTGTAGCTGAGAGCCAAGAACTCCATTGGTGATCTACGTGAAGTACTTTTGGGTTTCTGGTTCTGGTACGGATCTTCTTCAGTGGATGCAGCTGATTCATATCCCATCGTTATCGCAGACTATCTTTTGGAGTAATTTTGATCTGTAGAGAACTCAAGGTTTATTTATTTTCTAGCTTGGAAGGTGTCGTTTTCGAAATAGGGAGCGATGGTAAAGAGAGATCCAGTGGCTTATCATCTAAAGTTCCGCGCGAGAAAGACAAATTGAACTCCGACCGCGATTTTTTTCATTATTTTAATGATCTCTTGTATTTTTTTTGTCAAAGTTTTTGTAGTAGTAGTAGTAGTAGTACTTTATTGAGATTTCAAAATTACAGTTTATAATTACATAGGAAAACTTAATATTTAGATTTGCCGACTTAGAATTGGTCAGGCTATACAAAGGTTTATTCTTTTTGCTGTTTATTTAATGGCAAAACAAATTATAATTTAGGTAGAGAAAACAATTCACATTTAGATTGGATATGCGTCCACTCAACAAGACGATATAGATTATTCTAAAGAAAACTTAACCTAGAGAGTATATATATAAAAGAGTGAAACAAATATAAAAGAACAAGGCTGAGACAAATGTTTTTGTCTCTATTATGAACACATGAGATAAATATAATGTGTGCGAGTGAGAAGGGTGTGTACCCTTATTTTTATTTTGACAATACAAACTTAAGTATATTTGTTGCAATCACATTTACCAACAACTGGGTTTTACAATATATATGCTGTTTACATATAGGTATATCTTAAAGTTGATAGCTTGATATGTTTAGTTTGTAAGTTAATTCAATTTTCATTACTGTTTAAGGTTTAATAATTTTGTATATACATAGGTGGGATTAATAGACATGAAATTGTTTTGTTATAATTATTATACAAAAATGAGATTTCTTACTTAAATTAATTCACAGCCGAAATTACGGGCAAGTCTTATTATGTTACATTTTTAGATACAAATTATGAGGTTTTTTGGCATATCAGGTAGTATGAATATATTTGTTTTGTAAATTTTCAGTTACATGTTTTATTTATTAATTGTTTCTTCTTTATTTTTTTTTGTTATATTTACAGCAAGGAGAGTATCTTCATTTAGCCTCTGTAGGTATTAGAAGAACTTTTTTTATAGAACGGGCAGGTAAACAAATTGTCTTCATCTTGGATTTGAAAGTCAGAGACAGAATCCTCATTGAGAATGCTGATTGGCGACATGTAGTAACGATCGTTAATAGGACAACCAATGTTTTCCTCGAAGATGTTCTGGAGGATAGGGTTGTCATGATGTTGTAGAGCGTAAATTCTTTTTTTGGAAAGTGAAGTGAGATAGTCAAGAAGGGGGACTATTCCCGACTCTTCATAAAGTGATCTATTACTATACCAGTTACCGGATGGTTTCCGTCTTTTAGAAATACAGCTCCTTATGATTTTGCGTTCAAATCTTTGTAGTTCAAGGACCACAGTAGGTGATATGTGAAACCAGATAAGGAATCCGTAGGTAATTAGGGGACGAATCAGAGTCTTGTACATTAAAAGCTTAGTGTTATTAAGAACACTTCTCGAGTTGAGGAGGAGTTTGAGCTTGGCAGCGGCACCTTTACTGTTGTTCAATGCTTTCCTGGCTTGCGGGTTCATTTTCAGTCTCTCATGCATGTGGATGCCGAGGTATTTAAGAGATTTTTTTAAGGGGATGGGGAGACCCCCAATGGAAAGTCTAAGGTGGCGACTTTCTCTTACGGCTAGGTGATGCCCTCTGCCAGAAGCATTCCGGAAACAAATCATTTCACATTTCTTAAGATTCAGATCAATTCCCCATTTTTTGTAATACGGGATAACAGTGTTAAGGTGGGATATTACGTTATTGAGGGCCGCGTGAGGCCGCTCATTGGGGCTGAATAATATTGTATCATCCGCATACAAGATGGCGTCAGAGTTATTGCAATGGATTGGGAAGTCATAAAGGTATAAATTGAATAGGAAGGGGCCAAGAATGGATCCTTGGGGCACACCCGCAAGTATGGGAATAGGGGGGGACTTTAAATTTTCAAAACAAACTGAAAGAGTTCGGTTCGAGAGAAAGCTAAGAATGATTTTTATGAAATTTGGGGGAAAATTTAACAAGTTAAGTTTATATATTAGGCCAGCATGCCACACTGAGTCGAAAGCTTTGGTTAAGTCCAAAGCGCAGGCAACGGTGCATTGCTTGGCTCTAAGGTTTTTTAAAATTCGATCTTGGAAGTAAAGAAGTGCATGCTCTGTGGAATGGCCCTGTTTAAAACCAAACTGTTCAGATTGAGTCAACTCTGTACCTTCAAATAGATTTTTTAGTTTATATAAAATGATTTTTTCCAGAACTTTCCCGAGATTTGAAAGCATGGAAATTGGGCGAAAGTTATCTACATTGTTTGAGTTGTTATTTTTTTTTATTGGGATAAGGTTAGCGTTTTTCCAAGTATCGGGGAAATAACAATTATTTACACAATTGTTAAACAAGGGGGTGAGGAATTGAGCAATGCTACTTTTGGATTTACGAAGTACGAGGTTGGGGATGTTATCGGGGCCTGAAGATTTTTTATTGTTTAAAGAAGCGATAAGAGATTCAACGCACGAACTAGATACAAAGTTATCATCATTCACGGAGTCGGATTTGTTGCTGGGGGAAAAATTGGTAATTGTGAGGGTCTCATTCCAAACAGAGAACGAACTATTAAAAGTTGAAACTTCCAACAAGTTAATTGGATCAGCTGCCGGGGTTTTTAAAGAGTAAAGGTCAGTGTAGTAAGCACCAAAGCCCTCGATCTTATCAGTGGACGACACAAATGTTCTATCCCCATGAACCAAGTCCTGGGGGAAGTTAGCAGATTTGTTTTTTCGACCAGTGATTTGGTCGATGGCCTTGAAAACATTAGATGAGGGTTTCATGCTACTTAATTTCTGACTTAAAAGTTCATTTAGATCCAACCTTACTTTATCTTTAATAATTTTGCTGAGGCAGGTGATGCGGGCAGAGAGTTCCAGATAAGCTTGTGTGGTGCGATCACCATAACGGTGGAATAATCTTTTTAATCTTATTTTCCAAGTTTTCCTGGTTCTAAAAAGATTAAGGGTGGCATCGGATACTCTTAACCAGTTGGGGTGAAGGGATATTTTGTTGGTGTGGTTGTTGATGCAGTTGGACAGAATGGAAGTAAAATCTTCGATAAAACGGTCAATTTCAGAATTACTGAGATTTCTATCTGTTGGTAGAGACAAGTTGCCGAGGTTAGCGTTCAATGTACGATTGAAATTAGTCCAGTTGGTATTTTTATAGCTGGTAAAAGTTTGTGGAAAATCAGGAAGAGTAGAGTGATTATGTAGTTTAATGCTTATAAACACTGAGAAATGATCCGAGATTGGGTCTAGAGTTAAGCAAGCAATGTTATTGTCTGTTCGAAGATTAGCCGAGACTAAGAAAAAATCTATATGTGATCCAGAGCTGGGTCGAGTAGGACCCACAGCGGCAACAATGTCAAAATCGAGAAAGTGGCCGTCTTGAAACCAACGAGCCAAATGAATACCGTTTAAATTAGATGAAGTATCTCCCCATAAAGAGTGTCGGGAATTGAAATCACCTCCGATGATAATATAGTCATAGCCTTGAAGGCAGGCAAGAAGATCGTTGAGAGCCCTGGGGAGTGTGGGGCCTAAGTTGCAGGGTATATATATGGAAACTAGAGCTAGAGATTTTGACATATTCAAGTAGTTGATCGGGATAGAAGCTATAGTCACCGAGATCAGGTTATTGGAAAAATTATGTTGAGAGAAGCGAATTGAGTTTTTTAGCAAGATACCAGAACCTCTACCCTCATTATTACGAATAAAATCATACTTTTCGTTGAAACGACACTTATTTTTATATTTTTTAAGGCAAGTTTCTTGTATTAAAATACCAGTTGGGAGAGTATCTTCCAACAGATGTTCAATTTCGATTTCTTTATCTTTAGAAAGGGAGTTGACATTGGCAGTAATGAAGTTCAAATTCATGCTAGGGGTGGAGAAATAGAGGCAATAAAGCCGAGGTAAGCACCAGGTTTCTGGCTTTCATCTAGCTTAATATAGTTGGGCCAGAACTGTCTTATTTTTGCAATTAGGTTGTTAATTGGCAACCCGAATAGTTTGTTTGATTCTTCCATAAAATCAGCAATGAAATTATTGGGTTGACTCGTGGTGGCAGCTTCTTCCGGGCTTAACTTAAAACCTCTCAATTGATCAGCATAAGAGAAAGCAGAGTTGTTGGCTTTATTAACAACATTGTTAACTGATTTCTTTATCAATTGTTTGCGGTTGTTGGCCGCCGCCAGCAACGCATCTTTTTTTTTTAGTAGTTCAACCCTAACAGGGCAACCCCAGAAATTTGCCGGATGACCCGGAGAGCCACAATTTACGCAAGATGCGGTGGAGGTTTCTGTTTTTGGACCGACTTCGCACTGTCCAACCAAATGATTTTTCAAACATTTGACACACCTAACAGGATAAGTGCAGTAGCCAGCTACGTGGCCGAAACGTTGACATCTGTAGCACTGTTTAGTGCCGGAATTGCGGACCGAGTCCCACTTCACTTTGTGACACAGTAAGTGTTTTATTTTTTTTATGTTCATTAGACTGTCCCTATCCTCCAGCACACAAAGGAATAAGTCCAGAGGAATGTCATTGGATTTGGACCATTTGGTCTCAAAATTTTTAACTACCAGTCTCAACGAAGGATCAAGCCTCAGACACTCTTTTTGAATTTCAGATGGAGAGAATCTGCTTGAGATTCCTTTCAAAACAATATTAAATTTTTTTAGTTCTTTAGGAGTAAATGAAAAAGACTCAACATTTGATTTTTTGAATTCTTCGATTAAATGACTATGTAAAGCTACATCTTTTACAAAAATTTTTAATTTACCAAAGCCATTAGCAGTAAATCTAATATTTTCTAAACTACGATTTTTCTTACTCATGTCGTCCATGATGGTCTTAGCCGAAATGCCTTTGGTGAAAATCGGGGGGCACCAAGAAGTTGAGTTGTTTGAAGATTGCACAGTCCCATTGCTGCTTCTAATCTGATTACTGCTGTTGATGTTCTTGCTGTTGATATTGTTGGGGCTGGAGTTGTTGCCCGCGCTCAAAGTATTATTGTTGGAGTTGCAGGAGCCACTATAGATGGGATGGGTGCCTTTATTAGCATCACCAACAGTTTCACCGTCGTCCATTGCTGCCAGGGGCCAAAATCGGTTGGAATGATTTATTTGCTCTATCGCAATCTTTTTCGCATCCTTCATTGGAAAAGTTTGTCGCCTTTTCCTGGCAATTATTTTGGAGAACATTTCCTTGTCCTCTTCCAAAAGCTTTCCTAACGTAGCTTCAGCTTCTACTTGGGGGGAGTTCTGCTCAACGTAATTTAAGATGTTATTGCTCGAGTGTCCGATATGAACACTGTTTGCGAGCGGCAGTAGTTTTCCGTTGCTGCGGCAGTTTGAATTCGTCGTCTCTTTCACACTCGCAGGGAGCCGCAAAGGGTCAATCTCCATCTCGTTCTCTTCGTCTGACAAGGTGACAAAGTCACCACCGAATTCGAGACGCCACTGTTTGGTAACAGTATCAATGATATTTTTTTTGTCTACATCACTTAACAAGTGGGTAGGCAAAACTAAATTTTGTATAATTTCCACCCGTTTGTCGGGTGGAACCGTGGGGGCGGTTGGTGACCCACCATCCGCCATGATTAACGAAAAAAGTTTTTTGTTTTTTTAGAACTTAAAATCACTCTGAAAAATTTTTAACTGAGCACGCTTAAAACACGACTACTCGGCACGAGTTCACAGCACAGAATCGTCAAAGTTTTTGCTTTTTAACTTCTTTGACGTCTGAGAAATAGCTATGGGATAAGGTAGTTTTGACAGGGGGACTCTTAAATAAAAACAAAAAACAAAAATTTCAAAAAAGTATTTTTAAGCCCCTAACTACATAATCAAAAAAGAGAAAAAGTACAAAAGTGAACATTTTCAAACTCATTTTGGGATAGTATTTCTCACTGAAAAACTTATAAAAATGATAAAGAAAGCTTAAATTTTGGTGTAGTAAATAATGTATATATTCTTTTTTCACAAAACAACTGCTCTAGCGGGGAAAAAATCAGTGGTATTTATAAACCCACTCCAAGCAATGTCTAACTTTAGACACCTGTCCAACTCCAAAATGTTATTTATAAACATTTAGCACCGATTGGCTAACTTAGCCACTGAAATTGGCTGTCCAAATCTTATTTCAAAGAAGACACGTTTAATGAATAAATAAGGCAAATATTTCTGGTTTTCTAATTTTCTAGTTTTGAAATGAATGAAAAGCTAGTTGAACGTGTCCCAAAGCGTTTTAAAATTCATTAATTCATTCAAAAATGAATAAATACAGGCATGTCACTGAATAAATGAGGTCACATTTGGGCAATCGTTAGAATGCGTTTATAAATAACAAGTTGCCTAAACTATTTGGGCATTGACTAGCTGGACAGCTGCCCAAGCGTGTTCTAAGAAAATCTAATAAATATTCACAACTGATATTTTTAAAGCTCTCTAAAACCAACGGGAATGCGGAGCGATTCGCGGTGAATCATTCGCAAAAGTAGCTCTGTATGTGCCCTATTACACGACGACTTTAGAGTCGTGACTTTTTTCGAAATTAAATGAGTGCGGAGGTGAGATCAGATGATTTTTCTCGTTCGCACTCATTGAATTTCGAAAAAAGTCATGACTAAAGTCGTCGTGTAGTAGGGCACTATCATTTTTATAAGTTTTCCAGTTTGAAACACTATCCCAAAATGGAAATTTTCACTTTGGTACTTTTTCACTTTTTTGGCTTACCCTGAGGCCATACGAGCGAGTAATCACTAGCGAGTTACTAATACATCGAAACTTTTCTACTCGCTAGCTAACTGGCTTGCCTTTTTCGAAGCCAGTTGAGAAGCGAGTAGAGTGGCGAGTGATTTGACAATTAATGTATGTACTCAACTCGCTAGCGAGTACTCGCTCATGTGGCCTCCGGGTTATGTAGTTAAGCTGGCCATACACGACCGAGCCAACGATCCAAATGGACCTGTGCCGATCCAAAATCGGCCGTGTGTGGGGTGGATCGGCCACCGATCCATTTGGATTTTCAGCCAATCTGAAATCCAACCGATCCAAATGGAATGGATGGCTCGGGTCGTGTATGGCCAGCTTTACACCCCGACTCCTCAGGGCATTCAGATGCCCAACATCGCAACCACAATCCAATCAACAAACAGCAGATTTTTTCTCGCTGGGCAATTCATGTCATGTCGTTTCATTTCCCTCTCACCACTACTTCTATTTTTTGCAATAATAAACGGCCTTTAGACTCCAGATAAAAGTAGAAAGACCTTTTTAAATATCCAGCTACCTCTAGATACAAGGAAAACCAGAAAAAACTCACACACACGTGAAACGACAAATCTCATGGCAGGCTTTGAACAGCGTTCATGTCTTGTTCAAAAGTTTGTTTTCTTCGACATGTCGTCGACAAGACATGGATTTTTCAGGCTCCATTGGATTTTTATTAAACATGTTCATAGTCTTGACATCGTTCATGGCAGGTGGAGCCAGCATGTTAGGGATTTAGGAACGCTCTCGCTCTGGCTGTGATCTCGCCAAGCCCATTTACACGGGAATCTGTGTCGTGTTTTCCTCGCTATAGTCTCGCTTTGATCTCACCGTGACATTTACACGTGGTTTTTGGCATTGCGCATGTTTTGCTCGTCTCGCTTTGGTCTCGCTATAGTCTCTCCAAAGTTAATTTTATTCAAAATTAAAATTTTCAAAATGGCTTAAAAGTAAGACCGCACTCGACAGAACTGCACTTCAGCAGAACTGGAACTGCAGCTGAACTTCAAAATATTTTTTGCGGCAACAAAACTGAACGGAACTTCAGCCCGCGACATAGTTGGTCAGATTAGGTCTATTTTTTTCCTTGCCCGAATGGGCATGGATGGAAAAAAACGACGTCGGGGCTAAGCAATTCACATGATAAATGCAACAACAACTAAGCCCTTTCGGGATAAGCTAAGCCCAGAGAATTTTCGGGGCTTAGCCTTAGCCCAGATAAGAACTGTGTTACTGGCACAAATTTCATACTTGTTATCGATGGTTGTATGGAACTCCATTTTTTTTTGTGATGGTGTCGCTAAGCCCCGATGTCGTTCTTTTCGTCAAATTCCTTGGGACTTGCAAAAAAAAAACCACTATCGGCCAATTTCTTCACAGAGTCCTTACGTTAGAACCGGTATTAGTCCTAAAGTTAGTACTCAAATCAGTATTTCTCATTTCTTCAAACACACACACGGGTTACCCCGAGGCCACACGAGCAAGTACTTGCAAGCAAGTTGCAATACATACACATTAGTTAACTAACACAAACAAACCCAAGCAACTTGCTTATCAACTGGCATGCAAGTTTTGAAGCCAGTAGTGAAGCAAGTTGAGAAGCAAGTTGGGAGACAAGCAAGTGGAATGCATGTGGAAAGCAAGTGGGAGGCAAATGGAATGCAAATTATGAATTTGACAGGCAGTGTATGCAGCCAACTTGTTTGCAAGTACTTGCTCGTCTGGCCTCAGGGTAAATGAGAGATATACTGATTTGAGTATCAACTTTAGGACTAGTACCGGTATTAACGTAAGTATACTCTGTGAAGAAATTGGCTGCATATCGCACTAACCCTGAGGCCACACGAGCGAGTAATCGCTAGCGAGTTACTAATACATCGAAACTTTTCCTACTCGCTAGCCAACTGGCTTGCCTTTTTTGAAGCCAGTTGGGAAGCGAGTAGAGCGGCGAGTGATTTGACAATTAATGTATGTACCCAACTTGCTAGCGAGTACTCGCTCGTGTGGCCTCCGGGTAAGCGAAAACTGTGCCGAGATTTAGCTAATTCGAAACCACAGGGAGTGAGTGAGATGATCATTTTTCGTCGAAAATCGATTTAGCTAGTAAAACTGAGTGAGTGGGCGAGTGAAATGAAATGTCAGATTACTCGCCGGATGTTTCAGCATTGTATGTATTTGTAAGTTTACACTTTTGGATAAGTATTTGTGCTTTTTCTCAACAACTTTTGTCACACCTTTTCATGGATAGGAAATTAAATAAAAAAAAAAAACGTAGCTAGCCCTGAAAATTCAGAGCAAATTGCCTAAAGTGCCTCTACACTATCTCACAAAGTATTTACACACATGTCAGAATAAAGTGGGAAAGAATTTGATACGACTGCCAAATTTGTGTGCTGAAATAATTTTCATATTTTGCTTCCACACTTGTATCCAAACAAATTAGTTTCACCATAGCCTCAAACCCCCAAGTTGGATATAAAGTGTGATGGTTTTAGAACTGTTCCTAAATATTTTCATGTATTAACATGTCAAATCGTGGTGGATGCGCTGTCAAGTTGTGTGTGTAGAATTTTGCTTCCACACTATTATACATGATTTTCTTCACAATTTTCTGACATGTGTTAATACTCAATGGGATAGTATGGAATGGCTATTAGCCCCGGCGTCGTGTTTTCATCCAAGCCCATTCAGGCAAGGAAAAAACACACCTATAGCTCCGCTGAAGTGCAGTTCCGTCGAGTGTAGTCTTACCTTAAGCTGCCCAAGGGGCACAGTTTTGAATTTTGCAACAAGAAATTCAAAAATTTAGTTTCAGAAGGGTAGCTCCAAAGTTATTGAATGCTCTCATTTAATTTTAACTTATTTGAGTTCCAGCCCTGTCATATTAAGGTCACTTTTTTTATTAAGTAAGATTAAAAAATAATAGGCGTGGCTTAATAGTTACTGAGTTGTAATTCATGTGTCTCAATGTCACCTTATTGCAATTTGCTGATTTTTAAAACAGAATTGCAACTGTTTTGTGACTTTGAAGTTTTGCAACTTCGTAGTGACTCTTAAGTGTCTAATTAATTATGATTTTGAAAAACCTAATCTAACACTTAAGCAACAACGTGAAAAATCCATTCAATAACTATTTTACGATTTAAAAGGGACAGAAATATAAAAAAAACTTGAATGTAACAACATTGTAACTTCATTTTGTTCTTCTGTCATATGCTTTAATAATAATTAATATTAGGGTGTCTATTTCCCAAAATTATTTTTCAATGGAAAACATCCCCTAAATCCAAAGTTTATGCCCTAAGAACAATATTCGACCAAAAATGTATCCACGGTCAATAACATGTGCCTCTTAGGCCATTCTTTTCCCACACAAATTTGTATAGGATTTTTGTTCTTTTCACTTTTTTCTTTTTAAATTACTGCAGCCATTTTTCTTTTTTTGCCCATTGATTTCTGTTCATTTGATAATAGTTAAAAGCCTTAGCTTTTGTTTTTAATTTCTTCAAATTGATTTTTAAATATGATCTTTTAAAGGGATTTGTATGGAACAAAAATCAATACAAATTAGAAAAGGTGTTTTAATTCGAGAAAAAAACGTTAAAGAAAAGAGGACACCCTGATGCACTAGTAAATTTAAAATAAAACTTCAATTTGTTTGGCTTCTAAAAACTTTATTGTTTATTTATTTAATTAATTTTGACAATAAGTGCAAGTCTTTTCGTGAATGAAACTCGCTATTAGTGCCACAAATGTTTTTCGATTCAAAGGTAAGACCGCACTCGACGGAACTGCACTTCAGCGGAACTGAACTTCAAAATATTCTTTGTATGAAATTGTATGAGCTATATCGCACTAATAGCCATTCCACACTATCCCACTGAGTATTAATACATGTCAAAAAAGTGTGAAGAAATCATGTATAATAGTGTGGAAACAAAATATGAAATTTCATCATACACAACTTGACAGCGCATCCGACACGATTTGACATGTGTTAATACAATGGAAATATTTAGGATCGGTTCTAAAACCATCACACTTTCTATCCCACTTGGGCGTTTGAGGTTATGGTGAAACTGATTTTTTGATGCAAGTGTGGAAGAAAAATATGAAAGTCAGATACATCACACAAATTTGGCAGTCGTATGAAATTTCTTCCCACTTTATTTTGACATGTGTTAATACTTTGTGGGAAAGTGTAGAGGCACTTTAAGCGGCAAAGTTGATAATCTGACAAACCATGCCACGCCCTGAAGTTCCGTTCAGTTCCGCAAAAAATATTTTGGAGTTCAGCTGCAGTTCAGTTCCACTGAAGTCCAGTTCCGTCTAGTGCGGTCTTAAAAAGTACGCGATATTCAAATTATACTTACCTCTTATTTATTGGCACCGATTTATTGCACTTTCAGAGAAAATTTCCGCACTACGAGGGAAGCACCCTGTAAGCATAAAATAGGTAGTTCTACGTCAAATTTCACACTACCTGACCTGCTCTCGAGGTAAACCAGCGGAGGTAAAGTAGCGGTGGTAAACTGTCCAGTGGTAAACTGGCGGTGGTAAAGCGGCGGAGGTAAACTGGCTGTGGTAAACTGGCGGAGGTAAACTGGCATAACTTTAACTAGCCAGATTCCACGTATAATGAACGGACAACTTCGTATCACATACACGCACGCGTATGATAGCACCGTTTACTGCTACCGTATACACTTCGTAAGGCAGTGCATGCATGTGACACATATATTAGAAAATCACCATAATTTGATGAAGTGGTGAATTTGGTGAAGTGATAAATACTGGAAAGATATTGTAATGACTTTCCAAATTTGAACTATAACGACTCCGAAAAGCAAACAAACGAACACAATAAAGCTTACGGTCGCAGTGCGAACATACCCTTAGTAGCTATAATTATAGCAACTCTCAAACGAAGGAAGCGCCATCTGCCGGGTTATAGCAGATTGGCCAGCTGTCAAATAAAAGCTTTTGGAAGGGAAATTATTGGGAAATTTCCCCTACGGAAAGCTCTGGAAGCAGAGACCAGAACGTTCTCCTTATTTCGAGAGTTTGGAAAACAAGTATAAAAGGCACATGTTTGAACGGCAGCGACACAGTTTGTTTTTAATCGTGAATGAATAAAGTTGGTTGTAATAAAAGTGAAAAGTAAAGTTGGTGAATTAATTTCAGTGGTGAATAATAAATCGTTTTGTAGTAAGAAAAGTAAAGTGTTTTTATTTTGTAAAATAAATAAGTGGAAGTTTTGAATAAAGTAAATAAGTTTTATTAACGAACCTGAGAAAATATTACATTGGTGTCAGAAGTGGGATAAAACTTATTTTATCTGTGCACTCAATTTATTGTGTGGAAAGTAAAAAAAAAAAAAAAGACAATGGGTAAATCTTTGAATGATTTAAATTTAGTGGAACTTAAGGCAGAACTGAATAAGCGAGATCTTCCTACTGCTGGAACAAAGAATGATCTTATAATTCGTCTGCAAGAAGATTTAAGAAGATGTGGAAAAAACCCGGACACGTTTATATTCGACATTGAAATGGAAGAACAACAACAACAAGAGCAAGTAAGTACATCGGACATAACCACTATGATGTCTCAGCTGCTCGCCAGCCAAAAGAATCTTCTCGAACAAAACCAAGAGCAAAAGAATCTTCTGGAACAGCAAAACCAAGAACAACGGAATGAACAAAAGAATCTTCTCGAACGTTTCGAACAGCAAAGCCTAGAACAGAAGAATCTTCTAGAACAACAAAGCCAAGAACAAAAGAGTCTGCTCGAAAAACAAGAAAAGAATCTTCTTCAACAATTCCAAGAACAGACAAATTTACTCGAAGGTAAGTTAGATGCCTTTGACAACAGAATTGTTGCCCTTGACGAGCGAGTCGATAGACAATTTTCAACTGTCGATAAGCAATTGTCAACAGTAGAAGCAAAGTTCGAAAAAATGGAAGATAAAATTGAATCCATTACCAAGGAATTAGACAAAGTAAGGAAGATGAAGGTTCGAGAAAGTTCTGGTGACTGTCCTAGGAGAAAGGAGATGCATCCACCAACGTTCGATGGACAAACTTCTTGGTCAATCTACAAGAAGCAGTTTGAGGCAGCTGCAGCAACGAACGGCTGGGACGACGAAGACAAATATATAGCTCTGACGCTTGCTCTTAGAGGAACTGCTGCTGAGCTGCTGCAAACCATACCAGCAGAAAAGAATGGCAACTTCAGCGCTCTTGTTCAGGCTATTGACAAACGCTTTGGAGATATGGCCATATGCAAGAAGTCTTCCGTGTTCAACTTAATACAAGAATCCAGAAAAGGGGAGAAACTCTGCAACAGCTTCAAGCAGACATCGAACGATTGGCGCATCTGGCATATCCAGCTGCAGGAGATGAAATCATTAACCAATTCGCAACAGAAGCCTTTGTTCGTGCTGTTTCTGATATTAACCTTCAGCGAGCAATTCGAACTGCTGGCAAACGCACGCTTCCTGAAGCACTAGCATTCGCACTCACTATGGAAGCAGCGGAACAGGCTTCACAAAGAGTTCATCGCTTGAGAGAACTAGGAGTTGAGGAGTGTTGTTGCTAGAGAACTGCGTTCCAAAGAAACCAGCGAGATGGACCTGATGCTCGATGCTGGAACTGTAACAAGACCGGACATCTTCAACGCCAGTGCAGACTGCCACCTAGAAAACCTCCATGTTGGAATTGCAACAGGACTGGACATCTCCAACGCCAATGCAGATTGCCACTAAGAAGACCTTGGAAACCAGACTACAAGCATTGCACGCATGAAAAAGAAAAGGAAGTTGTTTCCATCCAGCGACTGAGAGCCGATCCCATTTACGATTGGAGTAAAAGGAAAATGAGGACTGCCCGAAAGGATGACTCGGGAAGCGATATATATCGCCCAAAAGTGACTCCGCTGCAGTTAACTCCTATCCGTCGAAAGGGTGACAAGCGTGATTCCAAAGAAAACTACAAAGTTGGAACGGACGGATTTTAAGTGTGCATGGATGTCAGCCATTTCAAGCCAAATGAGTTAATGGTCAAAACTGTTGGCAACAGCGTGGTAGTGGAAGGTAATCATGAACGTGAAGATGAACATGGCTACATCAGTCGTCAGTTTGTACGGAAGTACCACCTACCAAAGGGGTATGATGCCAAAGATGTCATCTCAACGGTTTCAATGGACGGTATCCTGACAATCAAAGCTCAGCGGAAGGCATTGAAGAACAACGAAAGGATAGTGCAAATTCAACAGACTGGCCCCATGAATCGGAGTGATAAGGGAAATGAAGAAGAAAGGCTGAGTGAGGTTCAGGAAAGAACAAGGGCAAATATAAAGCCATCAAGTGGTCGGATGAAAAAGCGATACGACACAAAAGCAACAAAGACAGGATTCCAAGCGGGAGACCTTGTTTGGTTTTATAATTCCCAGCGTCGGAGGGGAATGTCACTGAAACTTCAAAAAAATTGGGAAGGCCCTTATACTGTTGTAACACGAGTAAACGATGGCGTCTACCGCATTCGGAGAGGATTAAGAGGCAAAATAAAAGTAGTTCACATCGACCGTTTACATCGTTATAATGGTGAAGGAAGTGA
The DNA here is from genome assembly GCA_963921185.1 of Dasysyrphus tricinctus. Lineage (NCBI taxonomy): Eukaryota > Metazoa > Arthropoda > Insecta > Diptera > Syrphidae > Dasysyrphus > Dasysyrphus tricinctus. Next base: position 78,834,467 of record OY992530.1, on the reverse strand, counting down.
TGGATTTGCTCGGGACGATCAATCCTAAAGCCTCGTACGCAGATCGAGCTAAAATTTCGCTCCCATACAAAATTCTCTCCAAAATTTAGCCAAGCTAAAATTTAGCCAAACATTTTAGCCGAGAAGTACGCAGCTCCAGCTAAAAAATCAAATTTTTGTTTCTTACTGAACGCACTCATCTGTCAAAATTTAGCGCGTGAAATAATTGTTTGGCACATTAATTCTCGAGCTAAATTGTGACAGGTTCATTTATTTGTGAGATTATGTGAGCTTTATATTGCGAAAATGAAAATTGAGACCGAGAAATATTCAAGGACAAACGATTTAGCAATTCTAAAAGGAAAAATCTATTTTATTTGATTATTTTAATGTGAAATATTGAAAGAAAATTCTTTGAAATTATTGAATAAAATTTCTTTTCAGAGAACAGCTGTTTTTTGTAATGTATTCTCCACAAAAATCTTGTGTCAAAATTTAGCTAGGATTTTAGCTGGTGTTTGGAGAGAAATGTGGGAGCGGAATTTTAGCTCGATCTGCGTACTAGGCTTAAGAGGGGGGCAGTGTAATGACTTTCCAAATTTGAACTATAACGACTCCGAAAAGCAAACAAACGAACACAATAAAGCTTACGGTCGCAGTGCGAACATACCCTTAGTAGCTATAATTATAGCAACTCTCAAACGAAGGAAGCGCCATCTGCCGGATTATAGCAGATTGACCAGCTGTAAAATAAAAGCTTTTGGAAGGGAAATTATTGGGAAATTTCCCCTACGGAAAGCTCTGGAAGCAGAGACCAGAACGTTCTCCTTATTTCGAGAGTTTGGAAAACAAGTATAAAAGGCACATGTTTGAACGGCAGCGACACAGTTTGTTTTTAATCGTGAATGAATAAAGTTGGTTGTGATAAAAGTGAAAAGTAAAGTTGGTGAATTAATTTCAGTGGTGAAAAATAAATCGTTTTGTAGTAAGAAAAGTAAAGTGTTTTTATTTTGTAAAATAAATAAGTGGAAGTTTTGAATAAAGTAAATAAGTTTTATTAACGAACCTGAGAAAATATTACAATATCATATCTTTTTTAATAAGAAAAGTTATCAAGCGGACTATCCGTCTATCCGTCCATCTATCCGTGTGCCAGTTAACACGTGTGTTAGGGAGTGGATACCAATTTTTTATTAATACTGCTGTTGATAACCATCGTTGAAGCTCGTTCATCCAACGAAATAGAGTAGGGAGCAAAAATGAGTACATATTTGTAACTCACGCACTAAGAACAGAAATAATAAAGCAAATTGAAAAATTTTGTTTGCCTTGTTTTTATGTTCAATTCTCAACAAAACGGTGTATAATACATAACGAAAAGGAGCAAGTTCTAAGAAAAAAACAAATAAATCGCATGTACTCAATTTTTTTGGGGTGATATAAAAAGTGTTTTTATGGATGCTGGATCCGAAACTGTACCCAAGCAGTCGAGAGTTAGAGACTCTTGGATATCCCAAGTCACCTGGGATAAAATCGAGCTTCGCAAATCGTTGAAGATGCAAATAAATGCCGAAGCAGATGCTCAACGAAAGGCTGAATTGCGAAGAGAGTATCGCTTAGCACATAAGATGGTCTATCGCTGTGTGAGACGAGACAAGAGGGTGAGGTTAGACGGTCTCGCAGAAAATGCGGAAAACGCTGCAAGAAGAGGAGACATGAGGGAATTGTACCAAATATCCAAGGAAGTTGTCGGGAAGAAAACCAACACCAATCATCCTGTAATGGATGTGGATGGTACACTTTTGGTATCAATCGAGGATCAGCTGCGCAGGTGGAAGGAACACTTTTGTGCCTTGCTTAATGAGGATTCTGTCGAGCAGAGTGCTGAAGTGCCCCAGCTTAACGAGATGCGTAGATCATATAGGGGTATTGACATCGAGCCCCCTACAGTACTGGAAATTCAATCTTCGATAAATCTTCTCAAAAACAACAAAGCAGCTGGACTTGGTGGTATACCAGCCGAGTTCCTGAAAGCTGACCCTGTCAGAACGGCTAGTATTTTACACCCGTTGATACAAGCTGTGTGGGAAAATGAAATCTATCCCAGCGACTGGAAGGATGGTGTAATTGTTAAGTTGCCAAAGAAAGGTGATCTTAAGAATTGCAACAATTGGCGAGGTATTACAGTTTTGTCCGTTTTTCCAAAATTAATGGCAACCATCATTCTGGAGCGGATAAAGGTTAGAATCGAGTCTACACTCAAGAGGCATCAAGCTGGTTTCCGCAGTGGGCGGTCTTGTGTCGACCATATCAACACTCTGCGTATCGTTCTTGAGCAGTCTGCGGAGTTTCAATCACCGCTTTACCTCATGTTTGTGGATTTTGAGAAGGCCTTTGACCGAGTCAACCGTGAATGTATATGGAGATCACTTCTTGGTAGTAGAATTCCCCCAAAAATTGTTGCCATTATAAGAGAGTCCTATAACAACGCAAGATGCTTTGTTTTACACAATGGGCAGCTATCCGACTCTTTCGAAGTGCGGCAGGGTGTGAGACAGGGAGATGTTCTATCGCCGATTCTCTTTCTACTGGCGATTGACGATGTCTTGACGGCCAGCGTTGGAACATCAGAGAGGCAGGGCATTCAATGGAGACCGTTTGAAAGGCTTAGCCACTTAGACTATGCCGATGATATATGTCTCTTGGCAAATAACATCAGCGGGCTGAACGGGATGTGTCAAGCTCTGAAGGTAAAAGGAGAGGCGAGTGGTCTGAAAATAAATAGCAAAAAGACAAAAATAATGCTCACAGGCCGCTCCACACATCAGCGTATTTTAATACAGGAGACGCCAGTTGAAGAGGTGGAACAATTTAACTACCTTGGAAGTATTGTTTCAGCAAATGGTGGTACTGATCTGGACGTTAAAAGAAGAATAAATAAAGCTCGCGCAGCCTTCGGTTCTCTCTCCCAAATTTGGAAATCATGTCAAATCTCCTTGCGCACAAAGTTGAGATTCTTCGAATCCAATGTCAAATCCGTGCTGTTATATGCTTGCGAAACCTGGAAAGTCACGACTACCATCTCAAAGAAATTGCAGGCTTTTGTGAACCGTTGTCTACGCCATATTCTAAAAATTCGCTGGCCACAAATTATATCAAACGAGGAATTGTGGCGCAGGACAAGCCAGGAGCGGCTGGAGGTTGACATAAGAAAGCGTAAATGGCAATGGATTGGTCACACACTGAGGAAACCAAACGATGAAATTGCAAAGCAGTCATTTGAATGGAATCCTCAGGGTGCACGGCGGGTTGGAAGACCAAGAACAACATGGAAATCAACAGTTCTAGCAGAAGCAGACTCCCAGAGAAAGACGTGGCCACAGTTAAAATATCTATCTGCAGACCGAGAAGGATGGAAACGATTTGTTGGCGCCCTATGCCCCAACCGGGGTTACAGGACTTGATGATGATGATGACTCAATTTTGCACCAAGCGTTAATCAGCAAAAATATCGAAATTTGCTGTTAGATTTGCAAGTTTTCGGTTTGTTTATGACTTCCTTTATCTTTTGTAGTTTGAGATATGTTAAATAAAAGGCTCTCCCAAACCAACGCGAATTCATAGCGAATCATTCGCAAGGACAGTTTTTTGTTGTTGTTTAACATTGTGTCTGTTTCAAATTTTTTATTATTGTGAATTATTTCGCGTCATCGGCGAATGTTTCGCGTTGGTTTGGGGGAGCCTTAATTGCGTATGGTTAGAACTTTCACCAGCATATTTTAATAAATGAAATAAATAACTATAAAAATTTCATTGCTCTTTAAAATTATGAGGAAACTATCACGACAGATTGAGGACAGTATTAAGGCTCTCCCAAACCAACGCGAAACATTCACCAACGACGTGAAATCATTCACAATAATACAAAATATGAAAGATACACAATGCTACACAACAACAAAAAATCGCCTTTGCGAATGATTCGCTACGAATTCGCGTTGGTTTGGGAGAGCCTTTATAGTCAGGACAAAAAGTGTCTTCTCGACCCAAATGATAGCTAAGAAGCTCAGTTCAGAAAAGGCCGCAAACAATTTTTGACGGATGCGGACGGCCCTCGCAGGATATTAGAAATGAAAAGGAACAAGTTTTTAACACCAAATCATGCTTCTTTAGCAATAATTAAGCCCGTTAGCTGGTGAACTGCAAGAAGAACCCTCAACGACATTAGTTATATCTCAGCGGTTTAAAAACAAAAGCCTGCATTGTCGGAAAAAATGCTAAGGTGTGGTTAAAGAACGACAGATGATACAGAAATTGGACAGCAGGCAGCTGAAACCGATTGAATTCTGATTCATATGACCACACTACACGTTTGCAATTACCTACTGTCCAATTGCTGTGTTCTCTGCCCAACTAACATACTCTTCAGAGTTAAGCTCCCGAAATCTACAAATCCTCTCTCATAAGGTTCTTTTAGATCCCATAGCAATACTTAATAATTAACATCTTGTAATGAAACTTTAATTACTCTCATAGTAATTTTATAATAAGACTGCGTCTCTTTTCAAATTCAAATTCAAATTCCCAACGCTTAAGTCTATTATAAAATCAGTTTTTTCTCCCTTAGTAGGAGTGTATAAACTTTAAGTCTTATAATAATCTTATTATGAAATTTGATCTCTGTTAACCATATTGTAATGCTTATAATCCCATAGTAAAACACTTAAAAGCGGCTATGCGCGGCGGCTATGATAGACTCTACTAAAAATCTACTAAAAAGCTTTTATAGGATCTTTTTAGTAAAATAGTATAAAAACAAAATGCACACAATAAAAAAATGTCTGGGTTGTAAAACAAAAACAAACAATTTTTAAAAAAATGATAATAATCAAGGGAACAAATGAAATATTGAGTATTTTACATGGGGAGAGTTCAAAGTTCTGCGTAAAGATACTCTATTGCCAAAAAAGGGAACATGAGAAAAAAAAGATAAGAAAAAATAACAAAAAAATAATTGAAAAATGCATTATTTTGAAAGCGCTTTGTTTTTTTTGGAGGTGAAATGTAAATATTAGTTAGAAAATTTTCAACCGCAATCAAATTTTGGTCCAATTGTGTGAAAAACAACTAATAATAATGCCCATATTAGGTACAAGTCAAACATAATATTATTGATTCCCTCATAAGATAAATACTCTTACAAAAATAAATAGTTTTTTGACGTTATAAAAATAAAAATCTGTTAACGAAATATCAAATCTCATATAAAATCTTTTACTCTTGTTATGAGATAGAAAATTGCCTCTAGTAACTAGGCCGTTTAACGCTCATAACTATCGTATAAGAATCTTGTAGTAGACTACTAGAGAATATTTTACTCCCATAAAATAATCTACTAAGAATCTGGCAGAGTTTTATGAGAGGAAAAATGTTACTTGGGTGTCGAACTTTTACCACACCTTAGCACTTTTTCCGACAATGCAGGCTTTTGTTTGTTTAAGCCTAGTTTACAGTTCCCGTGTACAAAAAAAACCTACGCAAATATTCTCGCATGTCAAAAATAATTGATTGAAAGCATAGTTTACAGTTCCCATGCGAAAAAAAAATCAAAATTTTCAAAACGATTTTCCACCTAATCTGTGTATCAAATTGAATAGTGTTCGAGGCGAAAGCGTTTGCCTTGGCCTAAGCCACCCATTAGGCATTAATTTACACTTAATTAATAAACTATAGGCCTAAAAGTGGAAAATAATTATTTTTGAATGCGAAAACCATTCGCATGCAAATAATGTCTAGAGTTGAATATATTTTTTTTGTTTTGAAGTGTAAAGGCTCTCCCAAACCGACGCGAAAACATAGCGAATCATTCGCAAAGGCGTTTTTTTGTTGTTGTTTAGCATTGTGTATCTTTCATATTTTGTATTATTGTGAATGATTTCGCGTCGAGGGCGAATGATTCGCGTTGGTTTGGGGGAGCCTTAAACCGACCATCCAAAAAAAAATATTTTATTCACCACACTTTTTTCGCATGCAAAACAATTGCCGGTCCATTGTTTTGCATGACATTCCATGACAGCAATGGTTTTTTGCATGAAACTGTAAACCAATCATGCAAACAATTAATTTAGCATTTCACCTCAATTATTTTTGACATGCGAGAATATTTGCATAGTTTTTTTTTGCGCACGGGAACTGTAAACTAGGCTGAAAGGCAAAATTAATTTTTGCATGATTAGCTTACAGCATTGACCTATTATATATGGACTGCCAGAAGCCAACTTCACGACGATTCGTTTTCAACCACTAAGCGCCACCAGCGCTTGTTGGAGCAAAACAGAAAAATGGTGTAGCTTTTGACAATTTGCTTTGACGGTTGTGTTGTCATTTTTTGTTTATATTTTTAGAAAACCCGAATAGAAAAATACATTTTTGCAAAAATTGTTTAAAATAAATAAAAAGTATAGAAAGTTAGTTATTTCCATCTGCTGTTCACGGTGGTAAGGAACGTCCGTCGCTAGATTTTTAAGCCTTAACTACCTGAAAACTGAAAAAGTACAAGTGAAAATTTTCAAACTCAATTTTGGACAATATTTCTCACTAGAAAACTTATTAAAACGAAGCAGAAAACTTAAATTTTGGTTTAAAAAAAAAAAACAATTTGTACCTATGTTCTTTTTCACAAAACAACTGCGCTAGCGAGAAAAAAAAATAATTTTACTTTGTATTTGTAATCTTGTAAAAAGTGGCCAATGTAGTTAAGCCTTTACCATTTCTTTTTTTTTTCAGAGTTACTTCAATGGGCAATGTGCAATTTTCCAACGCTATCAAAGCCAGCCCAAAAAGTAGTCTTAAAATAGATGAATAAATGGCAGAAGTTAAAAGAAATAATATAAAAGAATCGAGTTAACGTGATCAGGGCCAACAATTATTCTTACACCGACGAAATATCAATAAAATATTGAAGTTCCATTCTTCAGGTTAATGGTTATAACAATGGCAATATACAATCTATCGATAAAGTCCAATGGCAAGGAAAAAGCATCGAAATGGCTAATTTCAAAAATCGGTTTGTACCTATGAAATGATAAATCCCTTAATCAAAGACAATAGTAATATTTTTTTATATTTCCCTTTAAGATATACTCATGGACTATAGCAGATGAACTACTCCAACAAAAACTCGATTTACAGTCCTGTTACTTCGTGGCTCAGACCATGCGAAACAAAATCCAGAATTATTTCAACGAGTTACCCCCAAACTCGCACGAAAGTCTACGCGACTCGCTGATTGCCCATATTTGCCAGATAACCAGTGAAACGGATCAAATTATTGTAACCCAATTGTGTTTGGCTGTTTCAGATCTTGTTTTGCTGATGGCATCATGGAAGGATCCAATTCTATGGCTGGTTGAGTCATTGTCAAAGCGGTCAGAGACTGTTTGGCCTCTAGTTGAAATACTCACACTCATCCCCGAAGAAATTGATTGCGGGCTAAGGAGTTCAATGATGATTCTAGTTTAAATTGGTCAAGAAATAATACATCATTAACATTGAAATTAGAAGTCGTATCACCAAACGATATGCACAATTGTTTATTTTCTACATTCATTTAGTATTTGAAAAGCCATCGCCAAAAGAATTCAATCGAATAAAGGCTTCTACAGCCATCACATCATTAAAGAATAATCAAGTTCATATTTCAAATATTTTATTGCAAACTGTACATTTGTGGTTTTTAATTCTCTTATGAACTGCCTTAATGTGTATATTCAAGTAGGACATTTTTAAAAAGGTATCTTTTTGCAAACTTCGCAAACGATGTCTTGTTTACGATGAACCGGTTCATGTTTCACTAGATCACGTTGAGCTATGAATCTTTTATCCCAATGTGCACATTCATAGAGGCATTCCTCAGAATGAGTTTGTTTGTGTGCCTTAAAATTTGCTAGTTGTTGTAAGGAAACGGCTGAAAATATCGCACTGATAGTGAAGTGCTCCGGTATGGACGCGAACATGTAGAACAAGATTACTGATGTGTACAAAGCTCTTATGACAAGTCTACAAATTAAGATCTATTACGAAAAGGTTTGATTTTACAGCTTACACACTTTATTTCGCATTGCAAAGGTTTTTCACTAGTATGAATCCTCTTATGGGACTCCAGGTATCGGGGATATTCAAATATTTTGCCACACTCATTGCACTGCTCAAGAACTTAAAGAGGTTTTTTTTTCTCTCTTTTCAAATGCACCCCTTAAATGATATGAATTATTATTCAAAAATAAATTTCGTGGATAACTTACAAATAGACGAATAGTCATCTTTTCCATTTTCCAATGTTAGCTCGAATAGAGTGTTGCATTTTAAACAATTGAGATGGTTTTTGCTTGCTGTTATAGCAAATTTATAGGTCTGATCCTTTACTTTGGGTTTCTGTGATTTTTAGTCCAAACTTGTGTCAAAATATTTTTTTTATATGAACTTTGACACAACTTTGGACTGAAATGCGCAGAAATGCACAGAAAATCACAGAAATTCAAAGTAAAGGAACAGACCTTATATTTTTTTGTTAAAGCATAGTTTACAGTTCCGATGCGAAAAAAAAATCAAAATTTTCAAAACGATTTTCCACTTTTCTGCGCACCTAGTTGACTCATATTCAAGGCGAAAAACGTTTGCTTTGGCCTAAACCACCCATTGAGTCATTAATTTACCCTTAATTGACAAGCTATAGGCCTAAAAATGGAAAATAATTATTTTTGGATGCGAAAACCATTTGCATGCAAATAATGTCTTGAGGTGAATATATTATTTTTTCGGAAGTATAAACCGACCATCAAAAAAAAAATATTTTATTCACCACACTTTTTTTCGCATGCAAATCAATTGCCGGTCCATTGTTTTGCATGACATTCCATGACAGCATAGCTTTTTTTTTTGCATGAAACTGTAAACCAATCATGCAAACAATCAATTTTACATTTCACCTCAATTATTTTTGACATGCGAGAATATTTGCATAGATTTTTTTTTGCGCACGGGAACTGTAAACTAGGCTTAAAAAAAAAAAATAAAATAACACACAAACGTCAAAACAAAGATTTGAATTTATACAGATGACTGGTTTTTTATAAGTAATAATAATAAATGGCCTTAGTTTCTATGGGAAAAAAAGCTTGTTGAGGGTAAGTGACAAGAGATGGCATTGGTAATAGCTACTTTTTTTGTCACCTTGCTCCAATAAGCAGTACAGTCACTAAAAAGATATGAGCTCCTTTTAATACAGCTTTTGTATGGAAATGAAACTCGACTAGCAGTCCATATCTAGTAGGTCAATGGCTTACAGCTTCATGCAAAAAAAAAAACATTGCTGTCATGGAATGTCATGCAAAACAATGGACCGGCAATAGTTTTGCATGCGAAAAAAGTGTGGTGAGTAAAATATTTTTTTTTTGATGGTCGGCTTACACTTCAAAAAAAAAAAAATTTCACCTCAAAGCCTCGTACGCAGATCGAGCTAAAATTTCGCTCCCATACAAAATTCTCTCCAAAATTTAGCCAAGCTAAGATTTAGCCAAACATTTTAGCCGAGAGGTACGCAGCTCCAGCTAAAAAATCAAATTTTCGTTTCTTACTGGACGCACTCATCCGTCAAAATTTAGCGCGTGAAATAATTGTTCGGCACATTAATTCTCGAGCTTAAAGGCTCTCCCAAACAAATGCGAATTGGTAGCGAATCATTCACAATAGTGCAAAATATGACAAATACACAACGCTAAACAACAACAAAAAACTGACGTCGGCGAAAGTTTCGCGTTGGTTTGGGGGAGCCTTAATTGTGGCAGGCTCATTTATTTGTGAGATTATGGGAGTTTTACATTGCGAAAATGAAAATTGAGACCGAGGAATATTCAAGGACAAACGATTTAGCAATGCCAAAAGGAATAATATATTTTATTTGATTATTTTAACTTGAAATATTGAAAGAAAATTCTTTGAAATTGTTGAATAGAATTTCTTTTCAGAGAACAGCTGTTTTCTGTAATGTATTCTCCACAAAAATCTTGTGTCAAAATTTAGCTAGGATTTTAGCTGGTGTTTGGAGAGAAATCTGGGAGCGGAATTTTAGCTCGATCTGATGCGTTCTAGGCTCAAGGCTTTATTATACTATGTTCCCACCAAAATGAAATCTGAGATTTCAGCTGAAAAATTTGGAGTTCTCGACTTGGTGGAGCGGGATTTCATTAAGATTTCGTTGAAATCTAGAGTTTTCATTGAGATTTCGTTGAAATTTCCATGAACTTGAAATATTTGTTCCATCAACTTGAAATATCAAAAGTTTTGAACCGAAATCTCGGATTTCATTTTGGTGGGAACATAGCATTAGCATGCAAATAGTTTTTGCATCCAAAAATAACTATTTTCAATTTTTAGGCCTATTGTTTATTAATTAGGGGTAAATTTATCACTCAATGGGTGGCTTAGGCCAAGGCAAACGTTTTTTGCCTAGAATATTATTCAATTTGGTGCGCAGAATAGGTAGAAAATCGTTTTGAAAATTTTGATTTTTTGGTATGCTTTAGCCGCTGAGATATAACCAATGTCGTTGAGGGTTCTTCTTGCCGTTCATCAGCTAACGGGCTTAATTATTGCTAAATAAGCATGATTTGGTGTTAAACACTTTCTTGTTCCTTTTCATTTCTAATATTTCTAATAAATTGCTGAACCATGATTGGCCCAAAAAAATGTTTTTCCAATTCCCAATTCGTTACTTTTATAAACCTACCACCTTTGCAAACGTCCCGTCCCTAACAAAAATTTTCTTACACATTACCTTTTAGTATCATAAGGAATTAGATTTCTCCATACTGGCATCATTGGATTTCGTTAAGCCATTTTTCAGCGCCATTTTCTTTTCACAGACTCTCCGGGTTGAGGCGCATAAATTTTCTTCGACGGTTAAAAGTAAAATATATTTTCCCACAATTTCCACATATTTCTAAACAAATTCACAATAAAACCTCAATAAAATGGTGAGTTCAAGAAGTACTATCAAAACTATTTTCAAATGTTATGTATATGTATATATATTTTTATGTGAATACAGGCCACCAAAATCTTTGTTGGAAGTCTCCCATCGGGATCCAAGCCCGAAGAACTTCGTCATTTATTTGAGCCCTTCGGAGTGGTCACCGAATGCGATGTCATGAACCGTTGCGGCTTTGTTCATATGGAAAAACCTGAAATGGCTACAACTGCTATCAAAGCCTTAAATGGTACTGAATTCAAAGGGGAGACTATCAATGTGGAACCTGGACGAGTTAGAGATCGTAATCAAAAGCCGGGCGGCATTGGAGGCCCTAAGGGTGGCGGCCCACGTCCGCGAGGTGGAAGAAATGCAAATGGAATGATGAAGATGCAGAATTTTGACGGGATGGACCAAGCAGCAATGGGCTTAGATGGTATCGATGAAAGGACAACAAAAGACGCATTGCAGCTGTGCAGCGCTGTTTTCGAAGAAATGAATAAGCTTTTGAATCCCGACCAAATGGCTGGACCACGTCGCGGAGGTGGTGGTATGGGTTTCCCTCCAAACTTTGTAGAGGACCAATTAGGGGCGGTATTGGGAGGAATGGGCGGACCAAAAGGACCAATGAATCGAGGTCCACGCAACAACCGCAACAATGGTCCTGCAAAACAAGGCCCACTCCCTGGTCCAGGTCCTATGCCAATAGCTGCCAACAAAGGGGCATCAATGAAGAATGCAAACCAAGCCCAAAGATCAGGTCTTCCAAATCAGGGAAACATGAACCGAGGTCCGAAACCCAATCAATCAGGTCCTCAAGGACGAGGTCCAAACCAAGGTAATGCAGGTCGCATGCAAAATCAAGGAAATCAAGGATTCCCTGGTCGCAATCAAAACCAAAATGCAGGTAATACTGGGCGAGCCCCGAAGCATGGAAATGTTGGCCCGATCCGTAATGAACCATCCAGGCTACAAAGAGCAGCGGCTCCGTACAACAGAGGAGCTGTCGGGCCCGTTGACAATGAAATCAACTTCGCTGACGATGTCCCCATTGTGCAGAGTGCCAGAAACTTTGCCAACAGTTTGGCTACTGGAAGCCAAATCGATAGGTGGCCAGCGAATGGTGGAAACTTTGGAGGCAATGATGGCATGAACAGGCATCCCATGAACCGCAATTTCGATGAAGACATGCCAGTGGACAACTTTTCAGATGATCCCCCAATTATCATCAACCTAGTAACTCGTCCAAGTACAGGTACTGCCATGGGTGGAGGCGGTAATCGTAGAGGAGGAATCGACAGCCAAGGCCCCGTTAATCAAGGAAACTTTGGACATAACACCGGGGGAGGAAATGACCATTTCCAAGGATCTAATGATCGATTCCAAGGAGGAAATGATCGATTCCAAGGAGGGATTGATCGTTTCCAAGGAGGAAATAATGACCGATTCCAAAACAATAGCAACAACTTCCAAGGTGGCAGCGGTAATGGTATGGGCGCAGGAAGCTTTGGAAATCAAGATAGGAGAGGATTCGTTCTTCCAGAGAAACAGATGTTTAATGATAGCCCTAAATTCGGAAACCAAGATCAACGCAGTGGCGGAAACTCTTCGCAGTTTGGTAGACAGAACAATCAAGGAAATTTGGGTGGTGGAAATAGGAATGCTGGGTTTGGCAACAACAACAACGTTGGCAGACAACAAAATGCGCCAGAAGGTCGTAATATTGGTGGTGGGAACATGGGTGCCAGTGCAGGAAATGCCATGTTCTCAAGGAGAAATAATAATTCTGGAGCAAATCTTGATGGAAATAGCATGTGAGTACCTAACCTTACAACAATTTCATTAAATCAAACACATTTTCAAAGCAGTAAGATAATTTGTTCAGTTTTCCATCTCCAAAATGTCTGACCATGGTTTTAATAATAGGCATGTTCAGAAAATTGAGATCTCGGAGGCGAATCCACTGTTGTTTTCCTCGGTTATCAGACAGTAAAACTCAGAAATTTAGCTGAGGAATCCTATTCACCCTACTGAGATTGCTGAGATTGCTGAGGTTTCTGAGATCTCATTTTTCTGAACACCCAGTGCTTGAACACAGACGCTCCAAAGGGAGCGCGTCCTACCTTATCAAAGTTAAAATAGGTACCTACAATACAATCTTGTTAAAGTGAATTTAATGGAGCTTCAGAAATTAAATGAGTTTTCATAATTACGAGCAACAGTTTTTTATGTGCTTGGTCTCCTCAAAAAATTGTCCTAAAAAATCAAAATTTTTTGTTTCTGGCATTAATATTGTACTATAGGTGGTATTAGTCCGGGAGCCGACTGTAAGATTACCTATCTCATCGCGGCCACACAAAAATTGGATGCCAACTTATAGCTTTAGTCCAAACATTTTGTTAGCAATGGTTAGAAAATGCACTTTTCATAATATATATATATAAGAAACTTCTATCAATAGGGTATCAAATGACAGCTAACATTGTCCTCTACACCAGCGGTTCCCCAACCTTTTGGGCTGTGGAACCCTAAACAAGGTCAAAATATATTCGGGGTATCGTGAATAAAGTTTCCGAAGGAATTTTTCCTATCGTCGAAAACTGGGAACATGAATTGTGGTCGCAGTTTCTCTCGGAACTTATTGGCATCGAAAATGAATATTCCACGGCCCTTGGACCACCATTTTGATCGACCAATTTTGAACATGCAAAGAACAGTCGAAAATTGTGGGCATTTCCAATTTAAGAAGATGGGAGAAATTCCGTGGGAAATTTTAACCACGATATCCCTCACTATGGAACCCCCAACACTTAACGATAGCCAAAAATGAAAGACAAAATATTTAAAAACCTTAAGTGGGGTTTTTGTATGTAAATGGAAATCCACACAAGTGCATGCTGCGAATTATACATCAATTTATATTGAATAATTTTGAATGAACAACAACAACAACTTGTGTGTGTTACAACCAGTAACCAAGGGCACCACTAAAGGAGTCTGATGATCGAGGTGGCACTCGTGAAATAGCTATAACTCCAGCCTATATACTTGGTGGTAACATACACAAGTTTTTGTTGTTCATTCAAAATTAATCAATCAGCCTTAATATGAGTTTCACGTGAACAACATTCCATCCAGAAAATTTGACATTTCACATTTAGCCTATTGTGAGTTTCGCCCGCAAAATGAAAATTCCACTTTTTTGTGAGTATACTCATTTCGCGCGAAATGTATCGTAATTAAACAGCCTTGTTATGAGTTTCGCCCGGAAAATATTTCACCTGAAAAATTTTTGTTCCCCCGGAATTTTTAAAGCTATTATGAGTTTCACCCGAACTTCTCTAGGCTTAAAATATACAAAAAAGTTGCGCAAAGGGCGCTAGCACCACCTGTTTATCTTTCGTTAACCTTCAAAAAATAAGTGATAATTTAAGATCTTAATTACGGTACATGTCGCCCGAAATGAGTACTCACAAAAAAGGGGAATTTTGATTTTTCGGGTGAATCTCACAATAGGCGAAAAGTGAAATGTCAATTTTTCCGCGTAGAATGTTGTTCACATGAAACTCATAATAAGGCTGTTTATAAAAATGCTAGTCGCTGTTCCAATTGATAAACAACGAAATCTGCATTGGGATTGAGCTAAACATGTGGCTTCAGTGGCGCGATGTGTAGTACATCGGCCTCTGAATCGCAAGGTTCATGGTTCGCTCCCAGATTACGGCAAAGAGTTTTTCAATTCATACAAAAATAACCAGACTGGGCATCAATAAAGGAATCGGATGATCAAGGTGACACTCGTGCAATAGCTATAACTCCAGCCCATATACTTGGTGGTAACACACACAAGTTGTTGTTGTAAATGCAAAATTATTCAATATAAATTGATTCATAATTCTTAGCATGCACTGCACTTGTGTGGATTTTCATTTGCACACAAAAACCCCAAATACTAATTTGTTTTTGAAAATTCATACGTTCAAAAATATGTACTTAAAATAAACATACCATTTTTTTTTAATTCAATGTTAAACAAATTGTTTACTTATGCAAATTATTTTTTTAAGAAAACTGCTGTAACAAATGTTAGTTATTGTGTGCATAGCATACATTACTCAAGTGATCAAACGATATTCGTTTTTGAATTCTTAGCTATTTAACGTTGCTTCCTCGCATTTTTCTAAAATTACTTGTGTATGTTTAGAAGCTCACAACAACAATTTGAACTGTAAGAACAATTACGCACTTTCCAGTCGTAATGTAGTTGCAAGATTGTGTGGTTGTTTTTCTTCTCTTCTCTCATTTTAATAGCGATTAAATTGTTTAATTTTTGTTCAAAACAGACAAGACAAAAATAATATCCACTCTTCTTAGTTTTAGTTGATTAAAATTTAATAAATACTTTTAAATCAATTTAGGGGCAATAACCGAATGCGTAATGATGTTCCGGCCACAAACCGTGGCGGTAATTTTGGTGGTAATAACAACCGCGGAATGGGAGGTGGCGGTGGCGGTAGTGGAAATATGAACGCCAACAATCCTGGATTCAACCGAAACAGCAACATGGGTGGAGGAAACAGTAACTTAAATGGACCCATTGCAGGAAATAATAGAAACATGGGTGGAGGCAGTACAAACAACAACAGAAATATGGGCGGTGGTCTTGGAGGCAACAACAACAACAACAGAAATATGGGCGGTGGTCTTGGGGGCAACAACAACAACCGAAACATGGGAGGTGGTCTTAACAACAACAACAACAACAGAAACATGGGTGGCGGTATTGGCAACAATCGAAACATGGGTGGTAATACAGGCAACAACACGAACCGCAATAATATGGGAGGTGCCAATCAAATGAACTTCCAAAAAGATTTTCCCGCTCTATCTGGTGGCCAAAACATGAACAACCGGTAAGTTATTAAATATTTACTGTAGCTAGTAGCTTTTAATAGGGAATGCGTTATTGATAAAAGAAAAACGACACTTGGATGTCTTTCTCTTGTCTGATACTATGTTCACACCAAAAAGAAATCAGAGATTTCGGTGATTTCGGTCGCAATTTCCATAATTGATTCGAATTTTCGAACTGCGTGGTTTCATCCATAAGCCTGATGAATCATATGACTAGCTCAGATTCGTAAAATCTTTTACCTCACTTAAACATACCCATATGATGAGAATAATCATTTCCATTTGAAGTAAATGTTATTCGAAATTCCTCTTACGTAAGACGTCAAGCGTAGCTACTGTTCCTTTTTAGTTAGTACAAATGCGTAAAAAAAGACTCTGAAACAAAATGTTTAATAAAGACGATTGACAACGTTAGCTATTATTATTTCTCACAGGCGAAATCTTTTTCAAGTCGATTTGAAATTCACCAAATCTTTAAAATGAAATTTAACATTTCGTTTTGGATGGGAACATATTATGAGATATGACGTTTCACCTATGTATTTGATATTTGCGTAAGAACGAGTTCTCACTTACGTCGATCAAATTACAATATTCCCCTTAAAAAAAACTGATTTTACCAACCAACTAATCAAATCGATTTTTTTACGAATTACTCTTTTTATAGCAATGGGCCACGCCAAAATATGATGTCGAATCGTCGCTATTAATATAATTAACAAATATACCAACTTTTTTAAATTATTCACTTTTCTCAATCTGTGCAGTTCTCAAACTAATGAGAAACCCGTTAAAGCTATTGATTGACTTTGAAATCATTTTAATAGTAGTATCGTAGAAAACAAAATAAGAAACAAACACAAGGACAAGAAAAATACAAACAGCACTGTCATGCGGTCAGTCAACTGTTTCCATCATAAAAAATCAACATTATTATAAGAACAAATAATAATAATAATCCAAAAAATCTTACAATTAAGTTATGTCTGAATTATAATTATCTTAATGTAAACCACTCAATCAATTGGTCTCCTTGCGGAACAACTTCTTCGTTAATTATTTAAAATATTCCCAAACTCAAAGTAATATTAATTCGTAACGTTTATTTTTTTATTTTTCAATTAATAAAACTGTGTAAGAATCTTATGAACTCAATAAGAAGAGCGTCATTGGCATAAAAGTATATTGTAAATTTTCACAAAACCAAAACAAACGGTATACAGAAATACCGTACTGAACAAATATTCTAATTTATAATTAATATGTAAACATTTCTTTTTTATTTTAATGGGATAAATAAATGTGTACTTATGTATTAATATGCATATGTTTATAATACAACAACAAATGGAAATTGACGTGTATTTCTGATAAAGCGTTTCTGAAATCCATTCCATTAATTTATAAATTACCCTTTCTTCAAGAAGCTTGACAAATAAATGCGCCTCTTTAAAACATTTTAAAACAATAAGAAATGGTTTTTATTCAAAAGAGTAACTAGAATCTGGTACTATTTCGTTACAAATAGTTGGTATTTGTAAATGCGATTGTAATTAAAGTAATAAATGGAAGGATAGAGAGAGACCGAGAGAGAGCTATTCAAAAGTTTCCTTGCTTGAACTTAACTAACTCAAAAATGGACAGTTCAAAAAGTTATTATTCACGTGTTTTATTGAAAATCTTACTAGTACTTGAGCAATCTTAGTCGAGTAAGAAATTTTCAATAAATTGTTTCATAACATCGCTGTAGGGATGTGTTGGTGTGGTATTGTATTACTTTGTTGATGTAAATTTTTGGTGACAATTAAAATAGAAGACAATTTTCTATGATTTGCTGGTAGAACTTTTCATCAATACGCTAAAAACAGTAAACAGATTTTGACAACTAACTTCAGTTACTAAGTAAATGTCTTCTGAAGCTCACCGACAAGAAATAGTTGTGGGATTATTTTATTTTGTGTCGAAGCAAATATGTACCTCGATTGCATCGAGTAAAAACCTAATAAACACTAAAGTATAGAAAATGGAAACCACCAGATTTGCTTGGCATCGTAGAAATAACATTATTGCTGATCCGTCAAATCTTAACACAATTAATTTTCATGAGAGACCAAAGAAGAATAAATTAAAATTTTGAATTTCTGAAGTGTTTCCAATGTTTTCCAGAGAATATCTTTCGTTTGCACAAAATTTCGTTTTCTTAAAAATATCATTTCGTCGTCGTTCTATGTAAACTCCATAGTTCCATTTTTTTCGAAACCGAGAAACCTCTTGTAAATACGATACATAATAAAATATAAACATTTTTGCTCTGTAAAAGGTCCTCTAAATCTATATTTTGTTGGTATATTTCTAAAGAAAAATTTCCCCGAAATCAAACACTTTAAAATTCGGGTCAGTAAAAATCCATAAAAAGGACAGATGTTTCAAAAAAAAAAAACAAAGTTAGTTTTCATTGAACGACGAACGACTTGTTAACTTTAACCCGGAGCGATGATATTATGCAGATTTATATACTGAACAAAGCTTGCCATAATGCAGTTTTCGAAAACGATCAAGGTGACCGGCAAATGATTGTCATTTTATGACGCAGAAGTTGCCATCTTCAAATATGTATATTTAATCGTCCAGCGGCGCTTAAACATGCATCCAAAGCGATCTGAATAGGTTTGTATTGTTGAAATCCCTTGTGAAAACAGAGATAAAACAGCTGTTGGCAAAAAACAGATCCCAAGCTATCTTAAAAATTTTACGATACGAAGCTTTCTTATGAGAAATGTCAACAATAGCTGACTGGCGTCCAGAAACATACATGGATACAAAGCTATCCTAGATAGGCTATTCTGTGAAACTTGAACGCTGCCAATGTTCAAGCGATTTCACGTTTTTGAATAGATACAAGAAAAAAACTTAATGGTTCAGCTAAAAAAGTGAATCGCTAAAATTTGGATAAAATATCTGCCTACACACTTCAATAATATTTGTAAAAGAAGCTGTTTAGATTAGAAATATTGAGACCTGTATCACGACGACTTGTGGTTAAGAGAAGTGCGGATAAATACTCCCGTGAGGTACGAAGAGAACACTAAAACTGGATACGAGAGCCTTGTTTTTTTATAATAACAAAAAAAACTTTGTCTTCTAAATTCAACCTTAATTGCAAGACACTAGTTAGAAAGACAAAAAAGAGTAAACACGATGAGGTTCTCCACTCCGCCCCATCCTCTCAACCTAAACGGGGTCAAAGTTAGAGCGCAATATGCAGATGAAAAAAAAAAACGATAATTGACTAATTTCGTTCCCATGCAATTCATTGCAATTAAATGGTCGAATGCATCCTTTTTTTAAAATTTCCCCCCATCTAAAACATAACTCCAGCCAGAGAAAATATTCAAATAAATAACAGCGGATGGACTATCACCAAGGGGCTGCTGGTGACAACGCATCGTGGCCTTAACCGCCCCCCCCCCCCCCCCAACTTGGAAATCTAAGGCCATAATAGATTTCTCCAAAGATGGTGGATGATCGCCATCAGATATCCATCTTCTTTAACAGTGTCTACATTTTCTTAGAAAACAATGAACAAATTCATAAATGATTACAATCTTAAACTAAAGTCTTTGAACGCAATCATAGAATTGAATTCATCAAACATCTCGTTCATAAAAGACTGCATAGAATAATATTCATACATACAAATATTACGAGAAATATTTTTTAGAAAAAAATAATTTTATTGAAACTGCAAGTAAAAAGCATTTACGAATAATTCCACAGGTGCGAAAATCAAGCAGCTATTAGAAGAGAAATTAAACTACACATCTACACACGGACAAAAATGTATGTGGAAATAGAATGGAGGACAGATATTCCTCTCAATCGTTGTACCGAGGTGTATTATACAAACGATGATCACCATTGTAGGCATCATCATTGTATACAATCGGTGTACCCGAACGTTGAAAAGCAGCTTGCGAGTTTCCACACTCGTTGGTTGTGTGACAACAAGCACTGCAATCATCACGTTGCAGCAGCAATTTTTTGAAACTGATGATACAGACGTGGTAGTTGGGCTCTGTGAGCTTGCAAAATTTAATTTGCTCTTCTAATTGTTAGTGCAACATTATTTGACCATATGAAACTAGTTGACGACTATGTCCGCTCCCTGACTTGTCGGTACGATATTGATTCATTCGTTATGTTCGGTACACATGTCGTACCGAATGTATACCCAATACATGATTTTAATGTATTGCTCTTGCTCCTGATTTATTCGGTATTTGCGGTAGCGGGGTAGAAAAAGTGTGATATACCAAATCTCGGTACCAACAAGGCTGGGGCCCTACTATGTAACTTTATTCTACTTTCGAATCCATTAGTAAGTTGTTTTCAATGCTTATTTTGAGTAGTAGTATAGGAAAGTGGGATCAAGTTTTAGTGCTTCCGATTTTTTGGTACAGAATCTTTAATAAGCACTGTTCTATTTCCGTTTATAAGCGCTGGCTAAAGATTTAGCTGATATTTTGAAAATTCGAACGTTTTAATTGAAGAATCCAGTTACATAGTTGGGCCCCTGAGAGTGATATCGATAAGATTTTTTTTTTTTTTTTTGGCTGGGTTTTTTTGGCTTTAATTCAATCTATTGAGGAGATGTTGTCGGTACTGAACACAGATATCGCACTGAACATTCAAATAACAAAGAACACCGAATGAGGAACGAAATCCAGCTTATATCATATTCAAATGATAGCTCAAGAAAGAAGGAGAGTATAAAATGTTTTAAAAGTGAACTGAGTTCGTTCACATTTTTATATGTCCAGTGAAAGTGTAATTTTTTATATTTTAGAGTAAGCAAAGACAAATTTGTACAAGTTCATTGCAAATTTAAAATCATGACCATTATTTTATTAGTAAATATGGCTATTTTTGTAGCATTATGTTTATCATTATGTTAAATTTAAAATTTTGTATACGAATTGTTGTATATTGGTTATAAATTGCGGAACATGACAACACTTCGTAAATGAGAACAAAATAATACATGCCGTAAGTGCAGATGCAAACACGAAGCCGCTCTCTTCTCCCTTAATTTTATAAAAAAATGTCTTTTCGTTTAACATCAGCGGATGTCATTGCGTTCTAAAAATGGATTTGTTTAACAAGGATGATGAAAGAAGGACTGAAGGATACTTTATGCGAAAGTATGTGCGACATCGACATCTTAAATTTCTTTGGCATCTATTTTATGTGGTCAATTAATTCGCTCATATTTTATGAAGAAAGGATTGCGGTTTGTATACATAAATAAATAAAAAGCTGAATATTGGTTACATTCAAGATTAAGAAAGAGCTGCGCTCTTTCAACATTTTGTAATTTGGCTAAATACTTCTGTATTGTAAAAAACAAAATAAATTAAATAAACACTAAACGTTTTATATTCTTAATTCGTTAGGCAGCGGGCAAAAAAGTGCCACGTAAAAATATTTGCGTTGAGCCAAATAGCTGTTTATGTTTATAGATGCAATTTTGCATTTAAATTAATGAAAATAATAATTTACATAACAAAATTTCCTATTAACCTCGATTAAGATTTGAAGATCAAGATCAAGCAAACGAGAAATTAAAACCAACAGCTTCAGCGGAGATATTTTAAACAAAAAAGTAACAAAACAATATGTTTATAATTTATCAAGTTAACGAAACGAACAAAGTTTGGTATACAATAGTAAAACGAATGATTTTAGAGCCAACTAAAAGTAAACCTATGCGAAAGGTGTAATTTATTTGAAATGCGAATAAAATTTCTTATTGAAATCTAAGCAGAACAACAATCATCTAGTAAAATACAACAAAATATTCATGTTTTACGATCATGCGGATCGTAAATTTATGTAAGTATTTATTATATTTTACTCAGACTTAATTGATGGCATTAAGACAAAGAATATTACAATAACTGATTTAAGTCTCGAAATGCATTCATATTGATGAGAAATATATAAATCAGGGCCTTATACCCAAAAAGGCATGATTTCTGCAGTTATCCTCCGCTATAACGACAAACGTTATTTATTTAATTCCATCAATTTGACGTAATTTATCTCTGTGGGGAACAAAGCACGTTAAGCGGTGGATCACTGTAATAGGACTTACATATATTTCTTTGATCATAATTTATATTTGAATACCTTATTAATTAATTTTTATCAGTGAGTTTATTTTGCACTACATTTTCCTTGCTTTAGTTTTAAGTATTAATATTTTTTTTTAACAAAAAAATAATCGAAAATTTCATATTTTAGGGCGCCCAAGGGTGGTGACTGGCGAATGTGGACAGCTTAAAGAACTACGCAAACTTGTTTTAGTTAATTTTTATTTAACGTATAATTTAAAATTGTATGGCTTAGATATAAGTAAAAACAAGTAAATGTATATTTTTATACATACAAAAAAAAACTTTCTTTTAAAAAAACTGAATGTGATATTAATGTGTTCATGGACTTTGAGTCTGATACTACAATTTTGTACCTGAAAATAAATAAATATTTTATAAATTTACTTATTGTTTACTTACTGCTGGCACCATTGACTAAAACAAATTTGGCAAAATATTTTGTGCAGGCAATAATGCAAATGCAAATGAAAAAAAAAATGGACGAATTAAATAAATTTAAAATCATGTTAGGGCAAGGAAAAAAGATAAGTATTCAATCGAATTATGTAAATTGTGTTTACGTTGTATTATTATAATTATTATACTATAAATTCAATCGCGAGTAAGATTTCGTCTTTAGAATCGAAGTTAGAAACGGATATCTCCTTTTTTACTTGCAATATACATTATGCGGTAAAATAACTCGAGATTTTCGAGATAACTTCCCTATTTTCCTAATGCGCTCACTATGCTTCAACAGTCTCAAAATAAAATAAAATAAAATTGAAATTATGATGATAGAATACGGGTTCCTGTCAATTTCAATTTAACAACCATAAGGGAATAGCTTATTTGTCTTGAAAACTATTCCGGCATACAAGGTGGTGCAAAAGTCATCACCTTATCGGAAGCTACTTTAATTTTCGCAAATGGTGGCAAATGTCAAATGTCTGGTGGCGGCCACTCGCGCATTTTCTCGACTTAATGGGAAACAAATTAAGACATCAAATAAACATAATCCAGAAGCAAAACCAAAGTTTTTCATTAATACAAAAATATACAGCACAATTCCAGAGAACATCGGGTGACAACTTTTGCGTTACCTTGTATTGTAGGTTGGTTTATTTTGTATTACCTTTTTTTTTTTTTCAAAAAAACCTTAATAATGGTAACTCCCATAGAACGGTTTCTCGAAAACTATTTTATACATTTTATTTTTGTATTAAAAAATCCAGAACAGAATGAAGCTGCTGCTTCGCAGGTGATAGTTTGTGAGTTATTCCAGGAAAACAAAAAGGGGATCATATTTGCAGCACTTCCTCTAATCTTACGGTCGGCTCCCGGACTAAAAGCTTTCATGTTCAAAATAAACTGCCGTTCTTTTATACTACGGAAGAAATTTTAAAAATTCATAAAAAAATGTGCATGGCTGACCAAACTAGCTGACCTTTTATGGTGATCTAGTAACCTATCAGATGATATATTTTTTTTTTTTGAAAACTAGCCAATTGAGATGCAAAAACTCGTTCGTGACCTTGAAAAATAAATTAAAAAATCGTAAAAACAAATCTATTGCTGGCCCATTACTGAAAATATTTGACATTTTATCACGATTAAGAGGGTTTTCGGATGCATACATTTTTTTTGCAAATTTCCCAAAAAGGAAGTACAAAAACTCGCGCGTGACCTTGAAAAACTTAAAAGCCTTGCTTACAAGTTATATAGGGCTGACAATTTCTAGGATTAGTTGAGCTTTTCTGACCAATTAGATGGTATTTTTTTTTCAAATTTCCCATATATGAGGTGCCAAAGTTCCAGAGCCCTAAAGAGGCAGTTTTCATGTAAAATTTAGAATTTAACACTTGTCGGTGTTTAACAACAAATAATAAATTAACCGCATACCAGTTTAAAATGCGACTAAATCAATGTGAATCTTTTCACGTTGAGGATTATTGCGGCCATATTATTCACTTGTTCAATCCAGATTAAAACTTTAATCCAGATTTAAAGTAATTGTATTCGAATATAAGATCCAATTCCATGTTATTGCCTCGTTAAATCCGCACTAATATGGGCATATATTTAAATGTTTGGCTATGATAAATCTGAATTTAGTGGTTGGATTTAAAATTTACTTAAATCCAATTTAAATCCAGACTGTTCGAATTAAGATTACAAAATATTTATGAGAACGGACAGTTTGAGTACTACCTATTTCATAATTTACGGAATGTAATTTAACAAAAAATATGCAGAGAATTGGAACTTAAGAATTAGCAATTAAACTTTTTGAATGACATTCATTAAAATACAAAGAATACTATCTGTCAAACAAATAAAAAGAAAGTTTGTTATCTCTACTAAAATTTATTAGAACACAATCCGTTTATTTAAATTTTTTAGGAATCTAGAGCACAGATTTGATTACTGCTAGCTCTATTCTTAGCGAACAGTGGCAGTCGAACGACCTTTCGAGAAACCATGTCGATTACGGAGGACTAACGATTTTGTTTGGAAGCTTAGTATATCGTTGCATAATAGTTAGTGCGTTGGACTTTCATGCTGAAGGTCTGGGTTCAATCCTCAGCCGCTACCACCTAAAAACAAATTAATGTTTATTTCCGGGGTACTGACCCTTATCTTAGACCTTAGAGTATCTTTTGTCATGAATAGCTCTTTCGGACTGAAGGGGCCCTCCATCCCTGCAACCAACACGCACTCAGGAATGGTTGAGAGTTGTGAGTCACTGGGCCCTCTGTACCCATGTTCTGTAACTATCGCATCGAGAAACGATGGATACAGAAACACATTTTATGAGTTTTGTTTCATTTTTCAACGTTTCTCGCCGAATTTTATCGATGCGACAGTTACAGAACATGGGTCCTAGTTCTCCCCGAGCTGTGGGGACACCAAATTTATTTATTTAATTTATTTATAGAAGCTAATAGACCGAGAATTGGTAGCAAATTTTATGGGTGAAGGTATAACCAAAATTCACGAACGTTTATGTTGAGGTTATAGAGTCTTGATATAAAATCCAGTCGTCTGGCAAGATTCTTTTGTCGGCAGGGGCCCAACTATGTAACTCGATTCTACAATAAAAACGTTCGAATTCGCAAAATCTCAGCTCGCTAATTCTTAAGCAAGCGCTTATAAATGGAAATGAAACAGCGCTAATGGAAGATTCTATGGCCCAATGTCGGAAGCACTAAAATTTTATCCTACGTTACCACTTATAATAAAAATTGAAAACAACTTTCGAATGGATTCGAAAGTAGAATAAAGTTACATAGTAGGGCCCCAGGGCTGGAGAAGGGGGGTTGAAAACGTTGATTTTACGAGGGGTTAAGTGTCGCCACACCCAGCCAGGCGGCCCTAGCTTAAAAAGGGGCGAAAATTAGTTTTTGGTGCCGTGAGTAAAACCAAAAATATGATATGTCAAAAAATCATGAAATATCTCCTCATCACAAAAATATGCATGCCAGACGTTTTAAGTGTCGCCACAACTAGCCAGACGGTCCTAGCTCAAAGAGGGGCGAACATAAGTTTTTGATGCAGTGGTTATAACAAAAAATGTTATATGTCAAAAAATCATGAAAAATCTCCTCATCCAAAAAGTATGCATGCCAGACGTTTTAAGTGTCAATGGTTTATCAATTTAATAGTTTCTAAGTTTCTATCTTTTTAATGTCAAAGAATTTTAGAATATTCAGGAAGTGGCATCAACAAACACCTAATAACTAATATGTATATTTTTTGAAAACCGAAGCTGGTTCCCGCGTATTATGAACTGCTCCTATGAAGCAATGCACACGTTGCGCTGTCCTCGAGTAGGGTTTTAGTAGTGCTTTCACGATTTTTCATCCGTAAACCCTCCTTCAGCACAACGCAAAAACCGAGCAGGATTTTCATGGCGTTTATCTAATATGTGCAAAATATAGGGAGCGGTACGATATCCCGCAAACCAAAATCTCGAATAAAGAAATCTCGCATTTTTTTTTAAATCTCGAATAACGAAATCTCGCAAGTTAAAAATCTTGTTTTTACATAATCTCGCAATAACAATATCTCGCTTTTAACAATCTCGCATTTACATCTCGAACCTAAAAATATCGCAAATTTCAACCAAAATTTCGCAATTTATAATCTCGCAAATCAAAATATCGCTAATTTGAATTTCACATCAACGAATCGCTCACAGCTTTTACAAATTTTGTTTTTGAGAATAATCTACCCAAGAGTATTTTGCATAATTTTTTTTCAAGTGATAACTATACCCGTCAATAAAAAATTTGTACATCCTTTATTACTGTTAACAACCTCTAAAATAATTTTTGTTGTCTTTTACGAAAAAAAAGTATTTTCTAGGTTAAGGCCAAATACGATTAACAATAGCTCGCTTTACTCTCACTTTACAACCGGATATACCATCTCCATATTTTTTCTCTCTCTTGTTCTTTTGCCAAACATAATTTTGAAAAATCAACAGTTACAATTAATATATAACAGTTTTGTCCAAAAGTACTTAGGCACTGGATTTACATATTTTGCAGAAGGCAGTATATCTCGCAAAATTTTATTTCATTGCAACAAATACATTTTTTAATCAAAATCTCGCAAATTAACATAAATCGCGCGAGATTTTAGTTTGCTAGATTTTGATCAAAAAAATGTATTAATTGCAATGAAATACAAAATTTTGCTAGATTTTAGTTTTTAAGATTTCGTTATTTCGAGATTATGAAAAGCGGGTTTATGTTATTGCGTCATTATGGAAAGCGAGATTTTGTAATTGCGAGATTTCGAATGCGAGATTTTGATTTGTGAGATTTCGTAGCCAGCCCCAAACTATATCCATATTATCTTTTACTATACCCAACTGCGTTGCAGCGGAGTAGGGTTTCAGTAGTGTTTTTATGATTTTGAAATCAGAATTCCTCGATGTCAGCGCAAATCACAAAATATATCCATTTTGTGCGTGGCTTTTTACATTATTTTCGTGTATTCGTTGATAGGGGTTGATTTTATTCAGTTTCTGATTGTCACTGCTACTCGTAACCACGCTGGCTTAACGCATTTAATTTAAAAAGGGCGAAAGAAAATTTGGTCTTATGAAGATTTTCAATTTTGTACTTCGTTTTGTGTTGAAGTTTCCAGATGAAATAAAATAAAAAGACAACTGAAAACATCGTCAGTTTCAGCACATAAATCGAGGAGGGTTTATGAGCACGATTTCATGTTTATCATAAGAAACCACTTCGAGAGCAGCACAAAAATCGAGTAGGGCTTATGTGTACATTTGAATATTTTCCTACAAAAAACCCTCCTCAAAGACAGCACATCGTGTGCGTTGCTTCATAGGAGCACTTCATAATACGCCTGGTTCCCTATTTCCTGGTGTCATCTTCTAGTTCTAAGTGAGGTAATTAACTACAATGTAAGTATATATGTCATAATACCGTCAGTTCTTATGTAGGGTATACTAAAATTTATATCAGTCAAGCAGAAACTTAATTTCAAATGACCAAATAATTGATAATTTTCGTCAAGATTATCAAATGACCAAATAATTGATAATTTTCGTCAAGATTATCACAGTTCAAGGTATCACATTTGGAATAGTTATCAGTTATCACAGTTGAAAGAATCCCAGATATATGCACTTTGAAAAAAGTCTGAAAAATATTTAATCTTTTCAGCTTACTCTTATTCTTATTTGTCTTGTCTTGTCTTGTCTTTATAAATAATTTTTTTCAAAGCCTGAGATATGATTAATATTCATAGACTCTCAGAACTAGAACCTCGCACTTCAGCTGATTACGAAATCCCATTAAAATCAATCGACATTGTAATTATTTCTGTCTGGGTCTTCGCACTATCTGTACTTTTGTACTAGTTTAAATATACCACACTATATACCAATCATACGCACACAAAAATCAAAACGCTTATTTTTCATAAACAGGGTGTTCCTAAAATCTAATATGACAAAACGCCCAGTGGTAACATTTTGGCAAGGGAATCCAGCCTTTAGAAACATGGTGCTGACTTTAAGTGAGTTGTTGTTGTTAAATCTTCAATATTCATACATATGTAATCTTATTATTTTAATCCAATAATTCATTTTGACTTGCTCAGTTTTCAAAACACCTTATTTAAGTGACGTTCATGCACGAAATATGAAATCGAAAACGTTTTCAATTTGAAACGAAAAAGACATGCCAATAGAAAGGTACCTGGTACATTTAATGAAAATGCATAATTTGCGTATAATATGCATAATGCCTTTGTATAAATACATACATAGGTTAGGTGCCTTCATAAGTATATAGGCGTACCATATTGATGAAAAATATTGCTCAAGGCGCCTCTATGCTCACAATACAGCCCTGCTGAATAGTCATTCAATGTTTCGATGATAATACATTTTACCGGCTTCGAGCTTATCAATTCAACAAAATATTAAGGGTCAAGCAAGACATGCATTGAGATTGAGATGTGCCTGCACTCTCTTACAATATGTTGTCGCTCAGTTGAATTTAATTTTTCCGCACTTAGTTTTAGTTGTGATCTTTTTCGAAACGGTTGGAATTCCTTTTTGTTTTCATGTGCTAAATTCATTTAAAAAATATAAACGGTGATAATAAAACGCATAAATAAATATTTCACAATTTTGATCAAAAATGGGTTAGTATGGAACATAAAGTTAATATTTTTAGTTCATAGAGATTAACGACCAAGACGTACATACGCATAAATGTGCTTTAGGAACAAAAAAAATCCATTAAGCAATGCAAAAGATGATGAAGATGGTGATGTATAGTTTTGTGGACTTTGGACTTAAGAACAAGATGAAAATAAATGTACAGTACAAAACGGATGTAAGAAAGATTGAAAATCTTAGAAGTGTCTTTATTATATTCGAATTTTTCTTGTAAGCAAACAACGGGTATAAGAAATAACATTTCTTATAATTAGTAACACTGATATAAGGAAGAAAATTTCTTGTATAAGAACAACAGATATAAGAAAACATCTATATGAGATACATTATGTATGTGGGTACCAGACAAAAATTCCTGAAAACGAAGAGCATAATATCTCGGCTGGAAAAACAATCTATAGTTTTTGGCGAGGGGCTAGAAAGTTGTACATAGATACTAGCAAGGGCTCAGCAAGGGTAACTCTAGAAATTCTCTATGGCCTCTCCAGTGAAGTAACCTTTTTCCTCGAGAGACAGCAAAAAAAAAAGTTGTCTTTACTGGGATTCGAACCTGCAATCTTCTGATTACCAGTCCTATACCTTAACTACTGAGCTATTTTGCCATAAAGTTGTGCAATGTTGAAAATGAAAAACTATATACTTTATTAAAATTTTTCTTACTATTGTATGATGGGTATAAAATATTTTTTTTTTTTTGTCATATTTGGGATATTTGTGATGGGATAACAAGACCTATCCAACAAGTTTTTACTAGCGAGGGCCTCGAGAGCATTTGACAAGTTTGCCTTGTCTAGATTCCCCCTACCGAAGCCTTTCCAGGCCCTCGATTAAAGTTGAACAAAACTTGCCATTTTGCCAGGCGGGATGAAAATTGGTGATTCTCTCCAAACAAATACTTTTGTAAGTGCAGTATTTAAAAAAGACATGTTAAATTTCTTAACTTTCTTGAAGCTATAATTATTGTTATCTCAACCAAAGCTTTTACTGATGCTGAAAGTGGACGCACTATAAATGTAAATTTTCTTACACTAAATCTTACATGTAAAAATGATGAAATGCCACGGTAATGATACGTTTTCACTTGCCACGGTAGTGGCAAAAAAAAAACTGTCTGAGTCAAAATATTGTGCGAAAAATTTAAGTTTAGCTTAACGCACAATATTAAAAAATGATTCGATCCATGAATAAAAGTAGGTAAAAATGGTGTTCGAATTGAGAAATGTCACAGTATTGAGCATTTTTTCGCGCCAAACACGATGTCGTATTTTTGCTTCTCGATATCAAGCACGCTAATTTGGAAAGAGTATTGGATTATCATGTACCTAAATATGGAGTTATATATGTATGCATCGGAATCAATACATGTCAACATCGCATACAGGGGGGGCTTTGGGCTTTCTCTTGGAAATAATTTTCACTTTTCCAAAATATATTACCAATTTAAACGACGTTGACCTCTTAACGTCAATTTTATCTAAACTTAAATGTAAATACGTTGGTAATGTTTTTTTTCAAAATATTTTGTATGAAAATTATCATGAGAAAACCCTGTGTTTTTTCATTATTAATCAAAATTCAAATTGATATTAATTAAAATAAAACTAATTTAATGTGGGAATGTATTACAACCATCAAAACCACTCCTAAATATACTAATTCAGGTTTGAAAATATTTTTCACTTATTTCTCATTTCATGACAAAGAAAATTACTGACCTTTTACTTAATTATTTTAAAATAGAAAATAATATTTAATAAGTAAAAAACATCAGTAAAATTGATTTTTAATTAATCCATATCTATTCATACTCATCGATTTTCAATTCATTAGTTTTTTTGACCAATTTTAAAAATTTTATGGTTTTAAAAAGAATATTTTGCCCTTTTCAAAATATGTATTTTACCATATTTAATATTTTTTTAACATGAAGATTTTGGAAAATGCAGTCAAAAATTTACACATATTTTCACATTTTTGAACATTAGAAAACCGTCTAGTTTTTTTCTTTTCTCTTTCATTTAAAAAAACATGAGCTAACACATTCATAATGGTTCTCTGATTTATACTTAGCTATTTTAGCATACTTAACATAGTTGCAATTGGTGTTAACCAATACCTACATTTTTTTAGTTTTTGGAGTCTTTCTAAATCGTTATATTACCAAAATAAACTATGGTGGAGCATGTACTCAAAATTATTCTTAATTATAATATTATGAACTTTTATTGCACATATAGTCGACATTCTTTTTCTGATTCTGGAAAAGAAATCAATCTTGGTTCCAACTTTCTTTCATATATAGCCAATGCATGTATTAAATTTTAACTTATTATCAAACATAATTCCAAGATATTTAATATTTTTTACAACTTCTAACAACAGGTTATAAATTTTAACTTTAGTATCTGATTCTCCATTAATTATTAATATGAACTTTCTTTTTCCCACGTTTAAGCTTAATTTGTTCATATGAAACTTTTTTTTTATATCTGCAATAAAGCAAAATAAACTTTTTCAATACATTCTTCTATGCTTTTAACAACAAAATATAACTAACTATCATATTTAATAACACAAAGCATTTCATTAACATAAATTATAAACAGAACTGTTCCCAACACCGACCCTTGCGGAAATCCTAAGTTAATATTAATCGATTCAAAGACAACTTCTTCCACTTTAGCTCTTTGCAAACGCCTCTGCAGATATGATTGAAACCAGCTCAGTTCTTTATTATTCACTCCATATTTGTCCAGTTTTTTTAAGAGAATTTCTCTGGTCAAAGTTTCCAGCTCCCTCAGGTCAATAAACACGCAACTCTTTCAGTTTCTGATGTGCGTGTCTTCCAAACATCAATAATAACATTAATCAGAGATTCACAGCTGTATCCCTCTCTGAAACTTTTTGGAGTTTCAATAAATACGACCGAAGGGTTTTGAATAGCAGTTCTTTTAAGCGATTTTTTTTTATATGATTTTCTCTTATATCCGTAAAATACTGTATTATTGTTGTTGCAATTGCAAACAAAACTGGCTAGACAACTCATCTCCACGTTGTGTAATGTTGTAAGTAAGTGTGTAGTTTTAGGTATGAATGCATTATTGTGATCATACAAGTGATCTTAAGGAGTTTTCCTTAAACGACCGACGCACGCTACGATGGTATTGTAAGTTTGTTCTTCGTCGTAGTCTTACACAGCAACAAGCACCAATCCAAATACATCTCATGAAATGCATTTCATTGCCATAGTGTACCTATTTACCATAATTTCACCATAAATCTTATTTTTGCGAAAAAATTGCAGAAAATTAAAGTTTTTTCTGCTGTTCATTTTTAAAAATTGGCTAAGAAATAAAAAAAAAATAATTAAATGAGGCTATAGGCAGTAGCGGATCCAGGATTTGGCTGTGGGGGGGCTCGAGGCTCCTATTTTAGACATCTCTCAATCCCAATTTTCTTTTCTAAAATGTAGGCCAGTTGGCAGAGTCAATTACTTGTTCCATATAATGCAAAAATATACTTAATGAAAATTGTATTTCTGGAAAAGGACAATCTGTAGATAATTATAAAATAAATACATAAACTCTACAAAAAGTTGTTAGGATAATTCAAATGTTTTTCATTTTATACTGAATGTGTTTTGTAGAATTTATACATTTAGGCAGTACGCAGATCGTGCTGCATTTTAGCTCCCACATTTCTCTCCAAACACCAGTTAAAATGCTAGCTCTATTTGAACACAACCTAATTTCATGCACTAAATTTTGACAAGCATCTTGGTCGTGTACAGTAAGAAACGAAAATTTAATTGGAGTTTGTTTGCTTGTTTGTTTTATTTTATTTAGCCTATTGAATAGACCGGAAAATGAGAGGTAGGTATAAAGGAACAATTACGTGCAAGGGTTTTTAATATTGAATATGTTTGTTTGGCCCATAAGCATGCTTAAAACCAAAAATGCTACTAAATTCACCCATGCGTTTCTGAGAGAATGGTCAGACTGGCCACTTTTCAGTATTTTTGGTATAACTCGAAAACTAAGCGGAATTTGACAGTTTCACATATAATACTTTTTGTTCAAAATTAAATTTTCTATTGGAATGGATAGTTCAAAAAATTTTACGAAAAAATTTAAGCAGGAAAAGTTAACAAAAACCAACTTAAAAAAATCTAAAAAACAAGGATATCTAAATTTTTTAATAAATTGTGCATAACTTTTTTTGAAGCGAAGATAGGGGCAAGACATGCATAGACAAAACAAATAGAGACTTAAGGCCTTAATATGGCATGTTCAAAAATTAATATTTGTTCAAAATTGACAGTGATATTCCCATTCAAACCTTATCATTTCTTATTATTTTTCTCAGTTTTGGCCCGAAAGTCCCTTTTTCGGTACAATATGGCAAATTTCACTTTCGTAAAAATGTTCGAAATCAAAATTTTGATAAAGTATGACATTGGAACTATAGAGAATTTATAAAAAGGATGTAAGTTCGCAATTTCGTTTTTCGGTTGTTTTTAAATGCGTTCAGACCTACAGACCGAACGGCTGGTCCGATTAACATAAGATTTGGTATTAGGTGCTAGGAACGTAAAATTTGTCATAAAGTACCAAAAAATAGGCTTTTGGGCAAAAACTGCGGAAAATGATAAGAAATGGTAAAGTTTGAATGGCTATATCTCTGTCAATTTTTAAATAATATGGCTTTTTTTAACATGTCATATTAAAGCCGTAAGACTCCAGTTTATTTTTTTCATGAATGTCTTGAGCGTATCTTTGCTCCGAAAAAAGTTATGTGCGATTTAGAAAAAAAATTAAAAATCTTTGATTTTTCGATTTTTTTTACGTTGGTTTTTGTTTACTTTTCCTGCTTAAATTTTTTAAGAAATTTTCCAAACTATCCATTTCGATAGAAAATTTAATTTTCAACAAAAAGTATTATATGTAAAATAGTCAAATTCGGCTTAGTTTTCGAGTTATACCAAAAATACTGAAAAGTGGCCAGTGTGACCATTCTCTCAGAAACGCATGGGTGAATTTAGTAGCATTTTTGGTTTTAAGCATGCTTATGGGCCAAACAAACATATTCAATAATAAAAACCCTTGCACGTAATAGTTCCTTTTTAAAAGGTCTATTCAATAGGCTAATTTAGCAACTAGTGCCATTAAAGATATCTACATAGTACATAAATAACTTAACTTGATTCTACATTTTTTCTGCGTTTAATATATAAACAGAATTTAAATTATTGAATATTAATGTCTTATATAAATCAAAATATTTCTTTTAAATTCAAGAATAGTTTCTGCATTTTTAATATTATTAGGAAGACTATTGAATGTTTGAAATCCCATATACTGTATTGTTCGATGTCTCTTGTTTTTCGCACTCGTTGAATTCTTAAGTCTTGGTTGTTTCTTAGGTCGTGCCCCTATAGTTCAATGCTGCTTACATTCTCTCGAAGGTAACTCGGACATATTCCAGTTTTGATTTTATATACAAAATATCATAGCGCACATAAAAAGTCTTTGATTAACATTGAGCCAATTGAACGACTCAGTCATGAATGATATTGGCGTGTATCTATCACATTTAGCGTTAGTTTTTTGTCTATTACAACACCGAGATATTTCATTTTATCAACTATTTTAGGGCTCGCTTAAATACATCTTTTAAGAAGTTATCAATTCTATACGAATACCCAATCTCTCTCGACCCAAATTCTTTTTTCTCAGAATGAAGGCTAGCCGGCAGCTGAGTAAAAAAAGGTTTTTTATTATACAAAAATATATGTATATTTTGCAAAATTTTATGATTGGAAATGGATCATCTGGAATTGGTGTGCTTCAGCTGCTATTTTTAAAAAGATATGATTTTACCAGTTTATTAACAAAGACACATCCTACAAAAAGTTGTTGGAAAAATTTAAATAAGTAGGGGGAAAACGGGAGACTTGACCATACGGGAGACATGAGCCACTCGCAATATTTCACTCAGACTACCCTTAAATTCTAGACGTGCTTGTATATCCGAAGTAGAATATGACCTTCTATTTGCTCATAAAAAGGTTTCTGGATCAACATTTGATTTTGGTTCCTGGACGAGTAAACGCTAAGAGAAGTTAAACAATTTTTTTTTTCTTTTCATTGCATAACTTTTGTCTGACTCGTAGTTAATTAAATAATTTAGTCTGATCTTATTCCTTGAATATTTGTTTTTGTAAATACCCGTGCAAAATAATGCAACAGTTTACGTAACAGAATTTATAATCTCTTTTGTCTCAAAAAGCGTGAACGGCAGACTTGAACCACTTATTGTAGGGAGACTTGATCATACGAAAAAGAGGAGCAAAACCAAAAAAAAAGTCAAAAAACTACCGCAGAAGGGGAAATTAAAGGATAACAATGCTCAAATTATGTTTAAGAAATATTACAATCTTCTTACTGTATTTCCCAAGGGGGGGTTTATTTAAGTTGTGTATTAATTTTCGTTTGTTACGGTTTTTACGGTTGTTTTTAGTTTTGCATCAATATTTTCGTGTATAAATTTTTAAAACATTTTTCTTAGCAAATAATACGTTAAATATAGTAACAATTGAGTTTTATGAAAATCATAGACGGTGATCTCATTTTTTGTATTGTTAACTCGTTCAATTTGGGTATGTTCAAGTCTCCCCCGGGGATGTTCAAGTCTCCCGTAGGGGGCGGGAGACTTGAGCTAAAAATCTTTCTTCAAACAATTTGCCCTGGGTTGAAACCGATTGCATATATTTGAAGCCAATTTAACTAGTTTCAAAATAGATCAGTGTAGCTTTATAGACATGTATCTTTCATGCGGCTGAGATAAATAGACAAGTTTTTATCAACAATTTTACAAAAAGTGGCTCAAGTCTCCCGCCTTCCCCCTACTTTAAATAGGTAGGATTTATGGATACATGTACGAACAGCCGTAATTATATACTAATAATCATAATGTCTTACTTTTGACAGCCGTCCATCTCTGAAAAGTTATTGATAAACTATGTAACTGTTGTCCTAAAATTATTTAACATGGGCAACGGAATTGGTTGTCTAAATAAAGCATATTTCCAACTAATAAGAACTTTCGGAAAACTTTCTAACAACTAACTATCTAGGAAAATCTAATAAATTAGGCTGATGGTCACAGTGCCAACGTTTCTTTTCTGTTTTTGACACTAACCTAAGATCCGTAAGAAAGTTAAGTAGATAATTGAAACAAAAGGAACATTTCTCACCTATCTAACTCTAAAAATTTAATTCCCATCGAAGAGAATGCTATAAAGGGTTAAATGGAAAAATAATTAAGTTCTCTATAAAAAGGCAATTGCAGATCATAGATCAGTCTCATTGAGATTTTTTTTTCTGGAAACGGTTAACTGACGACGAATAAAAAAAATTTTACACTACGACATTTTTTCTTTGTAGAAAATATTTTTTTTCTCATCTTGAATAATTTTTTTACTCAAAAGAACTGTATACTTAGCATAAGATACTATTTTGCTAAAATTTATGGAAAAAAAAACGCATTTGTTGGATCTCTTTTTCCTCGATGTTCTGCCCTTTATTTGCTAATTTTATTGATAGTTATATTGAGTCCATATTTAAAAAAAATGTACATTTTACTTTTTACAGAAAAAGGAATATTAGTTTAATTTGCACAAATTAACCGTTATACAGCTGATTTTAACATTTCGAAAACAAATTCGAAGAGAATTAAAATTGAAAATTTTTTCATTCGGAATGCAGAGCATGTGTGATTTAATAGGCGTGTTCAGGAAAATGAGATCTCACTCTCAGACGGCTCACTGTCAAAAACTGAGTAAGCGAATCCAATATTTTCTTTCCTCAGTTATTTGACAGCACAATTTCTGAGGAATTCTGTTCACGAGACTGAGATTGCTGAGGGCTCTGAGATCTCATTTTCCTGAACTCGCCTAATGAATATTGCTTGCAGGAAGAGCTTTCAAAAGTTTCGTTAGAGTAGAAAGGAAATCAAAAGAAAAACTAAGATCAAAAATCGCTTCGTCTTGAAGCAGTCTTTGAAATCGTCAAAATATCGTTCGGCAGACAAAATCAATCTAAAACAAAAACATTAGATTATGTACATCAAAAAAAAATATTTTGATGTTTTCATGCAAACTTTCTATATCATCAAAGTTATTTTTAAACGGAAACAAAGTTTTTAAAGTTAGGTCCCAAAAGTTATCTGGGCTCAGCTAAGTACGAAAAATATCAAGACAGGAGCTTAAGAATTAAGATAAAGGTAACATTTATTCGATTGGTTAAACTCAATACAATGTTTAATAAAAATCAATAGCCAATGAAATTTAGGTGACAATAATAGCATGCCAGCATAAATGCTTGCAAAAAAAAACACAGCATTCAGATATGCAAACCTACTTACTAGCTTACTTTTTGGTCCAATTCCTTAGGGGCTTGGAAAAAAACAAAGCTTACACACAAATGTTTAAGTCTCAAAGCTCCTTTTTTTATTCAGCTTTCCTGGACTCTGGAAAATAACAGCTTTCCTGCTAAATTAGCTCTTTCCTCTTATTTTTGTCGTTTTTGGAAAAAAACACAGCTTCTATAATGCTAATTTTTATCAGTCTTATATTTTTCATATGATTCCCTTGCAGCCTTACGGAAACGCTTCGTAAAGGTTAAGCCCCAAACCTCAATTGTACGTCTTTGAATAAATGGAGCCTACATAGGCATATTTGATTTTTTTATCTCATCCTCCCTTTTTTCAAATTCCCTTGGGGCTTTGAAAATAGAACACAGCTTGTTTAGACCCAACAATTCGTTCAATTTCCCTAGGGTTGGGAGTTGGGACAAAAACACAGCTCACATGTAATTTTTGTAGCCACAATCTTATTTTGTTTGCCTAACTCTCTTCGGAATCAGCTGTGGGGAGGGCTTCAGCCCCTATAGCCCCTATAGTACGCTAAGGATTGCTCCTTGGGGTAAACCGATATCTATGGAAACCGATTGAGACACATATTCGTTAACTTTCGTGCATTGCGATCGATTTGTTAAAAAATATTTGCTTAATTTATCAAAAAAGGTACTATGATTAACGGTTTCGAAAGCTCTTTTTAGACTTATAAAGACTGCTACGATTATTTTACCTTGTTCGATTTCTTATTTCCAGTCACTGATCACATACCTAACTAACACATGTTTCACACGAATGGTTTGCTCTGAATCCAGATTGGTAGGTTGAAATAATGTTTTGAGTCTCGATATGTTCTAAAATTTGTACATGCACTACTTTTTCTAATATCATTTCATAGGTTGGTAACATATTAATAGGACGATACTTCTTACAGCTTTTGGCATTATACACTTTTTTAATTGGTACAACCAATGATTGTTTCCACGAATCGGGAAAAATACCAGTGGAAAGGGAGCTATTTATTATGCGTTATAGAACAGAGCCAATTATATCTACAGATTCTTGTAGAATTTTGACATTTGAGAAATTAAAATCAATTTTATTTACTAATTCTGTGTATTGCACTCAGTAAATCATCGGAATTAATTGCACGAAACTTAAAATTTATATTGCACTCATTGCTTAAATTTTCGTATTCTATATTTATCACAGATTGGTTTAATTCTAAAATACTTTGCACGAAATAGTTATTAAATTTTTCGCATAATATTGCACTATTGTTTATTTTATCACTGGTTTCAAATTGCACTTCAAATATCACATCTTTTCTTTTGTTGAGTACATACTTTGCCTGTATACATGTCTTTTTGGTTATCCGCTGATTAAATTTTTTTCCCTATAAAAAGGGATTTTGCGTACCTCATTTTATTTTTATACATATTTCTCTGTATGTCCGATAGTTATCCCAATCGGCGAGATTTTTTGTTAACACAGCTCTTTTATATAAGTTTATTTTTAGTTGCTTTAATTGTTGCAAATCAAAATTGAACCATTCCGCGTTTTTAAAAGGTATTGTTTTAGTAACTACTAATGAGTCAATTTCAATTTTTTGATAAAAAATAATACACCACCCGTGTGGCTAGATTCGCTTTCGCAATTAAAGCCTAGTACGCAGATCGAGCAAAGACAAATTTTATCTCTACATTTTTTTCTCGAGACAAATTCTGAAGGTGTAGAGATAAAAACAAAAGTCAAATGAGAACAGTAGCGTAGTTAGAAATTTTAAAAATTATAAAATATCCTTCATTTGATATAAATTTGAAACTTTTACCAGAAATCAGATTCCTTCAAAGCATTTGCAGAGCAAGAAAAATTGATCGCATTCGCTTGATGCGGAGCAATATAATGTGGATGGATGAAAATACCTAATGAAATGTTCAGCTTTTTTTTACTTCTCTGGAAAAAGGCAATTTTAGGGCAATTTGGTAACATTTGGATGAAAACACACTTTTTCCGTCAAAATATAGTTTGTCTGTCAAGCAGCGAACTGTCAAATTATAATGAAGGATCGCTGCCATGTAAATAGATTAAAAAACCACTAAAAATTCCGAAAGTTTTGAAGGTTTTTTACTTTTTCGGGAAAAAATGATTTAGGGCACGACATTTCGATCAAATTAATTTTTCGTTCAAAAAATAGTTTATTCTTCATCTTTCAAGCCATCAATTGTCAAATTCCATTGAGGGATGGATGTGTTGTCGAAAGCTTAAAAAACCCTGCCAAAATCATAAATGTTCACAATTTTCCCCCAAAAATCCAATTAAATTAGCGAACTCTGATTTCCTGATTCTTACCATCTCGATTTAAATCGGTTTGGGAATCAATTTAATTTTGTTATTGAAAAAATATTTTCCGTATCTGAATGTGGCCCTTTTGTAACCTTTCCCATTGCTACGCCACTGACTGATTAAAAACAGCTGTCCTATTTATTTTATCCTCATTCCATGTCATCATTCCTCGCGTTCCAATGTTTATTCGCTATGCTATCTAGCTATCCTAAAAATTTTGAGATAACTTGAGTTGTTGTTGCTTCAGCTGTTATCAGCTGTTTTTTTAACAAGGGATTACAACAACACAAAGCTATCCGGATAACTGAGAATAACCAGCGGAACGTGCCCATTTTCTGTACGCATTTTATATTTTATTTCCGTCGCGCATCCTCCCTACGTCTAAATAATGGAAAGAATGAAACAGGGAGTTGATTTTAGTTTATAAAAAGCGAAATATATATAAAACGTCACAATTTGTCCTGAAAAATAATGCTTCGAACATTCTTTTTCCGCGCAAAATTAAGTGGAGACTTTCTTTTACCTTTTCACGTACAGCGGTTACAACTGTAAAATTTTGCGCTGGAGCTGCGTACAGCTTGGTAAAAAATCCGAGATAAAATTTATCCTGCGAAAAAATTTATATGGGAGATAAATTTTGTCTCGATCTGCGTACTAGGCTTAAGCAAGTAATAACCTTCTAATTCAAGTGCATTTAAATCATGATTCTCTGTAATGTGTGTTTCTGATAAGACAAGCATTTCCATGTCTTCATTTTCAACTAGGCACTGAATTTCGTTAAAATTATATGACAGTCCTTGAAAATTTAAATAAACACACTTAAAGCACGATAACTGCTAGTTTCAATACGTTCTTCAGCTATTTTTACATTTCTTAAATAAGACGGACATTTCGGACTATTAGCGCAATGCTCAACGTTTATATCGATGCCAAGGTTTTGTTTTGCATTACAACAGTTTACACATTTTTCTTCCATACTATTACAATCCCTTATAGCATGATCCCCAGCACATTTAACACACTCAATTTCTTTTGTACAGTTTTTGGCTGAATGATTAAAACCGCAACATTTGAAACATCGCAAAACATTAACATGTTTATACACAGGACATCTGTCCCAGCCAACATTTAATTTTCCACACTCAATAATTTTAGCATTGGCAGCACTGTCAATTTCGATAATTGCATTATAATTTCGATTCTTTGGTGACATATAAGCAAACACTTTATTTCAGACTCACTCAATTGATTTTGTAACTTAATTGATCGCACTATATATGTAATTCCATTTTATCTAACTTCTCTTTTATTCCAACTATAAGCACACGCGGTCTCCTTCGAGAAGGTATCTTAACATCATATTCGCTATTCCTGTTTCTATTTTTTCTACTGATTGCTTATCACACTTAATCACTACTGCTCCATTCTGAACATTTTTTGTGTTATCTATTTTAAGAGACATATTCGTTGGGTTTATATTGATCATTAAATCATCCTGAGTTTTTTTATTGTCCTGATTGACTTTTGGTTTAGTTATGATAGTCTCAGTTTTTTCTTTGACCATGTCTGTATATGATATTTGTTTTTTTTTTTTTTTTTTTTTGCAAAGTAGTTGAAGCTTCGCACACCGGAGTGGATAAAGACTTTCGACTCAATTCAAATACCGATTTCAATGTATTGGTTACATCCGTTAATTCGTTGATTTTATCGGCAATCAATTTAATTAATGATGTGCATTCTGCACACAAAAAATGCAAACGAGGATTGTTTGATGTACGTTTAATCTAACTGACCTCTTGTGGATCCTTAATGATGAATTCTATCGGTAGTTTTAGCTTTTGTTCATTCAACTTAAAACAATAGCATGATCTAATTAAAATTTAACCAGCAAAAGGAATTTTCAAGGCAAAAGGTAACATTTTTCACTCAATATAGGCACCTATGTACATATCTGAATTTCGGTTTTAAATTTCTAAAAAAAATTATTAAATGAAAATATCAGGTGTTGTCCAAAAGCTCCTCAGTTGCATTGAACATGTAAACCTGAACTAACCTGGAACTAATCTCATTTGTTTCGGCCAATGCTCTATGGGCTTGAACATAAACGCAGCATTTTTCGTCTACCTTGTCTTTTCGGCCAATTCCCTAGAGGCTTAAAAAAGCACAGTTAACATTTAAATTGTTAAGATCCAACATTATATTTCCGTTCAGTTTCCTTGAAGCTTGGAAAAACAACGGCTTACATGTAAAATTGT
Organism: Dasysyrphus tricinctus; assembly: GCA_963921185.1. NCBI lineage: Eukaryota > Metazoa > Arthropoda > Insecta > Diptera > Syrphidae > Dasysyrphus > Dasysyrphus tricinctus. Next base: position 78,792,653 of record OY992530.1, on the reverse strand, counting down.
AAAGCCCCAACCTCAAAGGACAGCATAAGGAAAAATTCAACCTTTAGTTTTCCCTTTTACCTTGCTCTACTCGTAGAGGACAACCATGGGGCTTGTGCCCCCCAGATTCTAATCAAATCCATCCTTACTATACGTTGCGTTGATAGAGAATTCTTATCAAAAGTGGGTTTCGTCATGATGTCCGTCGCATCGGTCAGTGAATCCCACATATGAGTATTTGGTCTCAAAATATGGGAAAAAAGTCGATTTTTCAAAAGTCAAAATTAAAAAGTAATTTTTTTTTAGACGATAGCTTAATGCTCATGAAACAATACTCCTTCCTATAGTTAAGTATTTCGTTTTATTGAGCAAACGACATAAAAGACCAGGGGCCTAATCACGTAAAACGAAAACGATCGGACGATATCGTTTTGAAAATAGCTGTCTTTACATTCTCTACAGATATGGTAGAGATAGCAATGGTGGAAACGATATCGTGCGATCGTTTTCATTTTACATGATTTGGCCCCAGGTCATTTGCGTAACGTTGTAAGTCATATATAGTATGAATAGCCTTTGCGGTGTTGAAACAAGGACCGCTTGTCTACCTAACTTAAAACGTGACGAACAGGTGTAAAATTTGACGTAAATTTTGTGCATCAATTTATTTCTATGCCTGTTGGTCGGAGGAAAAAGTGTGCTTGCAAGAAATATTAAGCTTACAAATTTTGAAAAATTGTAGTCATAGGTCGAACTCTCTGTATTTCGTCTCTAATGAAGACAGAAAGTGGGAAATTTTCCAAAAACCACTCTATCTTCTTAGGGACTAACTTAAGGGAGTTTGGCCGTTTTCGAAAACGTCAAATCAAAGTTTGACGATCAATCAAATGATCGTCATTTTTTGACGCAGATTGCAATCGTCCTGTCTTGAACAAAATCGGTTTTATGAACGTAATTCAATTTACTCGCAAACGCATTTTATATTTACGAACACGCTCTCTGGTTTCGCAATTTTTTTGATCGCCAACTCGATTTTTTTACTGCGTAGCTGCACCGCGGTTTATGCTTTCGAACATTTGACCTTAGCCGTTTGCTTTAAAGAACATTCTGCAAATGAATTTTTGACGTTTTCGAAAACGGCCTTTGACGTATGACAATTTTTTGAAAATTGTAAGCTAAATATTTCAGGAATGAAAATGTATGTCAAATTTTACACCTGTTTGTCACGTTTTTAAGTAGACAGACAAGATCAGTTCTTGGTTCAAAACCTCACAGGCTGTTCATTCATATGACCTATGTACAACGTTACGCAAATTATTTGACTTTCTTGTCGTTGGTTCCCGGTCTGTTTAGTTAAAAGTCATCGATTGTGAGCTTATCACATTTATTTTGTTATCAAAATTAGAAAATATTTGTCACAATTTTATTGAATAATCTGTTAAAAATTTTCTGTTATGTGATAAAATTTCTAATATGTACAATTCAGCTTCAGATGAGTATGTTATATTGAGTATTGACCCTTTTTTAATATTTATATGTTTTTGAGAATTATTTTTTTAAAAATGCATAAAAACTGGCCATTTTTGTTCGTTCTTCATCATTAGGAAGTCTTTTATTTTTATTGTTTGATAACACTAACCAAACTACAATCTCCAAAAAAATAACTACTAGTTTCTGTAATTCATTGTCCGTCCGTGTGTCTGTGCATCTGTACGTTCACTGTTCATCAATCTAGATCTTAAACCGATGATCGAATTGCTTCAAATTTGTTAAGGGGCATTTTATGTCAAATTTTTGTTAAAGCTCATCTAAAATGCGAATAGCTGCCATAACTTTTTTTTAGTATTGTTTTCACCCCTTTCAGGAATTCCATGGTTATCAGAAAGTTGTTGCGAATCCCGAAATTCCATCGTAGTGAAAAATCTCATACAAATTTCCATTACGAACGGATTTGGTGATAGCTTTTATCGGGATTCGTAAAAGTCGTGAATTTTTTTTTATTTCCTTATATTCCATCGTCCTTAATGGAAATGAACAAATAACATCAACAAATTTCTTCAAAAATAAGCTTTAAGTTTCGCGAAGCAGAGATATATGCATTATAAAAGTCCCTATGACTATACCATTTAAGATTGTGTGAGGTTAAGCCACGAGCGCGAAATACAAATGCATTATATTATTTTCAAAGATTTCAAATTTCCTTCTTCCTCAATTAATTTTTAGCTAACAAAATTTAAAATAATTGCGAATGTATAAATTTTATATAAATAAAATGCTACAATCTTATTTTTGCACGTAAATCCATTAAAATAAATACTTTATACTATTAAAATGATAACAATGATCTTTGACCATGATTTATTGACTAAGAGACAATATTTTTGTTTTTATTTGACTCAACGATCACGCGTCTCGTCATTTGATTTTTGGACGTTGGGCTTCGTTTACCTATAACTACTTTTCTATTTCTATCCAACAGCAAACTCCCAGTTACAAAGTGCAATGAAACTGCACTTGGAGTCCGTTGATCGTATTGGAAGTATTCCAATTATAGAAAACAGTATCAAGCGAGCAGAACTCATTTATAACCGAGTTAAAAACAACAATCGTTTTTTTAGCTGGTATTTCGAAACAGCGGAGTCTACCATTTATGCTGCCCTTGAATCTGTACAGCCTGCTGTCAAGCTTTTTGAGGCGCCGCTTAAACAACTAGATGGCATGATGTGTAAAAGTCTTGACATTTTAGAACAGCACATACCGTTAGTGTATTTGCCTCCAGAAATGGTAATTTATTTATTACTTAAACTTCCGCCTTACATCTCTTCTTATACTTAGTTTATTTTGTTAACATTAAAGATGTACTGGAACACTCGAGAATACATGTCTGATCATTTGGTGAGACCAGTTCTGAAAAGAGCTGACTCAGTGAAACAAATGGGTCAAGCTGTTCTCGATACACCCCTAGCTGAGTACGCTGCTGATCGCATTGATGGTGCATTTACAGTAGCTGATATGTATGTTGACAAGTATTTGACAGTTGATGCCGAACAAGATCAAGTTGATGGTAAGTAAGCTATATGTAGGTACCTATAGATAATGTGTAAATCTTAAAACAAAAAAGTCGAAAATAGCTTAAATAACAAATGTAAACCTTTTGAAATCAATATCTTCGGGGTTATCGCGGTTTGGAATTATTTATTACTTTTGATAAAGAATTCTCAAAAAAAAAAAAAACAAAACTTATAAAATAACAATTATCTGTTTTTATTTACAAGTTTATTGATCATTTAGGAGACATTGTTTTTTTAGCAACAAACGAAGAAAGCGAAGCATTGAAAGACGAAGACGAAAAAATTACAATTAAGGCAATACATCATGGCCAAAGGCTCTCAAGGAAGTTGAAGCGACGTCTGACTCAGCGTACCATTCTTGAAGCTAGAGCACTAAAGAAACAAAGCAAAGAGGCAATCCATGTGCTTTTTTATGCTGCTGAATTGGTAAGTGATAATAAGATTGATAAAAAAAGTTGTAAGCATGACGACACGTTAATAAATGCTTGCGTTTCTTGTAGGCCTTCTATTTTTAAGATCTTATAATTTGCTTCATATTTGAGGTCTAAAATGATATAGCTAAACTAGGAATATCTGTACTTAGAATCTATGTTGAACAACGCAACTAGGTATGTGCATTCCTAATACGTTCTAGACACGTGAAGAGCCTCTGAGCTCAGCCTTAGACCCGATGGTTTTTTACCGTCTACGATTCTATACAAGCACACTGCTTTCAGTTATTTGGTCCATAGTGCTCTGGCATCTACGATCGCTTGATCTTTAAACCGAAAGATTAGTCTTTTTCGACGCCAATAGTTGTTCTTGCCCAGTTCATTTAGCCTGCCCTCACACTGCCATACCAGTTTAGAGCTAATGCTATATACATAAGCTTAGTGTTTTGAGTGCGGCCTGGCTATCATACTTTACCAAACCGAAGTAGGTACTAACGGTTTCCTAGGGTGAAATTGAGTTTTCATACAAACTATCGAATTAATGCTGGTAACAGAGTTCTCTGGGCTTAGCTAAGCCCGAATTGGATTAGTTGTTGTTGCATTTAACATGTAAACTGCTTAGCCCCTACAAAGATTTTTCGTAATTTGTTGTTTTTTTTAAACCAATTCTCTCCGGGCTTGAAAAAAGGACGCCAAGTATCTACTTATCCTCGTTTACTATAAGTCGAATAAATTTCACCTGTTCTTTAATCGCCTTGAAAAACTCTATTATGGCACGATGGCTGTGAGCAACATGGTAATTTTAGTACAAATTCTCTAGTGGTTGGAGAGATGTGTTGAACTTCTAGTCTGAGCCCAATTCTAGTAGGTATGCTATTAGTCTAAGTTCTAAGAGTAACCAGCTACTTTGACTAACCTACTAGATACAGGGCTACAACTTTGTATACGGGTGATGATCCTACTAACGATGTAATCCCTCCCTCGTATTCCTAATCAGTTCCCTGAAAGATCGAGACAGGACAAGAAACCCCTTAACTATCGAAGTTTCAGATCGTGCACCATTAAGTCTGGGTGAAAATAAAATCGTATCGGTATCATATTCATATGTACGTCCGGATTGTCCGTTCAGTTTCTCAGTCCCCGGATGAGTATTTACCGGAAAAATTCCTATGTAAGTAGGCATATTTTATAGCATTATAGTATGGCTTAGTAAAACCCTAAATAATGCAACTATTCCTTGCAATTACTTGTTAATAAAAACCATTACTTGATCGCACGAAATTGCTCTTATTTTCAAAGTGGCTTAAATTTTTCAAGATTGTTTATACAGGGTGTTTTGAATATTAATACATGAAAACGCTAGAGCATATATGTTGTATCAAAACAGGAAACAATCATGTGGAATGAGTGTCTATACATATATCTCCTATTAGACAAGGGACACGATTTTCTAAAAAATTGACTTAAAATAGAAAAAAACCTTAGTCCCGTAAACGCCTGTTTTCAAAATGTTTTTTGCTGTTTTTATATTTCTGACAGGTCCCTTATGTGAAATGACGTTCTAACAATTAACTTGAGGTAGTTTTTACGTCTATTTGCTTCCAAAAATATTGTGCCGAAATTATTTTCATTATCTTCAATTTGGAACTAAAGGATGTTTTTTAGACGTGAGGTTTTCAAGAAGAAATAAAACGCATATTATTTAATGTTATGGCCAAGAATTTAGCTGTATTATAAAGATAAAGGTTTGCCATTATGTTCTAAAAATGCTTTCGGGCAGTTGCCCCCCACGGCTGGCTTGAATAAATTTTAGCCGAGAGGCCCAATTTTTGCCGCAATTTGGGTCGTATGTCAGCAATAACGCGTTGTTGATTGTTTCGGTTGGCTGTATGGCATGTAGCGCCATCTTGTTGGAACCAAAGGTCGTCAACATCCTCCAATTCAGGCACGAAAAAGTTATGATTCATGGTTCTAAAGCGTTCCCCATTGACTCTAACATTATGGCCGGCTTATTTTTTCATCGCAGCGCCCGAACCGAACCATTATTTTTGTAATAAATTTGCATGACTTGCAAACGTTGTTCAGAAGTAAGTCTATTCATTATGAAACGGCAAACCAAACTGAGAATAAATCTAGTGACAACTGTCAAAAAGACCAACTCTAAAAAAGTATTGCCAGATTGAAAACCACATGTCTAAAAAAAACACCCTTTACGGCAACTAAAAAAATTGAATTGAAGCTAAATTTAAAAGTTATCTAACCATTGCATTTGATTGACACCAAAAAAATTATTCAAATGAGCACCTTCAAAAAAAAAAAAAAAAATATTTTTTTGTCTAGTGTCGTGTCTTGCAAAAACGAATAACGGTGCCTACTTCAAGAAAAAATTGTTTCCAAACAAATTTCGAAACAAAAAACATAAAGCTGTAGAATGCTTTTCGTTTCAACTCAATACAACCACTCATTACAAAGATACAGCCCTTAAAAAACACTAACAAAAATTGAAAACAAAGGACAATCGGCAAAACTGTATGGAAAGTGGTCTAGGAACCAATAAAAACGAGTCGTTTGTCGTTGGAAAGGTATTTTTTTTGCGCTACAATAGTCAATGGCAGTTTATTTCAAATCACTGTGTGAAAAAAGTTATTTACTAACCAAGGTTTTGTTTTGGTACATTTCAGTTTGAAACAAATTTATACAAACTGGTCTCACCAATACCAATAATATGTATGTCGTTGAAAAGGTATTTTTATGAACAATAATAGTTTCCATAAAATAAAAATGTTCATAAAAATTTTGGTACAGATAAAATTTACCGAGCATGGGTAACAAGTAGCGAATAACTTTTTTCACACAGTGATTTGAGATAAGCTGCCTCATTAACTATTGTAGTAAAATTTCCTTTCCAACTACATACGTCCCGTTGTTATTGGTTGAACTTGCGTTCACACTTTTTGCCCATACTAAAAAAAAACATTTTTTCACACTAAAATGAACCACAGTAATTCGTTAGTTTTTGAATAACTTTTTTCACACAGTGGTTTGAATTGAACTGCTATTAAAGGTATTGTAGGTAATGGAAATACCTTTCCAATGACATATGTATTGTTGTTATTTGTTTGACCAGTTTTCATAAATTTTGCCCATACTTTAAATATTTTATTCATGCTAGAATGCACCAGGACACGATTCTATTTAGCGAATAACTTTTTTCACACAGCAATTTTAAGTAAGCCCTCATAGTTACTATTGTAGTTCATAAAAATACCTTTCCAACGACATTATGTCTCGTCGTTATTGGTCTTGTAGACCGTTTTGTCCTATTCTCCTTTGTTCCTTTAATTTTTTTGACAAGTGTAGTTTTTGTAAATTGCTCAAAAATTTTCCAAAGAACGGTTTTCTTGTCTATTAAGCTTCCAATCGATAATGTTACTATTCTCATCATATGTCTGAAAAGTGGAGCAAAATGAAGGTAAATCTTGTTGATAAATACATTTTCCAGTCTGAAATTTGGGCAACTCTAAGTGGGAGACCGATATTGTTTTAAGCTTCTCTCTGATCATGCTTTCGACTGGAACGAAGCCGTGATAATATGGATTTTCTTCTAAGCACAAGATGTGCAATAAATTCAAACTACTATTCATATATTCCTCAAGAAGTTTCAGTTCTAATTGATATTTCGATTTCAGGACCCCGCGCCTGTAAGATGGGTCTAAATCAGCTCCCAATGAACACAAAAAGTCCTTAATTTTTTCAGATTTTTATTTTCATAAATAATTTGGATAAAAGTTGTTTTCAAACTCAAGATTATGTAAACAAAATTGTATTTTCTCAAAAATAGAAGACATAAAACGAATACAAATTTGTAAGAGCATTTAAAACTTAAAGCCAATTAAATATTTATTTGTATACAATAAATAATAAAAAAGTTTAGGCCCACAAACAGAAATTAGACAATAAATACTTAATATGACATAAGGTGTGTTTTTCCTTGTCCGAATGGGCTTGGACGAAAAAACGACCTCAGGCGTAAGCAATTCACATGTTAGAAGCAACAACAACTAAGCCCCTTCGGGCTTAGCTTAGTCCAGAGAATTTTCGAGGCTTAACCTTAGCCCAGATAAAAACTGTGTTACCGGCACGAATTTCATACATGTTATCGATAGTTTGTATGGAAACTCCATTTTTTTTTCTGTAATGGCGTCACTAAGCCCCGAAGTCGTTTTTTTCGTTCGATTCCCCCAGGCTTAAAAAAAAAACGCACTCATAATAGCTCATGTTCTGCTTTTCACTTTTTATGAAATTGATGAACGAAAGTGAATTTTGATGGTCTGTAATTCATACAAAATGACTTTTGTGAATAGTTCATTTTCGAAATTGGAATTTTGGTGTTCTAAATTCCAGTCGAGATGATCATTGTGAATTGGCTTATTGAACATGCAATTTCGAGTTCTAAATTGAATTAATTTGAATATTTTTAAGATTTCTCTTATGTGGCTTTTTTGATCTCAGAAAATTTATTTATTTAAGATAATCATTAATTTTTCGGGCGTTTCGTCTGAGGTTTCAGGGTCAAATATTTGTAAATAATTCAATTTTTAACATTTATCATAATTGAATAATTAAAACAAAAAAATAAGGATTGAAAAATGTGAAACAAAATTAAATTAAATTGAAATTCGCTTTCAATTTATTTCCACTCGGAACGGAACATGTGCGAAAATGTTGAAAAAGAAATAAGTATTTAATTAATGTGCAAGGTTAAACAAATCTATATAACTTTACTTAGAATTAATTAAGGTTAGACAACCTACATATGTAGGTATAATCCTAAATAATTATTATTTTTCTAGATTGCTACTGATCCAAAAATGGCTCTTCAAAAGGCTCGTGAACTCTGGAGTTATCTTAGTCAAGATGAACCCGAAAATCAAGCTCGCCCAAATACTATGGAACAACTAATTGTCCTTCTTACCAGAGAATCAGCCCGTCGCTTAGTTCATTTGATAAATTTTACCACCGGAGTCGCTCAAACAATTCCAAGGTACTACCAACAAAATTAAAAAAAAGACATTTTGAAAATTTTTAAAATATAATTTGCTATCGTAGGTCAGTTATTCATTCATCTGCTGTGTTGCTTCACCAAATGATTCTATTAAATGATCGTTTTATCAAGGTAAGTTGTAATTGAAGTAACTTCTACTTACCTGTATTACCTATATCATTAAGAAAAATTGATGGAAAGGAATTGTATCTTTTATTAAAACAATATAAAATTATATAACAATACCTTTGTTTTTAATAATTTGCGTTGCTTGATCTTCAACATTTAAAAATTGAACTTGTTTTGAAATACGATTTCGTTCATAATTTAGGTAACTAAATTGGACAAAGTTAAAGATCTCACTAAAGAAGAAGCTGAGAGCCTTATCTCTAAATCTTTATCATTCTATGGAAACTTGTCGAATTTAACATCGAGCTATCTTGTAAGAGATCAACAATTTTGGTTTTTTAATAAAATAGCTTATTCGATTTATATTTTTGAATTCTTTTAGGAACGAGTTGCAGTCTTCCTTTCGGGACGAATTGAAGCAGAAAAAATTTCAACAAACACAGCCAGCACCCCCAGAAGGAGAATACAAGCCCGTCAAAATGACACCCCAACTCATAACAATATTAATGGAATCTACTGAGTGATTGAATTATATATTTTATTGTTTTTGTTGTTTTATGAATTCTTGTAGTTGTTTGAATTTTGTATGCAACTGTAAACCAATCAAGAGGGTAAAATAAAATGCATTTATTACGACTTTTTTTTACGAAAACAAATTCAGTAATGTTGACCAAATTGTATGTATATGTACATATATGTATTAAATAGAGAACCGTCTAAGGGTTTGTATTTGTAGGTTGGGATCAGGGATGTTCAGATTGAGGGTTTTTTTCCCGTTTTTAAAAATTTCTTGACACTAAAACCTAGGGAAAATCAACCCAGTAGTATACGGGAAAAATAGTCAGCTCAAAAACTGAGATGCTTATATAAAACCACCTGAAATCAGTGAGTTTAATGTGTTTGTTTAAAAAATATGCAAGAATTTTTTGATAACAGCTTGTGAGAAATTTTGAAACGATTTCTTCTACTTTGCAGTCATTTTCTTCATTTACATACTCTTACATATTTACTCAATCTGAAGTAACATATTAAAACTTAAAAAAAATTTGAAACGATATTTTGCAAACGAGGTTTGATAGGGATGATAGGTTCGGAAATATTAAAAAAATGGTTTTCACATATTTTTACCTTCTACACAGGGGAGCAGACAGCTGTGTGAAGTCAGAACCCCGACCTCAACATTTTTGGTTTTTTTTTGTCGGATTCGTTTGTCCATCGTTAGTCCATTAAAATCCTTTGTCCACCTCCAGGATAAAAGATATTGGACTTTTCTTTTTGTATAGCAAAACTCGAAAACAAAAAAGGCCGGTAGCATCCCCAAATGAAATCACAGAATACAAATGAATGCAAATGAATGCAAGATTGTAAAATGAATGCAAGGAATGCAAATGACTGCAAAAATGGTGATTGCAGAATTTGAAGTTGCAGTCTCAAAGTGAAGTCAATGATTGCAATCTTTTGGTAAAAGCATTGAGTTTCTATACATAGAGGAATCAAGATGGTTTTAAAACCTTCCTCAAAGGTGGCGCAAGTGTCTTCACTTTCAACTTTATGAGTGGAACCAAATAAGAATTTGTTTTCGTTATTCCTTGTTTTCACTCATTTGTTGGAAGGGCGAGCGAAATGTTTGATTTTGAAGAGAATGATGATGAACGTAGTTTGTGCGTTGTTTTTTTTTTATATTTTCATGATTGAAAGTAGAAAATATCTGCAGCGGGAATAATGACTTTAATGAGTTGGGTATCTAACTTTAATTATTTTGTATTTTTAAAGTAGGTAGGATAGGTAGGTATGTAAGTAGGTTTGAAGGTATGTAGGTATGTAGGTATGTAAGTATGTAGGTATGTAGATATGAAGGAATACTTTTTTAATGTGGATATGTGATTTTTGTTTTATTTAGGTTTGTTGCTAGTTAATTTCCTTTAAATGTAGTATCAATATTTAAATGCATCCTCAATTTGAACAAAATAAAAAAATGTATGGGTCGCTGGTGCGCGGATAGATAATTTCTCTTAGGTAAATGAATTGCAATTTGCAAATTGTCATTATATACTAAAAGATTCGTTTAAAAAGCAAGTGCAAACGCATAATTTTCATGTAGGTAGGTAAGGTATGTAGGTACGGTAGATACTTATGTACATGTAAAAAAAGAATTCCATTTTTTGAAATTGGACACACAAAGGTATGCATTTATAAAATTAAAATTTTAGTTAATTTTAATTGAATCGTTTATTTTGAAAAGGAGGAGACAGGTCAATTTTGGGAAGTTTTAATACCTATCAAATTTTGAAAAAGGTTATAGTTCCAGCACCACTCTTTGAAAATAAATGAACCAGAGCTAGTGGCATGGCACTTCCTTTGCCACTGCCCAGCACTCTGCCATTTAAGAAAGAAACATCTAGGAAATCATTTCTATGACGACCTAGAGGAACTTTCTGGAACTTCGGCTAATGCCTTCTGAATTTCATCAACGCCTCTAAATGGTTTGATTGCTAACAGAACACATAGGTTTTTACATTAAGTGGAATACAATTTCCTAGGGTATCACAACGGATCTTCATAGATCTAAGTGTGACGGTAACGAGATCAACTGTCAGCCCTTCTACCTAACCTAACCTAGTGGCATGGGTGCCCGCAGGACTTTGTCCAGGGGGGCAGACACCAACCGAATTTGGAGATATAAAATTTTCGAAAAAAAAGGTAGGTATATTAAAAAATATACATATTTTTTTTTATATTTTCTTATATACAATATTATTAGAATTTTTGTATAAATAATTTAATCCTAGCCCGTTTAGCTAATAATGATAAAATTAAAAATCCAAAATAACGTAGTTATCCAGCGCAAAATTATTTTATATTTAATAGTATAGAAGACCGTACAAAATGAGATTTTTTTCCTCGGGTTTTTAACATTAATTTGCTCCTCCCCCCTCTTCCAACCAATTTTTCTTTAATAAAAATTCAAGCTATAGCCAATGCACAGACAAATAAAAAAAGTAATAACCTTAATAAGTATTTAAACGAAATTACTAACCACTCACTCATGTTTTTTTCTTTTTCTCTCATCCTAATCCGACCAAATTACTGCATGGTTGTTAGTGTACAACACATAGATGAAAACCCAACCTCGTAATAATTTCAACAACACAATCAAAAGAATCAGACAACTAAACAAGAAATCTGAAAACAACCCCCATCTCAAAAAAAAAACTCAGTTTCTATGTGCAACAGAGGCAGGCAAGGATCCCAGAATATCATCTCTTGTTGTGCTTGTCCTCGTGGTCGTGATGTCGCATTGTACAAGTTTCATCTCAACTCAATTCTCTTTGGCAGCGTTTTTTTTTAAGGTTTTTTTTTTGCTTGAGAATTTTAGTAGGTAGAGAGATTTTTTTCTTGGTGGCAACCAAATATACTCCATTGCATGAGTATCTTTTGTGGCAAACGTCACCATCAATCTGTTGTGAATTGAATTCCTTTCCTTTTTATGCACTCACGCCCTGCCTTGGATATTTGTTGTGTATATCAACTCAAGGAAGATTCACTCAGCGATCGCAGCGACCCTATCGGCAGAGACGTAGAAGATTTCTTGCAATCTTGATTCCTCTATGTATAGAAACTCAATGGTAAAAGTCACAAAAGATTGCATTCATAAAGGATTGCAATCTTTTACAACCCTGGTACGTGCAACCCAGTCGTGCATTTTATTTTAAATGGATTCATGTTGAGCTGGTGAAAAAACGAACCCAATCAGCCCCAACCTCCTGTGATTTCATTTGGGGATGCTACCGGACTTTTTTGTTTTCGAGTTTTGCTATAAGAAATGAAATTTCAAATATATTTTATCCTCGGGGTGGACAAACTTGCGGACCCTTTGTTTGTATTTCAGTGGAAAAAAGAAAAGTTGAATAACTTTTTCCCTGAGGGTGGACAAACGAATTTTTTTTATGGATTTTCCATATTGAGCCGGTGGACAAACAAACACAATTGACTCCACCCCCCTAAGATTGGAGCACTTTTTGTTTTTCTTTCTTTTTAAAAAATTGGGTTCAGTCCGATATTACACCCTTTTACCTAAGGTACCTCTGAAACAAAAGAAGATAGAGCGAAACCGATTTCAGATTCATGATCAGAGAGTCCAATTTACCCTATGATCAAATATTTCAGGTTGATATTATGCCAGCAAATAATTATGGCCGCCTTTGTTCGCCAGTGGAACCACTGTGCGTCAGGTCAAAATGAAAGGTTGGTCTCCTTAACAGCCCCACTTTATTTAATAGACCTTTTAAAAAGGAACAATTACGTGCAAAAGTATTTATTATTCAATATGTTTGTTTGGCCTTTATTATTATTTATGTAATGGTCACACTGGCCACTTTTCAATATTTTTGATACAACTCGAAAACTAAGCTTAATTTGGTAATTTTGCTCTTAAAACTTTTTGTTCAAAACTTAATTTTCTATCGAAATGGATGGTTCGGAGAATTTCTTAAAATATTTAAGCAGGAAAAGAAACAAAAACCAACGTCCAACATACAAAATATCGAAAAATCAAAGATTTTTAATTTTTTTTTTCTAAATTGCGCATAACTTTTTTCGGAGGTAAGATACGTTCAAGACATGTTTAAACAAAGTAAAGTAGAGTTTAAGGCCTTAATATAAAATGTTAAGGCAACATGTTATTTGAAAACTGACAGAGATATAGCCATTCAAACTTCAGCCAAATATAACAATAATTATCATATTTTGCGTATGATAGTGAATTTCAAACATACATCAAAGAGGACCACAAATTATATTACATGTAGCATAGGTAATTATTCTACGGTTCTCAGCACTGACAACGACACAGGCTGCGGCAAAAGGCACATTTATTTAAACAATGCCATACGAAATAAAATGCACGACTAGGTCGCACGTACTTGCTCTTATGTTCAAGACACTGAGTTAAAGAAAATTGTATATAGGTAAAAACATGGAAATTATGAGAGAAAAATGTAGAGAAGCAGGAAATACGACATTTAAATTGGCTAAAACAACAGTTTGAGGTGAAAAAAAAGAATGCCATCTTAATTCCTGATTGAATATGATTGTATGGAAAAAAAAATTTTAAATCGTTGGAGCGGTTTCTTGAAAAAATAATTTTTTACATATAAAATTCTTAAAACATTTTTAAGAATGATTTTCGGTATGCAAATCTGAAGTTTATATTTATGTGTATATTAACACAAAATTTGAAAAAAAATTGTCAACCCGTTTTTGAGATATCGAATTTTCAAAAAAAAATTTGAAACTTTTTTTAAAAATCCAAAAACTTTTTTTTGAAAATTTTGATATGCAATATTACTTAATCCTATCTGAAATTTGTATATAAAAAAAATCATTTAAATCCATTGAGCTGATAACGAGAAAACTCAAAATAAAAAAATACGTTCTATGACAGGTACTATTAATAGTTGCTAAGTGTAAAATTTTATAATTTTTGATAGTAGATCATACTAATTTTAGTATATAAAAACGTTTAAACAAAATCGTAGGAGTCGTTTTTAAGCAAACAAATATTTTCCTTTGCGGTTTTTTAACTTTTGTATGGAAGGTTCCGTTATTTTTTCATAAATGTAAAATTTTTTCTAAAAATATTTTAGAGAGTACTTCAAAAGTCTCAAATATCGAGTTTCAAAAAAATCGATCATGTCGTTATCGAAATATTTGATTTTCCAGTTTCTGTGATTTTTAATCCAAACATGTGTCATATTTTTTTTTTATATGAACTTTGGCACAACTTTGGACTAAAATAGGCAGAAATGCACAGATAATCACAGAAATTCAAAGTAAAGGAACAGACCTAATGTCTTGTTGAAAAGAGTTCAATGGACAACGAAAATGAAAGCGTCTACACGAGTTAAGAAGTGCCGAAAATGTATTAGAAGGCTGATGGCTGCATTCAGAAGAAGTTTAAGAAAAAGAGTAGATTTATGTTTAGACTTGATGTCTTTTAAATTTGGATAGCGAAATTTTGTATTTAAGTCTAAGTCAAATATCACAATTATCATACATTTTGCGTATGATAATGAATTTCAATCATACATCATACAGGACGACCACAAATTATGCTACATGAAGCATAAATTATTCTACGGTTAGCAGCACTGATGCTAGAGGACTTTGTTGTTTTTCGAGTTTTGCTATAAAAAAAAGAAAAGTCCAATATCTTTTATGCTGGGGGTGGACAAACGATTTTAATCGTTGGTTGGATAAACGTGAACTAACGATGGACAAATGAATCCGATAAAGAAAAATCAAAAATTTTGAGGTCGGGGTTCTGACTTCACACAGCTCGAGCAGACGCTGAGAGGGACTTTTCAGCAATGTACTTAAATAAAACTAAGCTAAGAAATAAACTCGAAAATCGAACACTGCGCGGAATTCTTCATAATAAATTGATGCTCATGAAAGACCACAAGAAAGACCACAATTGTATGGAATTAGAAATATAGACAAAGAATGTTAGCGTTTACGTGGAAGTAGTACCTACCTATGTACAAAGATGAACTAAGCTATTTGTCATTTGTGACACAAATTTGTTGAGGCTAGTCTTATACTACGTTTTCACCGAACATTAAACCGAGATTTAAAAAGATTTACCCCAAATTTTCTTTAAATCTTCAAGATTTACCGAATTGTTTTTGTTAATCTACAAGATTAAAAATTAATCTTGTTAAATCTCCCTAGAACAAATAGTTGAACAAATCAAACTAACCTATTCTTATATGACGCTGAAGGATTCATTCGTGGCTGGATTCAGTTTTCCATTGTTTGACACAAAAGAAACATTCTATCTCACTTTGAACAAATAAATAAAGGGAAAAAGACTGGAAAAACTAAAATAAAAAAAAAGGGAAGGAAATTGTACCTACTTCCTTTCCAAGTGTGGGGAAATATTGAGGGCTATCGTGAGTATAATTTTCCACGGAATTTTTTCCATCATCGACAATTGGAAACGTGAATTGTGGTGGCAATTTTTATCTGAATTTTTTGGCATCGAAAATGAATATTCCATGGCTACTGGGCTACCATTTTAATCGACCAAATTTGAACCTGCAAGGAACAAAAGAAAATTGTTGGCATTTCCAATTTTAGAAGATGAAAGAAAATTCCGTTAGAAATTTTATCCACTATAGCCTTCATAACCCCCTCTCATAAGATTTTTTTCTTGTCTTCTTCCAACCTACATACATGCCCTCAGTTTGTTGGCGAATCGGGGAGATTCAATTAACTATAGCGACTATTGGGGTTGAAAATAAAAACCTTACAAAATTAGGGTTTTTTTTTCATTTAGAGTCGATTTAGGCCCATCCAAGATGACCTTTTTTAACGATCACCCTTATGTAGAATATGAAGGTTAATGTGGTAAGTGGCAACACTAGCAGAAGGATGAAAGAAGGGTTACCACTTAACTTAACGCTTCTAAAAAGTTAAGTAAGGACAATGAACTATTACAGTGGTATTTATAAACCCATTCCAAGCAATGTCTAATTTTAGACACCTGTCCAACTCCAAAATGAAATGAATGAAAAGCTAGTTGAACGTGTCCCAAAGCGTACTTAAATTCATTAATTAATTAAAAAATTAATAAATACAGGCATGTCACTGAATAAATGAGGTCACATTTGGGCAAATGTCGGAATGCGTTTATAAACAACAAGTTATCTTAACTATTTGGGCATTGACTAGCTGGACAACTGCCAAAGGGTGTTCTAAGAAAATCCAATAATAGCCTATTGAATAGACCTTTTAAAAAGGAACAATTACGTGCAAGGGTTTTTATTATTGAATATGTTTGTTTGGCCCATAAGCATGCTTAAAACCGAAAATGCTACTAAATTCACCCATGCGTTTCTGAGAGAATGGTCACACTGGCCACTTTTCAGTATTTTTAGTATAGCTTGAAAACTAAGCGGAATTTGACAATTTTACATATAAACACTGAAAAGTGGCCAGTGTGACCATTCTCTCAGAAACGCATGGGTGAATTTAGTAGCATTTTTGGTTTTAAGCATGCTTATGGGCCAAACAAACATATTCAATAATAAAAACCCTTGCACGGTAATTGTTCCTTTATACCTCTCATTTTCCGGTCTATTCAATAGGCTATAAATACAACTACTGTTAATATACCAGAGCAGAGCAGATGTTCAAAGGGCATTCAAGAGGACACAAGCGTCCACAAGCTTTGTTTCAAAGCGAACCTCTGTCTATCAACTCCTACTCTCACCTCCCCGCGGTGAACATCGGGTGCCTAGTACCTTTAACTGAAGGTGGGGTTCCAATCCCTGTGGACGGTTTTAGGGGGCAGCAAACGAGAGAGGGGGGGAGGAGTGTTCCCACTAAGGCACTTCTCCTTCATCCAGGCGGCAGCGGAAGAATTCTCAAGATGGAATCAACGGTGGCGTCTACAGTTCCAGTTAGGATGAACTACTTAGTGAACACCTTATACGGGCTACTACGACATATTCGGAGCTCAGGCCTATAAGGAGCGGTTAATCCGGCTCCCCGCCCTTGGAGTTATATATATAGGGTCTGGTCCTCCAGGTTGGGGGTCGTGCCGTCGGGGTGACTTCCCGGCCACGTAAAGCTATTTTAGTTGCGAAGCATCAACAAGCCTCGGATACGGACGGATTTACTGTTGACGAACCTAGCAAACGAAATAAGGACAACGAACTTCGGATCTGCACGTGGAATGTTCTGTCTCTCTATAGACCACGTGCAGCCGAACATTTAGCGGAGGCCCTAGACTGCTACAAAGCAGACATCACCGCCATCAAAGAAGTGCGATGGGATGGGCCGGGCAAAAGAAAACTGAAAGACTGCGATGTATACTACGGTGACTGTTACCGACCACAAGGGCAGCGTCTTTTTGGATGTGGATTTGTTGTTAGAGGCAGACTGAGGCAAGAGGTCTTGAGTTTCAATTATGTGAACGAGCGCCTCACGACAATTCGCATCAAGGCTAAATTCGCCAACATCAGCCTGATATGCGCGCATGCCCCCACAGAGGAGAAAGATGACGACACCAAGGACAAGTTCTACGAGCTCCTGGACAAGACATATGAGCAATGCCCTAGCTATGACATTAAAATTGTCTTGGGTGATTTTAATGCCAAACTAGGAAGAGAAGACGTCTTTGGTGGCACAATCGGAAGATACAGCCTGCACGACACCACCTCCGATAACGGACTCAGGCTAATCGACTTTGCTGCGGGGCGAAACGTTGTGGTAGCTAGTACGCAGTTCCCGCATCTCGATGTTCATAAGGGGACATGGCGAATTCCTGGTCAATCAACCGCCAACCAAATTGACCACATTGCGATCGACGCAAGGCACTCCTCCAGTATCAAGGATGTCCGAACGTTCCGAGGAGCCAACGTTGACTCGGACCACTACCTCGTTGTAGCAAAGGTAATGCTACGGATATCCAGACCAAAGCCAAAACAGGGAAATACTGTCAGGAAGTTCAACGTCGGACGGCTACAGTCGCAAGAAATCGCCAGGTCCTTTTCCGATCGAGTCTCTCGCGCCCTTTTAACTAGTCCTTTGCCGCCAACTGCAAACATCGAGAACCAGTGGAAAAACTGCCAGGAAGCCATCAGAGATGCCGCCTCTGACGTGCTGGGCTTCGCACGACCACCACAGCGAAACCCCTGGTTCGACGAGGAATGCCGGCAAGTACATGCAGCCAAACAACAGGCATACAAAGCGGCGCTGCATAGAAGGACCAGAGCTGCTCGCGAGCTCTACGAGCAGAAGAGGAAAGAGGAACACAAGCTTCTCAGAAAGAAAAAGAAAGAGCATGAGAAGCGCGCGATCGAGGAATTAGAGGGATGCCACTGTAGGAATGAAGTTCGGAAGTTTTACCAAAAAGTAAAAAGAACCTCCCAAGGCTACAAACCCCGAACCGAAGCCTGCAAGGACGATCAGGGGAACATCGTGGTGGAAACGCAGTCGGTGCTGAGGATATGGAAAAATCATTTCTGCAAATTGTATAACGGCGATGACGAACCGAATTCCGCTACCATGCAAATTGCACCATTCAACCTGGACGACGTAGGCCAACAATTCCGTCCACCCGATCTTGACGAAGTGAGGATAGCCATATCTAAACTTAAGTCCAATAAAGCTGCTGGAGCTGATGGCCTTGCGGCTGAGCTATTCAAAGCGGCTGGCGATGAATTGGTTAGGAGTATGCACCAGCTCATCTGTAAAATATGGTCGGAAGAAAGCATGCCCGATGAATGGAACCTCAGTATTGTTTGCCCGATCCTCAAGAAAGGCGATCCTCTGGACTGCACCAACTACAGAGGCATCAGTCTTCTTAATATCGCCTACAAGATCTTCTCTGCCGTACTTTGTGAACGCCTGAAGCCATTCGTCAACAACCTGATAGGTCCATATCAGTGTGGCTTTAGGCCAGGGAAGTCCACCATCGACCAAATATTCGCACTACGGCAGATCTTGGAGAAAACCCAGGAGTTCCAAATCGATACCCACCACCTTTTTATCGATTTCAAGGCCGCGTATGACAGCATCTATAGAGACGAGCTATATAGAGCAATGTCTAGTTTTGGCATCCCTGCCAAACTCGTCCGTTTGTGCAGGATGACGATGGAGAATGCACGCTGCTCCATCAAGGTCGGCAAAGACCTCACCGACACCTTTGATGTCAAAAAAGGTTTTAGGCAAGGTGACGCACAGTGGTAAAAACGACCAATCTAGGTGGACATTGCCCATAACTTCTAAATAAAAAGTCGAAATCACCTGAAAATTTGCATCGTATTAAAATTCTTCATACCACTTGTGTAAGCTATCGTGTGGCGCTTATGCGATGCTACAAATCGATTGCTGCGACCGTCACAGTGGTTGCCTTGCGAGCACACCGCATACTTATCTACCAAAAATCCATGTTTGGTATCATTTGTGATGTTTTTAGGTACATATATGCTTAATCGAATCAAACAAATATCAGAGTACTAAAAATAATCCTTATGTATATGAACTGTACATTTTTGTGGGAACGGTTCAACGACAAAAATCGAATAAAAACAAATATTTTCTTAATTCTAAACTTTTTTTTTTAATTCTTTTTTTTATTTTTTATTTATTTTGTTCTAAATAAGCATTGCGTTTATTTTTATATTGTTTGTTTATACACATAACATATGTACCTTTCAATTAAAAAACGCAGGAAACAAATTTAGGTACCAATTCATGTTTCTACTCTTCCATTTCTAGGGCTTCAGAAAAGTTACTAGTTCCTCTATCAGATTCAGCTAAAAGTTTTTGTAAAAACATACGTTAATTTTTATCTTTAACTTTTTTATTTTCAATTTTATCATAAAAGTATATTAATATTAATTGTAGAAAATTTTATTTTCTATAGTAAAAGTTAAATTTTTCGTGTGTAAAACTAACGGTTTTCAAGATATCGTGGAAACTCTTTTCTACCCCTTTTTTCAAGATGATGGGCGAATGGTGGGGTTTTCAACCCCGAAAATTCGGTTTTATACACATACTGAACTCCCCTACACATCAAAAGAAAAAAACTTTGTCCAAGCCGAAATACAAGGTCTAAATACCATTTCAATGAACTAAAACATCACTTTTGAACGGGGACATTTTCCTGAACAAAATTAGATATCTAAGCCGTATGGGTCTGTATGGGTGTGATTTTTTGCTTTAAGTATTTTGAAGATGCTCTTCTTTTAGGCCATGCTTTCCGGAAGGCGGAGAAACACGGAGAAAAAAAGTTATATCATTTCAAAAACTAAGTTTAATGAAAAATTAAAGTGCTACTTCTCGTTGGTCTGTACCAGATAATTGAATACCTTTCCGAATGAGGTAATGGCTAAATATGATGTACTAACCACTAATAAGAATATCCAGAAGTCAAAAATTGAATACCTTACTTTTAAAAACTAGCAGAACAATATTTAACATGGTCTAAATTTAGTATAGAACTGCGAACCACCTGATGTATTACAAAGAGTGACATATTTTAACACGTGCATCACCTCAAACGAAATTCTCAATGCAGTTTCTGTCTATTCAACCATTTCTGGTTATAATATAAAGTCCATTCGCCGATCAGTTGACATGAATTTTTGTCCTAATGTCCAGCTAGATTGGCCATTTTTACCACTGTGCGACGCGCTGTCATGCGACTTCTTCAACATCGTTCTTGAAAGAATAGTGCAAAACTCTCACGTCAACACCAGAGGCACAATCTTTCAAAAGTCCGTCCAATTACTCGCTTACGCTGACGACATTGACATAATCGGACGAACAAAGCGTGATGTCAGTGGTGCTTTTGTGAGCATTGAGAAGGAAGCCAAGAAGATGGGTTTAACGGTGAATGAAAGCAAAACAAAATATATGCTGTCCACAAGAAAGGACACCCAACACCGACGTCTCGGACAGAACGTCACTATAGACAGCTATAATTTTGAGGTAGTCAGAGACTTTGTCTACCTAGGATCCGCTATAAACTCAGCGAACGACACCAGCGCTGAGATCAAACGCAGAATTACTCTTGCCAATCGCTGTTTCTTTGGGCTAAGAAGGCAATTGAGAAGCAAAGCCCTCTCTCGAGCAACTAAACTGTCCCTGTATAAGACGCTTATCATCCCGGTCCTGATGTATGGTGCAGAGGCATGGACACTGCTAACAGTGGATGAGAACGCGTTAGGCTGTTTTGAGAGGAAAATTCTCCGGGTGATTTTTGGTCCCGTCTGCATAGATGGGGAATGGAGAAGAAGATACAACAACGAACTGTATGGGCTGTACAGCGACACCGACCTAGCCACAAAAGTGAAAAGCCAACGACTGAGATGGCTGGGTCATCTAGAGCGAATGGACACCAATGCTCCGGCCCGGAAAGTCTTTGAATCCAACCCTGTGGGACAACGCAGTAGAGGTGGACAGCGTAAAAGGTGGCGCACGCAAGTGGAAGAGGACCTCAACCAACTTGGCGTGCGAAACTGGAGACAGCTAGAAGGAAACCGAGCCGGCTGGAAGAAGCTTGTTGGTTGAGGCCCTGGTCCACCCCGGACTGTAGCGCCACCTTAAGTAAGTAAGTTAGTATACCAGAGCTAATTCCGGCAAGCTCAAATGTAAAGGTAAGTCTTTATTCTCGCACTAACGTACCCATTATTGTAGGTCGAGTGCCAGGCCAGGTGTGTTTTTTGTTTACGTTAGTTTGAAGTGCTACAATTTCCTAACTGTTAATTTTACGAAAAAAAACTTCTATAGAAGTTTTCAGCTACCTACCTATTCTTGTAGAAAAAAACTTTCGAGATATTTTACAAAACCTCATTTTCAAGATCTTTGAGCCGTTATAACTGATCTAGCGATCACCAGTTAATTGAGGATTTTTCTCAGATGATTCTGCTACGCTTCCAAGAACAAAGATGTGGTCTAACTCTGGCTGAACAGAATGGAGACAGCTGAAATAACTGTCAACATGTTGAATACACACAAATTCAATTATATAAACACAATGCGACGCAGCTGCAAACGGAGGTGCAGACGCAGCTCGACAAGTTGGCCAACTTTTAACTTTTGCTTAGAACTTTTTTGACGTTTCCACATTTCGAGCGCAGCCGAGTATTAACATGGGGGTTGAAGTGAGTAACAAACTCTTTTCAACCTCTCTCAAAGCCGTAAAGTAATTTTAGTTCCTTTTTATCATTATTCATTTTTATTTTTGTTTTTATTTTTACTATCGATACTGAAATGTCAGGAAGCTGTACAGCCACATTGTGGGCGCGTAACTGCCTGAACAGAATGCAAGACGCAGCTGGAAGAGATGTTAAAAATGCTGCAGTAGATGTCAAAAATGCTGTAGTAAAAGTTAAAAATTGTTCAACACTTGCAGCTCCGACTGCAGCATTCTTGAAATGTATTCCAGCTCCGTCTTGCATTCTGTTCAGGCAGTTAAACAAATCACGTACGAAATTTTTTGACAACTATTCCAGCTGCAGCTTCAGCTCCAGTTGCAGCACTCTATTCTGTTTAGGAAGTAAAGTAGAATATTATCCTGGTCTTAAACCAGCTTGTAACTCACTCATAAGTTTTTTTTACATCTATCCACGATCTGAGTCGACTTTGTAGTACTAATGTAAATATTTCATTTCATATGAAGCATTAAGAAAGGATTATAAATAAATAAATTGGGTGACACAACAGCTCGTGGAGAACCAGGGCCTAGTGACTTACAATACAACTCTCAACCATTCCTGTGTGCGTGTTGTTGGCAGGAATGGAGAGGACCTACAGTTTTTTGTCGAATCCAACTGCTAAATGAGAAGCACTTCTTCATGACAAGTATATAAAATGTACTCTTGGAGGATTTGTCAGTTCCTCGCAAGAGGCAATACCACGGATAAGACATTTCTGTTTTTAGGTGGCACGGTGATTCGTACCTAACGGTTGAGCCACACGTACGCAATTATTGTAAGACAAATTTCCCGGTGACAATCTACCATTGAGTAGTTTAAAAAAAAAACTTTAAAGAAGTCTGTTTCTTTTTATAACATTTCATAATCAACTTACCTTTTTACCTTTTGTTCTTTTCGGTACTTTTGAAGCCAAACATCTCGTGAACCCCATTGTTAAGAGCTTAACGGCTACATAATAAAATTATGTACTCATAATAACCTTTTCAACGATGCATGACACATTCGTATTGAGGAATGGACCAGCTCCTATACATTTTTGCGACTGATTTATTAATTAAGTCTAAAAATAACTTGGATAAGATTGAAATATATTTATAATTTGCTAAATAATATGTAGGTACATATGTAAATAATTTACTAATTGCTCCATATTACTGTTATTAATTATTATCTTCAATGCCAAAGCTTCGTTATTTTCATTTTAAATAAATTCAGGTATTAATACACCTATGTATGTATATTTCAAAGTGCTTTAGCAATAAAGAAATTAATTTCTTTCATTTAAATTTTCATTGCAAATTTCTATTAAATTCTTGTCATTGCAATTATTATGTCAGCATTCATATTATTTAATATTTACCATACCAAAACCACTTTGTCACACGCTTCAAATAGTTAAAAGAAATATCAATTAGTGTCTAAGCGAAAAATATGTTCTTGTTATGCTTAAGTAGGTAAGAAAGAGTCTGGCTGCCACTCAAAGTAGTATAAAAGTTGATCCACTTTCAGTTACAAATTCAGAATTCTTTCGCAGCTTATCAGTTCGAAGTCTACATCTTCAATAAACAACAAAATCAACATGAAGGTAAGTTGTGAATTTTACACAGGATTTGCAGAATCTTCAAAAGGATAACAACTTTCTTTTTTAAAGTTCGCCATTGTTGCCGTAGTCTTGTTGGCTTTCACCATGGGAGTTCAATCATCTCTCATTCCTGGACCAACTCTACAACAAGGTCCCATTATAATTGGATGGGGAGCTAGTGTTCCAGTTGTTGCTCCCAATGTAGATATTGCTTCTGTTGTGGGAGTACCTGGAGCAACATATGTGGCTAAGACCCTTGGTGCTGTTCATGCTGCCCCATTGCCAGGACATACCCAATCAGCTGTTGCAGTTAACGTTGATCCAGCACCAGGAACTTTGTAAAATGTTATGAAAAATTGTGTTACTAACTATATGGCTGATGTGATAATTGTTGACATTGACTTACAGTTATAAACGTTATGAAATAATAAGATTTAAGAAACTTTAGTTCGTGTTTACATTGCTTGTTTAACTTAATACATAAGGACTTTGGGGCTCTGGACCTTTGGCACTTCATATGAGGGAAATTTGATAAAAAATATCCCATATAATTGGTTAGTAATTGGTTAGAAAAGGTCAACTGGTCCCAGAAATTGCTCAGCCCTAGATAACTTTTAATCAAGGCTTAAACTTTCTCAAGGACGCTCAAGGTCACGCGCAGTTTATGGCACCTCATTTTAGGGAAATTTGCCAATATTTTATATCATCCGTAAGATTTCTAGATCGTGATAAAAGATCAACTATTTCAACCTATGAATTTTTGAAGGTCGTTTCAAGGTCACAAAAAAAACTTCATTTGGGTCATTTAAAAAAACAAAGTATGCAATTTGAAAGGCCTCTTAACGGTTGTAAAAGGTCAGCAATTTTCAGTAATTGGTCAGCCATAGATTTTTTTTTTATGAATATTTAATGAATTAAAAAAAAATTTCAAGGTCAAAACGATTTTTGGCACCTCATTTCAGGGAAATTTGCCAAAAAAGTGTACCATCTGAAAGATCTCTAGATCTATATAAAAGGTCAGCTTGTTTCAGTAATTGGTCAGGGATAGATTTTTTTTAATGAATTTTTAAAAATTTCAAGGTCATAGCGATTTTTGGCACCTCATTTATGGGAAATTTGCAAAAATTTAATACCATCAGAAAGGTCCTGAGAACTATATAAAAGGTCAGCTAGTTTTAGTAATTGGTCAGCCATAGTTTTTTTTAATGAATTTTTAAATTATTGTTCAAGGCCACGCTTAAAGTATTTTTTTTTCAAGGTCACGAACCCTTCATGACCTAGAGAAAAAAAACTTAGAAAAAATCGTATAAAAGAATCTATAACTGACCAATTACTGAAACTAGCTGACCTTTCATACAGATCTTAGGGCCTTTCAGGTGGTGTTAAATTTTTGTAAATTTAATAAATTAAATTAGGTGCCAAAAACCGCGCGTGACCTTGAACAATAATTTAAAAATTCATAAAAAAAAACTATGGCTGACCAATTACTAAAACTAGCTGACCTTTTATATAGTTCTCAGGACCTTTCTGACGGTATTAAATTCTTGTAAATTTCCCATAAATGAGGTCCCAAAAATCGCTATGACCTTGAAATTTTTAAAAATTCATTAAAAAAAATCTATACCTGACCAATTACTGAAACAAGCTGACCTTTTATATAGATCTAGAGATCTTTCAGATGGTACACTTTTTTGGCAAATTTCCCTGAAATGAGGTGCCAAAAATCGTTTTGACCTTATGGCTGACCAATTACTGAAAATTGCTGACCTTTTACAACCGTGAAGAGGCCTTTCAAATTGCATACTCTGTTTTTTTAAATGACCCAAATGAAGTTTTTTTGTGACCTTGAAACGAACTTCAAAAACTCATAGAAAAAAATCTATGGCTGAACAATTACTGAAAATAGTTGACCTTTTATCACGATTTAGAAAACTTTCGGATGGTATGAAATATTGGCAAATTTCCCTTAAATGAGGTGCCAAAAATCGCGCGTGACCTTGAACGTCCTTGAGAAAGTTTATGCCTTGATTAAAAGTTATCTAGGGCTGACCAATTTCTGGGACCAGTTGACTTTTTCTGACCAATTACTGGACCAATTATATGGGATATTTTTTTTATTAAATTTCCCTCATACTTACTTACTTACTTAAGGTGGCGCTACAGTCCGGGGTGGAACAGGGCCTCAACCAACAAGCTTCTTCCAGCCGGCTCGGTTTCTAGCTAGCTGTCTCCAGTTTCGCACGCCAAGTTGGTTGAGGTCCTCTTCCACTTGCGTGCGCCACCTTTTACGCTGTCCACCTCTACTGCGTTGTCCCACGGGGTTGGATTCAAAGACTTTCCGGCCCGGAGCATTGGTGTCCATTCGCTCTAGATGACCCAGCCATCTCAGTCGTTGACTTTTCACCTTTGTGGCTAGGTCGTTGTCGCTGTACAGCCCATACAGTTCGTTGTTGAATCTTCTTCTCCATTCCCCATCTATGCAGACGGGACCAAAAATCACCCGGAGAATTTTCCTCTCAAAACA
This sequence comes from Dasysyrphus tricinctus, assembly GCA_963921185.1. Classification (NCBI taxonomy): domain Eukaryota; kingdom Metazoa; phylum Arthropoda; class Insecta; order Diptera; family Syrphidae; genus Dasysyrphus; species Dasysyrphus tricinctus. The sequence continues at coordinate 78,766,160 of OY992530.1, read as the reverse complement.
GCCTAACGCGTTCTCATCCACTGTTAGCAATGTCCATGCCTCTGCACCATACATCAGGACCGGGATGATAAGCGTCTTATACAGGGACAGTTTAGTTGCTCGAGAGAAGGCTTTGCTTCTCAATTGCCTTCTTAGCCCAAAGAAACAGCGATTGGCAAGAGTAATTCTTCGTTTGATCTCAGCGCTGGTGTCGTTCGCTGAGTTTATAGCGGATCCTAGGTAGACAAAGTCTCTGACTACCTCAAAATTATAGCTGTCTATAGTGACGTGCTGTCCGAGACGTCGGTGTTGGGTGTCCCTTCTTGTGGACAGCATATATTTTGTTTTGCTTTCATTCACCGTTAGACCCATCTTCTTGGCTTCCTTCTCAATGCTCACAAAAGCACCACTGACATCACGCTTTGTTCGTCCGATTATGTCAATGTCGTCAGCGTAAGCGAGTAATTGGACGGACTTTTGAAAGATTGTGCCTCTGGTGTTGACGTGAGAGTTTTGCACTATTCTTTCAAGAACGATGTTGAAGAAGTCGCATGACAGCGCGTCGCCTTGCCTAAAACCTTTTTTGACATCAAAGGTGTCGGTGAGGTCTTTGCCGACCTTGATGGAGCAGCGTGCATTCTCCATCGTCATCCTGCACAAACGGACGAGTTTGGCAGGGATGCCAAAACTAGACATTGCTCTATATAGCTCGTCTCTATAGATGCTGTCATACGCGGCCTTGAAATCGATAAAAAGGTGGTGGGTATCGATTTGGAACTCCTGGGTTTTCTCCAAGATCTGCCGTAGTGCGAATATTTGGTCGATGGTGGACTTCCCTGGCCTAAAGCCACACTGATATGGACCTATCAGGTTGTTGACGAATGGCTTCAGGCGTTCACAAAGTACGGCCGAGAAGATCTTGTAGGCGATATTAAGAAGACTGATGCCTCTGTAGTTGGTGCAGTCCAGAGGATCGCCTTTCTTGAGGATCGGGCAAACAATACTGAGGTTCCATTCATCGGGCATGCTTTCTTCCGACCATATTTTACAGATGAGCTGGTGCATACTCCTAACCAATTCATCGCCAGCCGCTTTGAATAGCTCAGCCGCAAGGCCATCAGCTCCAGCAGCTTTATTGGACTTAAGTTTAGATATGGCTATCCTCACTTCGTCAAGATCGGGTGGACGGAATTGATGGCCTACGTCGTCCAGGTTGAATGGTGCAATTTGCATGTTAGCGGAATTTGGTTCGTCATCGCCGTTATACAATTTGCAGAAATGATTTTTCCATATCCTCAGCACCGACTGCGATTCCACCACGATGTTCCCCTGATCGTCCTTGCAGGCTTCGGTTCGGGGTTTGTAACCTTGGGAGGTTCTTTTTACTTTTTGGTAAAACTTCCGAACTTCATTCCTGCAGTGGCATCCCTCTAATTCCTCGATCGCACGCTTCTCATGCTCTTTCTTTTCTTTCTAAGAAGCTTGTGTTCCTCTTTCCTCTTCTGCTCGTAGAGCTCGCGAGCAGCTCTGGTCCTTCTATGCAGCGCCGCTTTGTATGCCTGTTGTTTGGCTGCATGTACTTGCCGGCATTCCTCGTCGAACCAGGGGTTTCGCTGTGGTGGTCGTGCGAAGCCCAGCACGTCAGAGGCGGCATCTCTGATGGCTTCCTGGCAGTTTTTCCACTGGTTCTCGATGTTTGCAGTTGGCGGCAAAGGACTAGTTAAGAGGGCGCGAGAGACTCGATCGGAAAAGGATCTGGCGATTTCTTGCGACTGTAGCCGTCCGACGTTGAACTTCCTGACAGTATTTCCCTGTTTTAGCTTTGGTCTGGATATCCGTAGCATTACCTTTGCTACAACGAGGTAGTGGTCCGAGTCAACGTTGGCTCCTCGGAACGTTCGGACATCCTTGATACTGGAGGAGTGCCTTGCGTCGATCGCAATGTGGTCAATTTGGTTGGCGGTTGATTGACCAGGAATTCGCCATGTCCCCTTATGAATATCGAGATGCGGGAACTGCGTACTAGCTACCACAACTTTTCGCCCCGCAGCAAAGTCGATTAGCCTGAGTCCGTTATCGGAGGTGGTGTCGTGCAGGCTGTATCTTCCGATTGGGCCACCAAAGACGTCTTCTCTTCCTAGTTTGGCATTAAAATCACCCAAGACAATTTTAATGTCATAGCTAGGGCATTGCTCATATGTCTTGTCCAGGAGCTCGTAGAACTCGTCCTTGGTGTCGTCATCTTTCTCCTCTGTGGGGGCATGCGCGCATATCAGGCTGATGTTGGCGAATTTAGCCTTGATGCGAATTGTCGTGAGGCGTTCGTTCACATAATTGAAACTCAAGACCTCTTGCCTCAGTCTGCCTCTAACAACAAATCCACATCCAAAAAGACGCTGCCCTTGTGGTCGGTAACAGTCACCGTAGTAATTTCCCTCATATGAGGTGCCAAAGGTCCAGAGCCGGACTTTGGTATTTGTTGTAGTCAAGGTTTTAATTTAGCCTTAACGTAATAGACAAACAGATACTTTGTGGTGTGGGATTGAGCCTCACTCAAAGAAGCATTCTTTCTATTTATTTTGTATTTCTTATTAAAACATTTGAACAAATGCAAAACTACAAATTACCGTTGAAATCCAGACCGGTAAATTCTGATGTTTATCCCAGTGTGGTCCTACAAACAAAGAGAGTGTGTTCCACAATAACGCGCACCCACTGCTCTTACTGCTGTCGATAAAAATATTATAGTACAATTTTTTTTAATTTGCACCGTGTAAGTGGCACTAAAATCTCCCATTTTGGCCACTTAGTCAAAGTATGAAACGGGCCTAACTCAACACAGACAACAAAAAATAAAACGAAATGCATTTTGAAGAGGTTATGGTTATATATATTTACACTGAAACTGTTAATATCTATAAGCTAATAAGAATCAAGACAACTTAAGCTGTAGACAAGTAATATATTCTTTAAAGTTTACATATATAATATTCAATATATTTTGTTTATTACATTTATGATTTTAAATGGTTTGCATGAATAGTCTTATAGAATTTTTAATATTCGTAATACATTTATATAATCAATAAACATTTGTTATAAGTTGGATATAGTATTTTTATTTTAATAATTCATATAGTAGATATAGTAATTTTAGCTACCAATGTTATATTCCATTACATTTTACATTCATTAAGGTTTCATCAGTGACAGTGACATTTTATAGTATTATTATTATTTCATTTGTTTTTTAGTTATAATTATATGTATGTAAGTTTGATATATTATAAGCATATTATTGATTTTTAGTTTTATAATTTAAAATTTAATGAACTTGATTATTATATAGGTAAATACTAAATTGTATGATTGTTGCGGATTACCGACTTTAGTATACGTTACTTCCTTTTTTAGCAGCAACTGGTAGTTTATCGCCCTGTAAGTAAGGATTTAAATTTTCGTTTTGGGGGTGGAACTTCTTTGAAACGAGGTTTTTGTGTTCAGATGGATGGAATTGCCTAGCCAAAAGTGTCTTCAAATTGGAAGCCAGTGGACGTGTGTCTTCGCTGGTATCTTCACTAGGGCAGTCGAACATATGCTCACCATCGCACATACATTCCTGAGCGGTTTGGTATTCACGACTAAAAGCAGCAGTATTTTCAAAATCCGAAATGCATCCGTTTTCTTCAGTGTATCCATAGGGGCAGGGGTTTGGTGGATTGCAATAAGCTGGAAGAGTTGCATCGGTTTTGATGTGGGCCTTGGAGCGATGTGGACCTTCGTCACCACCCCCTGTTACAAATTGATGTCCCCACAATGAGCTATGCTGCAAGTATTCCTGGTCTCTAAGGGAAGGATTAGGATTACCATCGAGCAAAGCATCATAGTCCATTTGTTCTGCCTCAAGATCATCAGATGCCCGAGCCATCAGTGCCAAATGCGAGGGGATATCAGCCATTGGGTCAATATAAGTATCAGATGGGTCAATCAAATCCTTCCCCATCCGATCGACAATTTCGCGCAACAATGCATCGGAGAAGTAATGATCCTTCACCGATAATGGTAGAAAACCAAAAGCATTGTATGGCAGTGCCAGGGACAAGATAGTAAAGAGAAGCAACCTGGTTCTACAAGCCATGGTGATCTGAAAAGATGTTCAAATAAATAAACAAAAGAAAATTGTTTTTTGTATTTAAAATTAAAATTTGTATTAATTTTTTTTTATTTTCAAAAGCTTTTTACTATAACATTATTTTAAGGCAGTTACCCTCAAACCGATTGAGATGAAATTTAGCATACACGTTAAGTTTCGATGACAATATTTTGTACACTCCGAATGCTCCGATGATATGGGCATTGTATATTCACTCTATAGTATTCTCATGAAACATGAAACACGATTTTGTAGGTTGACATTTGGTCGATAGGTTCGCTGTGATCGCCTAACCGAGATCCCTTAACAAAAATTTGGATAACATTTTGACACTAGATGGCCACGAGCTTTTTTTTTCATGAGAATACTATAGAATTTATATCTGTGGTGTTTGGTAGAAACATGATAACTCCATTTTAAAATTTGCGTCTTTGCGTCCACTTTACATCGACCTACAACCTAAACGGGTGAACCGATTTTCTTCAAATTTGAAATATAATTTTTCAAAGGTTATGTTCATAAGTATTCCAAATTTGAAGAAAATCTGTGGCCTCGTTTACACTCTAGCTTGATTTAAAGTGGGCGTAAGGACGCTAATTTTAAAATGGAGTTATCAGGTTTCTACCAAACACCACAGATATACAATGATATGGGTATCAAATGAAAGGGTTTGCTGAGAAGAATACCAAAATGAAAAGACTTCACTCTTAATCCAATATGCCGGATGGCCAAAGATGGGTGAATAGTAATTTTTTGTGAACTCCCATGAACATAAAAAGACTTCATTCTTAATCCTTAAGTAGTACCTCGTGGCGTGATGGTTAGTGCGTAGGAAGGACTGTCATGCCGAAGGTGTGGGTTCGATTCCCAGCCGTGCCACCTAAAAACAGAAATGTTTTATCCGAGGTACTGCCTTTTGCGAGGAACTGACAAATCCTCCAAGAGTATACCTGTCATGAAAAAGTGCTTCTCATTTAGCCGTTCGGACTCGGCAAAAAACTGTAGGTTCCCTCCATTCCTGCCAACAACACGCACACAGGAATGGTTGAGAGTTGTAAGTCACTAGGCCGTGGTTCTCCACGAGCTGTTGCGACACCCAATTTATTTATTTTATTATCATTCTTAATCCAAAATGGGGGACCATCGAAGATGGCGGAATAGTTATTTTTTGTGCACTCTCATGATATGGGTATCAAATGAAGGGGTTTACTGAGAAAAATACAGAAATAAATTTTCCACTCCAAATCCAATATGGCGGAAGGACAAAGATGGCGGAATAGTTTATATATTACGAAAATTAATATTAAGAAACATTTTAAACATGCTCTAAAAAGAAAAAGAAATAAAAAGGTTGTAAAAAACATTTTAAAAATAAGCTATTATTTAAATGCTCTAAAAATAAGAAAATAAACTTTCAATTCAATCAAACCCATCAATTTATTGCATTTAACAATTTAGGTATATACCTATGACATAAAAGCTACAAGACCATTTAATTGTCTTTCGACATTATTGAAAACGATTTAATTGATTTTAGAACACTTTAATTGTTTGCATACAGTAGTCTGAAAGAAATGTTTTTTGCATCTGCAATCTGCATCAAAAATTAGTTATTTTTCGTTTTGACAAGAGCTCAGTCGATTTGGTTCAAATTTGGTTCTTAGCGATTATTTGACACTTTATAAAATTAATGGTAGATGGGTGATTCTCAGCCCCAGATCTACGATTTTTCCGAACCGGGGCAAAAACTCGTTTTTGGCAAAAACTCGTTTTTGGCGCCCCTGCCGTTTTTGATTAAAATAAAAAAAAAAACACATATCTACTTGGTTGTATTTTTTTACTAGCTGTGCAGTCCATACCTATTCAGCAACTTTTCACTTTAGATAAGAAAATTGACAATACCTAAACAAAAACTATACACAGCCAAGGGTCGTAGAACGATAAAATATGATTCGTTCTCTCGTGAAAAATTTAATTTTTTTTTTGATTCGATCGCAAATCTTATTTTTGTGGTTCCTAGTAAAATTCGTTTTCGTTCGAATCAAATCTGCAAGGATCTGAAAATATTGTTCGTTCCCGAATTTATCATGAGAGAACTATAGGAGATACATTCACGGAACCGTTCAAATAAGAAAGCAAAAAGCAATATGTAACTTTACGAAAGGACAAAATTTCGAAAAGCCAAAGTTACGCAAGATAAAGAGTATCAAAGTACAAAGTTCCGAAAAAAGTTTTGAAATCCTCGGGACTTCGTTGTTCCTTGAGCGATTTCAAAGAAATTGACAGAAGTAATAGCTGAGACAGAGTCACAGAGTTATAGCAGAAAAAAATATTTTCAAAATAGGATATTTCAAAAATATATGTATCTACATTTTGCAACTTCGTTCTTCCTTAAATTTATCCAGGCGATAGCTGATACAGAATTGTAACAGAAAAAATATTTAAGGATGTTTAAAAAAATGTCATCATATTATAACTTTGTTGTTCTCTGACCGATTTCAATGAAATTGACACACACAATTCCAATCCTTAAAGTACCTCTACACTATCCCACAAAGTATTAACACATGTCAGAATAAAGTGGGAAGAAATTTCATACGACCGCCAAATTTGTGTGATGTAACCAGTAGCGGATCCAGGATTTGGCTGTGGGGGGGGCTCGAGGCTCCTATTATTCTCTCAATCTCTCAATTATTTTTTTTCTCAAAATGAAGGCCAGTTGGCAGAGTCAAACAATTGTTTCATATTACAAAAATTTAACTAATGAAAAATTTTATCATTGGAAAAGGAGCATCTGTAGATAAATACATACATTCTACAAAAAGTTGTTAGGATAATTCAAATGTCTTTCTTTTTATACTGAATGTTTTTTATAGAATTTATACATTTAGGCAGTACGCCAGATTGCTGAATTTAAGCTCCCACATTTCTCTCAAAATACCAGCTAAAATGCTAGATCTATTTTAACATAACATATTTTTGGAGAATATCACATAAAACAGCTATTCTCTGAATACAATTTTTACTCAACAATTTTAAAGAATTTTTTTTTTAATTACAAGTAAATCTGATAAAATAAAATGAGCTTTTCTCGAATATTTCTCGTTTTCGATTTTCATTTTAACTTTTTAAGCAAGTAAAGTCCATCTTAATCTGATGAATAAAAAAAGCTGTACAAATTTAGCCGAGAATAATGTGGCCAACATATCATTTCATGCACTAAATTTTGACAGGCATCTTGATGGTCATGTACAGTAAGAAACGAAAATTTAACTGGAGTTGCGTATGTAGCCCTCGGCCAAAACTCAAGGCAAAATTTTGGGGAGAATTTTGTATGGGAGCTAAATTTTACTGCGTTCCAATGATATTGGCTTAAACATGTTATTGATATTGGCTAAAGAAATCATTTACAGCCATGCCATTTTGTTTGAATGATCCTACCATTTTTTATCATAAACATTTAATCAATTTTTATCAATTTATTAATTTATTTAATTTTATTTATTTATTATTTCAAAGAAAGCCAAAAAAGAGAAACTTAGATTAAAAATCGCATCGCTTTAAGGAAACGTATGAAATGTCAAAATATCTTTAGTTTCAATTTCGAGGGCACTGTATTAAACAATAATTGTTTGATTCGGGTGCTCGAAAACATTTCATGCAAAGTTATATTTTTTGTAACGGAAAAACAGTTTTTAATGTTATAAACTCTAGAATTTCCCAGGGGTCAGCTTAGCCCGAAAGATATCCACTGAAGAGCTTTGAAAAAGGTGATTTGCACTTTTGGTCAGATTCAATAGGATCCTTAATGATGAATTCTATCAAAGACCGTATAATACCAAGATACCGCATCTCAACCAACCACCAAAAATCAGCTCTAGATGCGGTCGGTCGGGGGAAGGGAAACATTCCCACGTATTGTATCACATCCTCATTCACATTCGAACTCACATAACACATACAGACATGCAAGCCTTTATTCGCCGCAGACCCACGACTCAGCGACCGCGCCACCGACGATTGTAAAACTTATACATTGACGGGGTTCTCACTCACACATCTATGGGGTCACCACTGGGGTCGTCACAGTACTAGCGCTTTGACTGCGAATTTTTACACTAGATGCAATATCTTGGTATTATACGGTCTTTGATTCTATCGATATCCTTGGCTTTCGTTTTTTCAGCTTAAAACAAAAGCATGTTCTAATCAAAATTTTACCTGAAAAGGAATTTTCAAGGCAAATGGTAGCATTTTTTATTCAATACACTCACCTACGTATCTGGATTTCGTTTTTCTATTTCTAAAAGGAATTATTAAATGAAAATATCAGGTGTTGTCCATAAGCGCATCAATTGCATCGAACATGTAAATCTGAACTAACATCATTTGTTTCGCCCAATGCTCTACGGGCTTGAACAAAAACGCGGCAGTTTTTCTTCTACCTTGTCTTTTCGGCCAATTCCCTAGGGGCTTAAGAACCACAGTTAACATTTAAATTGTTAAGCCCCAACATCATATTTTCGTTCAGTTTCTTTGAAGCTTAGGAAAACAACGGCATTCATGTAAAATTGGAAAGCCCCAACCTCGTCGAATTTCTTTCTTGGGCTTGGGAAAAAACACAACCAGCATGCAAATTTGCTAGCCCCATTCTCAAATCATTTTCCAATTCCCTACGGGCTTGGAAAAACACATGTTAGGCATAAATTGGCTAGCCCCAAATTTGATTTTCCGTCCCTCTTGTAGGCCTTGGAATAAATAGAGCCTACGTTTTTATATTCAAACTGCTTAGCGTCTTCTTTGTTTTTTTTTGTCATCTAATTCCTTTGGGGGCTTAGAAAAACATACTTTCAAGCAAATTTTTGAGCCCCAACCCTGATTAATAAATACCTGCTACAACAAAAAAAACACAAATATTATATCTATGATTTTAGGGATCATCCTTTTTTTCATCAAGTGTTTTTAAAAGTTGTAGTTTTGAAAACGAACACAGAATTGAAACATCATTATGTATTGTATTGTATTTTGCTATTAAATTAATTGTGCTAATCGACTGTGGGGGGGGCTTCAGCCCCTATAGCCCCCCCTCTGGATCCGCCACTGGATGTAACTGACTTTCATATTTTCCTTCCACACTTGCATCAAAAATCAGTTTCACCATAGCCTCAAACGCCCAAGTGGGATAGAAAGTGTGATGGTTTTAGAACCGATCTTCATGTATTAACACATGTCAAATCGTGTCGGATGCGCTGTCAAGTTGTGTGTGATGAAATTTCATATTTTGTTTCCGCACTATTATACATGATTTCTTCACACTTTTTTGACATGTGTTAATACTCAGTGGGATAGTGTGGAATGGCTATTAATAGGACGAGATCTAAGCAGCTTTAAGGCAGAAGTCATTTAAGATTGGCTGGTGGAAAATGCTGTATTATCCGGCATTTTGAAAAGGGTGTTGAAAAAGGTAAATGCAATTTTCTCAGCCTGTAGAACTAAGAGTACAAATTTTTATTTGATTTTGTAGGCTAAGATATCTTTCTTGTCTACAAATATTTTCGATATCATTAAAAATTGTTGCCGAAAAACAGTAAATATGATATTTAGCGTTCATTTCACTTTTTGTTGATCTGAACGAAAAAATTTTAACAACAGTTTTTTGTAGAGCACTTGATTTCTTACATTTGTTTGTATTTAAATTTGTTTGAACAACCAGCAGGGTTGTCAGATTGGGCTTTTTATCATAAATTGGGCTATCTTTTTCCTGAATTGGTGACAAGAATTTGAAAAAAGTAGCCCAATTTCTTATTACTTCTATTGCTTTTTTCGTAAGTCCAACAATATATTTAAGTTCGTCCAAATTTTAAGGATTTGCCCTTAGAAATTATTCCAAAAAACAAGCAGAACGTGGAATGTATAAGCAATTCTAGATTTTTAAATGAGATTGCGCTAGTTTTTGGGCTACATTAAGGGAAGCGATTTTGGGCTACAAGAATTCTGAAATTGGGCTACACAAGTGCTTCTTGACCTGGCAACCCTGGTTGCCAGTATCCAGCAAAGAATTCTTTAGGTGAGACTACGATTTGTATGGCGGCGGCTGTAGAAGGACACAGTTAAAGTGTTTTATTGTTTAAGAAATGGGATCTATCTCCTACAGCTTATGCTATATTTCCACCTAGCGCTGATCTGAGATTTAATGAGATTAACCTTAAATCTCCTTCAAATCTCGTAGATTTACCATACAAATTTATCTCGTAAATCTTGAAGATTAGAAATTAATCTTGTTAAATCTTCCTAGGACAAATAGTTTTACAAATCGAACTAACCTATTTTTACATGGTGCTGAACGATTCATTCGAGACTCGCATACAGTTCTTCATTGTTTCACACGAATCAAACATTCTGTCTCATTCGCACTTCATAAGGAAAATTGGAACGCCATTTGCATTTTTGAAGGTGCTGTCAAATTTAATCTTTTTTAAATCTTTTTGTGCGGTGGAAACACCAAAAAGATTTATTTAATCTAATCTGAGATAAACCTTTGGTGGAAACATAGCATTAGGGAGGAGAAAAAGTTGTGTAAAAATACATTAAATATAATGCAAAAAAAAGAATTGTTAAAAAACAACAGAAAACATTCAACAATGTATTATAGCTCGTTTCTTATATTTAATTTTTTAATATGGTTATAGCTATCAACAGTTTTTGAAAAATTATTTAAAATGGTGAAAATATGATAGCAAAAACTACTAAAGGTTGACTGAGAAATACAATTTCATATTCTATTGCCGCATCTCAATTAATTTAATTTTATTAAGCGTCGCAATTCTAAATTTTATCAGTCATATGGATTTGGCGCCCTTGTTGGTTGCCGCCTGGGGCACAGGCCCCGGTTTGCCCCCCATAGATCCGGGGCTGGTGATTCTCAGCACTTTTATATCCTTCGGATATTTGACTGCTTTAGTAATCATTTCATCCACTTTTTATATCTGTATTAGGTAGTAGATCATGTGTTCAATATACACAGCCGGCCATTTGAAAAGGTCCTCCGACCTTCTCCCTCAATATTTATTGCACCTTCTACGCTTTTTTTTTTTAAAACTAAATTTGAGGGCCATTTGCTTACAATTTAGCTTGAGATATAAAAATAACTTGGGAAATGCACTGTTATTTTGATATGCTACTTTGATCATATTGTAATAACTTTCCATATTTGAACTATAACGACTCCGAAATGCAAACAAACGGACACAATAAAGCTTACGGTCGCAGTGCAAACATACCCTTATTAGCTATAATTATAGCAACTCTCAAACGAAGGAAGCGCCATCTGCCGGATTATAGCAGATTTACCAGCTGTCAAATAAAAGCTTTTGGAAGGGAAATTATTGGGAAATTTCCCCTACGGAAAGCTCTGGAAGCAGAGACCAGAACGTTCTCCTTATTTCCAGAGTTTGGAAAACAAGTATAAAAGCACATGATTGAACGGCAGCGACACAGTTTGTTTTTAATCGTGAAAGAATAAAGTTGGTTGTAATAAAAGTGAAAAGTAAAGTTTGTGAATTAATTTCAGTGGTGAATAATAAATTGTTTTGTTTGTAGTAAGAAAAGTAAAGTGTTTTATCTTGTGAAATAAATAAGTGGACGTTTTGAATAAAGTAAATAAGTTTTATTAACGAACCTGAGAAAATATTACATTGGTGTCAGAAGTGGGATAAAACTTATTTTATCTGTGCACTCAATTTAATGTGTGGAAAGTGAAAAAAAAAAGACAATGGGTAAATCTTTGAATGATTTAAATTTAGTGGAACTTAAGGCAGAACTGAATAAGCGAGATCTTCCTACTGCTGGAACAAAGAATGATCTTATAATTCGTCTGCAAGAAGATTTAAGAAGATGTGGAAAAAACCCAGACACGTTTATATTCGACATTGAAATGGAAGAACAACAAGACCAAGTAAGTACATCGGGCATGACCAATATGCTGTCTCAGCTGCTCGCAAAATTTGAAAGCCAGGAAAAGAATCTTCTCGAAAGATTCGAGCAACAAAGCCAAGAACAAAAGAATCTTCTCGAACGTTTCGAACAGCAAAGCCTAGAGCAGAAGAATCTTCTAGAACAACAAAGCCAAGAACAAAAGAGTCTGCTCGAAAAACAAGAAAAGAATCTTCTTCAACAATTCCAAGAACAGACAAATTTACTCGAAGGTAAGTTAGATGCCTTTGACAACAGAATTGTTGCCCTTGACGAGCGAGTCGATAGACAATTTTCAACTGTGGATAAGCAATTGTCAACAGTAGAAGCAAAGTTCGAAAATATGGAAGATAAAATTGAATCCATTACCAAGGAATTAGACAAAGTAAGGAAGATGAAGTTTCGAGAAAGTTCTGGTGACTGTCCTAGGAGAAAGGAGATGCATCCACCAACCTTCGATGGACAAACTTCTTGGTCAATCTACAAGAAGCAGTTTGAGGCAGCTGCAGCAACGAACGGCTGGGACGACGAAGACAAATATATAGCTCTGACGCTTGCCCTCAGAGGAACTGCTGCTGAACTGCTGCAAACCATACCAGCAGAAAAGAATGGCAACTTCAGCGCTCTTGTTCAGGCCATTGACAAACGCTTTGGAGATGGCCATATGCAAGAAGTCTTCCGTGTTCAACTCAATACAAGAGTCCAGAAAAGGGGAGAAACTCTGCAACAGCTTCAAGCAGACATCGAACGACTGGTGCATCTGGCATATCCAGCTGCAGGAGATGAAATCATTAACCAATTCGCAACAGAAGCCTTTGTTCGTGCTGTTTCTGACATCAACCTTCAGCGAGCAATTCGAACGGCTGGAAAACACACGCTCCCTGAAGCATTAGCGTTCGCCCTGACTATGGAAGCAGCAGAACAGGCTTCTCAAGGAGTTCATCGGGTAAGAGAAATAGAAATTGAGGAGTGTTCTTGCCAGAGAACTGCATTCCAAAGGAACCAGCGAGATGGACCTGCTCGATGCTGGAACTGTAACAAAACCGGACATCTTCAACGCCAGTGCAGATTGCCACCTAGAAGACCTGCATGTCAACATTGTGGAAGCAGAAACAGCAACAACAACAATGTCAATACTCCTACTCGGCCCGTTTCTCAACCGGGAAACGAGTAAGAACCAACTTCGAGGGGCAGAAGCTGGTTTCTGGTATCGATGGCCCCAGAACCACCATCCAGGTATCACAGACGAAACGAAACAATAAAAGTCTGACTGTGGAGGCAACACTAAACGGCAAAAAGCAAGTGGCTACGATCGACACCGGTGCCACTGCCTCCATTGTTCGAAAGGACTTGGTGAAGATGACATGGCTGCATAACACCAACACTTACCGCCTGAAAACTGCAACAGGAGAGGCAGCCAGAGTTTACGGGGAAGTTCGTCTTACAATTCGATTGCCAGAACTGGAGTTTTCACATCTGTTTCTGGTAGCAGATATATGTGACGAGTGCATCGTTGGAATCGACTTTATGAAAGAGCATGGAGTAATTCTCGACATCGGGAAGCAAGTTCTCAAGTACCGAAATGTGGAGATTCCTATGGTTTACGGCAATGAAAACTCATCAACTCTCAGGACTGTCATAAAAGAAGATATATGCCTGCCACCTTCCTCAGAAGTGTTCGTTTGGACGAAAATAAAAGGTGATTTGGGTAGCCATCGATACCTAATGGTGGAACCAGACTCTGAACAGTCTTCCCAAAACATCATCCTAGGGAAGACCCTTGTGGCACCAAAGAACAACATGGTACCCGTACGGATACTTAACATCAAACCGTACGAAGTTAAGCTAAGAAAAGGAGAAATTGTTGGAAAGTGTGAATCTGTTTCCGCCATAACTACGATCACAGAAGCTGACGCACAAAAATCTGTGGACCCCGGCAAAGTGAACTCTATGAAGGCAAAAATTCTGAAGTCATCCAAATTAACTGAACGTCAGCTAAGTGTTGCTGGAAGCCTCCTTCATGAGTACGGTGATATACTCTCTTCACCCAGTGGGCAGTTTGGTCGAACACAACTGGTGCAGCATCGAATCGACACAGGAGACGCAAGACCTATTCGACAACCAGCAAGACGTCTCCCATTAGCCAAAAAAGCCGAAGTTGAAGAGATGATATCGACCATGAAGAAAGATGGGCTAATCGAAAACTCAAAAAGTCCTTGGGCATCCCCAGTTGTTCTTGTCAAAAAGAAGGACGGAAGTACTCGATTTTGTGTGGACTATCGGAGGCTGAACGATGTGACAAAGAAAGACAGCTACCCTCTGCCAAGAATCAGCGATACTCTGGATGCGATGGAAGGTGCTGAATGGTTTTCAACATTGGACTTAAAGAGTGGCTACTGGCAGGTAGAAATCCATCCAGAAGATCGAGAAAAGACGGCTTTCTCCACAGGAAATGGTCTGTGGCAATTTAAAGTGATGCCTTTCGGACTATGCAACGCTCCGGCAACATTTGAGCGTTTGATGGAGTGCGTTTTACAAGGACTTACTTGGAAATCTTGCCTAGTCTATTTGGACGATGTCATTGTTTATGGTAAGACATTTGATGAGCATTGTGGAAACCTTAAGGCCGTGTTCCAGAGGCTTCGAGAAGCAAACTTGAAATTGAATCCAGACAAGTGCGAGTTTTTCAAGTCTGAGGTAAAATACTTGGGACATATCATCTCTTCCCAAGGAGTGAAGACTGATCCTGAAAAAGTTGACACCGTAAAGAATTGGCCAACACCACAGGATAAACATCAACTCCGGAGCTTTCTTGGTCTAGCCACGTACTATCGACGATTTGTGAAGGATTTTGCTGGGATCGCGAAAAGTTTGCATCAGCTAACAGAGAAAGGCAAATCGTTCAAATGGTCAAGCGAGTGCGAGAAAAGCTTCCAGGAACTTAAGCAGCGCCTATGCAATACACCAGTTTTGGCCTATCCGACACCAGGGAAACCTTTCATCATCGACGCTGACGCAAGTAACGTGGGAATTGGTGCCGTACTATCACAAGTCCACGAAGGAGAAGAGAAGGTCGTTGCCTATTACAGCAAGGTGCTCTCAAAGCCAGAAAGAAATTACTGTGTGACCAGAAGAGAACTTCTAGCTTTAGTATCGGCAACAAAACACTTCCATAAGTACATCTATGGACAGAAGTTCCTTCTTCGAACAGATCATGGCGCACTTAATTGGCTGTTGAACTTCAAAAATCCAGAAGGTCAAGTGGCAAGATGGATTGAGAGATTGCAGACATACGACTACCAGATCCAACATCGAAGAGGAAGGTTGCACTCAAATGCAGATGCCTTATCTCGGAGACCATACAAACCGGACTGCAAGCACTGCACACGTCAAGAAGAGAAAGAGGTTGCTTCCATCCAGCGATTAAGAGCCGACCCCATTTACGGTTGGAGTAATGAAGAAGTAAGAGCTGCCCAACAAGAAGACTCGGATATTGAACCCATTCTTGCATGGAAGGAACACCAAGAGAAGCCAGAATGGGGTGACATCTCTGACAGAAGTCCAACTCTTAAGGCGTATTGGGCACAATGGGACTCGCTTCATGTACAAGAAGGATTACTAAGACGTAAATGGGAGTCCACAGACGGCAAATCATATGTGATGCAGCTAGTCGTACCTCGTTCCAAAGTTAATGACGTTCTTCAAGAGATGCATGATGGAGCTTCCGGAGGACATTTGGGTGTCAATAAGACACTGGAAAAGGTAAGGCAGCGATTCTACTGGCTACATGCAAGAGAAGACGTCGAAAAATGGTGCCGAAAATGTGATACTTGTGCTGCAAGCAAGGGACCAGGCAGAAAAGTTCAGAGTAAGATGCAGCAGTATAATGTGGGCACGCCTTTTGAAAGAATTGCAATAGACGTTGCAGGCCCTTTTCCAGAAACCAGAAACGGAAACCGATACATCCTGGTAGTAATGGACTACTTCAGCAAGTGGCCTGAGGCATTTGCCATCCCAAACCAGGAAACCAAAACAGTCGCGGATCAGATTGTTTTCAACTGGGTAAGCAGGTTTGGTGTACCTATGGAACTCCATTCAGATCAAGGGAGGAACTTCGAGTCCAAAATCTTTCAGGAAGTTTGTACACTCCTTGGCATTAAAAAGACGAGGACAACACCGCTTCACCCACAATCTGATGGGATGGTTGAACGATTCAACCGGACCCTTAAAGAACACCTTTCCAAAGTTGTAAGCGACAACCAACGAGACTGGGATCGGTATATTCCGTTATTCTTGATGGCCTATCGAAGTGCGGTACATAGCTCAACAGGACATACAC
Source organism: Dasysyrphus tricinctus (assembly GCA_963921185.1). Lineage (NCBI taxonomy): Eukaryota > Metazoa > Arthropoda > Insecta > Diptera > Syrphidae > Dasysyrphus > Dasysyrphus tricinctus. Next base: position 78,749,718 of record OY992530.1, on the reverse strand, counting down.
CATCAGAAATCCTGCTCGGGAGCACAATACGACTACCAAGCGAAATCAAATTTGGATGTTATACAAGTGAGCCACAAGGAATAGACGACTACGTGGACAACCTCAAAGAAAAGCTAGTTGACATTCACGAAAGGACGAGGGCAAATATAAAGCTGTCGAGTGATCGGATGAAAACAAGATACGACGCAAAAGCCACAACGACAGGATTCCAAGTGGGAGACCTTGTGTGGTTTTATAATCCCCACCGTCGGAAGGGACTCTCACCGAAGCTTCAACAAAATTGGGAAGGCCCTTATACTGTTGTAACACGAATAAACGATGTCGTCTACCGCATTCAGAGAGGATTAAGAGGCAAACTAAAAGTAGTTCACAGCGACCGTTTACATCATTATAATGGTGATGGAAGTGATGGATTTGCTCGGGACGATCAATCCTAAGAGGGGGGCAGTGTAATAACTTTCCATATTTGAACTATAACGACTCCGAAATGCAAACAAACGGACACAATAAAGCTTACGGTCGCAGTGCAAACATACCCTTATTAGCTATAATTATAGCAACTCTCAAACGAAGGAAGCGCCATCTGCCGGATTATAGCAGATTTACCAGCTGTCAAATAAAAGCTTTTGGAAGGGAAATTATTGGGAAATTTCCCCTACGGAAAGCTCTGGAAGCAGAGACCAGAACGTTCTCCTTATTTCCAGAGTTTGGAAAACAAGTATAAAAGCACATGATTGAACGGCAGCGACACAGTTTGTTTTTAATCGTGAAAGAATAAAGTTGGTTGTAATAAAAGTGAAAAGTAAAGTTTGTGAATTAATTTCAGTGGTGAATAATAAATTGTTTTGTTTGTAGTAAGAAAAGTAAAGTGTTTTATCTTGTGAAATAAATAAGTGGACGTTTTGAATAAAGTAAATAAGTTTTATTAACGAACCTGAGAAAATATTACAATATAGACTAAAATATAGTTATCCGATTTGTTTGCGCCACTAGCATAGGTTCACTGCCAAAAATTCAAGTTTACGTCAAACTGAGTTGGCTAATCGTCCAGTTTTGTTTGTTAATCGATAGTAGGAATTATTTTTTATAATTGCTTTCAAACGGGTTGCGGAAAGCCCTTAATTGAGGAAGAAAAAGGGTATTTTTAAACGTGCACTGAATTATTTTTAGAACATTGAGATGTCGCTGGAAAAATATGGTAGAATCGAAAAAAAAAATAGTAAGCAATAATTTGCTAAATGAGTCTGGCTGTGGGAAAAATAAAATGCACGACTGGGTTGCACGTACATGCTCTTATGTTCAAGACACTGCGGGTTTAAGGAAATTGTATATAAAAACATGGAAATTATGAGAGACAAATGTAGAGAAGCATCACGGAAAGAATTCTTGGATCAGATAACGAAAAACGAGCTGCAAATTACGAAAAATGAATCCTGATTTATACCTTGACTTGGGATATCGTAATTAAAGAATATTTGTTTGCAATTTGCAAAACTGACCAAAATGAAGATATTGATACTCAAAAATCGTAAATCAACCTTCTTTGAGTATCAATTATTCTTCCGAGAGAAAACATAAATTGCGAACAACAAATCGCAATTTGATCCAAATATTTCTCAATTGCAATATTTGTAAATTTGCAAAAGAGATTTTGTGATCACGGCTGTTTTCCAAAATGCAGTACTGCGTGCATCATATTTCTAAAAGACATATTCTGAGATAAATTAACGTAAGGAAATGCGCTTAAATTTAGTGTTGTGGTTTCTTAATGCATTGCAACAATAAATGTTAATGTAAACTTCCACCAAGTGGCTAATCATCGCTCTATTGAGCATATAAAAATAAATGTTGAATTGTATTAAGAAAGTAAAAATATAAAAAATTTAATAAATCATGTTGCGCTGCAGTATACTGCATTTGGGAAATCAGCCCACTACTTTTATTTCGTGATATTGCCACTTGAAAGATCAATCTTGCTCTACCCTTCATTTTGCAGGTATACACATTTAATTTAATTTATTTGAAATAAATATTTTTCGCTTGGCTCTAACTTGGATTTGAACTCGCAACCCTCCAGTTGCGGAGCGAGCATGCAACCACTAGGCAAATTTGCATTACAGATCGTTGGTTGGTGTCACACATTAATGATTAGATACATCATGTTGTGGTGCTTTATCTCTTCGAGAAGTAAATTGCGACAAGAAAATCGTGACTTAGGAATTTTTATTGGTGATTTGCAACTATCCTCATGGAGTTGCAAATTGCGACAGAAAAAACGTAAATCAGTGATTGTACAATGTAAATTACTAAATACATATTTATCGCAAATCAATATTTTTAAATGCTGCTTGTGAAATTATTCTTTTTGAGAGTAAATTACGGTAAAAAAGTTGTATTTTGCTATGAAAAGTACAAGCTTGAATCATGGATTTTAATTGCAAATCATGAAGAAACAAACTTTGTAAACTGCCTCGTTTTGAATGTTAAATTACCAGTTCTTGTATTAAATTTTGATAAAAATGCATTGATTTACGAATAAAACATGATTCTTGAATTGCAACTGCAAATTTTTCAATAAGTGATTTTTCAATTCTTTCCGTGATGAAATACGACATTTTAAATGGCTAAAACAACTCTTTTGACAGTTTGAGGTGAACAAAAAGAATGCCATCTTAATTCTTGATTTAATATGATTGTATGGGGAAAAAATTTAAAATCGTTGGAACGGTTTTTTAAAAAATTATTTTTTTATATATAAGATTCTTAAAACATTTTTCAGAACCAATTTTGGTATGCAGATCTTAAGTATATATTTATGTGTATATAAAAACAAAATTAAAAAAAAACTATCAACCCGTTTTTGAGATATCGAATTTTCAAAAAAAAAATATTTTAAACTTTTTTTAAAAATCCAAAAACTTTTTTTTGAAAATTTTGATATGCAAAACCCAAACTTCAGAATCAAGAAAAGGATTGCAACTTGTTCGTTTAGCATTCGGGAATCTGGATCTAAGAGCTCCGGAGGGTTCTTCCGGATTACCAAACGAAAACGCTATGAAAAAGCAAAAATGTTGCTAACGTGGTGAAAGAAACTGATTTTGCAGCTGATTAAACTCAAATCGCAAGTAATTTTGTGAAGTTTGACCGGTTTTGCTCTCAAAAGTGTAGACACAAACTAAAAAAAAAAAAAACAATAAGACTGTGAAATGAGTGACCACAACATACATTTTCCTCGTTCTACTTCAGGTAATAGATAATTTTCCTGACAGAAAAAAAAAAATCAAATAGTCGACGCTGGATTGAAAAATCAACATCTTGGATCTTCAAACGCTTGCGAATCAGCATTTTCAATCCTACAAAAAATGAAATAAACGAATTAGTTTAGCATGCAGGAACAACCCAGATCTTGAAAACGTGTTCCAAATTTCAGAAATCAAATTAATTTTTATATTAAAATGAATAAAACATTCAATATACATTACTGAACACCTAAGTGCAAAAAATAATTCATGTTGTGGCCCGAGGCAAAATAGCTCAAACGCCTTTGTGGCTCCTATGAAAAAAAGGTTGAGTATGGCTGGTTTAGCCGATAACGAGAAAATTCAAAATAAAAAATACGTTCTATGACAAGTAGGTACTTTAATAGTTATAAAATTAATAGTGTAAAATTTTATAATTTTTGGTAGTAGATCGTACTAATTTTAGTATATAAAAAAGTTTAATCAAAATCGTATGAGCCGTTCTTAAGCAAACAAATATTTTCCTTTGCGGTTTTTTAACTTTTGTATGGAAGGTAGCGTTATTTTTTCATAAATGTTAAATTTGTTCTAAAAATATTTTAGAGAGTACTAAACAACTATTGAGTTTCAAAAAAATCGATCATGTCGTTTTCGAAATATTTGATTTTCCAAAAAAAAGAAGCTTCTGTATAAAAATAATAATTAAAATCAGTCTTACCGTTTTGAAAAAAATCAAAAATTAAAAAATGGTTCTTTCGGAGCCACCAGTAACAGTTTTTGAAAAATGGTTTCCAACCCAAAGGAAGCCTTTACTAAAATAAATTTACTGAATTTTTCTTAAGAAAAGTTGTCGAGCCTTTTTTGAGAAAAATACAATTATGTAAAATTGCTTGCTAAAAAAAATTGTATGGCAGGTACCGTTATTTTTGGTTCTAAAAAAATGAAAAAAACGTGTGGGCATAATCACCAAAAATACTATATACCAAGTTTGAAGAAAATCGATGGAGCAGACAGACAGACAGAATTGTGCCACTCACTTTATTGGTGTTCTCTATTATCGTAATATCATGTTTGATTGTTATCTCAACATTTTTTTTTTGCACGAATCCAAAATTTGCCTTACAGTACCTATGTACATTAGGGTGGTCCTTAAATTGGACACTGTCTTGAATAGCCCTCATTCGATTCAAAACATTGAAAAACAATTTCCCTAATTTTTTCAGATTTTTATTTCACCCCCCTGGTCACCCTTTTTTCACTTCAAGGTACAAAAAATGGAGTTAGGGTGATTTTTATAACACGCAAAAAAGTCAGAACTTATAGATTAGATTCAGATGAAAAAAAAAATCGTATTGGAGGGGGGGTCTATTTTCCCCCGTTCAGGCGGGAGGGATAATTTTCTAAAAAATTGACCCAAAATAGAAAAAAATTATTAAAAAACAACGGGACCACTTACAGTGGCATGCTATAGCTTTTTTTAAAAGCCATGAATCCAGTCTCTAATATATATTTTAAATCAATTTTTTATTGTAAATAGTTTTTGAAAAAATAATTTTCAAAATATAAAAATAAAAACAAAAATAATAGTTTTTTACGTTTGAAAATTATTTTTTTCAGAAACTATTTGAAATAAAAACTTGATTTCCAAAATATATTAGAGACTGGATTCATGGCTTTTAAACAAGCTATAGCATGCCATTGTAAGTGGTCCCGTTGTTTTTCAATATTTTTTTTTCTTTTTTAGGTCAAATTTTAAGAAAATTACCCCTCCTGCCTGAACGGGGGGAAATAGACCCCCCTCCTATACGATTTGTTTTTCGTCTGAAGCTAATCTATAAGTTCTAACTTTTTTTTGTGTGTTGTAAGAATCACCCTAACTCCATTATTTGTACCTTCAAGTGAAAAAAGGGAGACCAGGGGGTCAATTCTCGATCTGTGAAACTATGAAATGAAAACAAAGTTATCATTTCAGTTTTCACAGAGTTTTATCATTTTATCACTTCACAAACACGCGCAAGGCGATTCCCGAACTCGTTATGAAAAACAGCTGTCAAAGTGAGTGCTAAAAAGTACTAACATGAAAAATGGTACCACTTGCTCATAGAAAAAGATGATTCTGACGTCATAGAATGACCAAGATGGCGACTTGGGTGTTTCAAATGAGTACAACTTGTTTGTGTTTATCATTTTTCTTTTCACAGGTTTTCACAGAATGAAATGATTGTGATAAACGAATTATCATATGAAAACATTTTGGCATTTGTTTTCATTTTTTCACACTTCGAGAATCGCATTTGGCGTGAAGGCGTTATAATATTTATCACTTCACAGTTTCACAGATCGAGAATTGACCCCCAGAGTTGCATGTTCTATGCATACCTACTCCTAATATTATTATTACCCATAATAACTCATCTTGGGTATGCTTAAACATATACCCTTTACATCAACCAAACTATTTAAGAGTCAAGCTGTGTGATCATTGTCATAGTGACTCTTAAACTAAAATAATCCAACGTTGTTGCTAAACGGTTATACATTAAGTAATGGCTCTCTTTTATTTAATATCTATATTTTAAATATGTTTGTATTTATATTTGTATATGTTAATGTTTGCTCATGTTTAAGAAACTTTCATGAAAACACTTTAGTTCTAAAAACACTTTAGTTCTATTTTCATTCTTAAAAAAATAAATTATTTTTAATTCAATTTTGTAAAACTAAAATTATTATTAAAAAAGTCATAGAAAAGAACAAACGTTTATTATTTTCGAGAAAAAAAGATAAGAAATATAACTCCAGGGGGGTGGAATAAAAATCTGAAAAAATTATGAAATTTTTTTTTTCTCCATTTAGAGTCATTTGATGCCTATCCAAGTTGGAATTTCAAAAAAACCCAATATAAGGACTACCCAAATGTACATATATCGCAAGTAAAAATAAAAGGAAATTGTTAGACAGTGACTACACTACGAAAGCGGGTAGATGAATGAACATCAGAGATGCATCCAACTCTCCCACTTTGCTTCAAAAACTTTAAATTAAATTAAATAATTCAGAATATTTACAGAAAATACTGCGTCGAATTTGTTTTGTTTCTTAATGAGTACTTATTGGAGAGATCCACAAAGTTCGAATAAAAAGTGCGAATGCGTTGTCTGCCATTTTGAAAAAGGCTTTGAAGAGAGAAATCGATTTTCTCGGCTCCCATCACACTTAGAGTTATGTGGGTGATTCTACAAATGATGGAATTTTCGGTGGCTCCGCTGATATTTTAAAAACCGTTAAAGTTTTTAACCTGATTTTTTTATAACTGTAAATCTGATTGATATCTACATGGTCAGACAAAAGTATTAAGATCGGATATACTTTCATTACTCAAAAAATTCTTCAAAGTGTTTAATTCTTTCCCTGACGTGTCCCCTATCCGTTTTCGAAGAGCAAAATTCTTACAATTCTCTTATTTTAGTTCCAAAACCAAAATGAACCCTCAATTTTGAACGTTAAATAATATATCTTTCTATGATATAAATATTTTTGTATTGTTATTATGTTTTCTTAAAAAAAATGTCATTGAACTTTGTTCCACGAATTCCTTATCAGTCCCCTGACAGATTGAAACAGGCAAAAATATCGTTAACTTTGAAAACTATCGAAGTTTCAGATCTAGCAACGTGAAGTATTTAGTCTCGTGAAAATAAAATCATATCCATATTTTAGGTCCGTTTTTTATTTCATTTGTGAAGAAGGCATTTGTGCGAGAGATCATGGAATGTCCGTTCAGTTTCTCAGTACCGTGATTAGTAACTACAGGCAAAATTTCTATGCAAGTAGGCTTATTTTTTTACATTATATTAAAGGCTGAGTAAAACCCTAATGTCATATTTTTTTTATTTTTTCGTACAATGCGTTACTATGTTTTTGGCCCAAAAACTATGAAAACACTCAGTCCCCTTGCACTTTAATGACTGATTTTCTACCTGGAGGCCTCAGAAATGTTCAGTAAATGCTGCTTTTCCTTAAAAATAACTGTAAAATAAAAAGTATTACTCGGTCTCACGAACTTGCTCTAACTTTCAAGTTGCTTGGAAATTTAATGATAATATATACAGAGTGTTTTGAATAAAATGCTAAATCGCTACAGGGTACGGGTTGGATCGAAACAAGACGTTTTCAAAAAAAATTTACCTAATATAGGAAAATATTTATAAAAATTCAGTTCCCAAGGAACAACTGTTTTCAAAAAATTGCCATAAATCGCTGACCGCTTTCAATTATGTAAAAGAACGTTTCAAAGTTCAACTGTAGTTAGTTTTTACGTTTATTTGCTTCCAAAACTGTTTTGCCGATATTATCGTCATGTTCTTCCACTTTTTGTAGAATCACCCATGAATATATTTTTTTAATTCTGTACGTTAAAATGTTTTCTACAAAATTTTGATTTCAAAAAACTTTGACAACTCTTTCCAAAAAAAGTTATTGCCGAAAAACTGTGGAAATTTTGAAGTAAAAAATGGTTTTTAACGTTTATGCCTCATGTTTCCTACATTTTGGTTAATTAAATATTTACATACATATGTGTGACAAAATATGTCAGAAATACAATAAACTGACAAGTTTGCTAATATGCAGTGAAAAATTTCTTATATCGGGAAAAAATTTAACTTTGGAGAATTTCTCAACACGAATGTATCATACATCTGGCGTTTTTCTTTTTTAACTCAGAGCAGATCAGATCAGATTCAGAAATTGAAAATTTTATTATCTGAGCCCTCTGATTCAATTATTTTTGTGTTTTGAATCTGATCTGATCTGCTCTGAGCTAAAATAGAAAAACGCCAATCGTTGAAAATGTTATTATATGATCATTTTATTATATAGCCGTTTAAGCTCGTGAGATATTTGGATTCCGCCCCCCCAGAGAAGAGGATAATCTAATCACGTTTTTCAAAATTCATTGAAGTATTGCATCAAAAAATTTATTTAATCTATATTTGCAGGAAGGTTTATGCAAAAAAAGTGAAATTTTCAAAAGTTGCTCGGTGGGAAAGTGTTTTGTATGACATGACTTCTGTGCACTTTGGCATCACGACACTAGCTCGAATGATGAAAATTTCGAATAAAAGAAATTTCGATATAAACAAAAAAAAACTTATGATTAGTAGGTACTGTTTTTGGTATTAAAGAGCTGTGTGATTTGTAATACCAAAAACAGGAAATACTATAAGCCATTCGGGACTTTGGCATTCGGGAATCGGGATTCTGTCATTCAAGATTGAAGCCATTCTGGATTTTTTCCATTCGGGATCCAGTCCATTAGGGATTTTGTCATTAGGGATTTTGTCATTCGGGATTTTTAAATTTTCGGGATTCGGGAATTTGGGATTGCGTACCCAACCCCTTGGCACCCCATAACATGTGAGATAACCGCGAAAAAAGTATGCCATTCAGTTTGTCCGCGATTGATCAAAAAAGTTCAACAAGTTTTAGAAATTGGTCACTTATAGAAAATTTGTAATCAAGGGTTAACATTTTTCAATGTCAGCTGTGATTTTTGGTAGCCCATCTGTGGCATATTCGCAAAAAATGTATACCATTTGGAAGGCTGGGAGTGGTCAGTGGTACGAGATCCCGCAAAGCAAAATCTCAAATAACGAAATATTTATTTTAAAAATCATGAAAAACAATATCTGACAAATTATTAACCCTGCTTTGTATAATCTCGCATCAGTTAGTCAACAGAATCCTGCTGTTAATAATTTCTCATTTATATCTCTTACAATTTCGCAAACCAAAATCTAACAAATTAAAATGTCGAATATGTATCAAAATCTTGCAAGTTAAAATCTCACCTACACTCACATTCGCTTTGCTTTTGAATTTAACAAGGACTATATGGAGCCACGGGTGGCCTAGGCAGTAAGTGAAAAATAAGTTAGGCCACTAAGGTTCTCCATCTCATGGCTTAATATTTTAAGTGTAGTTATTGTTCAGGATTTTGTACAGTACGAGTATTATGAATAAATATTAAAAGAAAACAAAAAGAAAAGAAATTAAGTAAAAGAAAATAATTCCTTACAACCAGTTGCATATAACGTAATGTTCGTATGTATGTCACATAAAGATAGATAGACATATGCTGGTTAAATTTCACGTTAGCCATTGCGTCATTATAATACATTTTTTCATATTCCCTAAACATTCATTTACCCCACTTTTGATAAGGATCCTGTCTACATGTATAACAACATAATATCCATGAATCAAATTTGCGACGCATAAAGAAAAATCGATTAAATGAATACAAAAAAAAAAAACAACAACGATGCGGGCAGGGTTTTTTATGAATACAAAATTGAATCCAGGCGGTTTTAAAGGGAAATTTTGCTGTTGTTTTTTTGTTAATTATAATATTAAAAATGTATATGCTAATTATGTATAGATAATTACAATATGCTAATAATATAATTAAGATAAATTATCTCACATACCATATTAATGTATCACCAGATGTTTGAAAGGAATTCTCTCCTTCAGTAAAAATTGTATTCTAAAAATGTTTATTACAAAATGTTTGAAATATTTTCTTTTATTTAAAATGTTAAAGTAAAGTATTTAAATTTAAGTATTACCGACTATGCCATTTGGAAGAGAATACAAATTTTCTTCAATTTACAGAATGAATTATTTTTAACTCGTCCTATCCAAGAGACGGTGTAAACGGTTCTAATGAACGTAGGATGGTTGAAAAAGTATATCTATACTTAAAGGCGCATGCTCATATTGAGAGGGGGAATATTGGCCAGTTAAAAATTAGCTTTTGGTTTTTGTCTATGATTCGTTGAGTACAAAAGCTTGGTTTTTGAACAAATAAGCTTATGGTTAAATCAAAGGAATCAACAACGGAAATATTTTTAAACTGATTCAAAAAGTATGTTAACCGCAATATTCACAATTTTCATTTTTTTTTAAATAAAAGATATTAAATATATTAAACAACTAAAAACACTTATTTTATTTATTTATTAAGGTACTTAAGTGCATTTCGGAAGCTATGCTTTCATCGTCAGTAAGCTTTATGTCAATTGAGGCAGTGAGAGCCATAGTGGCCTAACTGCATTTTTCATTATTTTCAGTAGAGCAAAACTAAGGAGCAGATTATTTTTAATCACTTGTGGTTTTAAAAAAATTCAAAAATTTTTAGTTTTTAAATAAATGAACATAACTTTGATTTTTTTTTTTGCAATACGATAAAAAATAACAGGTTTTTGATTTTATATTACTGATTCTTCAAAATACCGTTATAACTGATCAGATAGGCTCCTCTAGCACTCAAGCTTTGAATTTTTTTGTGGGTGACCTCTAAATGCAAAAGGTCCTATAACTATGGCATGGGGCAATCAATTCAAAAAATTTAGAAGCAGAAATATTCTTTAATGCATACAGATTCAATTTTTGTAATAAACTCAATTTCGATAAAATTGCAGTTAGGCCACTATGGATCTCACTGCCTCAATTTATCTTTTGTATTTTCACTAAACACAACAGATAGAGTTGTTCTCTTTTGATAGCCCAGTTGCAAATATGGTTATTATTATTCCTCTTATGTAGTTAAATAACAAATGTTCAAGGCTTGAGGTTATAGAATTAAAACCTCAAAATATATATTTTTTTTATTTTTTCAGAACTTTGAGTTTGAAAATTAATTTTTCAAAAACTGTTCACTCGTACAACTTTATATTAAACTAAAATAAAGCAAAGATTTTTGGCTTTACAAAAAGGTATATCATGGCAGTGTTACCGTTGTTTTTTTTTAATAATTTTGTCTGTTTTAAGTCATTTTTTTAAAAGAAAATTGCCCCTCCTGGCTAAACGGGGGAGAATAGAACCTCCTCCCTTTCGATTTTTTCTTTTATCAACCCGTTCTACACGCTCTTGGGTTTTTTACATGTAATGCGAATCACTCTACATAAACGACATACCGTAAAACGGGGTTACTTTGCTCCGTTTTTTGCACTATTTTTAGAAACTTCTCAAAAATGTTAGACAAATAATTTTTATATATTTTTGTTTCCACCCCGTTTCATTAATAAGATGTCAGATAATACATTTATGCATTGCAAACTGTTAAAATAATAGTTATAATACTTTTTTTTTGTGGTTGAAAAGTGGAGCAAAGTTGTCCAAGGGACGGGGTTACTTTGCTCCATCTCAAACTTTTTACTATATTTCCTTTATCTTAAGAGCTGGGGCAAAGTTAGTATTCTATTTCAATTCTACTGATTCCAAGAAACAAATCTGTACAAAAAAAAAATTCAAAATCGAAAAAACAACCTTTTTTTGTAACAAAAAACAAAACAGCCTCTTTTATTTCATTATCAAGCTGATAAATTAGAGAATACAAACAAAAAACTTCACTAAATATACTTTAATACGATTAATATAATCATAAAAACAATTTTCAACAAAACAAAAAAATAATTCTCTTTTAAAAAACAATAAAAACATATTAATATAGAATTAAGAAAAGACTTAATTTAAAAATATACATAAAGAATACGAAAATCATCATAAAAACAAAGCATTTTAATTAAAAATGGAATTTAGCTCTTCGACACAAAAAGTGCCCCTTTTTGAAACCTGTTTTGCTAAATATTTTCACTGTCCGCCCAGAGCGGTTTAGGTAGTTTTGAATGATATGCCGCAATTCGCCAATATTTATGGGAAATCCATAGTTCGCCAAAGAAAGTAAACAATCGACAAATTTCGCCTCTTCTTCTGAATTGAAAATAGGCTGTTTTCCAGGCCTATGTAAGTGTCTACCCTTGAGTTTGTTTAAGATTGTCCTCCTTGGAATTTTATACTTTTCTTCCGCCTTCCTGTGAGAAATTTCGCCTCTTCTTATTTCTTCCAGACATTTTTGTAGGGAACCGTCCGTGTAATCGGCGTACCTTCTTGCTCCCAAAATCCTTCTGTAGTTCCTGGGCATTTCTAGTTAAATTAAATATAGCAAATTTCAATAATTATAAACATAAAAATACAGTAACCATCACTTTTTTATGTTTTGGGGTTACTTTGCCCCAGGAGCAAAGTAACCCCAAAATCATAAAAAAACTACATGGTTACAAAAAAAAAATCTAATAAATATTATTTATTAATTAAAGAAACAAATGGCATGCATAAAGTATTAATAAAACAATAATATAAATAGAAAATCGGTACTTACTTTATTCAAACTCACACAACTGTTTTTATAGACTAAATTTTTCACTTAAAAAATTATACAAATTTGCTTACTGAACTTCACAGGTCGATTACTTTTCACTAACTGCCGGTAGACGATCGGTTGCAACACGTGGCAGATGTATATGTGTGTGTGTGTACAATTCGGTAGGTCCCGTTTAAGGAATGTAACATGTCTGAACGTGAATAAAGAAACAAACTCTTTTCGTCAGTGGCGCAAAGTAACCCCTGCTGGGGCAAAGTAACCCCGTTTTACGGTACCATGTTTCGTGACCTTCAAACCCGTATAATTTATTTAGTGAAGCCCAAAACTTTTAAATAAATTCCTGTTCCCTGTATATATTTTTTAGTACTGTTTTATAATTTTCCTGGGGGATACCACACAAGAAAAACTCACCTTGTACTCGACTTGAAAATTGTGTAAAAGTGTACACTTTATACAGAAACATTAAATCCGTAACTCTATCGTTTAAATCGGAAACGGTTAGTTTTGTGAAGAAAAGTTACATAATATTTTACGTACAAAATTTTCTAAGCTACAACCTAGTCCGTAATTTTTGTTCTGTATGAGTAGCCGTTCGGAACGTATTCCTTAAAAACTTTGACTTTAAAACCTTTGACCACTCGTTAAATTGTTAGTGGCGCTCATATCGATGGGGACTTTTTTCAGTTTCCTAAGAAAGTCATGAGGAGGCTTACCAAAATACACACGGAAAGTATTCTTGGATTAGATCACGAATAATGAGCTGCAAATTACGAAAAATGAGTCCCGATTTATACCTTGGCTTGGGATATCGTAATTTACGACTATTTGTTTGCAATTACCAAAACTGAGCAAAATGAAGATATTGATACTCAAAAATCGTAAATCAACACTCTTTAAGTATCAATTCTTCTATCGAGAGAAAACAAAAATTGCGAACAACAAATCGCAATTTGATCCAAATATTCCTCAATTGCACAATTTGTAAATTTGCAAAAAAGATTTGTGGTCACCACTTTTATTTCGTGATATTGCCACTTGGAAAGATCAATCTTGCTCAACCCTTCATTTTTAGAGGTATACACATTTAATTTAATTTATTTAAAATAAATACTTTACGCTTGACTACTCTACCTGAATTTGAACTCGCAACCCTCCAGTTGCGGAGCGAGCATGCAACCACCAGGCCAATTTGCATTACAGATCGTTGGTGTCACACATTAATGATTAGATACCTGGCATGTTGTGGTGCTTTATCTCTTCGAGAAGTAAATTGCGACAAGAAAGTCGTGATTTAGGAATTTTTTGTTGGTTATTTGCATCTTTTCTCATGGAGTTGCAAATTACGACAAAAAAAACGTAATTCAGTGATTGTGCAATGTTAATTACTTAATATTTATCGCAAATCAATAGTACCTCGTGGCATGATGGTTAGTGCGTAGGACTGTCATGCCGAAGGTGTGGGTTCGATTCCCAGCCGTGCCACCTAAAAACAGAAATGTTTTATCCGAGGTACTGCCTCTTGCGAGGAACTGACAAATCTTCCAAGAGTATACTTTGTCATGAAAAAGTGCTCCTCACTTAGCCGTTCGGATTCGGCAAAAAATTGTAGGTCCCCTCCATTCCTGCCAACAACACGCACACATGAATGGTTGAGAGTTGTAAGTCACTAGGCCCTGGTTCACCACGAGCTGTTGCGCCACCCAATTTATTTTTATTTATTTATATTTATCGCAAATCAATATTTTTAAATGCTGTTTGTGAAATTATGCTTTCGGAGATTAATTTACGCCAAAAAAGTTGTATTTTGCTATGAAAAGTACAAGCTTGAATCATGGATTTTAATTGCAAATCACGAAGGAACAAATTTTGCAAATAGCTACGTTTTGAATGTTAAATTACCAGTTTTTGTATTAATTTGGGATCAAAATGCCTTAATTTACGAATAAAACATGATTCGTAAATTGCAACTGCAAATTTTTCAATTGGTGATTTTTCAATTCTTTCCGTGCAGCTTTCCACCATTTTTTCCGAAGCAAAAAGCTTAGATGGAATAATAGAAAATTATCAAAAAAAGTTTAAATGACTTACGTAGCGTGAGCTTACTGCCTGAACAGAATAGAGTGCTGCAACTGGAGCTGCAGCAGCAACTGGAATAGCTGTCAAAAAGTGTCGTACGTGATTTTTTTACGCGCCCACAATGCAGCTGTACAGCTTTCTGACATTTTAGTATCGAAAATAAAAATGAAAACAAAAATAAAAATTAATAATGATGAAAAAGAAGCTAAAATTGCTTTACGTCTTTATGAGACATTGAAAAGAGTTTAAAAATTACTTTAACCCACATGTAAACACTCTGTTTTGCTCACAATTTCGAAACGTCAAAAAAGCTGCAAGCAAAAGTTAAAAGTTGGCCAACTTGTCCAGTTGCGTCTGCAGCTCCGTCTGCAGTTGCGTCGTGTTCTGTTCGCATCATTGAATTTGTGGGTATTCAACATTTTGACAGCTATTCCAGTTGCAGCTTCAGTTGCAGCTCCGTCTCCATTCTGTTCAGCCAGTTATGCCGCCCAGGGCGGCGAGAAATGTTGTCGCCCCCTCCCCCCAAATTCTTTTAAATATTCATGTCCAAAAAACTTTGAACTACATAAACAAACAAATTCTACAAAATTTTTTCGGCAAAGATTAATTTATTATTTATTCATTTCCAAAGCGATTAGAAAAACAAATAATTTTTTTTTTTTGAAATTAGAAAATCATGATTTTGGACTCGAAATCATTAAAACATTAATTGGGTCCAAAAAAACATGAAAATAATGATAAATCCTGATTTCTGGCAGCCCTGTATAGAAACCAAGAGATTACAAATAAAATTTAAGATTAAGTTCTGAAGGAACATAAGTGTGTAGTAGATTAGGTTATTATAGTTTTATATAAGAAGGTTTTATAATACAAATTCTATATACTACTGAAATAAATCAGCCAAGTAGAAGACTTAGCATTAAGGATTGGACTTGTTGAATTATTGATTCAAAATAGCTTTTTATGGCCTTTAGTCCTACAAATTGGCGTTTCGTTCGGCTTACTCACTTGAACTCATCAGTGACATAGTGAGGGCTTTCAGGTCAGACGCAATTTGTTTTAAGTTCAGTTCAACTTACATGAATTTTTCAACGAAAATCCACTGTAAACTATATCCAACAAGATTAGAATTCCTAATCCTAATTGCTAATCTTGTTGGATATAGTTTACAGTGGATTTTCGTTGAAAAATTCATGTAAGTTGAACTGAACTTAAAACAAATTGCGTCTGACAAAGCCCTCACTATGTCACTGATGAGTTCAAGTGAGTAAGCCGAACGAAACGCCAATTTGTAGGACTAAAGGCCATAAAAAGCTATTTTGAATCTATTATAGTTTTAGTTCATTCAGAAAAATGTACCAGAAGGGTTTGCAAAAATAGAAAGTAATAGGTGTGGTGCAGGCGTTGCCAGTGGCGATAACAAACGCTTTTGACAGTTTGAGGTGGAAAAAAGAATGCCATCTTAATTCTTGATTGAATATGATTGTATGGGAAAAAATTTAAAATCGTTGGAGCGATTTTTTAAAAAAATAATTTTTTATGTATAAAATTCTTAAAACATTTTAAAGAACAAATTTTGGTATGCAAATCTAAAGTTTATATTTATGTCTATATGAAAGCAAAATTTGAAAAAAATTGTCAACCCGTTTTAGAGATATAGAATTTTCAAAAAAAAAAATTTAAACTTTTTTTAAAAATCCAAAAACTTTTTTTTGAAAATTTTGATATGCAATATTATTTAATCTTATCTATTTTATCTATATTTTAGAGAGTACTAAAAACTCTTAAATATCGAGTTTCAAAAAAATCGATCATGCCGTTTTCGAAATATTTGATCTTCCAAAAAATATTTTTAAACATTTTTTAAAAATCCAAAAAATATTTTTTCAAAAATTTTGGTACACAAAACTATTTATATTTTTGCAAGCTTCTGTATAAGAAAATAATTTAAATCAGTCGTAATGTTTTGAAGAAAATCAAAACTTAAAAAAATGGTTCTTTGGGAGGTAACATTAATTACCATTTTTGAAAAATGGTTTTCTTCCAAAGGAAGCCTATACTTAAATAAATTTATTGAATTTTTTTTAAGAAAAGTTGTCGGGCCGTTTTGAGAAAAATACGATTGTAAAATTGCTAAAAAAAAATGGTATGGCAGGTACCGTTATTTTTGGTTCTAAAAAAAAATGAAAAAATCGTGTGTGCATAATCACCAAAAACCACTATGTACCAAATTTGAAGAAGATCGATCGAGCCGTTTAGGCTGTAGACGAACAGACAGACAGACAGAATTGTGCCACCCACTTTTTTGGTGTTCTCTATCATCGTAATATCATTTTTGATTGTTATCTCAAAAATTTTTTTTTGCACGAATCCAAAACTTACCTTAAAGTACCTATGCACATATATCGCAAGTAAAAATCATTAAGAAATGTAAATATGGATAAGGAATAAGAAACAATCGTTTTAACAAAAGTTTATTTTTGTGGACTTATATAGAAACTGCGCCTGGCCCTGGGAAAAAAAAACTTCCAGCTTAATGATTAGGAATTCTTATCTTGTTGGATACTATTGTTGTAAACTATTTACAGTGGATTTTTGTTGAAAAATTCATGTAAGTTGAACTGAACTTAATACAAATTGCGTATGACAAAGCCCTTACTATGTCACTGATAAGTCCAAGTGAAAAAGCCGGACGAAACGCCAATTTGTAGGACTAAAGGCCATAAAAAGCTATTTTAATTTTTTTTTCTCCTTTGAACTACTCATTAAAGTTCGAAAAGAGTCAGGCGCAAGGTCTCATCATGTAATAGGAGACATACGGTTATTTATGCAGTGGAAAATTTGAACTTTAACAATTTGCGGGCAAAAATTGTTTTAATGTGCCGACCACCTTTAACTGTAGTCAAAATATACATTTTGGTGTTTGAGAGATCCTTCAAAGTTGTTCAATCTTACTTCTTCGGCTGGAATTAGAACCAGAAAAGTTTTACTGTTGATTTTTCTAAGGTGGGCAGCTCATTTTCTCAGGTGGGTCACTACCCACCTCCGCCTCCTTCCCCTTCCAACAACTATGTCTGCATTCTTTCAAAATTAAGTAGTTACTTTAACAAAATTTAGGTTTGAGATGGTTCTTTTGATGTGTAAGTTTTTTTCAGCTTATGAACATTATATTGACGTTTATACGAAGCTGGTAAAATTTTAATATGAAAACACATATTATAGAACTTTTCACATTAATAGTCAATTTTATTGTTCTTAAGCTACCTTTTATAAGGGTGACGTGAAATAACACCAAACGAAATATAGCCAAATTTTGAATTTGGCCTTATTTCCATCTCGAAAACGAAATAACGCCAAATTGGTGTTATTTCTTATGCCCGATGGAAATAACACCAAAAAAATAATCGAAATAAAACCAAATCTATCGCAAGCAGTTTTTTGGCTTTATTGCAATGCGAAAACAGAATTAAGGCCAAATATTTCTTGAGAATCGTTATTTCGGCTATATTATTCAAAGTTTCATAAAATACAGATTCTTCAAATGCAAAAGAAATTTTGCATTCACCCAACCTCGCACCCACTCCAAATCCTATATCGAGCCCAAGCAGGGGGGTTGCAGGGGGGCAGCATGCCCCCCCATACATACCTCACTGTTTATTCGTGAATGTTAAAATTTCACAAACCAAATAAAGGAGAGGATTTATTAGGTTTGTGAAACTTAAAAATACGCGAATAAACAGTGAGGTATGTATGGGGGGCATGCTGCCCCCCTGCAACCCCCCTGCTTGGGCTCACTATAGGATTTAGGGTGGGTGCGAGGTGAGTGTATGCAAAGTTTCTTTTGCATTGTAATAATCTGGAAACTTCGAATTTATTCTACCAATACACTTCTTTTCAACACTCTCCCTATGTCAGGAAACAAAATTTCAGTTTCGGCAGAATTGTTTGAAAATATGAAATAAGTTGAAAACGAAATAAAGCCAAATTGGTCTTATTTCGGTTTCATTAATGAAATAAAACCAAATTTAAAATTTGGTCTTATTTCGTTTTTGAAAACGTAATAAGACCAAATTTTTTAATTTCGGCTTTATTTCGTTTGGCGTTATTTCACGTCACCTTTTATAAGTATAGGCATCAAAAGTTTTGCAGCTTAAATGTTTAAAATACAATTTATCTTACTTTAATAACACTTCAAAAAGAACTTTATCTTCATCTATACTTAGTCTTTCATTCAGGTTGCCATTCTCCCACTGCATGGACTTGACATATATAATAAAAGTTAAACGGCCATTAAAGGTAGAGTATGTCTAATATTGATTTTGCCTTAATGTCTTTTGAAGGATAACTCATCGAAGAATGTGTGTAATGTCCTTTCATGGCAAAGGTATTGAGAAGTTATACTAATGACTGTCACATTAAGGACACATACTTTGTTAATATGCTTTTTGCTGTCAGTGATTAGATTATGTGTTGATGGGAAGGATGATGACAGTAAGGCGTTTCATAATGGTAGATTCTTTCTTTATGCATTTTCAGATACCCCAACCGGAACCCCACAATAACCAACGTCATATTGACTAACATCAATTTCAAGGAAATTACTCCATTTCAATGTATGTATGTCATTATTATGTGTATTAATAGAGTGACCACAATATTCTACTAAGAAAACATTTAATAATGAGTTCCTTGGAATTGGAAACGGGTTTCAAGGTTTATTGAAATACAAAGCGAAAAAGAATTAATCAATTTGGAGAAAATTGTTAAATAAAGATGAAATTTTAATTTGTATCGTACTTGTAGAATGTGCAAGATATAGTTCCTTAACTCAAACTACAAAAACAGATAAGCTCAGTTTAAGATTAAACACGAACATTGTCGGAATAATTTATAGAATTTCAATTTAAACAAAAATTGGAGTTTTGTGAGCCTCCACATTAGTCTAGCCAAGTTGTGCATTAAATTTACTATTTTTTAATCTTTTAATGTTTGATATGTCCTCGTAGTAGGTACATGTATTTCCCTAAAGGCGATTTTTCCATATTTCGAATGTTTTTATGACTTTCAAAAATCAATAAATTGTCGTTATATCATTTATTCCAAAGAAAATGGCAATGAATTTTTTTCAAAGAAAATACCTTGTATTTTATATAAAAATGTACCTTTATTTGAATTTGTCACCAAGGGCATTATAAAAATGTAATGTTGTTTCGCTTAAGTTAGATACATATATTTATCTTATACATCTATATTTTGTCTTTAGAAAATTTGAAGCTATTAATCATTTTTTGCAAGAAGAGAATAAGAAAAAACATTTATAGGTAAGTAGCTTCAGACCGTTATCGATTGATTTCATAAATGGAATGGGAAATTATGTTTTCATGAATTTTCTTATCACTTCATAAGAAATGTTTCTATGAAATACCTCTATAGCGTGATATGTATGGATATGTATGTATATGTATTTTCAATTATGGCGGAAATTTATTTATTGGAGGTAGCTATGCGTAATATGACTTAAGATGGAACATTATGAAACAATTTATCGAAAACCCGAAAGTAAAATAAAACCATTACTCGTTAGACAAATATTTTCCACAAATTTTATGACAGACGGAAATTTATGTAATAAATTATACATTTTAAATCCTTTGGGGCAGTTTTCTCACATAATAAAACATGCATCAGGATGATTATAGATTATTGCAAATAGAATATGTATTCTCATTTTAATTAGATTTATTAAACGAATTCTATATAATATGTACTGAAGTGAATCCTCAGCCAAGTAGAATTCTTACTTACATACTTACTTAAATGTACATTAGGGTGGTCGTTACAATGGGTTTTTTTTTGAGGTTTATTATTTGGATGGGCCTAAATCTGCTCTAAATGAAGAAAAAAAAATTCCCTGTTTTTTTCAGATTTTTATTTTCATCCCCTAAGTCGCTGTAGGGGCAAATTAAATTTCCCCTTTTTTTGGAAATTCGCCTTAAATCTGCCGAAAAATTCAGAACATGTAGGTGAGAAGTAGACAAGAAAAAAATTCCTACGGAAGGGGGGTAGTATCTCCCACCGCTTGGTAGAGAGGGGCAATAAAATCCCATTAGGGTGGTCGTTACAATGGGTTTTTTTTTGAGTTTTATTATTTGGATGGGCCTAAATCTGCTCTAAATGAAGAAAAAAAAATTCCCTATTTTTTTCAGATTTTTATTTTCATCCCCTAAGTCGCTGTAGGGGTAAATTAAATTTCCCCTTTTTTTGGAAATTCGCCTTAAATTTGCCGAAAAATTCAGAGCATGTAGGTGAGAAGTAGACAAGAAAAAAATCCTATGGAAGGGGGTAATATCTCCCACCGCTTGAAGAGAGGGTCAATTAAATAAAATAATTGCATAAGATAGAAACAAATTAATTAAAAAACAACGGCAACACTTGCAGTAATGTTATGTAGCTTTTTAGAAAACTAGAAGTCCATTTTAATAGTTGATTATTAAATAAAGTTCTTTGAATAAATAATTTCAGCAAAATATTTTTTAAAACCTATAATAAAAAAAAAAATAATAATTTTTCTTCAAAAAACCTTAATTTAAAAACAAGTCGTAAGAATGGATTTCTGGCTTTCCAAAAAGCTACAAAAAATTATTGTAAGTATTGCCGTTGTTTTTTAACTAATTTTTTTCTATTTTATGCAAATTTTTTATTAAATTGACCCTCCCGTCCAATCGGGGGGAGATATTACTAACAGGATTTTTTTCTTGTCTAGTTCCCACCTACATGATGCTCTGATTTTTTTTGGCAGATCTTACGCGAATTTTCTAGTAAACAAAAGAAAAGGGGACATTTAATTTACCCCTACAGCGACTATATAGGGGATGAAAATAAAAATCTGAAATTTTTTTTTCTTCATTTAGAGCCGATTTTGGCCCATCCGGGATGACCTTTTTTTAACGATCACCCTAATATACATACATATGTAGGTCCTCGTGCTTGTTACGTGCGTGAGGTTCCCCTTGCAGCCTTGCAGGGCATAGGGCTTCCATTATTCTTACGCGCCATCGTGTACGGTTTCTAGAAATATACGTCAGCTCTCTCCAATTCTTCCCCAGTTCTCGTGATTCCTTTCCACCGTTCTTCGCCAAGTACTTTTAGGTCGGTCCACTCGTCTGCCTCGCTTGACTCGCAATGCACTCATGATGCATGTGTCCAATCCTCTGCCACTTAGGTTTTCGTATTATAGAGTCGATTGTTTCCTGACCTGTCCTCGTATGAAGTTCACTAATGGAGATGCGGTTAGGCCAGAAACTCCTAAAGACGTTTCGCAAACATCTATACGCTGTTCTAAACCGAAGAAAAGTACTACTACCACCTTTTAAGCTGGTCCTCATTCGAAGCTAGCAGTTATCCGTCCATGTCTTTTACCAGGGGTGCAGGGCCGGATTAAAAAGTAGGCAGAATAGGCAGTTGCCTGGGGCCCCCAATTTTAGAGGGCCCGAAAAATGAAATTTTCTTACAAAGATAAAATTCTAGTAACACTTTTTTTTTATTGCAAAATTTTGTTGTCAAGTCCGGCAGCAATGGAGTAGGTCTTTCAGTCGCTATAATTGCAGATTTGTCTTCTGAATTCCACACCCAAAAAAATATTTCGTAAAATCACTACGAAATAATTTCGTAAAACTTTTTATCGTGCATTCTACAAAATTAAGTTAACTCAACAAATATTTCGTAGGAAAAATTGAATACGAAAATTTTGTATTACAAACAATTTGTACAATTTACGAAAGGCCTGTCGTAAATTTCTTTTGAACGAATGTTAGTTGTATGTACAAATCATTTCGTTAATTTTACTAAATCTGGATGAAATAGGGGAAATGCTAAATGATTTCTTATTATAACAAAAACATTTGTAAATTTATCAAAAAAGCTGTCAAATAATTATAAAAGTATTTCGTAGATAGTACGAATGTTATTAAAAATTTACAAAATTTTTCGTCACTATTGTGTTTAATATTTGAAAGACTTTCTTCACTATGAAGTGATTACGGGTAGACATTTTCATCATTTGTGTTTCGACCGTGTTAGTGTTTAGAGGTGAAAAAAGACAATAGAAGTAAGTAATTTTGGAAATAATAATTAGTAAACTTCATTTGATCTGTTGTTATTTTTATAGTTTCCAGGATTGAATTATAGATTATGCTTCATTTTGTGAGAAGCGACAAATCATCCAAGGAGTAGTTTTCCACTTTTCATGAAAGTGGGTTTTATATGGTCTTATCAACCCCTTTCGGACTCGGCAAAGAATTGTTGGATCCCGCCATTATTGTCGACCAACTACACATTAGTTTAGCTAAGCTTATGTTTGATTATGCTTATTAGAGTTTGGTGTATACACAAAAGCTCTGGTTCTCCACGAGCCATCCGCCCATCACACAAATGCATTTAAATTCGTACAAATAATTTTTAGGTACTAGATTTATAATCCAAAGATTTCGTAGAATATACAAAATATTCAAAAGCATTTCGTATATTCTACAAAACTTTTGAAAAATATTTCGTTAATTCAACTAAATTTTTGTTCACAATATTTGTAAAAATACGAAAGTTTCGTAGATTAACGAAGCCAAAAAAAAAAAGATTTCTGTAAATTCACGAAAGCAAATTTGTACAAATTACGAAAGTTATTCGTGGTTTTGCACCACGAAAGTTTCGTAAGATGTACGAACTTTTTGGTTAAATACACTCATTATTTTTTTGGGTGCACTTGTAAAAGGGTTTGCTTATAAGTTTTTCAATAACACAATCACAACGGTTTTTAATAACATCTTTTTCACTACTTGATGCCAATTTCTAGTTACATTTTACACGCAAATTATAAAAGCATTACTTTAAAAAACAAAAACGACTTTAATAAACAAAAATGACTTCAACTACACGCTGGGAAGCGTCGAATGCGACGAATGCAGTTTACGATTCATTTGATATCATATTAGAGGCTCTAAAAATCATTGCTGATGATGAATCACCAAATACTGATACGCGTTATGAGGCGACGTGTATCGCGAATAAAATGCAAAAAATCGAATTTGGTTTCATGTTGATTTTATGGAACTCTATTCTGACTGCTATGCGTTCAGTGAGTAAGTCATTGCAAAGTGAACAAGCAGATTTGCAAACGTGTGCTTTTTTGTACGGATTATTAGAAGAGAGTTTAGTTTCATTCCGTGAAAAGTTCAATGATTTCGAGGAAAAAACAAAACAATTATTACCTGGTGTAGGTTATACAGAAATCGTAAAACGTACTCGTTGTAGAAAAAACAACCTAATGACGGAAATGCTCCAGAAGTAGAATTTTCGCCTCACGATGATTTTAGGACAAAAGGTTTCCTCGATATCATCGACAATCTTCACAGTGAAATCAAACAACGCACGTGCGAAAGTGTATATGGAAGTTTCAGAGAGATTTGCATTTCTCATCAACTTTTCTCTAAGTGATGGAGACCTCTACGAAGCTATAAATAACTTAGTTCGTTTTTATTCTAGAGATTTGGAAGAATTTTTCATCAAAATTAAACAATTCCAAAGTTACGTGAACTCCAGATACACTGATGCACAAAAAACTCATAGTCATTTGTACAAGATTCTAATGGAAGATCAATTAGCCGATGTATTTCCTAACACAGAAGAAGCTCTTCGGATTTTTTTTACATTAATGATCACTAATTGTTCTGCCGAACGATCCTTCTCGCAATTAAAAAGAATCAAAGCTGCTGAAAGAGCTACAATGCGACAAGAGGGACTCGAGATGTTAGGTATACTTTGCATTGAGTCAGATTTATTAACAAAATCGATATTGATGATTGATGAATTTGCCGAAAACAAATGTAGAAAACGACATGTTTAAAATGTAGATAGTAATTTTATTGATATTATTACATTGTGACAATAAAATTTTTATGAAAGATATATGTTTGTATTTTTTAATCGAAAAAAGAAGGGAACGGACGTGAAAAAAAGGGCCCCCAAATTGATGGTTGCCTAGGGCCCCGTTGAGGTTTAATCCGGCCCTGCAGGGGTGTTGTAACTTGCTTGGTAATTAAATAGACAGTCCTACTGTCACACGTACTTGCGGCCTCTTCTGCTTCAGTTGCACGGTTAAATTCTGGGGTATTTTTTAATACAGCCTTTGTATTACCGCCGTATTCAATACAGAAAATATAACTTTTTAATATTCCGTAAATATTAAAGAAATTTTCTAATAACTTTGTATTACATTCTAATAGATAAGCATTAAAATTGTTATTTGTAATACCAGAAAGATTAGAAAGTAATCCAATGAAATAACATACAATCTTTTGGTATTAAAATTTAATAACTTAAATATTCACGTCCATTTTTAATACAAAAAGTATTAAGATTTAATAATAATAATTTTCAATCAAAAACTGAAAACTAGATGATTCTATGTCTTCTAGTTTTTGAGAAAATCTATAATTACTATAACTACTTTTGTATGGAATGTTTGTTTTTTGCTTGCTTACGTATTACGGCCGGCCGGCCGGCGCACAGTGCGTCGGCGTCGATTGTATGGAGATGGTGGACAAAAATCAATTCTCCAAAACTAAGTTGACTTTGCAAAAAAAAATTTTTGGAAATGTATTAAAAAAGATATTTTAAAAAATCTAACGAAATTTTCACGCCCCCTGCCACGCCCACTTTTGAATATGGTTTATATCTTAAGAATTGTTTGCACGATTTCAATAAAATTAAGAGAATTTGACTTTCTAGGTGAGTTCAAAAACAAAAAATGGTGTGGACCCTATCCGCCCACTGCCACGCCCACTTTTTATATTGTTAATTTCAAATAAACCGCTTGTAAGATTTGAATAATATTTTGGAAATTTGAATTAGTTAGTGAGTTGAAAAACACAATATATTGTTAACGTAATTCGCCCCCTGCCACGCCTTTTTTAAATCGTGAACAATACTTCACAAATACATGATTTTAAAATAATATTTTTTAGATAAACTCTGCCAACACAAATAAACAAAACCAAAAAATATAAATTTGTGCATAAAAATGAACAATTCTTCTTTAAAAAATCAAAAATCGGAGTTCTATTTTCAAAATCTTTAATGATAAAAAAAGTAAGCGCAGCCAAAGATTTGTCAACCCATTCAGTATTTTGTATATGTATATTGTGCAATTTCTTCTTGATCTTCCTTCGATAATTTTAGATCTTTTTTTTCTTAAATTTGAAATCAAAGGATCAGATCTGAGAAGCAAGACTGTCCAAATATCTTCGTTGGTTGCGAACCTCAGCTCTTCAGTTGTCCAATTCAACTGAAGAGCTAAAAGATTCTCAATTTTTCGTTTTTTCGTGTTTTTGGACGCTTCTGAAAATGGTGTTTGGGGTCTTCCCTAACTAGTTCCTGGTTCATCAAAAGGCGATACATTTTGCAGATAGGTTGATATGCTATCAGGAAGAGTAGATCTATTTTTAAGCCAAGCCTCATGGCGCTTCTTGAAAAGAGCATGATTCCTTGAACATTGTTTCCATCGTCGTTGAAGGTTTGAGTCAACAAACTTAATTTTGGACTTTTAATCATTTTTAATTTTAAAAGGACATTTATTTTTCTTCAATTCATTCAAAATAAATGTTAAAATATCTTCAATTCATAATTTTTTATCAAAAGAAATTCATTTTTCACCAACTTGTTGATTTTTAAAGGTTTGACCTTGTTCTACAAAAAGTTGAATATTTTGAAGGTTAGCAAAAAATAGCATGAAAACTTTGCATTTTCGCAAAGTAAAATTATAAGACAATGTAATGACACTAAAAATTCTGCTACACTTTGCTAAACTTTTTTTAAAAGCTTAACCAAATAGAAAAAAATGCCTTAAAAATATGATTTTTTTCAATAATTCACTTAAGTTACAAATTATTTCAAAAACCAAATAAAATTAGTCATAGCAGCTCTAAATGAATTCATTATTAATAATCACTGCCAAAAAATATTTTTGTTCAATTACTTTTCTTTCACCAGCTAAATCACTTCACACAAAATCGCGTTTCACAACAAGACTCTGACTATTATTACCTTATATGGTTTAAACGATTCCGCTTATCGATCATCTAAAAAAAGCAAACAACAAAAAAACATTAAATGACAGTTATTCAACATGTGCTTGACCCGAATCAAAGCATAATAGAACAAATAGCGTTTTTTGATTTTTTGATTTTTGTCCACTGGTCGACGCACTGTGCGGCGGCGTATAAATAGTGAGGTATGTATGGGCGGGCCCCCTGCTTGGGCACATTACAGGATTTGGGGTAGGTGCGAGGTTGGGCGTATGCAAAGTTTCTTTTGCATTTAAAGAATCTGGATTTAAGGAAACTTTAAGTTTATCCTATACATCTTATGTCAACAAGAGTTTTCTAAATATACATAAAAACGTGGCCGAAAGTTGCACATTTGAAATTTTCAGACATTAAAATGTAATGCATTATACAAAATTCACATTACCTAGGTACTACCACGTGTACAATTGCAGCATATTTATATAAATTCGCTATATATATTTTTGTGTCCAACATACCTTTGTATATAAAGCAGTTGTATTGTTCAAAGTATGAATACCCACTTAGATTATACAAAAAAACGAGCAAACATTCGAGTTTTGTACGGTAGTAGTTTTAGTAATTTTCAATTTTCTCAAAATCTAGAAGACATAGAATCATCTAGTTTTCAGTTTTTGATTAAGAATTAATTAGAGCAACGAATTTAAGAAAAAAAAGATATATAACCTTACAGTTTAGAGAAATTACACTTTAAACCTTTTTTTATGCTTTTTTTTCGCATATTTTTAGTTTAAAATTCGTTTTTTCAAAAACCATGCATAGATTTCACTTGACTCAAAAACTAGCTAATAGAACAGAGTATTGGCCTTAAAAAAAGGTATAACACTTAGTTGTGAGTATTACCGTTATTTTTTAATATTTTTTTTACATTTTTGGTACTGTTTTTATGAAATTGCCCCTCCTGCCCAAACGGGGTGAGATAGGCCCCCGTCTCATAGTAAAAAATGCTTGTATTAAACTCTGTTCTACCAAAAACCGTTATCATTTCTTGGCGCCTAAGTTATCGTACTCTCCCCAATATTATAATGCCACCATTAATTGACTTAGAAGATAAATACTCTTAAAAAAAAAGTCTTTGATCAATTAAATTTCAAGAAATAAAGTATTATATTATAAGGTACCCTTAAGGGTACCTACATGAAGAAAAATATGCCTTCAATATCCAGCATATTAAATTCTACTATAAATGCCCTTAAAACCAATACAAGAAGTGATGAATTTTATTTTTTTGGTTTAAATACTAATACTTATGTGTGTTACTATTTAATAATACGAACTTGATTTTTAATACAAAACAGTATGTCTTCTATTGGATTTGAAAATTAAATATATTCAAAGCATTACATTTAAATACCATTTTGGACTGGTCATATATGCCACCCAAAAAATATTTAATTTTACGCCAGGATTTTTATCTGTGTGCTAATGCGTTGATATAGTTACGCTTATCACGTCACACGCTACGGTGAACTTTTTTTTATCTTCAAGACATAGACACATCTCGTTTCTCCCTGCTGCTGAAAAAGCTGCAATGCGAACTTTGAGCTGTTTTCTTTTTTTGATCCTAGCCCAAGCCAGGCACTGTTTTGTTTCTTGCGAAAAACCGACTATACTTTCAACATCGGATATGAACAAAATTTTTACAGCACACCAATGGTTTTCGATGGAGGTTGTTACTGATTGTTTTCAATCCTTGTGACAGCTGGTCCCCTATAGCTGTTGGCGGACTTGGTTATTCGGGTGTTTTCTTGGGATCTTCGAACTGTGCTTATTCTTATGGTAGCAACCATCAGGTGATGACCATATTCCCATGTCTGCACCTCTTCTGTTTCGAACGTCCTGGAAACTGCTTCCAAATCGTCGATTGATCACGAAGTGATCGATTTGGTTGAAAGTTACTTTTGATTTTTTGAATCAATAATGCAACAAGTTCAATTAAAAACAGCTAAATCTTCTACTCCATTGGCTTATTTATTTATTTATTTATTTCGTCTTTCAAGTTAGATGACTTTATGGAGGCTACACTGAAATAAAAGAAAAAATAAGATATAAAATAACTTCAAAAAAATAACTATCCTATATCCTATACTTTATTGTGTAAAGGGATTCCATATAATGCAACAATACTCAAGCAAAGGTCTGACAAGGGATAGATAAAGGTTTTTAAGAGTATAAGGATCTTCAAAAGATTTAGAATTTCTAGAAATAAAACCCAACATCGAGTTAGCTCTGGAAATTACATGGTCAATTTTAAGCGAAAAACTCATTTTAGAATCAAAAATAACTCCAAGATCCTTTTGACTCATTAATCTTTATAAGGAATGATTTTCAATTTTATAATCGAAGAAAAACGGATTCTGTATTTTTGAAAATGTAACAAAAGTGCATTTTTAAATATTGAAATATAATCCATATTTACACCAGTTAACTATACAATCAATATCAATTTGAATTTTACTGGCATTTAATGGAGATCTTGCACAGCTATAAATCTTGAGATCATCGGCATGCAAAAGACACATGGAAAAAGAAATATTGTATGGCAAATCATTAAAAAAAGGAATAAAAAAAAACGATCAACCAAATAACTTTTAATCCAACTAAGGAGGGAAGAGTGAAAACCAAGTAGCTCAAGTTTTTTCATGAGAATATTGTATTGAACACGATCGAAAAACTTCGAAACGTCGGTATAAATTATGTATCTGTCAATTTTGAATAAAAATAACTTTTTTAAAATGCCATGTTAAGGTCTTGAGCCTCTACTTTATTTTTTCTGAGCATGTTTTGAGCCTATTTTTGCTCCAAAAAAAGTTTATGCGCAATTTATTTAAAAATTTAGAAACTCTCAAATTTTTGATTTTTTTTGGTTTGTTAATTTTTCTTGCTAAAATGTTTTATTAACATTTTTAAACCATTTGTTTCGATAGAAAAATTAATATTGAACAAAAAGCTTTGTTAAATTTAGTTTTCGAGTTATACCCATCATATCGAAAAGTGGGCAACGCATCTAAAGTTTTTTTCATTAATTCCTATGATTGTAAACACTTTAAATTTCTTTGCCTTAATATAATTTTTTCCTTTATTTAAAATTGAGTTGCTTGGTTGCGATTTCTTTAGATTGGTCGAGACCAAGGTTCTTTGAAAAATGAATTCTTTAAGATTTTATAATAGCTTAGCAATAGCAACACAAAAAAAAACTAATACATTTCACTGAACAATAATTACGATAAATCTAAGGTACTACAAGTATACAGTTTGCTTTAACTAAGTTAATTAAAGGTATACAAAATATAACTTTGGACGTGACCATAATAATCTAAAAAAAAAAAAAATGATAATCCCTCAGCAAAATTGTATTCTGTTTGGATTAAAATGCTATGGGAAGGAATAAAATTAAAATTACAAACCATGTCAGACGAAACATAATCCTTTGGCTCGTTGCTGATGGCCACCATTTCGCCGGTAGACGAAACTAATTATAACAATCAATGAGAAGAAACATTGCTTTAGAATGCAAAGAAATACAAATGAAGATTATACTTATAACGATTTCAGAAGCCAAATCGGGAATGGGAAGTCAATCTCTCAACAGATTTGTTTGCCACAGATGATAAAAGTCTTACGTTTTTTGTTTTGGAAAGCTTTGCGAGCGGTGGTTGGGAACAAAATCGTTTGAGTTTTTTTTTTTTTTTTTAAATATTTCAGCTCCAAATAAATAAAACTACTAAAATTAACAATTTATCAACTTATAAGCCGGGACCTTTTTTTATGATTGGAGTTTATTCCTTAAGTACTAAGGGCTAGTTTTTCAGTGCAAAATCATCCTAGCTTCGGGGTTAAACCTGAGTTTACTC
Source organism: Dasysyrphus tricinctus (assembly GCA_963921185.1). Lineage (NCBI taxonomy): Eukaryota > Metazoa > Arthropoda > Insecta > Diptera > Syrphidae > Dasysyrphus > Dasysyrphus tricinctus. The sequence continues at coordinate 78,719,183 of OY992530.1, read as the reverse complement.
TAGAAATGTGTTTTCGTTTTCAGTCAATGGACATCCTAAATTGACTCCCAATTAGCTCACCTAATTTGGTGTGTTAACTCGGGGGCCGAATTCAGGGCCCTTTCCTTTGTGGCACCATCTAAATCAAGATCAGTGCAATTCCTTTTAGTTCCGGGTAAACTCCGAGTTAAATCAGAGTTAACTAATCTTGGAAATAAATTAACGCCGAGTTAACTCAGGAACAGTTTTTCAGTCGAGGATTAACTTTATCTTTCAGTTGTCAATGTATTGTCATCGATGTGCGACACTATCGATGTCACCCATCTACGCCTTTCACGCATCAAAATAGAGTTATGGAGTTAACTCAAGTTTAACCCCAAGATTACTATGATCTCGCACTGAAAAGCTGGACCATAGTGTTGCACGTATATTTCAGTAGATTTCTGACAACCGAAAGATAAAGTTAACCCTCAACTGTAAAACTGTTCCTGAATTCAATCGGAGTTAATTTATTTTCTGGATTAACTTACTCTGGGCCCCTATTCCGGTTGTATGATAAAATGAAATGATAAGTTTTTTATCACGAGAGTTTTCATAGCACTTTTTCATTTTATCATATCATTTTTCCCAAAATGTTGATTCTCGTTATACCAGTGAAAAAATCAGCTGATTTTATGCTGAATGTGTGCTGAATGAAAACTAAATTTATTTCACAGAAGTTTTTTCGATATTTACGATTGATTTGGTGGTTTGTTAAGATTATTATTTTCATTAAAATTGAATAAATTAAGTCAATTTATTAAATAATTGTTTTGAAATCGGTTCATTTAAGAAGTTTTGAAATATCGTATCTATGTTTTGTCCGCGTTTCTTACTACCTACTATGGAAAAAAGAAGAGCCAGATACTGGTTGGTGAAAGTATATTAAGAAACACTATATTTTTGCAATAATTCTTTTTTCTTATTTAAGAAAACATAGAAATATTGCGAAGAAATTAATATGTGGGACAGCTTTAACACTCGTGCTCCCAATGAACAATCCATCTGCCAAATAAGACAAGAAGATCATGGTTTTTATTTGCTCGCTTTCAGTGAATGAGTCAATCAATAAAAACTTTTTTATTGCATGTTCATCCACAATAATTCAAAAATACTTACGTGTTGTGATCTTAATTCAAATTATTTACAACAAAGAAAATCAATAAAGAAGTGCATTGTTTAAATTTAGTCCATGTTTTTGGTTTTGTTCATCTTTTCAATTTATCATTAGGCTTTATCAGGCAAAATTTCTCGATGATAAATATCTTTTCATATGATAAAAGTTTGACAGAAGTTTTCACGTTTACACAGAACTAGAATCGGAAATTGAGATTTATCACTGAAAAAACTTTTCATCACGTTTATCATCGAACCGGAATAGCCCCCCTGATCTAATTCAGAGCTAACCCTGAACTGAAAAACTAGCCTTAAGGTTGAAATTTAGCTTAGCTTGTAATCCTGCCGCTTGGATTTAGATCTGCAGTCCAGCCAGGCCTTATTTTTATATTTTTAATTTATTTTTCACAAGCTAAGTACGTAATTTATGTTGGGAGCCGTTATTTTAACCCTGTCGCTTGGACGTCATTTTCAAAAATGGCGCCCAATTTGTAGAAAATAGTAAAATAAAAAAACTCGTAAGCTACTTATCAAAAAAACAATTGATGTTTTTAATAATAGGTATTGAGTGCTCATCATGTATTGTCAAATATTTTTGGAATGTATTAGATGAGGGTAAAATTTTGTAAAATATTGTTAAATATTTATTTTAGAATTTTAAAAGAAATAAAAACTCACTTCAGGTATCTCGACTTACCTGGTTCTTTACGACCGCCATGGATATATCCAGACGGTAATCAGATCCATTTCATCAATTGTCACGAATTAAGAAAGTGGACCAGGAAAAGAATAGAATTCACCGATGTTGTCTCAAGGAAGCTAACAACAGATGGTCAACAATTGACAAAGAAAAAAACAGAAAATTTACTTATGCTAAGCAGAGTTCAATTTTCTCTATTATTTGGAATCCTAACGGGTCACAACTTAAAGAACACATATGTACAGGAGCAGAATGAGCATCAACACATTTGACCTACGCTGAGAGTTTCAGGACAAAGAGATGGAAGAGGGCTCATCTCACTTCCACTGTTAATGCCCCAGCCTAGGCAGAACAAGAAAAGCAGCCCCCGGAGAATATTTTTTTATGACCTTGGTGGCGTCTCTTTACTGTCACTAAGAAATATCCTGAACTTCTTTCAGAGCACATGATGGGTGTGGGAGGCACCCCTCCCCTTCCTATTTCTACATTACCCACACCCATGGGGAGCACAATGGATCCATTGATATCCGAGTAAGATATTACGGCTTTGCAGCATCATCACCTTTTCTAGCCTAACCAGTCCTAACCTCAAACATCCCGGCGCTGAAAATCCTCCTTAAACGATAGAAGTTTCCACATTTTTGGAAAGCCACGGGTAGCATATTTAATATTTATTAGATTTTATAGTCACGCCTGGCGAACGTTTCACTCAAATTGTATTAAACAAGGTCACCGGGAAACTGCCAGTGAATTATCCCAATACCAATAACCATCATCAGAAATTTATTATCATGGTCACATTATCAACATCTTACTAAATCAATCAAGTATGAAATAAATTAAGTTCTAACTAAATTGATTAAATCTTTATCTTTGATTATTCTCGGTACTTTGTATAAATATTAAAATATTTTGTTTCAACAAAATATGAACATTGAACAAGTTGAACAATCCAAATATATAAATATTCATTTTTATCCGTTCCACCTTGTCATCGTTTCATTTTAAGAATGTTTGTTCGTATGTATTTATGTACATATTTTCATTTTCAAAGGTCCTTACAAATGCAAAAATATACAATCATATTTTGTATACCTACCTTTGCTAGCTAAAGGTATGCAAATTATACCCTTTCAAGATGATTTTGTCTTCATTTTAGGACAAAAATATGTTTACAAAATCCTTTTCACTGATGGATGTCTTTATATATTTTGCAAAAGAAGAAAAAGTAGATTGTTTTAATCAAAAATTTTATGATGCATTCACAATTTTCGTTCTCAGACTTATCAAAAAAAAAAACCATAGAAGTAGTGTCTCTCTTAGACAATTTGATGTCAAAGCACTTTTAGCATTCTTAAGTCTTTTAGGCAATGTGAAGAAAAAAAACAAAAACAAAATGGCTATGAAAAATTCATCTCTTCAGACATGCAAATTGATAACAAAAAGTTTTATTTGGGGATCAAACTATAAAAGAGTTTAGGTATCTTTGAACATTTATAAGGTTTCTATAATTCATTTTATTTTTGAAATTCCAATTATAATATGTGGAAATTTTTAAATAAATTTTATATAGTTTTTTATTTAAAGTCAATAGTCGATTATTTGCGTAAAATACAAATCGAGAAAATCCCAGTCTACGTACATAATATGAAATATGTATAGGGCTTGAAAATATAAGTTTCTGGACAACAGAACTTCACTCAATTTTGTTAGAAATAAATCTGATCACGATAAACTTGATAAGGAAACACCAAATCATATTCAAATCGTCAGAGTAGTTTATTTTTTTGGAAACCACTAGGTATACACAATCATGTATTTATATTTTTTTTAGTCCACCTTATGAATCAAACAAATATTTTTAACCATGTGTCGTAGAATTTTTAAAAATTCCTGATCAAAATATTTTTCATTTACTAAGAAAGTGAATCTATGAAGCAATGGTACACTATGGCGTATACGTACTTTTATTATTTCCATTACATATTATTATTTTTCCCTTTCATTATATTTCCCTTTGCGTATTTACTTGCTCTAAGATGCAAGTAGGTATGTATAAGAAATCTTTCCTCACTTTGTCATTTCTTTCTTAAAAGGGAGATGGAGAAATATGCGTATGTCTATGTATCAAAAGAAGTTAGCACAGTGTATTGTAAGCATTTCCATTGCCTCCTGTGGACATTTCATGTTATGATGAAATTCCAAATAAATATAAAATTATTCTCTTTCTGGAGACACGGAAACAATAAACTACTTGAACATAAAAACTAGAATTAAAATTGAAATTAAAATGATTATAGCGGTTTTCTTGGAATTTGCAATGCTAAAAAAACTATAATAACAATGAAAAATAACACACCTTTTGCTAGAATATTAACACAGGCAAAAATTTCAAAAAATAATTTACGCACGCAAAATTAAATCAACATAAAACATAACTTCCAAGATACTGAAAGCCATTTTTGTATGAGAAATTATATACAGGACTGGTAAGCGTGGTTGGAGTCTATTAAGTGGCTAAGCATCAAAGACATGTAAGGTAAAGGTATACTAACACAATGATATACAAAAACCAGAGAAGTCGAGATAACGGAAGTGAATTATTATTTTATTAATAATTTTTTAATAAATAGTTAACACTATTTACCAAAATTTTACCCTTGTGTAATAGTCCCCTTATATATATTTATAAATATGTGCTGAACATTTTTTTTCAGATTAGTAAGGTTTTGTGAGTGATATTAAAAATAAACTCTGACCTTCTCAGTTTTTTAAGAGTTCAACTTACCTCGTTCTTCACGACCGTCTCGTTGTTATTGAGTGGAAAATGGTGACAAATTTCAAAAACACTTAAAATTGATTTCTTTTATTGTTATGCCAAAAATAACAACAAAACAAAATGCATAAAAGCATGACTGGGTTGCTTGTTTTGTATTCAAAAAGCTAAGAACATTAAAAATTGTATTTACATGTATATAACTTGAATAACCAAAACCGCAACGCCGGAATTCTAGGAAACAAACTCAAACCAATCAAACGTGCATCACCATTTTCCCGGTTTCCTGGATATTAATTGTGTAATGTCATAACACGAGTTCACAAGGTAGCTGAAATTCCTTTTAGGCCTGTTAGTTGCCGGAAACTTTTAGTGGCTCGTCACCGCCCACTAAGCAACTTCCGAGAAAATGTTTGGATTTTGACGTTGTAGTCCAGTAAATATTGAAGTTATACCCTACCAAAAGGTCGGGTAGCCCTAAATTTAAGATATGTTATACGGTATGGTTGGTAGATGAAAATTCCAAAATATCCACAACCACGCCCCCTCCACCCCTTTCAAAATACTGGAAAAACCACAAAAAATCGGCACTGTTTTCAGTTTTTTGCCTATAAGTTCTTTCCAAAAAAATTTTACTGAAAATGTGGTATGTAAAGTTGTAGACACTAAAATTTCCTACTAATATGATTTGAAAAGTATTTTTGTACAACTACTACAAACGACGCTATGGAGTTCAAAAAAAGGCTAAAATTTCGTATTTTGTAGATTTTCAGTTTCTTCCCTCTTTACAGCACAATAACTCCTTAACCGTCGAGCTTAAGGTAAAATTCTTTTTAATCAATCTTGTAGATAATTTGATTGGCTACCAATTTCATGCAACTACAGCCGATTCCCTTTTTTAAGTCAAACTCCCCGTCAGTCGAATTTCCCTCTAACAAGAATTTTTTTTGTATACTCCACTCAAATTTCCATACAGTATTCATTTTTCTCTAAGTTGAATCTTTGCCAAACTCTCTCTGACTAGAAATAGTTTTGATATCCCGTGAGAGTTCAACTTAGATGGAGTTGACTGTATTTTCATTTTGTGACCAATACAATCGGGAATCGGATGAGGATTGACAAAGTGTTTTTATATTCAAACGTTTTTACTAACTAACTTCCTTTTCAACCTGTTTTAAGCAGTCCATGAATTGGAGTCCCGTAAAAATTGTATTACTGATTTTACTTACCACCAGAATTGATTTAAGTATAAATAGGAGAATAATTTTGAATGAACAACAAAAACCTGTGTATGTTACCACCAAGTATTATAGGCTGGAGTTATAGCTATTTCACGAGTGCCACCTCGATCATCAGACTCCTTTAGTGGTGCTAAGTCTGGTTATGCCCGTATTAATTGAAAAAAAAACTCTTTGCCGTCATCTGGGAGCGAACCATGAACCTTGCAATTCAGAGGCCGATGTTAAAATTGGTAGCCAATTAAATTATCTACAAGATTGGTTATGAAGAATTTTGCCCTAAGCTCGACGGTTAAGGAGTTATTGTGCTGTAAAGAGGGACAAAACTGAAATTCTTACAAAATACGAAAATTTATCCTTTTTTGGGAGCTCCATAGCGCCGTTTGTAGCGGTTGTACAAAAAAACTTTTTGAATCAAATTTGTAGGAAATTTTACTGTCTACAAATTTAAATACTTCGTTTTTGTGTACAAATTTCCTGGAAAGAATTTATAGGCAAAAAACTGTAAACATTGCCTATTTTTTGTGGTTTTTCCAGGATTTTGAAGGGGGTAGAGGTTGCGTGGTTGTGGAAATTTGGAGTTTTCATCTACCAACCATACCATATAACATATCAAAGATTTAGAACCACCCGACCTTTTTTAGGGTAAACCCGCTTATTTTACTTCTATTTACTGGACTATTTGTGTTTTCTTATATTTTTTGTGTTGCCTTTTTTTGTTTTAATTCATTTCTGATTCGTTGAATGCGTCGTGAATAAAATGTAAATGAAAACTAAAATTTTAATTTATTTAATTTTGGATATTAAATTTATTTTTTCTGTTCAGAGGATTAAGTTTGATTTTGGCTATGTTGCTGTTGCTGTAAATACTTTATGTAATCTAGCTGGCCAATAAGAGGATTAGAAAATTCACAAATCTCAAAATTTATATGTAAGACAAAGTTGGCGGCAGCAAACGTTGCTCAGTAGGTGGGAGCAAGCAACTAAAAGTTGACGACAAAAAGTTCCGCGAGCAACTTCAAGAAACTTAAAGTTGCCGGCAACTTAGCTGCCTAGTGGGTGCTCTCCCATATAACCCAATGTAATTGGATTAGAAGCACCAAAAAGTTGCTGGGGCGAGCAACTTAAAGTAGCTAAGTGCGTGTCAAGCCTTCATTATATGTATTTGTTTTTCTAATATAATTAATGTATGTGCAGTTAAGTAAGGCTTTAAGTTTTACTTTGATTTCAATCAGTAAAGGTTTAAGCAGTCTGCCTTTATTAATTAACTTATATTAAAAAATATGGATATTATGAGTGAAAATTTTTAAGTCAAGAAATTCGTTCTTTTAGTCGCTAAAAGAAAAAGAAAAAAAAAGGAATAGAAAACATAAATAAAAGTTGTAGGCCAAGTTAGAACGGTTGAACATTTTTATTTGAATACAATTAAGAATCAGTCGGGGTTTGGCAAGGACAGAGCAAATTAAGAAACGAGTACTATAAAATCCTTAAAACCGTTATAATTAAGTTTTTCGACTTTAAATTACCTCTGGAACCCATAGGTTTTCTCTGCAGCGGATACGGTGGCTGTGGGACACCCTGTATATGGGTGATTCTACAAATAATAGAATTATCGGTGGCTCCGCTGATATTTTAAACCTGATTTTTATTTATAACTGTAAATCTGATTGATATCTACATGGTCAGACAAAATCATTAAAATCTGATACACTTTCATTACTCAAAAAATTCTTCAAAGTGTCTAATTCTCAGCCCCTGACGTGTCCCCTGCCCGTTTTCGAAGAACAAAATTCTTACAATTCTCTTATTTTAGTTCCAAAACCAAAATGAACCCTCAATTTTTGACGTTAAATAATATACCTCCTTATGATATAAATACATTTTCGGTAGTATTATGTTTTCTTAAAAACAAATGTCATTGAACTTTGTCACACGGATTCCTTATCAGTCCCCTGACACATTGAAACAGGCAAAAATATCGTTAACTTTGAAAACTATTGAAGTTTTAGATCCAGCAGCGTGAAGTATTAAGTCTCGTGAAAATAAAATCATAGTCCAGTAAATAGAGAGGTTTTACCCTACAAAAGGTCGAGTAGTTCTAAAGTTTTGATATGTTATTTGGTATGGTTAGTAGATGAAAATTCCAAAATTCCACAACCACGCCCCCTACGCCCCCTTCAAAATCCTGGAAAAACTACAAAAAATTGGCACTTTTTTCAATTTTTTGCTTATAACTTCTTTACGGTTTATTTTTACGGAAAAAAATATACGGAAACTTTGTAGACAATAAAATTTCCTACAAATATGACCTTGAAAGTATTTTTGTACAACCACTACAATCGGCGCTATGAAGCTACCAAAAAAGGCTAAAATTTCGTATTTTCTAAGATTTTCAGTTTAATCCATCTTTACAGCACAATAACTTCTTAACCGTCAAGTTTAGGGCAACATTTGTCACAATCAATCTTGTAGATAATTTAATTGGCTACCACTTTCATGTAACTACAGTCGACATCCTCTAAACGAAAACCTCCTAAGTCGAATTTCCCTCTAACAAGAATTTTTTCACCATGTTTGTTGTATACTCCTCTCAAATTTCCAAACTTATTTATTTCTCTCTAAATCGAATTTTTGCAAAACTCTCTCTAACTCGAAGATTTCGACTTAGAAGGAGTCGACTGTATTTTCATTTTGTGACCAATACAATCGGGAATCGGGTGAGTTTTGAGAAAGTGCTTTTTATTCGAACGTTTTTACGAACTCACTTTCTTTTCTGTCTGTTTTATACTGTACTGTTGTGTACTGGAGTCCCGTAGAAATATTATTATCGATTTGTCTAACCACCTTAATCGATTAAAGTATACATAGGAGAATCAGAAAACTTGGATAGACATCACGATATTCTGACCCCGGTGTTTTGGTCGCTATTTTTTGGAGGTAGTGCCCAAAATTCCATTAAAAACTAAACCACTATAGGTACTGGTTTTGATGAAATTTATAGACATGACAATTGAAGAGATGAAAAACAATTAACTTCCACCCACTGCCGCTCCCACTTTTTTAAAACATACAATTTTCGGAAAAAAATTATAAAAATTCGGGTGTTGTTCAGATGACCCATGAAGGGCCGAAACCACAAGTGCTCTGGTGATGGCTTACCCTCTGAACCAGAGGTTCGATCTTCTGTATTTTCTTCAACTTGGGATTCAGAAACTCAAAAGGCTGGAGCATTATTTCCCATTCGCACAATCTAGTTTAGCAAAATCGACGTGTTTTGACTTTTTGGACTACATTGTCTTTAAACAGCTCATTGAGCTCACGTTTGTGCCTTCTCTTCCAAAAATCCGTCGAATAATACGAGTATTACTTGCGAAAGAGCTTAGTATAAGTTTTCATTTCTGATTTTCATCTTACCGAGAGTAGGTGTGTCTTGAGCGAAAGAAGAGTGTTGAACCTTTTTTGACAAACGTCGTCTCAACTTGAAGTTCATTGGTCATTTCCAGAATTTTTGATCTTTTACTGGCATTCGTTTTAATGTCCTTCATCCTTCATCATAACTACCTATACAATCGTTATAGTAGTAATCTACGTCTGTGGGAAAGAACAGGGCAATTACAGAGAAGGTGAGGAATCGATTCTTCCTCCTCCTCGTCCATACAGCTTCTGTAAAAATCATTTAAAAGTACGCCAAGCCGCATTGCGTGCCTGCCTATTAAACAGTGCCCCGTTATGACACCTACAATAGAGCTGATGTGCAGTCTGCTTAGAGATTTTAAACACTTGGAGTGCCTTAAGTCAAGGTTTGGCCAAATTCGTTTTTCGCCAAACAAGTAGTGATGTTGTCCCACCTAATGTTTGTTCTCTCCAAAGCATCTTGCTTCAGCAAAAGTTTACACGTAGCGATGGGTATACCAATATTTAGCTTTTCAAATAAAATGGGTGGTAATCCACTTCTAGCGAGCTCATCAGCTTTACAATAACCTGGAATGTCACTATGACCCGGCACCCAACAGAGGTGAATATTAAACTGTTCCGCCATCTCCAAAAGAAAAGATCGACAGTTAAGGGCTGTTCTAGAGTTTGAAAAGACCGAGTCCAGGGATTTAATAGCAGAGAAGATGCGGATATCCGAGGTTGATATTACGTTTTCTTTGCGCCAAGATAGTACTTCTTTCATCGCTAGAAGTTCTGCCTGATGGAATACGCTACAGTGATTAGGAAGACAGAATGAGAGACTAAAATTTAGTCTATCAGAGTATACACACCTCAACAACCCCATTGTCGGTCTTCGATCCGTCGGTGTAGAAGTGAATCGATTGATCTTCTAAGAATTCCACATCCTCCTAGGTGGATCTGGAAAGGTATGGTTACTTTAAAGTTTTTATCGAAATTCAGTAGTGGTACTGTGTAGTCAATGTAAACCAATTGTAATGGTCACAAAATGAAAATACAGTCGACTCCCTCTAAGCTCAATTTTCACGGGATATCAAAACTATTTCAAGTTAAAGAGTTTTGCAAACAGTTGATTTAGAGGGAAATAAATAAGTTTGGAAATTTGAGAGGATTATACAACAAACATGGTGAAAAAATTCTTGTTAGAGGGAAATTCGACCTAGGGGGAGTTTTACTCAGAGAGCGTCGACTGTAGCTACATGAAATTGGTAGCCAATTAAATTATCTACAAGATCGATTATGTCTAATTTTGCCCTAAACTTGACGGTTAAGGAGTTATTGTGCTGTAAAGAGGGAATAAACTGAAAATCTTAGAAAATACGAAATTTTAGCCTTTTTTGGTAGTTCCATAGCGCCGATTGTAGTGGTTGTACAAAAATACTTTCAAGGTCATATTTGTAGGAAATTTTATTGTCTACAAAGTTTTTAAGCAAAAAACTGGAAAAAGTGCCAATTTTTTGTAGTTTTTCCAGGATTTTGAAGGGGGCGTGGTTGTGGAATTTTGGAATTTTCATCTACTAACCATACCATATAACATATCAAAAATTTAGAACTACCCGACCTTTTGTAGGGTAACCCTCCTATTTTTACCTCTATTTACTGGACTATCATATCCATATCTTATGTAGGTCCGTTTGTTATTACATTTGCGTGAAGAAGGCATTTGTGCGGGAGATAATGGAATGTCCATTCAGTTTCTCAGTACCCTGATGAATATTTACAGGAACATTTTTTATATAAGTAGGCATATTTTTTTAAATTATATTATAGGCTAAGTAAAACCCTAATGGTATATTCTTTTTTTATTTTTTCGTGCAATGCGTTACTATGTTTTTGGCCCAAAAACTATGAAAACACTCAGTTCCCTGGCTCCAGTCCCCTTGCACTTTAATGACTGATTTTCTGTGTGGAGGCCTCAGAAAGGTTCAGTAAAGCTACTTTTCTTTAAAAATTATTGTAAAATAAAAAGCACGACTCGGTTGCACGAACTTTGCTCCATTTTTCAAGTTGCTTGGAAATTTAATGATAAGCTGTGCAGAGTGTTTTGCGTAAAATGCATAGAATCGCTACAGGGCACAGGTTGGATCGAAACAAGGAAAAAAAATGTGTGAGAGGGGCGTGTAGTATCTCGACGAGGGGTCGATTTTCTTAAAAATTTACCTTAAATGGGACAATATTTATAAAAATTTTCAGTTCCCAGGAACACCTAACAATCCACGATGATAGAGAATACGAAAAAAGTGGGTGGCACAATTTTGTCTGTCTGTCTCTACCTCGACCTATAGCCTACACCAGTGAAGCCATTTTCTTAAAACTTTGAACTTAGTATTTTTTTGTGCTTCGTTAGAGGGAAAATTGAAATTTTTTGTTATGCTTCAAAAATGACAGTTCTAGCGATATAACCGTTGGGGAAAAGCTTATTTATCTCAAAAACGGCTGTAAAGATTTTGATAAAAATAAAAATTAGCATATCGTCGGTTCAAATGTAAAACTCACACACTAACATATTACACTTTTGAAGGAAATTAGATTGAAACCTACTTTTTGAAGTTGAAAAGTTACGTTCCGAAAGTTTTTAAAATTAAGTTCCCGGGCATACCTTTCAATGTCATTATAAAAACCGTGCAAAATGAGATTTTTTGGGTTAAAAAAATTTATTTCATTCTCATTTTCTTGAACATCTTTTTTCTGCACTTAGTGAGTCTTACCTTTGGACCGACGATATTATTGTTGTTGGTATAAGGTACTTTTCGGTGAACAAATTTTAACTACAAACTGTTTTTAACGGTATCTCCCATATTACGGTACAGCTCTTAAGATATTTATATGTATTCAGTATTCACTTAGTTTAAAGATCACTATATTTGTTAATTTATTATTTATCATATCTTTAATTCATTGATTAACTTGTTTCATAATTTTCTGAATAAATAGAACTTTTTATGCATATGAAGTCAGCAGGAAGTTTTAGGAAATTACGATAAAAAAGTATCCTATCATTAGTTGCTACTTAATTGCGAGTAATTTACGCGAACAAAAATTAATTGCTTTTATGGTTTCCGAGAAAATAGGTGTCCTGCTAACTTCATATGAACTTAGAAGAACAAATTTCTCAAAAATGAAGATAATCGAGCTGACAAAATTTAGTTGCTGAGAATTAATTGCGAATTAGTAGCGCAAAAAAAATGTAATTGCATTTTTTTGGAAACCAAAAACGCAGTGTTTTTAACCGTTACAAAATTTGTGTGTGTTTTTTTTTGGAAGAATAAAGTAGTAAGAATATCAATCAGATGCAATAACTGGCCCCAACTCAACACCACCAAAAATGCAGATACGTTTTTCCTCTAACAAGGCAGTATTACTGTGTATTACTGTCAGCAGGACAAGAAAAGAGTTATCACTTACCTTACTTTAAATCCCGAAATGGTGGGTAAAAAGACCAAGAACAAAATGGAAATCAACTGTCTTAGAAGAAGCAGAATCCCAGAGAAAGACGTGGCCACAGTTAAAATACCTAGCTGCAGACCACGAAGGATAGAGACGTTTTGTTGACGCCCTATGCCCCAGCCAGGGTTACAGGACACTATGATGATGATTCATCAAGATCAAGAATTAAAAGGGTACACACAAACATTTCGGTATGCTCCCGAAAAATGGCAACTCTCTGCACCAAAGTTGCTTCTACTACGCAACAACTTTACTTTTAAACATCAACCGTTGTTTTTGGTAGCCTGATGGACAACTTTTTTCATGCATAAAATATTAATAACTATCAAAAAAGGGAAAATCCTACCCTTTGACACAAAAATAGTATATTTCTGAAAAGTAGAAACACTGACATTTTAATTGAGGGTGTTTCTCTTTAACACCAATCTTTCAACTCATCAACTGTTATTTGTCCAACACACGTGTGGCGCTTGGAGACGTTTCCGGAAAAAGGAATGTTTTCAAAAAGTGGCAACATTGACATTTTAACCGAAGATGCGTCTGCTCAACGCCTAATTTTGAAGATATCAATTGTTATTTTCCAGCATGCGTCTGGTACATGGAGGTGTTTTCGCAACTTTTTGCATGTTCAAAATATTTAAAATTATTAAAAAAGGGAAGGTTCCACCCGTTGACATAAAAAAGTATGCTCCTGAAAAGTGGAAATACTTTAATTTTACCCAAAGGTACGCCTATTCAACAACTTTCTTTTAAGATATCAATTCTTATTCTGATCGTGGAAATTTTTAATTTTATTATTTTCCAGACATTGGGTTCCCTTTTTGAAAATAGCGTCCAGGCGACAGGATCCCAACAATGACTCCAATGCCAATGGCACCGTTAGCATGTCAAAAATAAATTACAAATATAAAAATAAGGTACCCTCTGGTTTCCTGACTGGACTACAGATTTGGTTCCTTTTTTTCAAAATGGCGCCCAAGTGACAGTAGTACAAAAATCACTCCCAAGCTGAAAAGATCTTAAATGAAAACACATAGGTACTTTTTATTAAGTTTTAATTTAAATTTTAGTGCAATATTAAATTAAATAAAACAAGATAAATTACTGTGGATAAATGCACCTACTGAAATTTAACTATGTATGTTTAAATATTGATGAATAGAGTCTGTAGGAGTCTAAAAATTCTGAATAAAATAAAAATTAAATTAAATTAACAAGCATAAATGTATCAGTTACAAAAAATATAATTCTCTTTCAATATCAACAGTATTGAAGCAGATAATGTTTCATTTCCATGTTAAATGAATGATAGGGGTATCATATTAAAATTTAATCATTCAATATTATAGTAATTATATTTGTCTTTGACCACCAAAACACCAACCAATGACAAATTTCCTAGAAACTTCGTTCGATGGACGAAACTCGAATTTATTCATTGAGTTTAAATGGGAAACTTTTACTTATGCACATGCACAATTACCATTTTGATTGCTCTCCTTAAGTGACAAAATTTATCATTGAAGAGTGAACGTGGACTTCTCCAGGAAATCTAATCAAAAACGTTAATGTAAACAGTTTTGATGGTTTTAATTCGTGTCAGTGAATTCCAAAAAAAAACTTTTGGTTTTTAAATGTAATTAACAGGTTTCGACTTTCGACGACTACGAAAAGAGAATATAAGGTCAAATAGGAGATACATGATGTCCATTGATTTTAAATGTTGAAATTTGCAATGACGGCAAATAAAGCAAAGTAGAGAACTTGTGTTGTACGGCTATGATACTTGAACCTTGAAGTATATATGAAATTAGTCTCAACAGTGAACCAATTTGAAAATAAGAAAGAGAATTGGAGACAAGATGGAACCCTGTGGCACACCAGCATTTCTTTTATGAGTGTCAAGCTTGTAAACATCTAATGTAACTTGTATTAAACGATCCGAAAGGTTATATTTCAAGTCCAATGAAGAGGAAATTGGTCAAACTAAATGCACATGCTTTTGATAAAAATGCTTTGGGTTTATCAGTCTCTGTACAGACAAAGTTTATTTTTTCAGGTGGAGAAACGCTGGGATTTTGTGTTGCACGTTTTCTCGATGTGAGGATTTCTCGATTAAGTAACAGAATATAGTCACTGGCTAGTAAGTTGTTTTTTCTTTTGAGAATGTGTCCAACACATCTAGGGCTAGGTTGCTAATTGGTTTCATATATGATCCACCCCAATGCAGGTTTTAATGCTTATTAGCAATTGCACCGAACCCACTAGCATTTTAATTAGCCAACACAATATTTGTTCCTTCGGTTTCTTTCTTTTTCCTCCGTAGTTCGAAGTAGTTGGAATATAGTTGGAGTTAAAATAGTGTTTTCCTTGAGGTGACTCTCAGGGTAGTCATGTTGAACCTCTACTATTTTAGAGTTAGAAACCAATTAAAAAGAATATAGTTTTATGTAAAGCCTTTCCTTTTAAATTATCATTTTTATAACTACTTTTTTTCAAAAATTAGATGTGAACTTACGTTTAATAAAGTGGACAAACGTTAAGAAGCTATAATTTATTTCTCTTCTTTGAAAATATTTAACCGTGACAAATTACCATACGGAGAGCTCGATTCAATGACGCGAAATGAACCAGAGAAAAATAAAAGAGTTAATTTTTGTTGAAAATTCGCTTACCCTTATAAAACTGTCAAACACAAATGTGTTTGCTTTACATTCCCCTTTCGACAAAACTCAAATAAAATTTATTGTCAAAGTTAAGTGACAAAAAACCATATCACCAACACGTAGCAGAGCTAACAAAAAAATTCTTGCTTTCCAACAAGAATTTTTTGTTTGTCATTTTTGTTCTTCCAAGTTTCTTTCAGCTTAAGGACTTATGTATGTAGTACAATCTAACAAACGTTGTTCATGTTCAGCCATATGTGATGGCAGTAAAATATTGAATCCAAAAGAATTGGGTGCGGTAGTGTTTGCAAGAAGGATGTCATGAAGATTAACTTCCTATTTGTAGATTTATTACAACATTTCAAACACAAAGAAGTGATGAAAATTTAAAGCCTTTTGGCGAATGAATGTGCTAAACCATTTTGTATGTGTGAAAATTAATAATATTGAAGGCAAATACAACTCTTCCCTTCTTGTTATATGAATCTTATAATAAAAAGACAGAGGAAAGAATAAATAAAGGAAAGTCAATGGAGAAGAGGTTTAAGACAGGATAAGGTGTGTCAGGTGAGAAAATATTTGGTGGCGGTGGTGGTAATACACGATGAAAATGCTTAAAATATCAAAAATTGTATACATTAAACCATGGATGTAGAAAAAAAACGCATGATTTTTTGTAAATAATTTTTGTATATCAAAACATAAAAACTAAATTTTTTGAATTTTTTTAAAAGCGTAAAATCTTTTTGCTTGAAAAATGAGTATTTCAAAACCAGGCTCATTATTTTCTTAAATTTAAATTTCTCTTTGCATAGCAGTTAGAATTACCTTCTGACTCGTTGTGTGACATCATCAGTTTTAAAAAGTTCTGATTCCTGGCTTCATGGACTTCCTTGGCCGAGTAGGTACCTATTTTAAAACTTGGCCTTTAGAAAACTGTCCCAACGATATTCCTAACACTTTGCTCTCTTTGCATGCAATCACTGATGATTTGGACAATAAGGCTTGTTTCACACACACTCGGTTTCATTCGGTTCGGTCTGTATTCGGTTCATTTTCGGTCGGACCTGATAAGTGTGAACCGATGAAAACGGCAAGAATAAAAACCTAATAGAAATCGAATAGCACTGAACGTCCCCTCGACACGAATCGGTTTCATTCGGTTTCAAAACTGCTAGTAGACCGAGAGCCCACAGCAGATTTTGGGTGTGATCGATAGCAAAAAAAAAAAGATCTCTGATTCCGTGATATGGGATCCGCGGGGCTTATCTAGGGAGGGGTGAAAACCGATTTCGGCTAACACGATTATTCTCGAAGTTGCATTCATATTTTTTTTTTCGATGCACTGTTTCTCGCAAAGGCCAAAGCATATAGACTTTTAAATCATTAATATTCTTGTAAATTTTCAAATTAATTCATCGAACCGTTTTTCCTCACCAAAACTTCAAAGTCTTACAAACCAGGTAAAGGAACAAATTGTGTTGTTCCTAAACAATGCGTAGTCGTCATCACAATGACAAGAAAACCGCAATTCCAGTGGATTTTTTTTACAGTTTTGCATTAGTTAGATACTTTTTTGGATTGGGATGAAATAAAAAGTACATTCAACAAAAAAAAAAAAATTTATTTAAAAAATTTTTCAAAACAAAAAAACTTGATTTAAAATTTTTTTTTTTTTTTGGAAAAATGTATTTTTTATTTCATTTCAATTCAAAAAAGTATCTAACTAACGCAAAACGGTTTTCTTGTCATTGTGATGACGACTACGCATTGTTTAGGAACAACACAATTTGCTCCTTTACCTGGTTTGTAAGACTTTGAAGTTTTGGTAAGGAAAAACGGTTCGATGAATTAATTTGAAAATTTTCAAGAATATTAATGATTTAAAAGTCTATAAATTTGCATACCAACGCAAGCCATGCAATCAATATTTGCAAACAAAAAAAAGATTTACGAAAAGACCACAAAACGTCGGTTGTTAGTACTTTTTTTAAACTAACGGTGAATGGTAAGAAAAAATAATTTCTACAAAATCTTAAAAAAATCTTGTAAAACGCTTTTTCAAGTTTCCAAAACTGTCTTTGAGTTTCTTATAACGTCATTATTTGTTGAGATATTGGTAATCAAGGCTAAAAGTATCTTTTTTCATTCAAAGTCAGATAAACCATGTCAAAAAAAATCGTACGACAACAACGAAAAAACTGAATTAAAGCTGAATAAACAAGGTATCTGGTCATGACATTTAATTGACTCAAAAAAATTTACCCATAGAAATGAAGACCTTCAAACAAAATTTAAAAATAATAATTTTGTTAACTCGTCTCATTTTTTGCAATAACGCAATAACGGTAGTTCAAAAAAAAAATTTTGCAAGCAAATCTCGAAACAAAAACATAAAGCTGTAAAATGCTTTTTATTTCAACTCAATAAGACCACTCGTTACAAAGATACAGCTCTTCAAAAAACGCTAAAAAAATTGAAAAAAATGTGTTCCTTTAATTTTGTTGACTAGTGTATATGAAGCACTTCGGATTGTTTTAACGATGAAAATTTGTAGAGCGTTGGGGTTTGACGTGCATACAAAGATAAAAGTAAAAAATGTATGATTTTCAGCTCAAGGGGCATGGCATATACTTACTTTTTAAAAATTGCTATCAATTATATAATGTGCTTTCGATTGTTGTAGAACAATGAAAATTGGTAGAACGGTATGACTTGATGAGCATACAAAGAGAAAATTAAAAAATTGAGATTTTCCATTCAAGGGGCGTGGCATTCACATCCCACTCTCTCAGAGTTCCTTTTATTTATATGAAGCACTCTCGGTTGTCGTAGAGTTATTTAGGTTTGTAGAGCGGTATAGGACCTGATTTTCACCTAGCAAAATAAAATCTTTGCAAAAAGGAGTGAAATCACAACAAAAACATAAATGTTAAAAAAAGAGCAAAGTTCTTACATGTACAAGAAACCTCTGCGTAAAAGTCAGCCAAAAAAAGTAATGAGATCTAAAATATATGCCAAGTTTTAAGTTCATCAAGCTTTATATTAAATAAATATATTAATTAGAGTACTGTCGAAACAACTGGAAATTATGACAGAAATTGGTATTTAATGATGACTGATCAAAATTTGGTGGATTTACTTGGCAAGTTTTCTCTTAATTACTTTACTTAATCACAAATTTATAGTATGAAAACTTGACCAGTGAACCCACCAAATTTTAATCAGTCATCATTAAATACCAATTTCTGTCATTATTGGCTCAACCAAAAGAAGTTTTTAAATTTTAAGAAATGTTATACCTCTGTTATTTTAGTTTTAGTTTTAGTTTTTATGAAAGAGATTTAATGTATTAAACAATATAACATAATAAATAGGAATGATTTTATGTAAAGTATGTGGCCCTAGCTTTCGTCAAATGGCCCCCAAAAAATTTGGAAAAGGCCCTTACTGCTTTTTTCTTCGCGGAAACACTGCCTGCTTCAGCTAAGAAGATTCGTTGTCAGAAAGGGTAAGTCCAGAACAATTTATTCTGATAACTCCAAGACCTATCTGTAAATGTGTCTCAAAAGAGTGTTGAACGATATAGTGGGCTTGGAGTTGGTACAAGGATTCTCAAGTGAGGACATACGATGGAATAATCTGTAACTACCTGCTATTCAAAGTCTTTAAACTTACACAAATTATGAATAATGCTGAACCTAATAAAATGAGTCTCTTTTCCAACAACTGGTTTTGGTGGATCAAGCATGAACTGATAGTAGGTAATATCAGTTTAACTTTTTTAATAACATCTACTTCTAACCTTATAATATGTGCAGTGTATTTATAGATAAATGGAGTTAGACAATTATCTTTCTCACTCCTTTTTTGAATATTGTGTTCATATGCAAAAAAATACAAGGATTTTCCTATTGTAGTACATGTGTCAATCTTTTGGAAAAATACCATTGTTCAATTTTCAATATGTGGGTAGCTATCCCCATAAAAACTAAGGAATCTTTCTAGGTAAAATGTGCATACATCGTCATCGATTGTCATAGTGATTTATTCAACACATTTTTTTTTTATATATGAATTCTTTTTCCTTTAGATTTCTTTATAATTCCTTTTATTTCTAAGAATTTATTGAAGTGAATCCTTTTATTCTAAGTATAGAGACACTTTTTTCTATTCCAGGAATATTACTTTAAGCGAATCCTTGTGTCTCTTCTGCTTCAAAAGTTACTTATATGTAGTTGCAGTTTGATTTAACATTGAAGCAAATAACAAAACTCGAGTAGTTGTATCGTCGTCGTTCAATGAAAACTCCCTGAGTCCATTTTATTTTTGTAATATTGAGACATCTGTACTTTGGATTTTAAGTGACCAGAATGATGATTTAGAGAGCTCTTCCTATAGAAATAGACCAACATAAGATTTTGAGACCTTTTACAGAACAATTTTTTTATATTTTATTAAATATGTCTTTTGTCTTGTTTACGAGAAGTTTCTTGGTTGCAAAAAAACGGACTTAATAGTACGGGAGGCAGCGTTAATTTTTAGTAAGTCATTTTACCCCGAATGGTTCCTACTGTATGTGAAAGATTACAATCGAACAATCAAAAAAATGCAAGTCAGTCGCCGCGCCCGCGGTGGGTCTAGGAGTGATGGGGTCTTGAAGTTGTAAAAAAAAATTTGTTTTCAAGTCATTTCATACCGTTCCAAAATTTGTGGGATAGTTGTTCAGATAATACTGAATCAAAAAACAATCGTCAGCTGCATGGGAGGCGGGGGATTATACGTCAGTCGGGGGCATGAACTGGTAATTTTTTTCAAAAAATAAAGTCATTTTATACCTTATGAAATTTACGGAGCTGAATATTGATGTTTTATAAATAATGAAAACAGCCGTCAGCTGTTTGGCTAACGGGGGAAAGACCGTCAGTCGGCGTCTTAAACATTCTTCGCCTTTAGCAGCTCTGTGCATTTCACAATCACTGTAAAATATAAAGTAACGACCTTTACCTCCACAAACATTCAACTGATACCAGTTTTTATAAAAAGTTCGTTCCGGAAACCGAAACCATTGATGGATACAGGGGTTCATAGAAATCATAACCCTCCCTTCCTGAGACTTTACCGAGTTATAAACGCATTTAAAATATGTATATGAAATCAATTATTTTGATTTCACCACAACAAATTAATTAGGTACATTTTTATTTCGGTTGTCAATAAACCATTATTTGTATAATATTTTAAGAGATAAAACCCGAACGTTCGAACGAAAAAAACGCATAGTTTACTAGTTAACGAAAAAAAAGTCGTACCTAATTATTTTCCTCCAGAGAAATACGAATAATTTTCTTTTGTGGATAAAGTTGCAAGCAACAATAGCGGTTTTTGTTCAGTTTATTTTACTTAACAATAAATTTTTAATTTGTTTTAAAAAATATAGTCCAGTCAACGAAGGAAAAATAAATCATGCTCTCTCGGTTATTATTTTATGTCATAAGAGTGACCCCAGGTATAACACACTAAAAGTCCCCTTCTCAGGGCCGCGAGCTTAAGGAAGGAGTTGAGTTGGGGTTAAAAGTAGTTTTTCGTGAATATTTTCAAAACTTAGTGTATTAGCGGAAAAGTTTACACTACGAATTGAAAGACGATTAAATTTCCTAAAAAAAAAGCTTTATTCAAATTTTCGGTAAGAGCGGGATTATGAAAGGTACGAGGCGTAGAAATGTCAAACATTTGAAAAACAATGTTACTGTCTTATATTAATGTAGGGTTAAAGGTCTAAGTGAGAAATTTTATAAGAAATATACAATAAAAACAATACAAAAAACATTTCAATTAAATAGTCCAGTAACCTTGTAGTTTCATAGAACTGAGACCTTGCGTCAGTTCCGGTAGCTCTGAATTTTTGCTGAGTTGTTTATGATGTTGGCCTCAAGCACCAAACGCAATATTGGTAAAAATCCAAATAAAAACACGATTTTCTCACGGTTTTTAAAATTATTGGCCATTTTAACCATTACGCCTTAATTTCCGAATAAAAAATTGCTCTAGGATTTCAACCTTATCTACTAAATTCTCTTCAATTTTAGTTCAAAACTGTTTTCGTAGACACAACAGTTTCCAAGGGACCACTTTTCATAATATAGCAATACAAATTTAAAACAACAGTATATTAAACAGTATAATAACAAAAACATGGTCTTTGACATATGCTGCATCAAAGCAATGGGGCTTGTAGATTGGGCCTAAAGAAGAAAACAACTGCTCTATTGCTTTGATACAGCATATGTCAAAGACCATGTTTTTTTCATTATACTGTTTAATATACATTGGACGCCTAATATACCGAATACCCGATATAGCGAATTTGCGATATAACGAACGCATAAATAAATTGACATAAAATGTAAAATGTTTAAAATGGGATATGTTTATGCCACTCAATGTAACACCGTTGATACAAGTTTTTTTCTTTTATTTCATAATCCCAGTTGTATATTTGAAACAGAAAAAATGTAACTGATGTTGTTGTAAGTTTTAGTTGTATGATGTAGTTGGTGAGGTTTTTAGCGCTGAAATAGGCCCCAGAATGCTATCCACGTAACAAAGCTCCATTACCGCAATAACTTGCTCAGTGACATAATATGCGTTTTTCTTTTTACTTGCGATTATAGGTACTATAAGGCAAGTTTTGGATTCGTGCAAAAAAAAAATTGAGATAACAATCAAACATGATAATACGATGATAGAGAACACCAAAAAAGTGGGTGGCACAATTCTGTCTATCTGTCTGTCTGTTCATCTATAGCCTAAACGGCTGGATCGATTTTCTTCAAACTTGGTACATAGTGGTTTTTGGTGATTATGCCCACACGTTTTTTTCATTTTTTTTAGAAGCAAAAATAACGGTACCTGCCATACAATTTTACATAATCGTAAGATTCTCAAAAACGGCTCCAAAACTTTTCTTTAAAAAAAATCATAAATTTATTTTAGTAAAGGCTTTCTTCGGGTGGAAAACCATTTTTCAAAAATGGTTATCAATGGTACCTCCCAAAGCACCATTTTTTTGATTTTTGATTTTCTTCAAAACAGTACGACCGATTTGAATTATTTTTTTATACAGAAGCTTCCAATAAATATAAATAGTTTTGTGTACCAAAATTTTTGAAAAAAATATTTTTTGGATTTTTAAAAAAATGTTTCAAATTTTTTTTTGGAAAATCAAATATTTCGAAAACGACATGATCGATTTTTTGAAACTCGATATTTAAGACTTTTTTAGTAATCTCTAAAATATTTTCAAAAAAAATTTTACATTTATGAAAAAATAACGGTACCTTCCATACAAAAGTTAAAAAACCGCAAAGGAAAATATTTGTTTGCTTAAAAATGACTCCCACGATTTTGATTATACTTTTTTCATATACTTAAATTAGTATGATCTACTACCAAAAATTATAAAGTTGTACACTTAGCAACTATTAATAGTACCTGTCATAGAACGTATTTTTTTTGTTTTGAATTTTCTCGTTATCGGCTTAACGGATTTAGATGAATTTTTTATGTACAAAATTCAGATAAGATCAAATAATATTGCTTATCAAAATTTTCAAAAAAAAAGTTTTTGGATTTTTAAAAAAAGTTTCAAATTTTTTTTTATTTAATTTGATATCTCAAAAACAGGTTTATAATTTTTTTTCAAATTTTGTTTTTATATACACATAAATATATACTTTAGATTTGCATACCAAAATTTGTTCTTAAAAACGTTTTAAGAATTTTATATATAAAAATTAATTTTTTTAAAAGCCGCTCCAACGATTTTAAATTTTTTTGTCCCATACAATCATATTCAATCAAGAATTAAGATGACATTCTTTTTTTCCTCATCAAACTGTCAAAAGAGTTGTTTTATTCAATTTAAATATCGTATTTCTCTACATTTTTCTCATAGTTTCCATGTTTTTATATACAATTTTCACCCACAGTGTCTTGAACATAAGAGCAAGTACGTGCGACCCAGTCTTGCATTTTATTTTTTAGGAAATTTAATTGTCTTTCATTTCGTAGTGTAAACTTTTCCGCTAATACACTAAGTTTTAAAAATATTCACGAAAAACTACTTTTATCCCCAACTCAACTCCTACCTTAAGCTCGCGGCCCTGATGAGAAGGGGACTTTTAGTGTGTTATACCTGGGATCACTCTTATGACATAAAATAATAACCGAGAGAGCATGATTTATTTTTCCTTCGTTGACTGGACTATATTTTTTAAAACAAATTAAAAATTTATTGTTAAGTAAAATAAACTGAACAAAAACCGCTATTGTTGCTTGCAACTTTATCCACAAAAGAAAATTATTCGTATTTCTCTGGAGGAAAATAATTAGGTACGACTTTTTTTTCGTTAACTAGTAAACTATGCGTTTTTTTCGTTCGAACGTTCGGGTTTTATCTCTTAAAATATTATACAAATAATGGTTTATTGACAACCGAAATAAAAATGTACCTAATTAATTTGTTGTGGTGAAATCAAAATAATTGATTTCATATCATCATCATCGTGTCCTGTAACCCCGGCTGGGGCATAGGGCGTCAACAAAACGTCTCCATCCTTCACGGTCTGCTGCAAGGTACTTTAGCTGTGGCCACGTCTTTCTCTGGGATTCTGCTTCCGCTAAGACAGTTGATTTCCATGTTGTTCTTGGTCTTCCAACCCGCCGTGCACCCTGAGGATTCCATTCAAAGGACTGCTTTGCAATTTCATTGTTTGGTTTCCTCAGTGTGTGACCAATCCAACGCCATTTACGCTTTCTTATGTCGACGTCCAGCCGCTCTTGACTTGTCCTGCGCCACAATTCCTCATTTGATATTATTTGTGGCCAGCGAATCTTTAGGATATGGCGAAGACAGCGATTCACAAAAGCCTGCAATTTCTTCGAAATGATTGACGTGACTTTCCAGGTTTCACAAGCATATAACAGCACGGATTTGACATTGGATTCGAAGAATCTCAACTTAGTGCGTAAGGAGATTTGACTTGATTTCCAGATTGGGGACAGAGTACCGAAGGCAGCACGAGCTTTATTTATTCTACTTTTAACGTCCAGATCCGTACCACCGTTTGCAGAGACAATACTGCCAAGGTAGTTGAACTGTTCCACTACTTCAACTGGCGTCTCCTGTAGAATAATACGCTGCTGTGTGGAGCGGCCTGTGAGCATTATTTTTGTCTTTTTGCTGTTTATTCTTAGACCACTCGACTCTCCCTTCACTTGCAGTGTTTGGCACATCCCGTTCAGCCCACTGATGTTATTTGCCAGTAGACATATGTCATCGGCATAGTCTAAATGACTGAGCCTTTCGAACGGTCTCCATTGAATGCCCTGTCGCTCTGCTGTACCTACACTGGCCGTCAATACGTCGTCCATCGCCAGCAGGAAGAGAATTGGCGATAGAACATCCCCTTGTCTCACACCCTGTTGCACTGCAAAGGAGTCGGATAGCTGCCCGTTGTGCAAAACAAAACACCTTGCGTTGTTGTAGGACTCTTTAATAATGGCAACTATTTTTGGTGGAATTCCTCTACCAAGCAACGATCTCCATATACATTCTCGGTTAACTCGATCAAAGGCTTTCTCAAAATCCACGAACATGAGGTAAAGCGGTGATTGAAATTCCATCGACTGCTCGAGGACGATACGCAGGGTGTTGATATGGTCGACACACGATCGACCACTGCGGAAGCCAGCTTGATGCCTCTTGAGTGTAGACTCGATTCTCTCCTTTATTCGCTCGAGAATGATGGTTGCCATTAGTTTTGGGAAAACGGACAAAACGGTGATACCACGCCAATTGTTGCAATTCTTTAAGTCACCTTTCTTTGGCAACTTAACAATCACACCATCCTTCCAATCCCTGGGATAGCTTTCGTTTTCCCAAATGTTTTTTATCAACGGATGTAAAATACTAGCCGCTGTTACGGGATCGGCTTTCAGGAATTCAGCTGGTATTCCGTCCAGTCCAGCTGCCTTGTTGTTTTTGAGGAGATTTATTGATGTCTGGATTTCCGATTCTGACGGGGGTTCGATGTCAATACCCCTATAGGACCTGCGCATCTCGTTTAGTTGGGGCACTTCAGCACTCTGCTCAACTGAATCCTCATTTAGCAGGGCACAAAAATGGTCCTTCCATCTACGAAGCTGATCCTCAATTGATACCAAAAGTGTGCCATCCACATCCATTACAGGATGATTGGTGTTGCTTTTTTTCCCGATAACATCTTTGGCTATTTGGTACAATTCCCGGATATCTCCTCTTCTGGCAGCGATTTCCGCATTATCTGCGAGTCCATCTACCTTCACCCTCTTGTCACGTCTCACACAGCGATAGACCATCTTATGTGCAATGCGGTACTCTCTTCGCAAGTCAGCCTTTCGTTGAACATCTGCTTCAGCATTTATTTGGATTTTCAACGATTTGCGAAGTTCGATCTTATCCCAGGTGTCTTGGGATATCCAAGAGTCTCTACGTCTCGTTCGCTTGGGTACAGTTTCGGATCCAGCCTCCATAAAAACACTTTTAATTTCACCCCACATCTCATCAATTGTTGAATTCTGGATTCCGTTTAATGACGAGGCTCTGTCGTTAAGGGTGGTGACATAGTTTCGACATATGTTGGGGTCATTTAAAGCATTCGTAATGAATTTTGAGCTCCTTGCTGCATCCTGCGCTGGTTTTTGTACGGCAGCGGTTCGTAGTTTGAGACTCATCAGAACCAAATGGTGGTCGCTTCCCACATCGGCATTTCTTATACTCCGGACATCACACATAGACTTCCTCCATCGCTGCTGAATCATGATATGATCAATTTGGTTTTCGGTTTGACCATCCGGATGCACCCAGGTAATTGTTAAGTAATAAAAGTAAATATGTATCTAGGTCAAAAGAACGCACTTTATAGCAATTGGCAATATTAACATGATTGATTATGAAAGCCACACGAGCCACGATAATATAGCCAAGTTGCACAACGTGTGTACAATTGCCCTAGATTACCGATTATTGTTAATTTGTAAATTTATATTAATAAAAGGCAGAGTGTACTGCAACCCATCAACCAAAACGGTCGTTATTACTTTAACATTTTGGCGCAGCCGGAAAAGAATAAACAAAACAAAACGAAACAAAAGTGTCTCCCAATAAGATATAATCTTTGTAAATTAAAAAAAAAAAAACAACAAAGACAAGCAATATTGGTGCGGTAAAAAAAAATATTAATAAAATAAAAGAAAAAAAAAACAGTGATACGACCGTTGAAGCAGTGAAGTGGTTAATAAAGAACAAATGCCAAAAGGTGAAAAATATACAAGCATCCCACGTCTTCCCGTTCAACCAGGCTTGCGAAGGTTTTTAGAGAAAATAGACTCCTTTTCTATCGAAAACTCGAGCCCCAGCTTTTCTGAAGAAGAAAATACATCAGACCAGCTTACAGGAGCTTCCAAAGAAGTAAGCCAAGAACGTGAAGGAGAACAACAGCAGGGGCAACAACATCACCAAGAGCAACAGTACATTCCACATCAAGAGCAACACCAACAGCAAGAGCAACAACACATTCAACATCAAGAGCAACAGCAGGAAAAACACCAACAGCAAGAGCAACAACACACTCATCATCAAGAGCAACAGCAACAGCAAGATCATCAAGACCAGGTTCAAGACGAAGCAGAAAAAGCACTTACAACACAAGTAAAGCTTCGCCGAGGAAGAAAATATATTCGACCACAATCAGCAAACAGGTACGTCAGAAAAAATAAAATAGTAAAATCTAAAATCAAAAAGAAAACAGAAAAAATGAATCATCAAAACATTCATTCAATTATATTTAATATGATACCGTTGTTTTCGGCAGACGCTTGCGGAAGTATAACTTCTGAACTGGCAACATTTGTTTCTTGTTGCACATGTGCAGAAAATTCATTAGCGACAAAAGAGGAAAAAGATCTTTTTTTAAAATTAATTCCTTTAAGGCTCCGTGGTAGGGCACTTGAGTTTGTTCAAGATGCTAGCTTCTCTTCCCTTGAAGAACTGATCACCCTATTAAAAAATAAATTTTTGGATAGCAAAGCCTACGTTGTCCTAACTAATGAGTTACGTTCAATGTACCAGCTACCGGGGGAAACTCTAATGAATTATTTAGGTAGAGTCAAATCTTCTTTAAATAGATGCAAATCTAAGGCTTTGGAACAGTACCCTGAAGGGATAGATATTCTTACAAAAGAACTAAACGAAATGGCCTTGCACACATTCAAAGTGGGAATTATAAATCCCAATCACAAATTCTTTCTCTTGCAAGAAACGCAAAAGAATTTAGACGACATTGTTCCAAAAGTTAGATTACTGGAACAGACTGAGAGTTACATGTTCTCTTCAAATTACCTTCACCAAAACCTACCACATAGTTCAAACAATTTTAATTCTCATAATTCTCAAGCATTTTATTTTAATCCTATCCCTGACCCAACACAAAATACTTTGCAATCTCAACGATTGCAAAATGAGTCAACATTATGTACAAGCTCTAGTGCATTGCCCAACAGAGTCCCACATAAACGTGAAAGTCGAATTAAATGCACTTTCTGTGGAAAACTGGGTCACAGCTATACAGAATGTCGCATTAGGAAATCGACACCCTTTTGTACGACTTGTAAAGCATACGGACATTTAACGTCTCAATCGTGTGCTAAAAAACAAAAGCGGGTCTATATGAATGACGTTGAGGTAGATCAAGAATGCAAAACTTGCAACTTTTGCTTACAATGGGGACATTCCGAAACCGATTGTTTAGCTAAAGCGAAGTGGGAAACCAATGAACTTCGTAAACAGCTGGACAATCTGCGTTTGGAAAACTCCATGGGAAATGTCGCCAATACCCCGACAGGTTCCCAAAAGATGTAAACAAAGGGTATAATAATACATTCTTACCTATGGTTAACCTTCCATTAAACATAAGTAAGAATAGAAACGTACAGCTCGTAGTTGATACTGGAGCTCAGATATCAATTATTAAGAAATCTGCTTTGAACGTTAATGCCCAAGTGAATAAAAAGGAAAAATTTACAATTAAGACAATTAACAGCCAGAGTTCGACTGTTGGTTCAGTGACAGGTTTTTTCGAACTTGATGATTCACTCCCATGCAAATTTCACATCGTGGAGGATGATCATCATATTACAGGTGACGGCATTTTGGGAAACGACTTCTTATTCGAACATTGTAATATAGAAGGTAAAACTCAACGTTTAAAGTTCCTTCGAACGGAACCGGGCGCTGAGAGCTACTATTTACCTTTTCAATGCAGAAAATTGAGAGGGATAAGTTCCAATCTTAGTTCTCATACTAAGCACGTTGGGACGTTTAGTCACTCGGAAGTCGTGGAACAAAAAATAGATTTAACAGAGGAATGCTCTGAAATCTGTGAACCGAAGAATCAAGTGAAAGGAAAAGGCACACCAGGGGAGATCAAAAATATTTCCAATCTTAGTTTGCAACCTAAGCATGTTGGAATATTTTCGGACACCTCTGAAATTAAAGCGAATCCTGCAACACTTGCTATTTCTTCAAATCCTGTATTGCCAGCTTATCATGAAGGGATTTTTAAAGCTGAAATCATGGAAGTAGTTTTACCTCCACGATCGGAACTAGCAATTCCTGTCAGTACAAACAGCGTTGCAGAAATGCTCTGTTTATCCCGCGAAATTCATGCAGGCGTTTATCTAGGCAACTGTCTTACCAACAGTAAGAATCGAAAAGCGGTTGTTACTGTCCTTAACTGCAATGATTATGAAGTAAAACTTCAACGGCAGTTAATCGAATGCGAAAGCCTTGAAGATTATGAAGTAATTAACCTTTGCAAAAATATTATCACAAATAAGGATTGCGATATTGTGGATGACATCAGACAGCTCTTTTGTGTTGAAGGACAAAATCATATTCATGAAACTAAATTAGAAAGAGTAGAAAAAATTCTCCAAATAGTCAAAATAGGAGAGAATTTAAATACTGAAGAAAAAAACGCTCTTTTTGATTTGTTTTATGAATATGAAGATGTATTTCATCTGAATGGGGATAAGCTTTCTTGTACGACAAGTATACAGCATTCTATTAAGACCTCACCATTGCAAACCCCAATTAACCAAAAAATGTATCGGTTACCATATGTCCACCGAGAAGTTATAGAGAAACAAGTTTCTGAAATGTTGGACCAAGGAGTTATAGAAAAAAGCAAGAGTCCTTGGAATTCACCACTGTTGGTAGTTCCCAAAAAACCGGGACCTGATGGAGAGAAGCGTTGGAGGGTCGTGGTAGACTATCGAAAACTAAACGAAGCCACGATAGGCGACGCTTTCCCACTGCCTAGAATAGAAGATATTCTGGACCAGCTGGGTCATGCTCGATACTTTACCACTCTAGACCTTGCAAGCGGCTACCATCAAATACAAGTGAGCGAAAAGGATAAAGAAAAAACGGCTTTTAGTACTCCTGGTGGACATTATCATTTTCGGCGAATGCCATTTGGTTTAAAGGGGGCTTCTGCGACATTCCAGAGATTAATGAATTTCGTTCTCACTGGAAAGTCTGGTTTAAAATCCTGGGTCTATATGGATGATATACTGGTATTTGCGAGTAATCTCAAATCATACATTGAATGTTTGGCAAATGTTTTAAACGATCTACGTTGTCATAACTTAAAACTCCAACCTGAAAAATGTTGTTTCCTCCAAAAGGAAATAGTATATTTAGGTCATAAATGTACAGCCGAAGGAGTTCAACCTGACCCAGATCGAGTTAATCCCGTAAAAAACTTTCCTATTCCCAAAACAGTTAAGCAAGTTCAATCATTCTTGGGCTTCGCAAACTATTATCGGAAATTTATACGCAATTTCTCAGAGATAGCAGCTCCAATCAATAAACTCCTGAGGAAAGACGTTAAATTCAATTGGGATGCTAAATGTCAAGATGCTTTTGAAAAACTTAAATCATTTTTAATCACCCCTCCTGTTTTAAGATACCCTGACTTTAATAAACCCTTTATTCTAACCACTGACGCAAGTAATGAGGCCTTAGGTGCAGTTTTGTCCCAAGGAGACTTAGATAATGAACAACCCATTGCTTACGCAAGTCGATCCTTGAATAAAGCCGAAAAAGGATACTCCACGATAGAAAAGGAGCTTCTCGCTATTGTGTGGGCTGTCAAAAACTTTAGATGTTATTTATATGGGAGACCTTTCATAATTTTTTCGGATCACAAGCCATTACGTGGACAAGTAAACGTAAAGGATCCCACCAGCAGAATACTCCGATTACGACATAAACTGTCAGAATACAATTTCAAAATTGAATATAAAAAAGGAAAGGATAATGCTTGCGCGGATGCTTTGAGTAGAATACTTCTGCCACCTTTACCTGTTGATTCCGTTCTATGCTCAGTAGTTACCCGTTCTAAATCAAAAAAAAAGAACGAAAACACAAATGTGACTTCAGATAACAAAAGTGACCAAAGTGAAAAAAATAAATTAGAGCCTCAATTAAAGGACCAAACTAACAAAGTCACACAAAAAAAAGAAGTCAAATTGCTTAATGACCAAGACGAAATTAAAACAGTTTTACGAGACTACCACGATCTACCTCTCGGAGGACATCAAGGAATTTATAAAACTTTCAGAAGCATAAGAAATGATTTCAAGTGGAAAGGAATGCTATAAGACATTGAAAAATACATCAAAAATTGCAAAAAATGTCAGACCAATAAAATAGGAAGAGAACATAAAATGCCGATGGAAATTTCAAATACTCCATACAAACCTTTTGAAAAAACTTATATGGATATTGTAGGACCCTTACCGATCACTGAAAAAGGGAACAAATATATATTAACTTTTGAAGATGATCTCACTAAGTTTATGGATGTAGTGGCTATACCCGATATGGAAGCGAAAACTGTTGCTACAGCCTTTTTCGAAGAAATAATTAGTAGGTATTTAATACCGAAAATACTCGTTACAGATAATGGCTCGAATTTCACTTCTCAGTTGTTCCGTGAAACGTGTAAGCTTCTAAAAGTAAAAAAGGTAGAAACAACTCCATATCACCCACAATCCAACGGTTCTTTAGAAAGATCGCATAGACCTTTAGTTGATTATCTAAGAACATTTGTAGACCAAAATCCATCTTCATGGGATAACCACCTACGGGCAGCAATGTTTGTCAGGAATAATTCTGTGCACGCGACTACGAAACTTTCACCAATTGAATGTCTCTTTGGATTCAAAGCTACGGTGCCTAACAATTTAAGTAGAGAACCCCAACCTTTGTATAATCACGAAAATTATTTTTATGTATTGCGAAATAATCTTCAAAAAGCATATAAAATAGCTCGTGAAAATTTAATCGCTAGCAAAAACTCTTCTAAAAAATATTACGACTCAAAAATTAATCCCATTAGCTTTCACGTTGGTGACAAGGTTTTGCTTCGAAATGCAGCAAGAACTAACAAATTTTCCTCGCATTGGCAAGGACCTTTCCCTATTGCAGCTATAAATGGTCCAGTTAACGCTACTCTCCAAATAGGCAATCGAAAACGTCGCGTACATTTTAATCGATTGAAACTCTTCAACGAAATTTTATAATTTTCTTTCTTGAAGTCTCTGTCGAAAACAACGATGTAGAACCCATTAAATAAATGATTAAAAAAAAAACTATTAAAAAAAAAATTTACTTTGTATTCTAAAAACAAACAACGATTAAAAAAAAAAAAAAAAACAATTACTTTGTATTCTAAAAACAAAAAAAAAATCAAAAATGTATTGATAAAAATATTATACTGTAAAATTTCTAAAGATAATGATTTACGTATATGAAATTGATTAAATAAATATTTAAAACAAAATAAAAATTTGCGATTTAGTAGATGTAAGTACCTTAATCGGAATAGAAAAAAATTTAAAATACAAATAGTAAAAATAAACATTATAAAAAAAAAAAAATCAAATTGAACATTCACAAAGAAAAGATAAACTAATATGTATAAAACAAAAAACAAATACTCTAAAAATAAATAATAAAGAGTACAATATTGAACTTCGTATGTATGTAGTAGAATTTTGTAATTAAGAGCAAAAAAAAAACAAAAAAAAAGAATCTAAATTTATATAATAATAATATAGTAATTTGTTTAAGAATAATGACAAACACCTCGCCGACCCATTCTTTGTAAGGGGGGAGGAATGTTAAGTAATAAAAGTAAATATGTATCTAGGTCAAAAGAACGCACTTTATAGCAATTGGCAATATTAACATGATTGATTATGAAAGCCACACGAGCCACGATAATATAGCCAAGTTGCACAACGTGTGTACAATTGCCCTAGATTACCGATTATTGTTAATTTGTAAATTTATATTAATAAAAGGCAGAGTGTACTGCAACCCATCAACCAAAACGGTCGTTATTACTTTAACATAATTTTGTTGCACGTCTTATGCTTAAATACAGTCCCACCTATCACAAGACGATTCGCGTTACAAAAGTCGACAAGCAAGTCACCATTTTCATTCCGTGACCCCAAGCCATTTCTTCCCATCACGCGTTCCAGTCCGTAATTGTCTGAACCGACTTGGGCATTGAGGTCTCCCATAACGACTATGATGTCGGCTCTCGGAACACTACTGTAAACCGAGTTAAGATGAGTGTAGAACGCGGTTTTGTCTTCCTCGGTCGCTTCATTTGTGGGGGCGTAGCACTGAATAATTGTGACGTTACGAATTTTTGAACGAAACCTTGCTGTCATTAATCTCGCAGAAATGGGCGCCCAGGAGATCAAACTACGCCTCGCTTCTTCGTTCAACATAATTCCGACACCATGCAGTCTTTGGCCACCCTCTCTTTCATCTTCCCCGGAATACAGCATTCTCGTCTGTCCAGTGTCTGATCTGTATTCAGCTCTTCCTCTCCACTTAGTTTCGCTTATGCCCAGGATACTGATGTTTAGACGAAGCATTTCACGCTCAACCTGCTCGTATCTACCATCGCTGTACAAGGATCGAACGTTCCATGCTCCGATTTTCGTACGTATGCGGTAGCCAAAAGTAACATTTGCGCTTCTTGAAAGACTTCTTCTATTTGTCAACGATTCACTTATTATTATGGCGTCTTGATTGACGCTCGTACATGAAAGATGCCGCACCCCCAAATCCGATGTGCGGTTTACTGCAACCGAAGCTACAGAAGGATTTTCTATAAAAAGATTACCTCTTGGGGACTCATTTCCATTTGTTGTCATAATTCATGTATTTGCTTATATCCTTCCACCATGGTGTTTTCCGAGATATGATTAATAACATACATAAGCTCAGATTTGACAGGCACACCCGCCTTTTGTATGGTCAAACACATAACTGCTCGAGGCCGCCCACTATGGGAAAACAGACGCCTTTTGTAGCCGCCCAATATGGGTTACAGACGCTACCTGCTGCTGCCGTTGGCCTTTTACCAAAACAAGCTCCTCCGCCACCAGACTATCATGCCGTTGACCGCTACCCGCAGTTCATCCGTCTTAAGGGGGCTTTTAACCATCCCAAGGACAAGTTTGTGCCCTGACCAGCAACGCTGGGTTGTCTGCTTATCCCGGCATCCATTCGGTCCCCTTGCACGTTAGCGTTACCCGCCCTCTACCACGCGGAGGTGTGCATAGGGATTTTCCTATCATTGAGCCTAGGGCCATATGGCGTCCTAGCACTCTCAAGTACTTTAGAGGGTATATGATTTCATATACATATTTTAAATGCGTTTATAACTCGGTAAAGTCTCAGGAAGGGAGGGTTATGATTTCTATGAACCCCTGTATCCATCAATGGTTTCGGTTTCCGGAACGAACTTTTATAAAAACTGGTATCAGTTGAATGTTTGTGGAGGTAAAGGTCGTTACTTTATATTTTACAGTGATTGGGAAATGCACAGAGCTGCTAAAGGCGAAGAATGTTTAAGACGCCGACTGACGGTCTTTCCCCCGTTAGCCAAACAGCTGACGGCTGTTTTCATTATTTATAAAACATCAATATTCAGCTCCGTAAATTTCATAAGGTATAAAATGACTTTATTTTTTGAAAAAAATTACCAGTTCATGCCCCCGACTGACGTATAATCCCCCGCCTCCCATGCAGCTGACGATTGTTTTTTGATTCAGTATTATCTGAACAACTATCCCACACATTTTGGAGCGGTATGAAATGACTTGAAAATAAATTTTTTTTTACAACTTCAAGACCCCATTACTCCTAGACCCACCACAATCGGAGTAGCTGACGGTCAGATGTCTTATGGGAATGCGGAAAACTATTGTTGGTATAATTTTCAGCCGGTATGAAATGACTTTTCAAATTCCACGCTGCCTCCCGTACTATAAGGAGTTTTCATTGAACGAGGACGGTATAGTCTCTCAAATTTTTGGTGAAACTGTAACGTTGTATGCCATGTGATTTCATGTTTGTATTTTCTTTTCTGCTAGAAAATATTTTGTTTGCTTGAAATAAAAATATTGGTGTAAGTATGTAAGGTTAGTATTTAAAACGCGTACAAAAACGAAAAAAAAAATCTATTTTTTTATCAAATTTAACTGAACGATGATTGAAGTCAAGAAGTAGAGTTGTATGTTTTTGATTTTCCAATTTCGGAATTATTACGATGAGAGGGGTGATGTGAGACCCGTTACATGTAGAGTATTCCACATTGGTGAAGTAGAAAGAGACGAAAATATTTTCATCTTAGCCTTATTCTTTTGAAGATACATTATGTACCTAATTGGATTTAAAAATCATTGAAATGGAATCAAAACTGAGTCTTCTCTCTTCGCCGAAATATTAATCTGATTTATATAATTTGAGCATTAAGCGTTTTATATTGTATCCCACTCAACAAAACATCTTTTTAATTTAATATTAAGTAACACTAAGAAGACAAATTTATTTTTGTTTCGCCTTTAATATGACAAATGAGTTCCTTCTATGAGTGAAATACAAAAACACGGATATTATATCTTTTATATAAAATATCATATCTAAAGTTAATAATGATACTAAAGACACTTTATTTATTAATGCATCGTTAATAATAACGTTTTCAACAAAATCATTAAATTATGATTCTAACCATTTTTGTACAGAGTTTGCACTTAATATATGGTTGTATCAAAAATATGAAACAACCACAAAATATGTCAGTGTCATAATATTAATATACCATAAATTCCTTAATTTATTTACTCGTAAATATAATTTTTGTTGTCTAATTTACTGCAGCTTTTATCACTTCAAAGGGCCAAAATATATGTAGTAGGTATGGCCATAGAACTAAAATGAAACAATATCCTAGTATTTATAATGAGAAAAATAACGTAAAAGGAGACACACCACCATAACACGATGAGATTTAATAAAATTCTGATGAAAATCAGTTTTTCCACAAAATATTTTGTCATATATAAAGGACTTGTGCGTAGGAAGAAACATTTTAGTAATGGGATGTTGGTTCATTAATCTAGTGCCGTGAGCTAATTTTTGAAGTTAAGGTACTAATTTAAAAGAATATTTGAAGAGTAGGTATGTACATTGTAAAAAAAACTTGAACTTCGTCTTATACTTTATTCTCACCAAATCAAAATGTTAGATGATATGACAGTGGAAAATTTTTAGTATTTCAAATTTGTGGAACAGGGTTTCATTAAGATTTCCTTGAAATCTTGAGTTTTCATTGTGATGTTGTTGAAATTTCCAATTTCCATGAAATCTTGTTTCATCACTTTTATAATATCAAAGTTTCCAACTGAAATCTCTGATTTGGTTTTGGTGGGAACATGAATAAAGGAGCATAAATTAATTAACGATAGAACAATGAAGAGCGACTTAGGAGTTTAGACATTCACGTGGGTTACGGACAATAACCAACCAACCTTGAATGATGAGTCTTCAGGTGAACAACCCATATTCAAGCCACTATCATGGTAAAGTATAATGTTTATTGGCATTAATTGATCAGTAACTCAACAGTCAAAACCAATTTGCTTAAATCATATTTTGTATTTCCGCTACTCTACTGATAGTCCAGTCAACGAAGGAAAAATAAATGCAATAAATCATGCTCTCGGGGTTATTATTTTATGTAGTAGAGGTGACCCCCAGGTATAACATACTAAAAGTCCCCAGCCCAGGGCAGCGAGCTTTAGGCAGGAGGGGGGTTAAAGGTCCCCTTTTGTAACTTTTCGGGAATATTTTGAAAACTAAGCTTTTAAGTGGAAAAGTGTACACTACAAAATTAAAGAATAATTAATTTCCTACAAAAAAAGTTTTATTCGTACTTTCGGTAGGAGCAATGTTAAGAAAGATACGAGCAGTAGAAAATTGAAAAACAATGTTATTGTCTTACAACATCAATGGTTTTGGATCAATTTACTCAGAAATATCGGAAAAAGGAAGTATATATTGATTCATGGTCATTCCAGGGACATTATGAGAGCAAGTTATGATGTAAAGAATGTGGTTGTGTTTAAAATGTCCTTAGGTATTTAATTTTTTTTTTGATACAGCGTTTATTTTCATATGAGAAACACTGTTTCTTCAAAGGTCAGAAGTACACAGCAAGTTATTGGCCAATGCTAATGAAATAATTTTTGGACATATTCTTAGAAATAAATCATATTAAAGGGGAGGTGTATTTCCCCTATTTTCTATAAGGGGGGACAAAATCCTTAAACATTGAATTAAATTAAACCAGTGGCGTAGCGAGCATTTTGGGGGCCCCGTATCAAACATTTTTTAGGGGCCCCCTTTTTCTGAACAAAGGCTCAGCCTTTTTTTACTTGCATCAGCTGTTTAGATAAGTTCAAATTGATATTTCATTTTGTACGGTAAAAGGGGCAATAAACTGTTTTTACAAATATGTATCTCGAAAACCGTTAATTTTTTCAAAAGATTTAAGTCCAAGCTCATGAAATTATAGGAAAAAAATCATACCTAACTTTTTTTGGATAAGATACAAGTTTTGAGTGTAGAAAAGATATCAATAATAATTTTATAACGTTTGTGCAAGTTTTTCCCAAAATATGTTGCTCTAACGAAATAGTGACATAATCTTTCTATAGTAGAATTCTATGAAAAAAACTTAAACCAGCTAGATTTTTGAAAAAAAAAAAAAATGTCTAGATATGTATTTCAAAAATTTTTTGTTTGTCACTTTACGGTCAAAATCAAAGGTCAAATTTTGAAACGCTATACTTATTAGACTTCATTAATAGCTCATTATTTAGATAATAAGACTATCTGAAAGTTTCTGGTTCCTCAATTATTCGTTGTGAAATGAAATTCGAATGAGTTATTAGAAAACAAATTCACAGCTCACACCCTTATTTTTGAAAAACGGCCTTCTTCTTACCTCTTACAGCCAAAAATTTTATTTTATAATAAGGAGATGAACCCGAATACAAACTGTGCAAAAAATGTTGTCCATCAATAAATGAAATTTTGATAAGTTTTTCAACTAAACAAGCCGTGAAGGTAAAGTAAAACAGAGCTCTCCATCGAAATTATTTCCTAGTTTTACCATTTTCTCGTCTAATTCTCCTGGACTACTGGTGCCTGGTCTGATAAGAAAAAAAGGGGTTGCACCGTTGCAGTTGTGGTTCCGTTAGTTGGTAGGACTTAGATAGATAACTACACAGGAAGGAACACTATATCGAAAACACACATGTAATCAAAATTGGTAATGGGTACATTTTTAACAATATGTAAATGAAGTTTGTTCGTTGAGCCCTGTAGTCACCCCGGGTCACCCCAAAGCTATTTCTTTGAAAACCCTGAATGCACCCTGACCAGCAAATTCTGTGTTTTTTGAAACCTAAAGTCGCTTGAACTCGCCCTGAAGTAGATTTAGGTTTCTTGCTGGGAGAGTTGAGGTAAAGAATAAATTTTCAAAGTGGCATGAGCTCCAAACCATTTTTTTTTGTGAATTTACGTGCTGCAGAAAATTCAGACAATTCTTATGGTTGTCAAGAAAGCCTGGGTCAAATCTAGGTAAACTTCAACGAGTGAAACTATTAAAGCTGTGTATCGAATGCATCTCAATGAAAATTTTCTTGCACACGTCCAGTAGGTACTCTGAATCTCGGGGCCCCTATATGTCGGGGGCCCCGTATCATTGATACGGCTGATACCGCAGTAGCTACGCTACTGGACAAACCCCAATAACCATACAGGCAATGCGGATGTTGAAAGACTTCATTCGACTTTAATAGAAAAAATTCAAGCAATAGAAGAATATATTACAGTTGAACAAAAGATTCAGAAAGCCATACGAAATTTTAACGATAGGTATCATTCAACCATGGAAATGACTCCCAGACAAGCTGACAGAATCACAGACAGATTATTAATAGAAAAATTAGTAGAACGTATAAAAAGCAAATAAATTAAAACTATTACAAAAATAAATAAACATAGAAAAAGTATGTAGAAAATAGAACTGAAGGATATATTAAAAATTATAAAAGAGTTAGGCAAAATGACCAACCATATTATAGAAAATTTCCATTAAAGAATGTATACATTTAATAAACATTAAAAGAAAACCTAAATTTGCAGATATTAATAATCCAAATGATGATGATAACCTCAGTACAAGAGTTATTGCAGGTAACAGGTTTATCACATTCCTGAAGAGAACGGTTATACAAAAATCAGGATGAAAGAGGTAGATATAGTTAACGATTCTGATACTATTTTATATATTGGGAACCCTGGTGAGATGATGCAAATTAGACCAAGAGCCCACAGTATTTTTTCCGTGTGAACGATAACACAAAAAACATGTTCTAATTCGATAGTATTTATAATTTTATTTTCAAATGTAAGCGTCTTGCAGTTTGTGGTTGGGGCAGTTATGAGTAATCCTGCATCCAAAACGCATTTTTTTCGGCAGATTAAATAATTGTGATAACACCTAAGATAACATTTAATTATATAGAACTTATTGCCCTGATATCAAATATGGTGGTCCAAGACGTTTTGCAGGCGGCCTTCTCCATGACAGACGCTCCTGAAATATGTCAAAAATCGGTTTTTAAATAATTGTTATAACAAACAAATTTTGATTCCTACATGTAGAGGAAGCTAGCGTGACTACCAAAATGATGGTCGAAGACGTTTTGCGGGCGGCCTTCTGCCTGACAGACGCTCTTCAAGTACCTATTATTTCTTTCAATTTTCCTTTTAGTCACAACACATTTTTTCTTTAAATAATTGTAATAGTCCAGTCAATTTGTGCTTAAAAAGGCTCTTTGCGAGCAAATTGTGGGGTAGTTTTGATTTTGTCCCTCCCTAAGTTTTCGGGGATGCTGAAACCAAATCTGAGGTTTGCCAACAAATTTCGTGACGCAACATGGAAAAAAAACGCAAAAAATGATGCAAGAATGCATTTATTGGGAGTTTTTCACTAATGGCTCGAAAACTACCAAGATTCAAAAAGAATTTTGAAGTAAAATGTTCATACTTCAGAATGACTATAAACATCTTTTCAAAAAAAAATTACCTCGAAAAAAAAATAACCCCAATTTTTTTTTAATTTTTAGATTCGAATATCTCAAAAACGTGAAGTGATAGAGTAATTTCAAGGGCAGATTCGAACTCAGCGCATCAAAGACCATCAGAAAAGTACATCTTGGTTCATGTTATAGACAAAAATTCAAATTTTATCACACAAAGTGATTTCCTAGAGCTTTCGAGTGGATTTTCGAAAACAGTAAAAATACGTCAATTTTCGACTAGCGCTTGAGTCCAAATAGGTTGTCGTAGAAAAAAACCTTAAACAGAGATTTATTGGAAATCGTGTATACCTATTTTCAATGGTACTTTGATGTAATTTTCGAATACTTGGTAGTTTTCGAGCCATTAGTGAAAAACTCCCAATAAATGCATTCTTGCATCATTTTTTGCGTTTTTTTCCATGTTGCGTCACGAAATTTGTTGGCAAACCTCAGATTTGGTTTCAGCATCCCCGAAAACATAAGGGAGGGACAAAATCAAAACTACCCCACAATTTGCTCGCAAAGAGCCTTTTTAAGCACAAATTGACTGGACTATTACAATTATTTAAAGAAAAAATGTGTTGTGACTAAAAGGAAAATTGAAAGAAATAATAGGTACTTGAAGAGCGTCTGTCAGGCAGAAGGCCGCCCGCAAAACGTCTTCGACCATCATTTTGGTAGTCACGCTAGCTTCCTCTACATGTAGGAATCAAAATTTGTTTGTTATAACAATTATTTGAAAACCGATTTTTGACATATTTCAGGAGCGTCTGTCATGGAGAAGGTCGCCTGCAAAACGTCTTGGACCACCATATTTGATATCAGGGCAATAAGTTCTATATAATTAAATGTTATCTTAGGTGTTATCACAATTATTTAATCTGCCGAAAAAAATGCGTTTTGGATGCAGGATTACTCATAACTGCCCCAACCAAAAACTGCAAGACGCTTACATTTGAAAATAAAATTATAAATACTATCGAATAAGAACAATTTTTTTGTGTTATCGTTCACACGCAAAAATTACTGTGGGCTCTTAGTCTAAATCAATTTGTTCGTAATTTGAATTATAAAATTTTAGCTTTGGAGCAGGCAACAATGCTTAGTTATTTGGAAAATAAAGTAAATAAAATTCTGGATAACATAATGGCTGCAAAGAATAATATAATTCATCCAATTATGTTAACATTAGAAGAGCTAGAAACATACATTATCGATTTTCATACAATTCAACTCTTAAAAGCAGGAGTCATATCAATTTCTTTTAATTGCCATTATAATACCTGTTGATTATATGTCAACTGAATTCAAAATTATAAAACCAAATCCCTAACTCTAATTATTCTATGATTTATGTGGAAGAGGAATTTGTAATAGGAGTTATAATGATAATAATATATATAAATACGAAGAAAAATCAATTTCAATTTCAAAATCAAACCCTTAAGTAGGGTAGAAACTGTTTTTTTTCTAAGTCATGTAATTTAGTATAATGCGACGAGTATCGAAGAAATTTATGGAAAAACTCTGTTACTCAAAAACCTGTTTAAAGAACTAATTTATCAAATCAAAATGATAAAAGAATCATAACATTAAATGGAAACTATTTGATTAACTATAATAACTGTATTATAAAAATTATACAAAATAAATTTACCAACAGAGAAATACTAATTCCAGATAAATATTTTTATCCCATCCGATAAACAAAATGAAATATTTGTAAAGCCACTTGATTTTAATAAAATAATAATGGAAAATGAAAAAAAACTTATATGAAATAAAAGAATTAAAATATCATAAGAAAATAATTTATGGCTCAAATATAAGTTTAGCTCTAATTTTAATATTAAGTATAATTGGTGTAATTGTATTCATATTACTAAAAACAAAAAAACAGACAGTAAAAATTGTTAATAATTTGAAGCTGGAGACTTCTGATTTAAAGGGTGAAGGAGTTACGGACAATAACCTCCCAAACTTGAATGATGAGTCTTCAGGTGAACAACCCATATGCAAGCCACTATCATGGTAAAGAATATGTTTATTGGCATTAATTGATAAGTAACTCAACACCAATTTGCTTAAATCATATTTTGTATTTCCACTACTCTACTGAGTAAGCAAGTTATGGATATGTGCATCACAGACCACCTTCTGTGGAATTATCACATTTTCGATGTTGCTTAAAATGCTGCGAAATGTCTTGGTTATCTTCGAAGATGCAAGAAATTTTTCTCTCCTTCTGATCTGGCTGTAATCTATAAAGCCTTCATTCGTCCAAAGCTTGAGTACAACACCCATATCTGGGCGGGTACTCCTAAATCCCATTTAAGTCTCTTGGATAGAATTCAAAATAGAGCTTTAAAATTGATAGGCGACAGAGCTATAACGGAAACATTTGCATCTCTCGAACACCGCCGCAATGTTTCGTGTCTGTCATTATTTTATCGCTATTTTTACAAACAATGTTCTAGTGAAATAGCCAGTTGCATTCCTCCCCTTAAACAATTCCGCCGTAATACTCGTACTTCTAGGAATGCACATAAGTTTACCCTTGAGCCCAATTTCGGGCGTACCGTCAAGTACAGAGATTCTTTCTTCAGCCGCACAACACGAATGTGGAATGCTTTACCCTACTCTATTTTTCCTTCCCATTGTGATATTCAGAAATTCAAAACCAATGTGCATCGGTATCTCCTTTTAAATCCTATCCTACTTTTCTAACACTCGCACTGTGTTTATCATGTTTAGGGTAGTCATAACCCCTTGAGTGCGCCTTAATTATAAATAAAAGCAAGTTATAGAATGATATATTTGATTAATTAAAAAGTTGAGTTGCATTTTGACGCTTGAAGAGAAAGATTGTGTTATTATTTTCGGAAGAATTATAAACTTAACTCGTGCGGGTAAGTATAATGTAAAACCTAAACAATTCTAAATAAAATA
The DNA here is from genome assembly GCA_963921185.1 of Dasysyrphus tricinctus. Taxonomy (NCBI): domain Eukaryota; kingdom Metazoa; phylum Arthropoda; class Insecta; order Diptera; family Syrphidae; genus Dasysyrphus; species Dasysyrphus tricinctus. The sequence continues at coordinate 78,676,187 of OY992530.1, read as the reverse complement.
TGAAAGCACAGCAAAAAGTGTGACAGGAACTTTTATTTTTGGGTCGTTGGACACTTACTAAAACCTGACGTTAATAACCTACATAACCTTATTAGGGGGAGTTTGGATTTGGCCTCGAAAGAGGAAGGTTGTGCCTTGCACAACCTCTCACAGTTTTATTAAAAAAAAAAACAGTAACAGTAAAATTATTTTATATAATTATATATCACGTTTCCCGTTTACCGACAAAACGGTTCCCCGTAACCCGTATCACATTAGCCGTTAACCGAGAAAACGGTACATCACCTCACAGCAACCTAGCAGTTTCCTGCAAAAGCATCCTCTTCAGCCGATCCAACTCCAGCAACTGACCAACGTTCCCGCTAACCGAGAAATCGGATTACCAAGCAGCTCCAGTCTACTTAGCAACCGACCGACGCGATGCAGCCTCATCAATCAACAGTGCTTTCTGTGTTAATCTTCTATTTTATTTTAATAACCATCTAACGAAACATACTACTAAATTTTCTATTGTCCACCTATAATTGTATCTTAAATTTCATATGTAATCGTTAAGAAAATGTTTGTTTGTTAAAATCCCACATGTTTAAACACTGCTTCTATCCAAAATCGTAGAGCGTTCTCGTTCTAAAAAGAAAATTTCTTTCATGTGTCTTCTACACAGTCAATTAAGAGCGTATTCGCTCACACTCGTTAACAGTATACTTGTATAGTATGTATTTTCTGGTGTTATTTTATTAGTCTTAAGTTATTTGTATATATGTATATTTTTTGTTGCATCCTATAAGCCAACACGCAATCGTAGTATATATTTCCCTTGAGCAGGCAAATAAAACATTAAATTGACAGCCACGAGGCATTCTTTGTAACAAGATAGAGCAGGCAATACTTAATAGCCGCGGTATACATAGCTTTGCTAAGTAATTATTGAATTGTACTCAATGTAAAATACCTAAAGTCTCAATAAAAATTCAATTCAATTCCTTATTAGGGGGTGGAGGAGGGTTTAGAGAAGAACCGGGCTTTTAACGGAAATTTACATTAAAAATATTAAAATGGGGATAAGGAGAGAGTATCTATCTGATTTAAGTTAGTCACAATATTTGTATCAATTGAGCATGCAAGTAGGTATGTGAAAAGCAACACTGCATTTTCAAAAGTCAATCCCCAAATATAACCAAAACTCAAATAAAATATCCTTGCAGTTAAATTGTTTCTGTAGTATACGAGTCTATAAGCTACACGAAAAAGGGCAGTATTTTGGTTCATAAGAATGTAGACATCGATACTCAAATCGATTTAGCAAAAACATGATAGCAAAAAACCCGGAATGTTTGTTCTGTTGTATGCTGTAGTATACCTTGACCAATTGACGAGCGATTTATTCAAATATCTCTCGAGGAGAAATTGAAATTTTTTGTTCATCTGCATACCATACAAACTAGAACACGATTTTGATATAAATGTTTGTAGGTATGTGAAAGGTATAAATGTGTTTTCAATAGGAAGGGTTGGTTTTGTTTAAGCATTCAAGAATCTTGAATCAAGATTGTGAATTGTTCAATAATGTATGGCAAATCATCGTTGATCCTTAAAGCGTTGACCAACATATTTTTAAAAACTGTTCTCTGTTTAAAAAAAACGTTCCGTTAAGTGAATTACTCAAACAAGAAAATGACAAATATTTGTGAAAAGTCCATTGTAAAAAAAAACTTGAGACTAAATCGGTAGCGTGACAAATAACAGTTTTAGCTTAAGTTTCTGAGACGAAGCATGCGAACAAATAAACGAAAGCTAAAAATATTAATCTTAGGCCAAAATTTTCTAGCTAAAGCTATTTAGTGTACACTCAGAGAAAAAAGCAGGTATAATTAACAATTTATATACAATTATACCTGATTTTCAGGTTGTTATTTTTCAACTCGGTAGATCAGGTTTACTGTTTAGCCAGATACCTGATTTTAATATAGTGTTATACTAGTGATTCCCAAAGTGGTCCAGGTGGACCCCCAATGGGGGTTCACCAATTGTAAGTGGGGGTCCACGAAAATGTTAAGAAGATCAGTGCCTGTTACTTGTAAAAACTTGCATATCATCGGCTTTCTGTCAAAACCTCATAAATCTTAAAATGTCATTTCAATTCAATGTATTTCAGGTTAAAACAAATCACGGAATTCAAATATCAATATCTCGTAACTAATGGCGTTTTTCTTTTTTGACTCTGAGCAAAGCTCTGAGCAGAAGCTGAGAGATCAGAGCAAAGCAGAGCTCCGAGCAGATCATATCAGATTCCTCAGATTTAATTATGAAACAAACTTGAGCACTGAACTGTCATTTCATAGGTGTTTTTGGTAACGTGAAATTTCTTGCAATGTTCTTACAATTTGCTGTCAAAACACATAAGAAAAAAATAGAAATAATTATATTTGTTCCTAAATAAATACAAAAGCTAAAACAAAAAATTATTTGTTTACCTGAAGTTAACTGTTAACAGGGAATACATTTTTAACTATATATCACTAAAAAAATAAGTGAAGTTGACCTCGCACCAGTGTTGCCAGAAAATATTTTCTGAAATCGGGAGATTGCCACACTAGAAATCGGTGTACATCGGGGAAACAGCTTTAACCCTAAAAGTCATGCCAGGTGTCAAATACACCTCAGATTTTTATAAAAAAAGGTTTTTGCTTTTTTTCGAATTCTCAGATTGTTCATTTCTTTCATTCTAAAAGTGAATAAAATCAGATTTCTTTAAAAAAAATAGTTTGAAGGTGTAAAGTCATTTTTTAAGAAACAAGTTTGTTTTATTTATTTTATTTAAATTAATTTTTAAATGTAATATCTATTTCTAGTATTCAGTACGTTAAACTTCAAAATCAAAAATACAAACTTCCCTAATTTGATAGTCTTGTATCACAGTACACAAATCTAAGGTATTATACTGCGCAGGTTGTCAGTCGAAAATAAAAAATGGCTGTGCGAGTGAGGAAGAAAACACACGTAAAAACAACAACAAATTAAAATTGAAATTGTCAGAAATAAAAATGGCTGTGCGAGTGAGGAAGAAAACACACGTAAAAATAACAACAAATACTGACATTTGACACAAATTTTGATATATGCGCAGAAGAAACAAAAATCAAAACTCTAATGATATTACCTTTAATATGTGTACTGTGGTCTTGTATGGTGCTATGCTTAAACATTCTTATTTATTAGATTTCTTGGACGATTGACTTGATAGACAGTTTCTTTAAAGTTTTCAATTGTTGGCCATATGATTTATTTAATTAAATAAAATGGCAAGTTACTCAATCTTAGAAAACCAATTCCGTTGTCCAAGTTAGACAACTTCACGACAACAATGAACAAAGCTTATATCTTTTTGGAGTTTGAACGATGTCTAGAGTTAGATAAAGTTCATAAATTCGACTATTTGCGCTTATAGCACCTAGCTAGCATAGAAAGGAAAACGTAGGACATAAGACAAAAAATACTCCAAAGTGTAAAACCCAAAATAAAAACAAAAAGACAAATAAGAAGAGGCTAACGAAACATAAGTTGCAATGGTTAGATTGGTTTACTTCAGCTGAAGAAATATTGAAAGTCGGAGAAAAGTGTCATATTTGGATCAAAAATCGGTGTATCGGAAATAGGTCTGAAAATCGGGAGAATTACGATAAATCGGTGTTTCTGGCAACACTGCCTCGCACAGCGTTTCGCTCGATTCGCTCGGTCATTTAATCCTGAGCTTATTGAGCAAGGTCTGAGCTAGCTTCGACGGAAAAAGGAAACAAACTTTTTATACTCTGGTATGTCTGAGATAAAAAAGAAACAAATAATTTTTGTTTGACAGTTCCGTGATCTGCTCCGAGTTAAAAAAGAAAAATGCCATATGTTATGGTACCTTTTGGGGCTATCAACCAGTTTAAAAACCTTTAACGATCTAAGAATTCCATTTTATTACCTTTTAAATTTGTCATCTCAGCAATTTTCCAAAACAGACTTACGAGGCTTTGACAAAAAGCCGACGATATTCGATATTCAGTGCAACGCGTGTCGAGACTTACGCCCGAATTTAGGATTGGAAATCAGCTGCGACGCATATTTCCATCTTTAGATCTAATCATTTTTTGACGAGTTTTTGAAATATGGTAAAAATGTTGCAGCAGGGGGTATAGCGAAACCAGGTTAAATTTGAAAGTGGTCTACGAGAAAAAAAAAACAGTTTGGGAACCTCTGTGTTAAACCAACGAAGGTTGCAGGTAAAATTTGCATGATATCTTGTAAATTTAACACTGGCTTAAAAAAGTAATCTTTTAAATTTAACATGAAAATTTTGTTGAATTTACATGAAAATCCAGTTAAATTTATATGAAAATCTAGTTAATTTAACAGGACTCAATGTTCAATATCCTGTAAAATTTTACATGAAAATCTGGTTAGTGAAACATGAGAATCTGATTAATTTGACATGATTCAATGTTGAATCAAGCCTGCATAATATATGTTTGTCATGAAACCTTACGTCTCAGTCTCAGTCTCAGCCGTCTCTAACTCTGCTAATCGCTCAACTTGTTTTGCATTATTCTGAAAGTATAGGAAATCACTATACCTGCATATGTATATTTATTTTATTTTAAAAATTCTTTGTGATACTTAGTATTGAACTGGAAAGCTTCTACATACGGAGATAGAACTCATTCACTGGACCAATTCGTTGCGCTATTTCAGGTAAATTACTGAAATGTATGTACCCTTATTTGGCATAGTGCACCTTTGTTAATTTAACACGGCTCGTGTTACTAGTTTACCTGACGTTTTTCTCTGAGTGTAGTGTTTTTGTTGTTCACAAAAAACAAAGTTTAAGCTAGAACTGTCAACCTTTAGCTACTACGAGTACCTACATAGTAATTTTTCATTTGTTTAGGGCATGCACCAACGTGGAGCGTGTCGATTACGGTAGGATTTGGCGAACAAAGTTTAAGCATTGACGCTTGGGTCTCTGTATCCGTACATATATATTGCACATTTAAGAAACAATTTGATTAATGAACCTTAACATTTTTCAAATAAGGAAATTACTGTCAAAATAATAATTGCGTTCTCGCATATACAAAAAAAAAAGTTCCAAACCAATTCGACACCATAAGGAAAAACTAAGTCACGTTCTAATGCCTCTTTTCAAATATTTTTTTTTTTCTCTTCTAATCGTTTCATCAATTGATTTTGATGAAAACATTTTCAACATGAATAAGCGATTTCTCATTTAATCATCGTATCATTTATCTTCGAAAAATACACTTTAATGACTTGTCAAGTCAGTGTTTCATTTATCACTTTGAGACTATACACAAAAATATTTTGTTGATTATTTTGAAAAATAAAATAATACGATTCAAGAAAATAAAATAAGAGATCTAGACAGACATACCTAAGTTAATTAGTTTCTTTTACCATTTAAATGTATAAATCCAAGCTTTGTAATAAAAAAATAATTGAGGACTTTTATATCTAAAGCTCAAATGATTTAAATTAATGACTTTGAGCTTGTCACCTTTCTATATAAAATTCTTTTAATTTTAAGGACACGGAGCACCAGTTAAATGAGACAATTAGTCACCAGTGTTATCTGTTTTAAAAATCTTCGGAGAAACAAATTTATGATATATTTGTATGCGATGGTAATGGGGGGTGTTAAATTACATCTTTTCATACCAAAACATGAAATTTCAGCAGTAAGAAAACAAGCGCTTGACAAAATAAGCAATATACCTTCAATATTAATATCTTTAATTATCCATTAAAGTTCCCTAAATAAGGATATTGCATGACAGCTTAAGCTCATGCCAATACGCCTTTTAATCATATTATTATACGATTACTATAATAACGACATGGGCTTTCATCAAAATTTAATGAGAATGTTGCCAGCTTTACAAAGAATATTGATTTATTTTTTTTATGATAAGGGTTCTTCTGCTTGAGGGCGCTTCGGCCTATAAAGAGGATTAAAAAAGGTTCTTCTTAATTGTCTCAAATATCAAATTTAACGAAAACTAAAATTTTTGGATGCAATAGGAATTATATGAGCATCGTTAGGTCTTCTTTATCGAGCAATGTTGTTCCTTGTGAATTTCTTAAAATATATGGAAAAGGAAAGGTCTTAGCGTGCTGGTTTATCAAAGTATTTCTAATGATAAAAAACATTCAAAAGAAAAAGAGATTGCATAGGACTTACATGTCAATATATGTTTTTTTTAAGGAGGCAAACAAAGATTCCTAATATAAGCATGTGAATTAGTTTATGTTCTTTTATTTTTTTCTTGAGAATTTAGAGATCAAGTAAATCTATGGTTTCACCAAAATAAATAATTATTGCGGGGTATACACTGTTCAAATGCTTGTCATGCGTGTGAGAGTGTATTAGTAAGTTCTTTTTCCATTGCATATACACACATCATGCATGAGGCTTCAATCATTTATTTTTACTGAAATATTGAAGCGAAAAGACGTATGGTTCTGGTCCGATTGCGGATGTTATTCTTTGTCGTTTCATCGGAAAAATAAGTGTTTCAAATTTTATCGTTTCATTTTATTTGAATTAGTTTTTATAAACTCCAAAATAAAAGTTTTATTTTCCATTTTGAACATATTCCGCTTCATACATAATGTTTCCTCATCGGCTTCTATTCGAAAATGAGCTCATGCATGATCAAGCAATCATTCTCGAATATTGACACCTGGTAAGTTGCTTTCCACACCACCTGCATTTCAGCACATGAACCCTATCTGGGGGATAAAATTTTTCCCAATTTGACGTTCAATGTATTTCCCATAAGAGAAAAGCAAAATAGAGTCATATTCATGTTACTTTTTCTAATAACTTTTATATGAACGGATACAACTTTTATGATTGCAACAGAATAACAAAACATGTAAGTTCACAAATCTAGCAAAAAAAAAATCAAAACCGACGCCTCAAATGCTTCAAATTTAAGATGAAAAATGTAAACAAACTACATCTACAACGAGAAACAACAACACCAATACTCGTTTGAGAAAAAAGCAACACAGGGACGTAGCCAAGTTTTAGTTTTGTTTTCTTTAATAATGTTTGTATTGAAAATGAAGATTTTCAAATACATTTCAACATTTTTGTTCGGAATGAAAATTTCTTGCAAATACATATATTTACCAATTTAATTACAAAAAAAAAACTTTTTCAAGTATTTTTACCTACGTACAGAATTTTTTTGTTTGGAAGTAAATGTAAATATTTTAAATGCTTCTTCCTTATACCGAATTTACACGACTGGTGAAAAGCTGCCAGTATAATGGCAAAAATAATGAATTTGTCCATTCTTCTGTTATTGTTTTGGTCATTATATTGCCAGTTCTCCAATCGTATAAATGCGGCATTAACAAAAGACGCAGGCACGATTGAAGTGTTATTATTTCCTCATATTTTTAGAGGGTACATATTTTGAAAATAAGAATTGTAAAAAATTAAACGCAAAATTTTATTTATTTAATTAAGGGTGTTATTGACCCCATGAGCTTCGCTAGTTTCTAAATACAAATTATATTTTATTGATAGTCACAAATAGTATACAAATATTTGTACTCCTTTTTTCTCAAGAATACAAATACACAAACCCAATACATATGTAAATAGATATAAATACTTTATACCTACATCTTCATAAAAACATTACTGCAAAGTTTCGATGACGTAAGCTTTTACTTATTAGAAAACAGTAGTAAAATATATAATATAAAAATCTTCATAATTGACTCTTGTCTATCAAACCCCTTCTCTGACTACGCACATGACACCAATTTTGCTTACGACATGAATCCATTTTGGAAAGCAACAACAACAATACAGGTTTGTTTACATTTTTCATCTGCAAAATATAGGAAGTTACACATAAGTTTTGATACATATTCTTCTTGATTAACTAACTCACATAAATTCTTTTTCTATTGCAACTATAAAATAAATACGTGTTCATAGAAAATTAATTAGCAAAAGCAATGTTTTTCAAACCTTTTTTTGGTTTTCTCTTATGGGAAATACATTGAATGTCAAAATGAAAAAAAATGTATCCCCCACATAGGGTTCACGCAGTGACTGCTAGGTGCCGTGACTCCATTCGCCAATACATTATGTCAATGCTGTCTGTCTGATTGAACAAAAATCAAAATGTTTTGATTTTGCTTCAAGCATACACACCATGTATACGTGTGTCATTTTCATTAACACACTCTCGCATGCATGACATGCATTTGAACAGTGTATTGACACCTGGTAAGTTGCTTTCCACACCACCTGCATTTCAGCACATGAACCCTATCTGGGGGATACAATTTTTTCCAATTTGACGTCCAATGTATTTCCCATAAGAGAAAAGCAAAAGAGAGTCATATTCATGTTACTTTTTCTAATAACTTTTATATAAACGGATACAACTTTTATGATTGCAATAGAATAACAAAACATGTTAGTTTACAAATCTAGCAAAAAATAAATAAAAACTGACGCCTCAAATGCTTTATGGCTGATTTACAATGCCGCGTTGGGCGTTGCGTTGAAAGATTTGCCTGTCAACGCAAAAGTTCAGGCATAGGAATATCGCGAAATACGCGTTCAGCATTATGTTACGATTTTGCATCTATTAGTAGGTACACAAACCAACGTAACGTAAGCGGCTGCAACGCGAAAGTAGAGATTATTCAACTTTTGCGTGCGTTTTGACATTTCGATTTCAATTTAGGTATGTGGCCATCTTGTGTTGAAAAAAGTTTGAATTTTTTTGCTCGATTTATCTTGACGCGGCCGTAGCGCTTGTTAAATGTAACGTACGCATCGCGAACGCGAACGCGTCATTGTAAATCAGCCATTAAATTTAAGATGAAAAATGTAAACAAACTACCTCTACAACGAGAAACAACAACACCAATACTCGTTTGAGAAAAAAGCGCGCAGAGACGTAGCCAAGATTATTTAAAACATGAACAGTTTTTTTTTCTTTGTTAATTATGTTTGTATTGAAAATGAAGATTTTCAAATACATGTCATGTTTTGTTTGGATTGAAAATTTCTTGCATATATATTTACCAATTTAATTACAAAAAGAAAAATGTTTAAGTATTTTTACCTACGTACAGAATTTTTTGGTTTGGAAGTATGTAAATATTTTAAATGCTTCTTCGTTATACCGAATTTACACGACTGGTGAAAAGCTGCCGGTATAATGACAAAAATAATGAATTTGTTCATTCTTCTGTTATTGTTTTGGTCATTATATTGCCAGTTCTCCAATCGTGTAAATGCGGCATTAACAAAAGACGCAGGCACGATTGAAGTGTTATTATTTCCTGATGTTTTTGGAGGGTACATATTTTGAAAATAAGAATTGTAAAAAATTTAATGCAAAATTTTATTTATTCAATAAAGGGTGTTATTGACCCCATGAGCTTCGCTAGTTTCTAAACACCAAATATATTGTATTGACCTGTTGCACAAACAGTGTACAAATATTTGTACCCCTTTTTTCTCAAGAATAAAAATTCACAAACGCAATACATAAATATATAGAAATACTTTATACCTACATCTTCATAAAAACATTACTGCAAAGTTTCGGTGACGTAAGCTTTTACTTATAAGAAAACAGTAGTAAAATATATAATATAAAAATCTTCATAATTGACTCTTGTCTATCAAACCCCTTCCCTGACTACGCACGTGACACCAATTTTGCTTACGAAATGAATCCATTTTGGAAAGCAACAACAACAATACAGGTTTGTTTACATTTTTCATCTGCAAAATATAGGAAGTTATACATAAGTTTTGATACATATTCTTCTTGATTAACTAACTCACATAAATTCTTTTTCTATTGCAACTATAAAATAAATACGTGTTCATAGAAAATTAATTAGCAAAAGTAATGTTTTTCAGACCTTTTTTTGGTTTTCTCTTATGGGAAATACATTGAATGTCAAAATGAAAAAAAATGTATCCCCCACATAGGGTTCACGTGCTGACTGCTAGGTGCCGTGACTCCATTCGCCAATACCCCGCATATAACATAATCAAATTCTGGCTGACATTCACTACTTAATAGTGGAGATTTACAACGTGTTTTTTGTTTTAGCTTACTAACGATGTGTTGTGTCTTGAGTTACTGAAAATAGCATCTTCAATTTATAAGTATGAGACATATTGAAACTTAAAATTAATCCGAGGGAAAAGGGTAGCTAATTCCCATATGGTCACTTGATGCAGAAAAGCGAAAATCATTTACGTTATAGGTTTTGCGATGCATAAATATGATTTTTTAAGTGCATTCATTTTGATATCAATTTGGATCAAATTTCTTAGATGGAATGAGTGTGTATACAACATGATTTTAAATTATTTATTGGTGGTCCCGTCATTAAAGCAGTTTTTTTTTAAAAATCGATTTTTATTTATAAAAATTTCAAAACATTTTTAAGGAAAACTTTTAAGTTTTGATTAATATGAAGATATAAATAAAAAAAAAAAATATCACGCTGATTTTGAAATATTGAATTTTCAAAAAATATTTTGAGATGATTTGAGGTGTTAAAAAACTTTTAAGAACTAAGTAAGGAAAACTATTGAATGGTTTTTGAATTACATTACTATGTATTAAGTTAAAAAAGAAAAGATTAAAATCAGTCATACCGATTTAAAGAAAAACGAAAATCAGAAAAATTGTAGTTCATTTTCAGGTACCATTTATTACAATTTTTTGAAAAATGGTTTCCCTCCAACGGTTCAAAGCCATCAAAAATTTTCCTAAAAAGGCACTTCACTTCATTAAAACCGGAAGTTAAGCACAAAATTTGAAAAACATGGGTAAATTTTTTTTGAACTACCTTCAAAAATATATCTATAAATAATTTTCATAGAGCATCATTCTGATTTATCTCGATTTTCAGATTTTAAACATTTCTACTTGCGATTGTACATATGTTACATAGGTACCTACTATAAGGCAAGTTTTGGATTCGTGCAAAAAATAAAATGCACGACTGGATCGCACGTACTTGCTCTTATGTTCAAGTTGGGTGGGACTTAAGAACTTTAACAAAATATTCAAGAAATTATAGGAAAAGTAAAAAAAGCATTTAAATCGTTCTTTTAATTGTATAAACAGTCTGATAAATAACTTAGAGCTAAAAAAAAGTATGCCATTTGATTACTTGAAAAAATATAAATATATGTAAAAAAAAATTTAAATTGTTGGAGCCGTTTTCTTAAAAATTAAGTTTTTATATATAAAATTTTTGTAACATTTTTCAAGAAAAAATTTGGTGTGCCAATTTTGAGTATATATTAACATACATTTAAAACTAAAATTTCAAAACAATTCATCAACCCGTTTTTGAAATATAGAATTTTCCAAAAAAATTTTTGAATCTTTTTTTTTAATCCAAAATTTATTTTTTCAAAAATTTTGGTATGCAGTGTTATTTATATTCTAACAAAGCTTTTGTTCAAAAAAATTATTGAAATCCGATGAGCGGTTAATGAGAAAACCAAAAATCAAAATAACCGTTATATGGCAGGTACCGTAAATGAATGTTTTTTGTGATTATTTTTCTTACTCAAAGGTACATCATATCTACAATAATATACTGATTTTTTTTTATCAAAATCGTTGGAGCCGTTTTTGAGATAATTAAGCTTTTCCTTAACGGTTGTATGGCAAGTACCGTTATTTTTTGAGCTAAAAAAAAACTTCAATTTCCCCTCTGGAGAGTTATAAAAGAACCTTAAGTTCAATATTTGAAGAAAATCGCTTCAGGGGTTTAGGCTGTAGGTTGAGGAACGGACAGACAGACAGAATTTTGCCACCCACTTTTTTCGTGTTCTCTATCATCGTAATGTCATGTTTGATTGTTATCTCGAAATTTTTTTTTTTCACGAATCCAAAACTTGCCCTATAGTACCTATATCGCAAGTAAGAAGTGGAGATAGCAATCAAACATGACATTACGATGATAGAGAACATCAAAAAAGTGCGTGGCAGCCTAAATGGCTTTATAGATTTTCTTCAAATTTGGACATGGAAGTTTTTGGTGATTATGCCCACACTTTTTTTTCAGTTTTTTTAGAACCAAAAATAACGGTACCTGCCATACAATTTTTTTAGGAATTTTACATAATCGTATTTTTCTCAAAAACAGCTGCACTGCTTTTTTTTGAAAAAAATTCAATAAATTAATTTCAGTAAATGCTTCCTTTGGGTGGAAAACCATTATTAAAAAAAAGGTTATTAATTGTACCTCCCAAAGACTATTTTTTTAATTTTCGATTTTGTTCACAACAGTTTGACTGATTTCAATATTTTTGTATAGGTAGGTACTATAGGTTCCAAAAAATATAAATAAGTTTTGTGTACGAAAATTAATTTTTTTTTTGATTTTTAAACTATGTTTCAATTTTTTTTTTGAAAATCAAATATTTCGAAAATGATATGATCGATTTTTTTGAAACACGATACTTGAGAGCTTTTTAGAATATTTTTTAAAATATTTTCAGAAAAAAATTTTACATTTATGAAAATGCAAGAGTTAAAAAAAAGCAAGGGAAAATATTTTTTTTCTCAAAAACGGCTCCTACGATATTGATTAAACTTTTTCATGTACGTAAATTAGTACGATCTACAACCAAAATTTATAAAATATTACACCTACCAACTATTAAAAGTACCTGTCATAGAACTTTTTTTTTCTATTTTGAATTTTCTCATTATTGGCTTAACGGATTTTTATATATTTTTTAGTAAAAAAGTTTCAAATTTTTTTTTTAATTGGTGCAATGGTGCAGTGGATGTAATGCTTGACTGCTAGCTTAGAGGTGTGGGTTTAGGTCTCACTCGAGGCTGCATTCTTTTGTATATTCTCCCAGCTTAACTGGACGCCACCCGTGGGATTTAATGAGATAATAAGAACCTTGATCTCAATCCACTGTGCCTATTCTTTCCTATCTTCCTACTCTTTTTAACTAGTGCCGTGCAAATCATGTTACATTTATATGGCCTAGCTGGTATAGCTAAAATTATTATTATTATTCGATACATCAAAAACGGATTGAAAGTTTTTTTTTTAATTTTCTTTTTATCTGCACATATACAGGGTGTCCTGTAAATAATGGATAACCTTGTAGCAGGCCTTATGACCACCTTTCCAGAAAAAAATATAAAAAAAATAAAGGGTCCACCAAATAACTTTTTTGAAAATGCTATAAAAAAAACTACTGAATATTTTCTAAAATTTCTTTTTTTATTTGAAAGTACAATCCTTCCGGTTAATAATGGAAAATAATTTCATTCAAATGGCTGCTTCGCTAAGTGGGCCTGCATCATCATCATCTTTACAGATGAAGCTCATTTTGATCTTGGCGGGTATGTAAACAAGCAAAATTGTCGCATTTGGGGCACAGAAAACCCGCACGCCATTGAAAAGCCAATACACCCAAAACGAGTCACTGTTTGTTGCGGATTTAGGTCCAAAGGCATAATTGGGCCATTTTTGTTCGAGTTATCGGGCCATGTTTAACAAATTTTTGTTCACAAAAATTGAAGAGGAGGATATTGGCAACATTTGGTTTCAACAGGACGGCACTACGTGCCACACAGCCGAAGCTACACTCCATGTAGTAGTAGCATTTTCAAAAAAAAAAAAGTTATTTGGTGGACCCTTTATAATATTTTCTTATATCTTTAAAGCTTACGGCTAAGCTGAACTCTGAACAGATAATTGGTTACTGGGTAACCCTATGATATGACCACATTTCGAAAGACAACGCACATGATTTTTGTATTAACGCTACCTATAAAACTGTATACCGCTTACCTTGTACCTTTATGAGGGTAATTCGCCCTATGATAGGTTCCTAGACTATAAATTAAAATATTTATTAATCTGAATTTTTGTATGGCATCTTGATTCTGCAACATTTTTTTTCATCAACACATCATTATGGGTCTTTCTTCATAGAGCCGGATAACTTTAAATTGAAACTAAAGACAAAAAATGTTTTTAATATCCAAACGAAAAACAAACTGAACTTAACACAAATTGCGTATGACAAAGCCCTCACTATGTCACTGATGAGTCCAAGTGAGTAAGCCGGACGAAACGCCAATTTTTGAGCATCAATGTTTGAATATGATTTTGATCATGCGGCCACCAGGGCTGGCACGTATGTACTGTACATTGCCTAATATGGAGTTCTAATTTTTATACACTCTTCGCAGTAAATCAAGCTACATATCTATAATAACGTGTCGAATTTTGGCTTTCAAGTGGTCAATTATTTGTGGTTTATTGGCATAGAAAAGTGACTTAACATAATCCAACCTAAATATCGTAACGGCATCAAATCACAGAAACGAAATGGGCTGTTAACAGGTCCATTTCATATGAAATTAATCGTTTGTCAAATGTTTCCTTTTTAGTAAAATTAAAGCACAATAAACTATAAGTAATCAATCATGTCTGCGTATTTTGAAGACATAAGTATATAAGGACCAATGATTGCGCCCCTCCGACCCATAAAGCACCCCAAAAGATGACTTTCTGGATGTAATGATGGTGCTTCAACAATGGCTTTTTGATTACCATCATTTCAAATGCAGCAATTCTATTTATTGATTTACATTTAGGTAATAACCATTTCACTAAAAATGACCAAACCAAACTAACCTCAAATCGACTGTAACAGAAAACAGTGTTACCTATTTAAAGATCTGTGCCTATAAAAAACACCCATTCACATTTTAAGGATATTTGTACAGCATTAAAAATACCCTAAGAAATTGAGATACAAATATTTTAATTATACTAGAATTGATTTTTTAATTTTACTATCCTTCCCCCTCCTTTCTCCTCATAAAAAACACCCTTCTAACCAACCCATTAATATTTTTAAGATTTTTTTAAATTTTTCATTCTCATGGTAATTGAAATGTTTCTTGCAAAGTTTCATGAATAGACAAATATTTTCTTTTGAAGATTTGTTTGTAGATACTGGCTTATGAAATATTAAGGACAACCGAACTTCTTATAAAAACAAAATTTCAATTTTAATTTTAAATTTTTTTGAGAATTTAACGGTTCAACCCACCACATCACCCGAAAAACTCTCCTGATTGTGTCTGCTCGCTATTTTCTTTAATTTCGTTACCGGTATTCTTTAACAGCAGCATTGAAAGTTCCACCCACTATCATCTTTATTTGTTGAATTTTTTTTTGAATCTATCACTTAAGATTAATGATGTCAGAAGCATAAAAATGTTTAAAAAGAGACAAGTTTTTCTTAATGCAAACAAATCTTTGTGTAACAAATCAGAAATGAAAAGAAATGGGATCGAAAATTGAGCCAAATTCTGAGTTACTAAAAAAAGTTTAACTTCTCATGGCTGATTTTTTACGGCTCTGGGCCTTTGGCACCTCATAAAAGGGAAATTTGATAATAGAATCTGCCACTTAATTTGTCAGAAAAGGTCAACTGATCCCAGAAATAGGTCAGCTCTAGATAACTTGTAATCAAGGTTAGATAATACATTTTTGTTTGTAAAATTACCCAAATGAGGTGCCAAAATCCTTGAAAAAAAAATATAGCTTTGGAGAATGGGAAAAAATGTATGGGATCTGGTCTGCCTACTCAACAGAGATGTGTCATACATCAATGAGAAGGTCATTGCAAATACTTCATTTTAAACCATGGGATTCAAAAGATATTCGGCTTTAAAGCACCAAAAACAATAATAATGCATTTCTTAATTGGTACTTGGATGACCTGCTCAACATTTATGTGTTATATATGGTTGGAAAGGTTATTGCATGTACTACGTTTTTGTATATGGTCGTTAAGCCGTGGAACCCGGGGTTCAAGAGCTACATGGACATGAAAAACCCCAAATAAAACAATAATGCAGTTCTTGATTGGCACTTGGTCTACCAACTCAACAGAAATGTGTCATACGTCATTGGAAAGGGAATTTATATAATAGCAGCCTTATTCATTAGAATGCGCTAAACAGATGAATAGTTATGCACTGCATAAGGATTTATGTAGCCACTATGTAACGTTACATAAATCCTTATTCATAAAAAATTTCCCCATCCATTTTAGTTATGCAACGCTTGTGTCAAATAAAGTACCACAAAGAGGAAATCTATTACGTTTTACTTCAACTTCACATAAACAAACATCAGCTGTTTGTGAAAAATCAATAAAAGAAAATTGCTCCAGTTCGGTCTTTTCAATTTCTGTGTCTATAATATTATAATTTTGTAGTTTTCTTGTGTCATTACTCATTTTTAGCAAAAATAAATGAAAGTTTCGATAAAAACTTATAGCAAACCCATTCCATTTACTCTCAGTGAATTTTTATATAAAAAAAAAAAAACAACCCCCAGTTTTCCTGCTGCGCTGCCGCCACCGGTTGGATTGTTTTTAGTTTCTCTATTTTTGTTTTTCTATTCTATTTTCATTGTGTTATCTATTGTTTATAGTAGATACGCATTTACATATGTGCATAAATAAAAGAAAATTAGTTTTTTTGAGAAAATAATCTGTTTTGTTGTTTTATTTCATTATTTCTTTGCTCACATTTTTTATTGGGAAGAATAGGTATAGATATGTATATGTGCGCATATCAAAATATTTCACTTTTGTGTGTGTTAGTGACATTTTGATACTAAAATATCCTTATGTTGCCACTATTCAACCTCCAAACTCGTTTAGCTTATAATGAGTCTATGTAACGTTGCATAAGTTTTATGAATAAGGTTTTTGCGTTCAGATGCATTATAACGAGTACATAGCACTATGCACAAGCTATGATGCGTTTATGAATAAGGCTGTAGATGTTTATAGAGACAATAACATCCAAGATCTGAACGAATTTATTATTGATGCAGACGCTGGTACTTTGTCTCTATTGAGGGCGCGAATCCAGTCGCGACATAGTAGAGCTAAGAAGTACTACACTTATATACTTTTAAATAGACGTGCCGAAGGTCGAGAAGCTTTTAAGCATTTTTATTGTACGTGCTTCACGGGACGCCGCACGGTCGGTACATGTGCGCATGTTATATCAATTTTGTGGTATTTGTGTTTTGCCCGGCATCAAAATGGATTTCCGCCTCCTGCAGCTCACCTCAGCAATGTCATATTGGATGACGCTATTATTTAAATATTACAAAAAAAAATATATGAATACATTTTCTGTGAATATCTCTATTACTTATTTTTAAAACTCATCCATTGATACATAATACGCTCAGCTTGAATATGAATATCCTTAAACCCCAATGTCAACAGCTGATAGACATACAAATATTTGAAGAACATAATTTTACCTTTTCAAAAATGTATGGCACATCGCTGTTGAGTAAGAAGACCACGCTCCAATGCAGAAATGCATTATTGCTCTTTTCTGCATTTTTCCCAAATATCTTTTGAATCCCATGGTTGAGCGTATAACGCCCATATAAAAAAATAAAGCACATAAGTTAACCTTTTCAACGATACCTGACACATAACTGTTGAGTTGTGCAACCAGTTACAATATTAAGAATGCATTTTTGTTGGTTTTGCTGCTTCAAAGCCGAATATCTTTTGAACCCCATGGTTTGGAGCTTAGCTTAGCTGCCATGTAAGAAAATGAAGTACTCTCATTGACCTTTCCAATGACGTATGACACATTTCTGTTGAGTTGGTAGACCAAGTGCCAATCAAGAACTGCATTATTGTTATATTTGGGGTTTTTCATGTCCATGTAGCTCTTGAGCCCCGGGTTCCACGGCTTAACGGCCATATACATTGGCGTAGGAAGGAATTTTTTCTAAGGTGGGCAACCAGTTCAAACCAAACCTAATCATTAAACAATTTTTCGGTGCAAGTGATTCCTCAATAACTATGTATTTATTGGTGCTTGAGCATTTAACTAATTCCCGAATTTGTTCAAAAGAGATTTAATGAATGAAGCCGACAACGACGTCAACAATAAAGCAAATTAAAAAACATTAAAAGTGCTACCAAAATCAACTCTGCAACAATGTCTTATGATGCATCTATATTAAAAATTAATGGTTTTGGGTAAAATTATTTTTCAACTAAGTTTTTATCCGCCGCACTGCCGATAAACTTCTTTCTAAATTGGCGCAACTAAGCGGAAGCGGTAATGCGGCCTGTTGCAGTTTGTATATACATTTGAAAATATCCAATCCATGTTTGTTTTTTAATTCATAGTTCTTTAATTCGAACATATTTGTTCATAATCTAGACTTCGGCACTCAGTGCTATTGAATTCATTTTAAAATATCTTTAAAGTTATTGATAAAATTTGTCTGCAGTACTGGTACTCATATATAATTTGACAAAGGCGACTAATTAATGGGCCCATAGAATATTTTCAAACCGCCTTTGAAGTTGAAATATATGTTATCCATCACCTTAGTCGAAAAAAGAGTTATACGGTCGTATTTATAAACTTTGATAGCTGGCCTACTCCAAAAAGTTTTTAAAAACTTTTGTTCACCCTTGTCCTAAAGTTATCTTACTTGGACAACGGCATCGATTTTCTAATATCTGTCAAACTTTGCATTTTATTTAATTAAACAAAAGAATATTTCCAACTATTAAGAACTTTTAGAAACTGTCTAACTACACACCCGTCTAACAAATTTAAATTCAGAGGCTTGATTTACACTATAGTTCTAATACTGATACAGTCTCAGTACGTTCTCACTACAGTAAAACATTCTTAAACGAGAAATAATGAGTATATTCACACAATCATTACTTATACGGTCTCGCTCCGGTTTCGATTTGTTTGTTTGTTTGAAAGAATATTTTAACGGAGCGACATCGCATCGAAAGCGTATTGGTATCGAAAGTGTGAATATATTTCACATTCTCGATGTCATATCTGTCAATTATATTTAGGTTCATTTAAATTATTAAGTGATTATTGAAATGTTTTGTCATAATTTTAATTGACTTTCTGGGTTAGTTTCGTGTGTTTTTTCTATTATTTTTTAACTTTTGAGTCTGTCTGCTTCGCTTCAGCGTCTGTGTTGTCGGTGTTGGTCGGTCGTCGGTGAGTTGTGAGTGCGTCAATTCGTTTATTCGTGATGTGTGTGTTCCTATTCCTAGTTTCTAACATCTTACATCTATCGCAGCTTTGGGGAACCCAAATTCTTTTGTCGCCATCTACACCCAAGAGATAAGCAATAATTCTAGACCCCGAATCCATGAATAAAATAAATGGTAAAGGTATCTGAAAATTTTTAATGAACAAAAAAAATACAAATACAAACAAAAATACTGAGGCTGTCTCGGTACTGAAACGACAATGCGAACATTAGGGTTTTATATCGGAGCGAGAACATTTTGAGAATTTATCGGTATTGGCACAGCAATGTGAATCAAGCCTTAACATTATTCAATTTGATTTTTCTTTAAAAAACAGCTTATTTTTTGAGTCATTTATTGACAGGAAAAATAAATTTTTCCATCTTTGATCGCATTAAAAGAAACTTCAAAATATGATTACACAGAAAAAGTGTACTCTGATCCAAATGTCACCCAACTGCCGTAAAATCATTTTTTTCCGGAACAGTAAGAAAACTAAAAATTTCTGATTTTGTTGAGGTTTTTTTTATTCATCCACATTATATTGTTCTCCATAAAACGCAGGCGATAGGTAGAAACAACTCGGTTTAGATTTTTATAAAATTCCAATTATTCGGTTTGATTCGTATGTTACAGAGCAAATAATACGTTAACCCTGAGTCGATGACAAACGAGTTGAAACATACCGAAACCGAACCGTAAGCTTTAACTTTAAACAAAACAAATTGAATTATGTTTCGGTTCATGTTCCAAAGGAGAATGGGCATTTTTGGGGGTTAGCGGCCATTAATGAAGTTAGTGTCAAATGAAAGGTATGTTACTCAGGAACAACTTCCACTATAGACGTTACATTGCATTTCATTTAGAAAAGAAGATATTTCAATGTTAATATAATGCAATTGCATTGAGCAATATTGCATATTTTTAGTGGGTGTAATGCTTTATAACTTCATAACGTCTGCTGACACTGTAGTAGTGTGTTTAACGGGGTTTCAGAATATCCCAAGGACGAATTACGGGTTTAAACGTATTTCAACAACTTTGTAATTTTTTTAAACATATTATTTTACTCAGGATTTTTTAATATTGTAAGGATTGTAATATTATAGTTTTATGGTAAATGTTCTTATTAATGATGTTATATGGCCATTTTTATAAACAAAATATTCTTGAGACTGTCTCGATATCTTGTTCCACTCACTTTTTCTATTTTTGAATTGGTCAGAAGCCAGAAACTTAGCAAAACTTTATTAGAAATGCATTTTTTTCGGTTTTGATATACACCACAATAAACAAATTTCTGCACGGTGATCGTAGGACTAAAACACATCCAAAAAAACAAAACCATTCTTGTTTCTTGTTTCATACAAATTTGCCCATTCTCCTTTGTCAGATGTAGTGATTTATCGCCAAACAGACGAATTGAAATTTCATTTGGTGATTTTAATTTTTTGAATTCAAGTCTTTATTTTTTTTTCAAGCTTTTACTTAAACTAAACATTCGTTTTATAATGTAATATTTTGCTAGATGGAGCCATCGTAGTATTAAATCTGAACGCACCCCAAAACTGAAAAACGATTTCTTTCTTATTCCTAAATTAATTGCAATAGATTTTTTAAATTGATTATTTATAGAGTGGAAAATTTTGAAATTTTGCGATTTTTTGGCGATTTACATATATGTATCTTACGTTTGGTGATTCCGCTTTTTAAACCTGACAAACTAAAACTACTCATCTTCAAGATTCAAGCTAACTCGGTTTGAGACAAATTTAAGCCGGTTCAACTAGGTTTGTGCTTGCCTCGGTTTAATAAACCGAGTAGATGTTTCTCGGACAGTGCTGCAATGTGTAAATACACACAAAATTAGGGTGGGCAAAAATTACTTCTATGTGACGACCAACTGTAACTGTAGGCAAAATTTAAGCTTTGGTGTCTGAAATTTCATTCACAATTATTCAATCTTGCTTCTTGGGTGGGATGTAGAACCAGAAAAGTTTAACTGCCGATTTTTCTAAGGTGGGCAGTTCATTTTTTAAGGTGGGCACTGCTCACCTCTGCTCCCCCCTTCCTACGCCTATGGCCATATACAAAAACGTAGTACATGCAATAACCTTTCCAACCATATATAACACATAAATGTTGAGCAGGTCATCCAAGTACCAATTAAGAAATGCATTATTATTGTTTTTGGTGCTTTAAAGCCGAATATCTTTTGAACCCCATGGTTTACAACTTAACGGCCATATAATAAAATGAAGTATTTGCAATGACCTTTTCATTGATGTATGACACATCTCTGTTGAGTAGGTAGACCAATTTGCCCTTTCTCCTTTCTGAAACTATCTGACCTTTTATAAAGATCTAAGGGCCTTTCGGGTGGTATTAAATTCTGTAAATTGCCCATAAATGAGGTGCCAAAAATCGCGCATGACTTTTGGCGACCTTGAGAAAGCTTATGCCGTGATTACAAGTTATCTAGGGCTGACCAATTTCTGGAACCTGTTAACCCTTTCTGACCAATTACCGACCAATTAGATACATTTTTCTTTAAGGTCCAGAGCCTCAGATATTACACTTTTTTGCAAATTTCCCTAAAATGAGGTGCCAAAAATCGGTTTGACTGTGAGTTTTTTTTCAAATTCATTAAATATTCATAAAAAAAATCTATGGCTGACCAATTTCTGACAATAGCTGATCTTTTTCAATCGTGAAGAGGCCTTTCAAATTGCATACTTTTTTTTTTAGCTACCCAAATGAGGTGCCAAAATTTTTGTTTGTGACCTTGAAACGACCATTGAAAATTTAAAGAAAAATTTCCCTTAAATGAGGTGCCAAAAATCGCACGTGACCTTGATAAAGTTTAAGCCTTTATTACAAGTTATCTATAGGGCTGAACAGTTGACCTTTTCGGACCAATTACTGACCAATCAGATGGAATTTTTTTTTAATCAAATTTCCCTTATATGAGGTACCAAAAGTCCAGAGCCATTTTTTTCGCACAGATTGTTTGTATACCTAAACAAGAACATGACCCCTTTTTAACTTTATTGTTTAGTGTGATTTCACTCTATTTTGCAATGATTTTTTTTTCTGAAAAAAAAAATGGGTGGATGCCCTTTGAATATGCTTTATATCTGTAATTTTGAATTTTTAAGCATAAATTCATCATTCTACTAAAAAGCCTGTATATAGTAAATTGTATGGTTTTTAAAAAAGAATGGAATTTGCAAGAAGTTAATATCCTTGCAGTTAATCTTTGACCCGAAATTGATTTGAAGAAAATTGGCAAATTCTAAGGATTTCGCATATAAGTACATATTAGGGTGGTCCTTATATTGGGTTTTTTTTTAATTCCAACTTGGTTAGGCATCAAATTACTCTAGAGGGAGACACAAAATTTTCCTAATTTTTTCAGATTTTTATTTCACCCCCCTGGTCTCCCTTTTTTCACTTCAAGGTTCAAATAATGGAGTAAGGGTGATTCTTATAACACGCAAAAAAAAGTCAGAACTTATAGACCAGATTCAGACGAAAAAAAATTGTGTTGCAGGGGGGGTCTATTTCCCCCCGTTCAGGCAGGAGGGGTAGTTTTCTAAAAATTTTACCAAAAATTAAAAAAAAATTATTAAACAACAACGGGACCACTTACAATGGCATATGCTATAGCTTTTTTTAAGCCATAAATCCAGTCTCTAATATGTTTCTTAATTCAAGTTTTTATTGTAAATAGTTTCTGAAAAAAATTATTTTCAAACGTAAGAAACTATTATTTTTGTTTTTATTTTTAAGATTTGAAAATTATTTTTTCAAAAACTATTTACAATAAAAACTTGATTTAAAAAATATATTAGACACTGGATTCATGGCTTTAAAAAAATCTATAGCAAGCCATTGTAAGTGGTCCCGTTGCTTTTCATATTTTTTTTCTATTTTGGGTCAAATTTTTAGAAAAATAACCCTCCCTCCTGAACGGTGGGAAATAGACCCCTCCTCCAACACTATTTTTTTTTTCGTCTGAAATTAACCTATAAGTTCTGACTATTTATTTGTGTGTTATAAGAATCACCCTTACTCCATTATTTGTACCTTGAAGTGAAAAAAGGGAGACCAGGGGGGTGAAATAAAAATCTGAAAAAATTAGGGAAATTGTTTTTCAATGTTTTGAATCGATTGATGGCTATCCAAGACAATGTCCAATTTAAGGACCACCCTAGTACATATAAGCTAGTCATTCATATCTATGTAGAAAACATAACATTCATGTTGTAAACATAATTGTTTCACCTTAAATTGTATTTCTTTTTCTTGACCTTCATAATAAACAATATGCTTCAGTCAGTACCTAGTCATAATTTTTACTCTTTAGCCTTTACGCATTCCAATCCGGATTTCATCCTGCTGTGGTATTCTCATGTTTTTGCTACAATATCTTACCCATATCAATTCAATTTGTGGCCAACAAACAAAAAAAAGGAAACAATTAACCCAACAAACCAATTTATTCTACTCTCCAGAAAAAGTTATTTTGCCCTTGCCATAAGAATAAGGTATATTCTTAAAAGGAAAACATTTATGTTTGTTAAAACCATCACGTATAGTGTGTTTTCGCATTGAAAAACATAGATTATTTGATTTTATTGGATGAAAAATAATGTTTATATTATCCTTGTGGTTAAGTAAGAATTGGTTTATTGGGCTAAGTATATCTAAAACCTACCAATTAACATATTTTAATAATGATAAATATTATCCACATAAATTTATGATTCTTACCCGTAGGCATCGGTGGAAGAGCCAGGTAACTCAAACACTTAAAAAATTTAGAAGGTTGGAGTCTATGTTTAATCACAAAATCAACTATTGTGGAAAAAATGTTCAAGTATTTTTTGATGTATTAGGAAAGTATTACACAAGGGTATTGTCTTGTCAAATATTTGTTCCGATTTATGAAAGAATTATTAAAAAATAAAAATTCACTTCAGGAATCTCAACTTACCTGGTTTTTCACGACCGCCATGGATATATTAAGTGACCACATACATATTATGGCTGTAAAAGAATGCAATCTTTTGTGAATGAAATCATTAAAAATCATTTATTGATTTCAATCAAAATATTGCATTCATTGACTTCACTTTGAGACTGCGAATTAAAATTCTGCAATCACCATTCATTATAAATTGAAATGATGCCCCATGCACTACACAAAAGATGGCATTTTTTTAGAACTTTGATACATTATACCGCTTTTTTATTTGTGCAATTGTTTTTCCTAAAATATAGTCACAAAAAAACTATTCCAAACAAAATATTTCATTTGGCATTTTGCTTTCAAATCAAATAAAAACATAATTACAAAAAGGTTTTTTAATACAAATTCTATAAACAACTGTGAAATTAAAAGCAACCAAGTAAAAGACTAATGGCCAATTTCATAAACAAACACTAAAATTACTTTTATCTAAACTCCTTCTAAATTTTATCAGACATTTAAAATTTTTCAGTTTCACCAATGTAGAAAAGGGATATTTTAGGGATATTTTAATTTGACTGAGTTTGCTCACATCCCTGGATTCAAAGAAAGAGGTTGTTTCCCTTGCACATGCGAAGTCTATGAGAAAAAGTGAAAAAGCATCATGGCTGAGGGACAATTATTCTGACAGCAAAATATCAGCTGTTGTTGACATGAATGGCTTAACAAAAAAGACTTTTAAGATTTAATGAGACAAAAACGAGATTTTAGTTTACAAGGGCATTTAAAATCTTCTTAAATATAAAAGCATTTGGTGAAACCAAAAAACATCATTTAAAGGCTAAAAGGCTTTTTAAATAATTAAAAGCCTTTCGTGAAATCGGCCATAAGTAGTGTTTAAAAACAAAATTAATTTTTTTATAGACTGACATCAATATTCAAAGTGGTTGGATGAATGACTCAATTATCTGGTGTAGACTTATTAAAAAGTAATATTTAAATAATGTTGCAGTTTGTTTTTAATTAAATTAAGAATATAAGGGTTGGTTTTATTATATCAATAACAAATGGAGTCTCATTTAATCATCTTAATCGATGTGTCAACACTTATAAAAATGAAATGATATATTTCCAGAAATATAATCCAGACAGAGAGCTTAATTAGTAAAATCAACTTAGAGCTCTATTGATGCCTAAGCTTTTTCATCATTTTAATTGGTGTTCAATAGTTCAACCAAAACCAATCCTTATAGGTATTTAGAGTTTTTCTTTCAAAGAATTTAATTATCGGAAAAAATGATACTTTTTTGTTGATTCAGGTAATTTAATTGGTAAATAAGTACAAAAACGAAATGTGTTTATATAGAAAATTTCTTTCAACACTTAGATGTCGGTGTACATCATGGCACAGAAAGATACCTATTTTCTATTTTTTTTTAATATAAATAAAAACAAATGAAAAAACATGTATGTATGTATATAATGCATGTACATTAGGGTGGTCGTTATAATGGGTTTTTTTGAGTTTTAATATTTGGATGGGACTAAATCAGTAGTAAATGAAGAAAAACAAAATCCCTATTTTTTTCAGATTTTTATTTTCATTCTCTATAGTCGCTGTAGGGGTAAATTTAATTTCCCCTTTTTTTTGGAAATTCACGTAAAATCTCCCAAAAAAATCAGAGCATGAAGGTGAGAAGTAGACAACAAAAAAATCCTATGGGAGGGGGGTAATATCTCCCACCGCTTGCACGGGAGGGGAAATTTAATAAAATATTTGCATAAATAGAAAAAAAAAATAATTAAAAAACAACGGCAACACTTGCAGTAGTATTTTGTATCTTTTTGGAATATTTAATAAAGTTCTTTGAATGAACAATTTCAGTAAAATCTGTTTTCAAACCTATAATTAAAAAAAATAATAATAATTTTTCTTCAAAATTTTGAGTTTGAAACAATATTTTGCCAAAACTGTTCATCAAAAAAACTTAATTTAAAATAAGCCGTAAGGATGGACTTCTGGCTTTTCAAAAAGCTACAAAACATTACTGTAAGTATTGCCGTTGTTTATTAATTTATTTTTTCTATTTTATTCAAATATTTTATTAAATTGCCCCTCCCGTCCAAGCGGTGGGAGATATTACCCCCCTCCCATAGGATTTTTTCTTGTCTACTTCTCACCTACATGCTCTGAATTTTTCGGGAGATTTTACGTGAATTTCCAAAAAAGGGGAAATTAAATTTACCCCTACAGCGACTATAGGGGATGAAAATCAAAATCTGAAAAAATTAGGGAATTTTATTTTCTTCATTTAAGCTAAGTATACAGTTCTTTTGAGTAAAAAAATTCTTCGAGGTGAGAAAAAAAAAATTTTTCCACAAAGAAAAAATGTCCGTGGTGTAAATTTTTTTTTATTCGCCGTCAGTTTACACTTTCGAAAAAAAATCTCAATGAGACTGATCCATGGAAAAACAAACACAAATGCCAAACGCAATTTTTTTTCGGAAAAAGAATGTCAGTGACATTGTTTTGTACGAAAAAAAATCGTGGTGAATATAAAATTTGTTTTCTTTGGGTAGTTCACAGTTCGATAAAAAAAATTTAAACGTCAAAAAAATTTTTTCTCGCAAAAAGCGCTCCCATAAGAAATACATGTAGTTTTTTTTTCGTCAAGGAACTGTATACTTAGCTTTAGAGCCGATTTGGGCCCATCCGTGATGACCTTTTTGTGAACGACCACCCTAATGTACATATATTAAGGTGTCTTTTATTGTACAAAGTAGTTTTTAAATGGTAAAGTTTTGTGCCCTGAAAAAATATATCTGACCAAAAAACTTCTTGTCCGAGCAGTGGTACTCCATGGCGTAATAAGCACTTTCGGGCCCCATAAGAAACATTTTCCTTATAAGGGCACAGACTTATAGATATAACGGTAAAAGCGTTTTTTACCTTTATAATAATGCAGGACAATCGATGCTTCCAGTTAGTAAGTTAAGTCGTGGATGAATATGATGTCTGAAATTTTACTTCGTCTTTCTAGAGATTGAATATTGATAAGCTGCAAACGGTCAGCGTATGGAGACAGTTGAAAATGATCGTCCCAGAATTGGTCTGACAAAGGTGATATATAGTGATTTAGAGACATATGGGTCAGAAAATTCTTTGGACAAACGTTTTATAAAGCCAAACATTGAATTTGCTTTATTAGTAATGTTGTCAATATGGAAGTGAAAGTTGAGCTCACTATCGCATAAGACCCCTAAGTCTTGCAAGGAAGTAACATATGAAACTGGGTCACTCTGAATAAAATAGCGACAGACGGGGCCAGCTTGGCGTTTTCTGAAAAAAGTTATTGTAAGACACTTGCTATTGCTAACATTTAAGAAACAAAGGCAAAATTTAAGTCCTGTGAAGTTAGCAAAAAAATTGTTTAAAATTAAATAAAAAATGAGAGTTCCCGGTAGCAAACAAAGAGTTCTAGAGTTCCTCATACTTTTTTTTAATAGTTCTGGCGAATGGAGTGTTAAAATTAAAAAAAAGTTTTTTTTGCTAACTTCACGCAGCAAGGACTTTTTTGAGAAAAAGAGTTCTGAGCATGTTTTTCACCTTAAAATCAAGAGTTCTGGAGTTCCTGATGGGTTTTAGAAAGAGTTCTACAAAATTGAAAAAGTTAGGGCAATTTAAGGTGCCCATTGACTTAGAACCAAAAATTTTCAAAATCCACAAAAATCGAAAAAAAGGAGTTCTGATTAGAGTTCCCGATAGCAAACAAAGAGTTCTGAACATTTTGTTAATAACTTTTTTTTCTAAAACTAATTTTTCAAAAGTAATTCGCAAATTTAGGTGCGCATTGACTTATAACCAAAAATTTTCAAAATCCACAAAAATCGAAAAAAAGGAGTTCTGATCAGAGTTCCCGATAGCAAACAAAGAGTTCTGAACATTTTGTTAATAACTTTTTTTTCTAAAGTCAATGGTTCTATGGTTTTGGTTCTAAGTCAATGGGCACCTAAATTTGCGAATAACTTTTGAAAAAATAGTTTTAGAAAAAAAAGTTATTAACAAAATGTTCAGAACTCTTTGTTTGCTATCGGGAACTCTAATCAGAACTCCTTTTTTTCGATTTTTGTGGATTTTGAAAATTTTTGGTTCTAAGTCAATGGGCACCTAAATTTGCGAATAACTTTTGAAAAATTAGTTTTAGAAAAAAAGTTATTAACAAAATGTTCAGAACTCTTTGTTTGCTATCGGGAACTCTACTCAGAACTCCTTTTTTTCGATTTTTGTGGATTTTGAAAATTTTTGGTTCTAAGTCAATGGGCACCTTAAATTGCCCTAACTTTTTCAATTTTGTAGAACTCTTTCTAAAACCCATCAGGAACTCCAGAACTCTTGATTTTAAGGTGAAAAACATGCTCAGAACTCTTTTTCTCAAAAAAGTCCTTGCTGCGTGAAGTTAGCAAAAAAAACTTTTTTTTTAATTTTAACACTCCATTCGCCAGAACTATTAAAAAAAAGTATGAGGAACTCTAGAACTCCTTGTTTGCTACCGGGAACTCTCATTTTTTATTTAATTTTAAACAATTTTTTTGCTAACTTCACAGGACTCAAAATTTATCGAGGTTGCAGACAACAAGGATCACCTAAAGAAGATATGCGTTTAAATATTTTCATATCGTCTGCATAAATCAAAAGTTCACATTCCAAAATCAAGGAAACATCATTAATTGCTAAAATGAACATCATTGAGCCAAGGTGACTGCCTAGTGGAATACCGGAAGGTGCATTGGGAGGTAGGGAAAGAGATGATCTGAAACGCTCTATATAATTTCTATTTTTTAAATAGGATTCAACCCATGAGATGAAAAGGGTTGGGAAACCAAGAAGCTTTAATTTGAAAATAATGATTTTGTGAGATATTTTGTCGAAAGCTTTGCTAAAATCAGTTGAAATAACATCAACTTCAGCCCTTTCGCATCCATTGTGCGCAGCGTATAAGATTCAAAATCTACAATGTTTGTGGTTGTGGACCTGTTGGCTAGGAAACCATATGTTGAACAGGAGATAACATCGATTTACAATGGAAAGAAAGTGCTTTGTAAAAATTCGGTATGCATGAAACCGTCAGTCTCAAATAAAAAAAACATTCAGTCTTCATCAGATGAAAGCAGTGAAATTGATAGCTCAGCCAAAGAAAATAGTAGTGTAGAAATAACTTTTTTGAAAACTTTATAAAGAAAAAATTTGTTCTTAATTCAAAACCGCAATATGAAAAAAGTTTGAAAAAACTATAGAAATACCACAAATTTCAAGGAAAATAACTATTATCTATTAAAATCAAGCTTTAAATAAGTGTGACAAAAAAAAACCGTTGACAACAAACAAATTAGACCTAAGCCATAGGAAATTAATTATAGAAAAAAAGCATAAAAATATTTAGAAAAAGTGAATAAATAAATTTTATTATAATTGACTTTGTTTTTTGTTGTGTGAAACAATAAGGTGTTGTGTTCATATAAGGTGTTTTATTTATTTATTCACTTTTTCTTAATGTTATACATATGTTTCCACGTCGTTCTGTCTATTTTGACAAAAGATATTGAGCATAAAAATAGTTTTAATTGTAAAATGGCTTAGAGTCGAACAAATAAAGATTGCCATTTGAAAAAAAAACTATTTTTTTTATATAAAGTCTTCTAAACGTTTAAAATAAAAGTCGTATGCCAGTTATTATATTACTAATTTACATTTAAACCCGAAATTTTAAAATAGTTCATCAACTCGTTTCTGAAATATTGAATTTTCAAAATTTAGTGTTCTTTTTCAAAGTTTTGATATGCCATAACTATTAATAAAAATTTAAAAAAGCTTTTGTATTCAAATTTTTATTGAAATAAGTTGGGTCGTTGAGGTTCCCATCAACATAAAAAAAACGTTAATAACAGTTTCTTGTAAAAAAAAAAATATTATCAAAAAGTGCAACTTTTTTTTGTAATTCACAGATTTTTTCTTTATAAAAATCGTTGTAGCCTTTTTTTAAATAAATAAAATTTTCCCTAGCGGTTGCAAGTACCTTTATTTTTGTAGCTAAAAAGAAACTATTTTTCCTTTAGAGAATTACCAAGAAACTTTAGGTGCAGGGAACTAAGTCCCCGGGAACCAAGTCCACCGAGGGAATTAGTTCACTCCAGCGAAGTGGACTTGGTTCTGATAGAAGGTGGGAACAAAATTCAAATCCTATAATGCCCCCCCATACATACCTCACTGTTTATTCGCCGTAATGCTTTGTCTTACATAAATACAGTGCTAGCACCCAGCATAACGGTAAATAAACAGTGAGGTATGTATCGCAACCCCCCTGCTTGGGCTCACTATAGGATTTGGGGTAGGTGCGAGGTTGGGTGTATGCAAAGTTTTCGCGCAATTTTGAATTTTTGTAATTTTTATCGTTGGAAGTTAGTTCCCTCTCCATATTTCAAAATGTGTACTTAGTTCTCATAAAGAAATGGACTACTTGCTCACCTTGCCTGGGAACTAAGTCCACTTCGTTAAAGTGGATTTAGTTCCCATTAAATGAGAACTAAGGCCCTCGGTGGACTTGGTTCCCGGGGACTTAGTTCCCTGCACCGAAAATTTAATTCGAAAATTTGAAGAAAGTTGCTTCAGTGGCTTAGGCTGTAGAAGTAGATCAAAGAACATTGAACTTCCCGGGACAATTAAGTTCCAGTCTCAACATTTTGATAGCCTTATCTCATTTAAATGAAATTTGGGCTTTTTTATTTGCATATATGGATATATCGCCAATTAGAATGATCTCTGAATTGAGAGAGATCTCAATTCTGAAAGATTTATCTCAAGTTCATTTTGCATATGAAATCTAGCGATATCTCTTATTTAAAATGAAATATATATGAATAAAACATTTCTGTTTTTAGGTGGCAGGGCTGGGAATCGAACCCACACCTTCGGCATGACAGTCCTACGCACTAACCATCATGCCACGAGGTACTACCTAAAATGTTTATTTTATTTTTATACACACTGTCACTCAATAAGCCTTTATAATATCGATTATTTATATCGAACAATCGATATTATCAACATTCGTAATACTGGATCACCATACTGTCGAAGACATTTTTTTACACACGTTGAGTCCTCTGAATCTCAGAGGCCCCGTATCTACGCTACTGTGTCCAAGGTCATTTACCCGTAGCTCAAGAAACTTCAAGACTTGCACTTCGATAAAATTCCGACAAAGCTGAATTAGAATGTACAATCTAAATTATAAATAAGTTTCAGCCTTGTGAGTTTTGAAAAAATCAGATGGCAACCCTTCGACTGCGGCAACCCTGCCAGACCGTGGTTCTCATGCTTAACTAGTCCCAAATCAAGCATGCACAAAGTTGTTGCCTTGTGTCTTGTAGGTTAGTCAAAGTGGCTGGTTGCTCTTAGACTAAAAACTATAAGGAATAGTAGCATATTATCAGAATAAATCCAGAGATAAAACAAATTCAAACTCCTCACTCACTTGGCAATATCTGTTTCTTCAAATGGGACTTGGGAGTGGGATTAAATACTGAGAAGTAAAAATATTTTCCTGGAGTGAGTCCAATATCATTACTGTTTGTGATGTTATTTCATCTCGTTTCTCTTCTCGTTTTATATTAAAACTTTGACGGGAACACACAATAGACAGTCGATATTAATATCTTTGCCCTCCATAGTCTTTCCTGCATTATCATTTTGGCATCCGAAAAGAGGAAAAGGTCGTGAATCACGCTAAATGTAATGCCAAGTACATTAATAAAATGTCATCTATTTTCAGTAGGCTCTTTTTCTTAGCCTCAGTACCTCCAGACTACTACTACAAAACCCTTTAAGTCTTAAAGTACCAACTGTAAACAGTTTCTGCCTGTTAAATTAATTTATTTTAGCCCTGGTCATCTTCCTAGTCCTACTACGAAGATCACAGTCTTTGATAATGAATACGTTAAATCAGATGAGATTAATTATTCATTTGAAAATTATTTTGATGACTTTAGGCTAGAATGAAAAATGTATGTCATTCATAATAACAAGAAACGGTATAAAGTTTTGGTTACTCTATAAGCTTTCTGTAAAGTTTTAGTCAAACTTTTCTACTAACCATCTATTTTTTTTCGTTGAAGCTTTAATACCTTCTACAACTTCCTCATCAATATCTAACATTCTTTTGGTTTTGTGGTCGAGGTTATGTGTACAAACTTTTAAACCAATAATTTCTCAAAAGATTATGTGTATTACTATATTTTCTATGTGTCAATTCTTATCCAGTCTGATAGAAGATATGTAGGTCAGTGGGCAGAAAAAGTAGCAGAGACAAGTTAAAAATGTGTATTTTAATGTCGACATACGCAACAGCCCCCAGTAACTAATCTCAAATTTCAAAACTTTATAAGTTCCCGAAAAGAAACTTCATTAAGTTTGAAATTCACAAAATTCTTAAGACACATCCTAAACAAATACAAGGCTGTTTCTTCCCTTCTTTCAATACAATGTTATAACATTTATGTAAATTTCTAAAATTCTTCTTCATTGAAATTTAGGTCAATTTCACTCTTAACTGCTGTTCCTATTTATTTTTGTTCTTTAAAAGTTTATAGAATTAATAAAATAGAAAGTTTCAAAAAATTATCTTAACTAACAACAACTTGTTCTTCTTCAAAATATAGGTATCCTTGATTTTAATGAGCTTTTAAATGAATAGCAAAAAGAATGAGACCAGACACAAGAGAATGCAGGAAACTTCTGGAATAAATAATCCACGACGAACCCACACACGATTTGTACTATAAATTCCTCTCAGAATAGAATTTATTGTGATGCAAAGAATGAAAAGCACGTTTCTTGTTACCCTTGTCTAACAGATGCTGAATGACCGCAATGGAATAAATTCTAGACTTGAAGTTTATCCTTTTTTATATAAATTTCTTACAAGGATAAAAACGTGTCACGTTCACGTAGTTAATTTAATTCGCGTTTAAAAAGAAAACAAAATTTTGACAAATGATTAAGAAATGTGATTTTCTTTTGTGTAAACGAAATCAAATTAGTTGAAATTAGAAATTTGATTTGCCAGAAAGGTATTGCGAAATAAGTACCTATATTCCAGTCAACGAAGGAAAAATAAATGCAATGAATCATGCTTTCCGGGTTATTATTTTATGTCGTAGGGGTGACCCCAAAGTATAACATACTAAAAGTCCCCAGCCCAGGGCCGCTAGCTTTAGGCAGGAGGGGGGTTAAAGGTCCCCGTTAGAAATTTTTCGTGACTATTGAAAACTAAGCGTATTAGCGGGAAATTGTATAATACAAAATGAAAGAATATTAAATTTCCTACAAAAAAGTTGTATTCATATTTGCGGTAAGAGCAAGGTTAGTCGAAAATTCAAACATTTGAAAAACAATGTTACTGTCTTACATACCTAATCAATTTGATCAATTTACACAGAAATAACAAAAAAATAGTACATACATTTTGATTCATAGTTTAAAAAATTCGTTTGAAAACTTAAAATTAATAAAAAAAATTGAAAAATGTTGTTAATTGTTTTTTTTTTTAATTTTTTATTTAACGTTATAAAGTAGTGAATTGTCTTTCATTATTTAATGTTGTTATTAGCTTTTAGTTGAATGCTGAAACCGGACGGTTCTAGGGTTTCCACTTTTTGAGAAAATGGAAAATTATGAAAACTACTTTTTAAAAATGAAAATGTATGTTTGTGCAAAACCTAGGATCTCCCAAAGTTCTTCATCGATTACCTTGAAATTCTGAATAAGTGTATAATTGGATAAGGGGCGTGTTGTTACTTACTTTTTTCCTTCAAAACTGCAATATTTTGGAGGTAAAAGCGTGGCAAACTAAAATTATAACTAAGTTATAATATTCAATTTAAATATCAAAATTTGAGGGAAAAAATTGAATTTGATTTGAACAGTTTCTAATTTGTTTGAATTAAACTTGATTCTATTATATTGTTTTATCCATTTGAATTGAATCACGGCGTTTAACTAAGGTCTAATTAAGTGAGTGTGATGTTTTCGTATTTATTTATTTTTTTTTAAATGTTAGTCTAATTTTTGCTTACGAAATCAAAAGGTTTGAGCTTGATAATTAAATTTAAGCTGTGTTTTTTGCAAGCCCCAAGGGCGAAAAAAATTAAGATGAAACTTAAAAAATGTAGGCTACCTATGTACGATCTATTTATCCCAAGCCCTAAAGCAATTGAATGGAAAATTGAAGATTTCTTTTTGAAATCAAGTTCTCAAGCCCAATGGATATTCAACCAAAAAAGAGACTGAGGATAAGTAATTTTAAATTAAAGCTTTTGTTTCACCAGGCTCAATAAATAAAATGAACCAAAACTTAGGTATACATACATGTATCTAAAGTGTGTTTTAAGAATTGGGATTAACAAAAGTGTGTCTTCAAAATTAAAGTGTCTTCAAAATTAAATGTATATATAAAATACATTCAAATAGCTTTTGTCTACTAAAAAATATTTAGACGATTTCATAAACTATGAAGCAATTTTAAATCTAAGGGTTTTTTATTGGTAAATTCCGATTTCAGTTTAAAATTTGAGTTTTTGACATCGGATTCGTGATATTTTGTGTCTGTTTCATTATTTCTAAGAAATCGTCATCCCTTCATAAAGTTTCCGTACAGAAATATAAGCTTAATGAATGTTCCGATTATTAAATACAGTAAGACAGCTTGATATTATGAACACAATTTTAATAATAGATATAAAATAATCAAATCAGAAACTGCGAGCGGAATATTTTTGGGTTTCAGTAAAAGGAGAGGTATGTAAATATTCCAAAAATTTATAATTGCCTACTTGATTTTAAATCAAAAAATAAATAAACTTTGTTGCCCAATGGTATATGTACAAAAATTCAAATGAAAAATTATTTTATTTTTATTTTTCAAATAGAAAACCCCATTAGTTTCTCTTTTAAAGAAATACTAATAAAGAGTACCTAACCATATACGGATACGCGATCAATGTTTATGTATCTATGAAATATGATTATGATTATGAGAAGAAATTCTTTGAAACAAAATGGAGAAATGATGTGCTTCTTTCACCATTTAGAAAAATATATTTTAACCAATATCTTTGGAACGACTACTCATACAATAAGTAAGTGTCTTCTTCTTATTATTATTTTATTAACTGTTTAAATATTTTTGATATATTGAAATATTTAAACAGTTAATAAAATAATAATAATAATAAGTGTCTTCTTTAAGGGGAATTTAATTTAAAAACCATATTTTATAACATTTCCTTCAAGGATTCATATTTTTAGAGTTAGGTTAGGTTAGGTTGAAGTGGCTGTCAGTCATGAAAACTGACACATTTAGACCATAAGTTGGCCCATTGTGATACCACAAAATATATTTTTAGAATTAGAGAAATGAGAATTTTTCTTTCAATTTCGCCACTAAACTTTCTTACGGCTAACTGTTAATAGATAAATTATATAAATCCTAACCAAAAATATTCATATAAAAACAGAATGGTATTAGAATTTCGTATTAATATACCCAAAAAACTTTTTCTACGATGTGCCGTTCATTTTCTACGATGTGCCGTTCTTTGTGTATTTTCAAATGACCGCTAAAGCACACCAGTTTAAGCTGATTCATTTAAAATCATAAAATTTTTTTCAGTAGATATATTTTTTTAATTATGAAAAATATTTTTAGACTTTACCGATTGGCTTACATTCTTAGAAAAGAAAATTAGGATTATATAATTGAGATTTCTTTTTGATTATGTGCCTTAAACAGGAGCTCCAAGGCCCCAAGACTTCGAAATCCTACATCCGTTCCTGGCCCCAGCGAAGCGGGTGGGATTCAACTATCAACAGGTACATACAAATAAAATTGGAGTGTCGGTCTTTCATAATGAAATAATTTCAAATATTTGAGGTTATATGGTTACTTACTTGCTAAGAAGCAATTTTTGTCTGTCTAACGGTCTGTTTGACTACGCTTATTTTAACGGCTAAACAAAGTCCCCTTTCACACGAAGAAACAAGTTGCTGGAGATTTTTTTGACGTTTTCTTTTAATCTCCTTAAAAATCTCTTGTACCTTTCACACGAGGAAACATATCTCCAGGCAATTTTTGAAATTTCCTTTGATAGTATATTGGTTGAACACACCTAAACCTAGATGTGAAAGGAAATGTCAAAAAATCTCCTCAAATCCTCGACCGGGGATATTCTGTTCGCCCCTCTTTCCTCCTGCCCTTCTCACCATGGAACTAAAAGTTGCTGGCAACTCAGTTTCCTCGTGTGAAAGGGCACAAACTATGACGGGGCATTTCCATTTAAAATCTCTTTCTAAAATTTATTTACCCGTGCGGAGCCGGGGCGGGCCAGCTAGTACAAAATAAAAGTAAACTTAATTTGCTACAAAATAGTTTTACTCAAATTTTTTCCAGGAGCACTTAGTACTAATTACCAAACAAAAATGATTTAAAAAAAGGAGTTTTTATAGTTTTCAATTTTCTCAAAAAGTGGAAACCCTAGATCCACCCGGTTTTCAGATATACCGTGTGATGTGTAAAAAAAAGTTGAAGTCCATGTGCTACAGTTCCAAAAAAAATGAAAATATTTTATATATTATTAAGAAACTTCAAACACAAACATAAAACTCTTCAGTAACAATTCAGTTTTCTCTGAATTTTTCCAAAATGAAAATCAAATTTTGTTGGTCTATTTATAATAGATTTTAAAATAATCCTTAAATATAAATAAAGTTTAAAATTTTTCGACTTTACGAATTTTATAAAATTTTAAAAATATTTATTCTTGAATGCCTATCGAGTATTTGAAAGTTTAATACATTGATTTTGCGAAATTAAAATTTCGTTTTTGAAAATTATAAATAAGCAGTTTGGACTTACATTTATTATACGCAGGGTGAGGATTGTTTCTTAAAAACTCCTTGTAGGACCTAAAGGGCCTCTTTTCGCACAACAGTTTTAAATGCCGTATTTGCATTTAAAACAGCAGTGTACTTCTTCGAAGCTTCGTATGAAATCGGATCTTCACTTTATCCAAATATTCGATGACCCTGAACTTTGCAGACGATTTGAGTATCATATTTTGGACTGTCATCAATTGCGTAAAAATGGTTCGATTTCAAAAAATGAAACAGAAATCGATTTGTCATGATAAAATCTTGATACACCTGTTTTTATTTCATTTTTATTTACCGTAATAAAAAAGTTATGATAAAAATGAAGGAAGAGCCAAGAAAAAAACGTTGACAATTTTTGGATTATTACCAAGTACTATGCATTGATTTCAAAAATTGAACCGAACTCACTTTGTCATGACAAAATCTCGATACAGTATTTTTTATTTTTTTTTTATTTACAAAATTATGATGAAAAAATTAAGAAGTGCCGAAAAAAACTTGAAACATTTTTGGACTGCCACGAGCACCGTAAAAATGTATCGATGTCAAAAATTGAAACGGAAATAACTTTTTCACGACAAAATCTCGATACGCCATTTTTATTTTTTTTATTTACCGTAATACAAAAGTTATGACGAAAAAAGTAAGAAGTGCTGAGGAAAAACACGTTGAAAGTTTTTGGACTATCACCAGCGCCATAAAAAT
The DNA here is from genome assembly GCA_963921185.1 of Dasysyrphus tricinctus. Lineage (NCBI taxonomy): Eukaryota > Metazoa > Arthropoda > Insecta > Diptera > Syrphidae > Dasysyrphus > Dasysyrphus tricinctus. The sequence goes on along the minus strand of OY992530.1, from coordinate 78,638,327 downwards.
GCATCGATTTCAAAAATTGGAATGGCAATCAATTTGTAATGACACAATCTCGATACATCGTTTTAATTTTTTTTTTATTTACCGCATTAAAAAAGTTATGATGAAAAAAGTAAGAAGTGCCGAGGAAAAACACGTTGAAAGTTTTTGCACTGTCACTAGCGCCGCTAAAACGAATCGATTTCAAAAATTGAAACGGCAATCACTTTGTCATGGCAAAATCTAGACACGTCATTTTTGTTTTGTTTTTATTTACCGTAATACAAAATTTAAGATGAAAAAAGTAAGAAGTGCCGAGGAAAAACACGTTGAAAAATTTTGGACTGTCACCAGTGCCACGAAAATGCATTGATTTCAAAAATTGAAACGGCAGTCACTTTGCTGTTGAGATTCTTAAAATTGAGAACACTTGCTCAACTATGATATTTCTTTATGCAAATAATAGATTTTTTTGAGAGATTTTTGGCAAAAACTGTCAGTTTTGATGAATTTTTGTTTTTTTTTGTACGTCACTTACATCTTACCCACGTCAGCCTGGTATTTGACAGAACTAAGAATTTCTGTCCAAGGAAATGCCCAAAAAAAAAAACAATTTTTGAAGTGTATAAAAGCAATGTTAGTTAATAATAAAAGTGTAAAGATACTTAAAACTCCTTTTTTATTTTCATATTTTTATCTTAAAAAATAATTTACTTTAAAGAAAAAAGGCGAAAAGATAAAAAAAGCAAAATAGGCAAAAATGGGATTAACAGGTAAAAAAGGCAAAATGAAATATTTATTTTTGAAATCAGGAGGACATGAAACTAAAGTCGATACTTTCATGATAACGCACAAAATAAGCCAAAGTTAGCAGAATCCTATCCCTGATTATAACTCCCAAGCATTTCATGTAAGAGTATTATGAAACAATTATATTTAAAATGATTAAAAAAAAAGAACTTTTAAGGTTTAATTTTTAAAAAACAATTTTAACAAAGAAATAATTTCATGTAAGCTCTTTGGCCTGCCAGTGTCGTTTGTGGGTCAAAGTTACATTTTGGCGCCATAAATCAATTAGTGATTTTAGAAATTAAATACATATGTAAAGGTACTGATTAACTGTGTCCTACGTCTAGGTTGACCTTATAACTGAAAGAGGTTAAAAATATGTGGAATAAAAATAAGAAAATTTTAATTTTTGTTCTTCAGCTTTAACAACTTTCCATGCTACCATTTATTTTTCTGTTTTATGGTGAAAATAAACCTACTTAATGCTGATTCTAATATTAAATCGTATGCTACACCCTTTATTTGAAAAGAATTATCTTTCTGAATCATTATAGCTTTAGTCTCTCAAAATTCTAAGCCTTAGGCAATCTTAGCATGGTAATGAAAAGAAAATTAAGGTTCCTCTCATCTTAGGATTTAGGATTCACGGAAGAATAATTAATCAATCAGCAATTCAGCATGCTTCAATCTATATATTCTGTATGCCTCAAGGTTTGGGTATGGTGTGAGAAAATTAATTGATTGATGAGCGTTCGCCTGTAGGTTTTAGTCTTTTTGTTTCCCTTTCTCTCTTTTTGATATGATAATATAAACTGTTTAATTTTTGTGAAGGTGAGGATTAGATTTGTACGTAGCTATGAATTTTTCTATATTTTGTATAATTCTATATACGTACAACATAAGCCTACGAAGTTTGCTCTAAAATCGAAATCACGTTGAAAATCTCTTTTTACCATTGTACCTTTGTAAATGTTCAGCAAAATAAAAATCATGATATTTTTTTTGTACTTTATTTGAATGTAAGTTTATTTGCAGAATTTGGTAAGCTTTGAACACATTTTATGGGGAAAAGAGGATTAAGGATATCTATAGAAATTCAAAAGCTTCCTCAAAGGAAACAAATTTTATATGCTCGTTTCTATAACGGATATTAGAGAATATCCGCACACGTGCAGATGTGTCAAAATTTTAAAGAATAAATATATCTATTTGTTGTAAGCTATGATTTTAGTGTAGTGTATTATTTGGATAAAATATGGGCAATCAGATTGATAAAAAGATACCATGTTGCTGGCGTGATTTTTGAAGGGTTTCTTAAATATTTACATGGTTGTGATATTGTGTTTGTTTATTGGCACAAATGTATTCTGAAAACTGTACACATTTGGCAACGAAAATTATGATTTATGACAATCCGCAGTGAATAAATATAAATATTAAGGAGTCACTTCTGAATGGTAATTTCATTATGCGGTGCGTTGTTTCAAATTTAAGTAATAAAAGGGACTAAGGTTTAAAACAGAAATATATCCTGTAATTTTCTTTGTTTTGTAATCTTATGAAAGTTCATTTCCTTGCCGAAATCCTGTGCATATTTGGAAAAGTTCGGAGGAGCTATTCCCTTAGCAGAATTACCGGCGTATTTTCCAATGCCATGCCAGAGAACTGGTGGTTGGATGTTGAAGGAACTGGGGGCTTCGAGCTGTATTTTTTCCTACACATCAAGTGCTTACAATACCTCCAAGTTGGTAACCGCCGGATACTGGTCTTGGCTTTATGCCTTGACTTGCTAAACTTGTAAGTGCGAACGTTGATCAAGGAAAGAATTGCAACATTAAGCACATGGCCCTACAGATTGGAAGTTAAGTGCGTTGGGCTAACGACCTGACCACATTAAAAAAAAAACAATTGTTATGAAAGAGATGTGTGAGGCCTCGGATAACGACCCCCCTCAAATGGCAACCAGACCCGGAACGAAAATGGCCTATGACCTACGAGTATGCACCTGGAATGGTAGGACACTCTTAACACTAGCTGCTACTCAAAAAACTTGAATCTGTCCTCTCACGGTACAAGGCAGATATTAGCGCGATCCAGGAGATACGATGGATAGGATCAGAAATAAACGAAAAGAAAAGATTACGACATTTATTATAGCTGTCATCAAAGACTGCACATGCTATGGATGAGGATTCGTCGTGGGAAATCGACTCAGATCGAAAGTCATCGATTTTAAGCCGATTAGTGATCGCCTGGTTGTGATCCGCATCAAAGCTGCCTTCCAAAACATCAGCCTAATATGTGCACACGCCCCTACCGATGATGCTGAGGAGTCTAAAAAGGAGGAGTCTTATGACCTCCTGGACGGAGCCTACGGAGCCTGTCCGGAGTACGATGTCGAAGTCGTGCTCGGAAACTTCAATGCTAAAGTCGGAAAGGAAAACATCTTTGGCGGATTAGTTGGAAAGCACAGCCTCAACGAAGCGGCAACAAATAACGGCTTCGAACTAATCGGCATTGCTGCAGCTCGTAATACGGTTATAAGTAGCACTAGGTTCCCCAGGCGAAGGCACACAGCAACCTGGCGATCTCCAGATGGTCGAACTGCCAACCAAATCGACCACGTGCTAATTGGCGTATAAGGTACGCATCGAAGATCTTGGACGTGCGACAAAGTTCAGAGCCCAACTGTCCAACGAAAAAAAAACGAAGACTCCCCAAGGGAAAAAATTCAACATTACATGCCTTAGCACATCTGAGAAAGCCAAAGACTACAGTGAGCAGTTAACCGGGAAACTCTCTCGCCGTGCACCCAGCCACAAGCGTCAACAACCAGTGGAACCAGTATCGCGACATCATTAAGGAGATATCCGAGACCACCATAGGCTATCAACCATCCAGAAAAAAGAACCCGTGGTATGACGATGAATGCGCGGTATTGAAGCAGGAAACGGAAAATGCACGAATGAAAATGCTGCAACGGAAAACAAGAGCAGCAAGAGAGGAGTACCGTGAAAGAGAAGAAAACCCTGCGCAGAAAGAAAAGAGCATCCGCAGCATCTCAGCTCAAGTATCTCGAAGGGTCTAGCACCGCCACCAATACCCTTAGGTTCTACAACACAGCCAAGCATTTGGCATCTGGTTATAGGACTGACATGCAGGCTCTTCGAAACAGCGAAGGGAACCTAGTCACCGAAGCACAGGGAATTGTATACGTGTTTAAGCAGAATTTCCAGCAACTGTTTAGTGGGCATTATGTAGAAGAGACGACAGGGGAGCAAAGAAGCATGAGACCAGTCAATGAAGATCCAGTCCCAGCGCCCAGTACTGAAGAGGTTAAGAAAGCTTAAGATCAACAAATCCGCCGAACTCTTCAAGTATGAAGGAGATGTCCTGGTAGGGTGCATGCACCAGCTCATCAACCAAGTGTGGGAGGAGAAAAGTATCCCCGACGACTGGTCAAATAGCTCCATATGCCCAATCTACAAAAAAGGCGATCCTATGTCCTGCAAGAACTACATCAGAGGTATATCCCTGCTTAATGCTGCCTTCAAGATCCTATCCAACGTACTATGTGAGTGTCTAAAATCTTTCTGCAACACTATGATCGGCACGTACCAGTTTGGCATCAGGACAGGCTGATCAACGATAGACCAAATCCTCACATTGAGGCAAATCCTGGAAAAGACCAACGAGTTTCATGTCGAGACCCACCACCTATTCATCGACTTCAAAGCCGTATATGAGTGCATAAGTCGCCAAGAGCTTCTATTGGCGATATCGGAACTCGGGATTCCAAAAAAAACTGATTCAGCTATGCCGCATGACGTTACAAAATACGCGGTGCAACGTGCAAATGGGTAACAGCTCAGCCGAGCTATTCCAGACGTGTACAGGGTTCAGACGAAGAGATGCGCTATCAATTTCTCCAACCTATTACTGGAGCAGATAGTGCGCAAGAGTGGTGTTAACATGGAAGGCACTATCTTCAAAAGGTCTACTCAACTGCTTGGCTATGCGGACGACATCGACATCATCGGCCGCTTCAAGAGAGCTGTACTTGAAGCATTCACAACTATTGATGAACAGGCGAAACGCGTTGGTCTTGAAGTGAATGTGGACAAAACAAAGTATAAGCTATCAACAAACAAAGCCTCATCTGTCCATCGCCTATGACAAATTGTCACTGTTGGTAGCAGTAATTTCGAGGTAATCAAGGAGTTCACCTACCTCGGAACAAACATCAATCCCACGAACGACACCTTAGTGTAAATCCGACGAAGAATTACCCTAGCCAAACAAATGGGTTCAAAACTCCTTTCCGGAAAGACAAAGTGCACGCTATACAAAACGCTAATTTAACCACTTCTACTCTACGGCGCCGAGTGCTGGACGATAAGTAAAAAAAGGAAAAAATTCTTCAGCGGATATTTGGTCCTATATGCGAAGAGGGCGATTGGAGGAGAAGATTCAATCTTGAATTGTACGAGCTGTACCAAGATGTGGATCTAGTCCATAGAGCCAAAACACGTCGACTACACTGGCTCGGTCACATTGAGCGAATGGACAACAATGTTCCAGCCAAGAAAAACTTCGAATCCCAGCCCCCCAGGTTCGAGACGCCAGGAAGACCGAACCTCCGCTAAAGGGACCAGGCGGTCACAGACGCAAGAGCACTTGGCCTCGATGACTGGAGGGAGCGTGGGAGGGACCGCAACCTATGGAAGACCACAATATTTCAATAAGCAGAGACCCTTCATTGATCGGGAGCCGGATAAGTAAGTAAGTATAAATATAAATATAAATATAAATATAAATATAAATATAAATATAAATATAAATATAAATATAAATATAAATATAAATATAAATATAAATATAAATATAAATATAAATATAAATATAAATATAAATATAAATATAAATATAAATATAAATATAAATATAAATATAAATATAAATATAAATATAAATATAAATATAAATATAAATATAAATATAAATATAAATATAAATATAAATATAAATATAAATATAAATATAAATATAAATATAAATATAAATATAAATATAAATATAAATATAAATATAAATATAAATATAAATATAAATATAAATATAAATATAAATATAAATATAAATATAAATATAAATATAAATATAAATATAAATATAAATATAATATAAATATAAATATAAATATAAATATAAATATAAATATAAATATAAATATAAATATAAATATAAATATAAATACAAATATAAATATAAATATAAATATAAATATAAATATAAATATAAATATAAATATGATACCGTTATTGACAACTTAATATTGAGAAATGATATAAAAAATAAAATATAAGGGCGATTCCATTATCGCGGGTGCAACATTTAGACCCACTTTGAGTATATTTATAGTAAAATGCAAACTTATTTTAATAAAATTATTACTTGATGGGTATAATTTTGACCTATTAATTTTGGGTTCATTTATATTATTTAAATGAAATAAATAGATTTTCGGAAAAAAGGTTTCAAAGTGCGATCGCGGGTGCAACGAATTTGGCCCACCTTTCTGGATCATAGTACGAAAAACCCAAAAGTCTGTTAATTGAGAAACATTTATTATATTCTTCTTACATTTTATTGAACGACGTATTTCCAAACAACTAAAGAAATAAAAATAAAGTTAGAAAACAAAATTAAATAAGGAGTTTTTCGATCTTAAAGCAATCGCGGGTGCAACATCAAATTATCGCGGGTGCAACGCGTCTAACTTTAATGAATATTTATATAAAACAAATGATATGGAACTGGATTAGAGATTAAGTGACATATAATGGTAGTTAGTACACTTTTCTATTAATTATTACCAAGTTTTTATCAAATATGTCAATATTTTTCGAAAACACTGGGAATATATTATTGCCATCAATGATTTTTTCTGGTGCTTGCAATTTTACAATCATGTCTTCAATTGGCATCATAAATTGTGATCTTACAAATCCCTCTTCAACCATATCGTTTAGACAAAACCCTACGTAACAAAAAAGTGTTATTTTTCTGCCGAACTTGCAGGGTACTGTAAGAGAACATAGATACAAACCCGCGCAAATATCTATTGGCAAGACTATTGCAGTGAAAATAGAACAGGTTTCAAGGCATGCCTCTGCTGGTAATATAAGAAGTTCAAGAGAGGTTGTTGGAGATTAATCGTCTGAATCACTAAAAACATCGGAATAGCGCAGTTTTTGTTTTTTTTTTTAATGAGGAGGGCCCGATATATGTATGTACGTATGAAAAAGGAGCAGATATACATACATATGTATATCAGAAAATAAAATTTCTTTGTGCACTGATCGTATAAGTGGCTTTAAATCATCATGTTCCATAAAACTATTTGTTTCGATGATGGTAGATGTAAAAATATCTGTGCTCTTGAAGCGATGCAGTAAGGTTCGTGTCACAGCTATGTTGGTTCCGTCTTGTGATTTAAAAAAAATGCTGATTGAAAACCCAGTATGTTTTTCAATCGTTCTCATTTATCAACTAACACGTCTTTCCCTTCTTCAATTTACTGTTCAGAAAAAAGTATCAATCAGATGTTTTTTGATAGATTTCGTGCCAGGTTGTGGAATTCCTTGTTTCCCTGCCATTTAACTTATATTTTTATAAAAAAGAACAAAATATTATATTAACAATGTTTAAGAAGTCAAGCTTGAACAAAAAAAATTATAATTCAAGGCATATTTTAAATTAAATATAATACATCACTCAATAATGGTAGTTGTCAGTAAGTTGCACCCGCGATTCTAACTTCACGATCGCGGGTGCAACCAATTTGAATCAGTGTTATTTCAAAGTTCAATTTACAATTTACTCCTGATACGACTGATTTAATTTTGTTTTTGTTTTTTTCTTACTTTCACAAAGTTTCAAAACGAAAGCACATTGTTTTTGACTTTTATATCTTTTTTATCGCGGGTGCAACTATCTTACAATGTCTTTTTGCGATAAATAATACTGAAAAAGTAATAACAAATATTTCAATATTTTTGGACAAACGAATAAATCACATTTGTGACCACAAGTCTTACAAGTGAATCATTACTTCAAACTGTCGGTAATATCTACTTCGCGCTTTTTTTAACAGTCATGATAATTGCAGTTTGCACCGACCTTTCGTATGATAGTTTTGCGAAGCGTAAAAAAATGTTTTCTTTAAATTTGGTGAACAATAATTTTTTTGTTGATAAAAAGAGTCTTTCTACTATGCATTGTTATCAAAAAAAGTAACAAATATTGTATTTTAAAAATGTATGCCGAAAATCGTCTCCAGCGGAATCGCCCATAACCAAAAGTAAAAGAAAGCATTAAAAAGGTGGTCAGAATAAGCTACAGTTAATATAAAATTTTTAAATCAATAAAACAATCAAAATTAAATTTCGTCAAGCACACACCTTTCATTATATGGGTCAATATTTCAAAATATTAATATTTCAGTCTCCTTCATTTTTGAACCAAAGTACAAAATTTTATTATAAGTTTGTTAATTGGATGGCTTGAAACAAACGGGTTCTAATATTCGCTCTAGGAAAAATAAAGGTTAAAAAAATATCATACCCGCTATCTTCATTTAAACACCCAAAATGTCATTCCCCTGACGTGTCCCCAGGCCTACTGGCCTACTTACCACACTGTCTTAATTTAAGCAACGAAACTAAAAACGATACAAAAAATCTAATGATGCAGTCTTTTTAACAATATATGCATACTTACTAAAAAATAGTTAAATGATTTTTAGTTGCTTTATTTTTTTAAATAGAAGCTATTAAGTAAGTGTCCCCCATAAATTGATCATTTCTATCCCACCAATGGAAATTTAAAAAAAAATATATATAGGCGTAAAATAGAAAACTGATTTTTTTGTTGTTTAACGGTACAGAATTGCTCTTTATGAAAATTGAAGTAAGGGTTTCAAAAAAACTTTGTTGTCTATTTTATTTCAAGTTAAGGCAATGATTTTGTTTTTCGTCAAGCGAAATTGTCATTCCTCTAACGCGTGTTTTTTACTAAACTGAGTGGTATACAAATTAAAAAGTTTTACTCGTCTGTGTCTTTTACAAGGGCCTACGTGAAAAATGGTATAAAACATCTAATTTTCTAATAACCTCCATTTAATTCTCATAAAACACCCTTCGGAGTCATTCCCCTAACATCATTTTTTGTGTCATTCCCCTGACTTTCAAGTTTTCATTATAATGATTGATTGCGTTTTGGTAACTCTAGAAGAATAAATAATAATACATTTTAACATATTTACAGTTTTTTTTATCAGTTTTGAATTTTCTCGGTCAAAATATCATACAAAATACGATTATTACTATAAAATGTTTTATCTCGCAAAATTCTTGAATCATGAGAGCAAGTTCGTGCAACATAGTCGTGGATGCTATTTTTCATGTTAGTATTTGTTTTTCTTTTTCCTTACACTCCTGAAACCATTCGCAAAATTAAATATCCATCTAATCAACGGAGTAAATATAAATTTTTGTCATTCCCCTGATACAAGTATTATTTCCCTGACTTAAAAACCCGTTAGATTTGATCAAATGTTATGACTCTTTGTTTTAAAGTGGTTATTATAGAGTTATTAAGAGACATAATTGTTCGTCTACCAAAATAGGTTCTTTTGAGCGAGGGTCCACTTTGGAGTGAAAAATATTAATGTTTTGTAATATTGACCTATATACAATCATGCTTAGATTGCCATCATCTTTGCCCTGAATGCACACGTGCCATTCCTTCATGATCTTTGGAAAACTGTGTGTGCAAGGAATGTAAGCTTTCAATTTATTATAATTTCCTAGATATTATTCTTTTCATCCAATTGAAAAGTCATTTGACATATGACTGCACATTAGACATTATGACTTATCTTGACTTTTGTGCAAGGATCTAAAATTATATCCACACGTTTGCCATTGTATGAAAACATATCTTCAGCAGTCAGTACCTTTGTATGTTTTCGAACGTTTATCCTATCTGTCTCATTTAATATAGTATTTTTCAAATCAATTAATTTAGTTTGTGAAAAGAACATAAGGAAATTCTCAAGGATAATGATGTGTGTGCCCTAGAATAGAGAACATCGTAATGGGTTCACCTCCTTATTCTTACTCTGCATTCATTTTCATTTTACTTTTGTTGCTTCTATTTTTACTTCATATATGATACCTACTCATATCCTCAAATATACTTGAAAAGGAAAATCAATATAAATAAACGTGCCAAGATATGAAAAGGGATATCTGTGTAATCGAAACAGCTGGCAAAATATTGTAGGCAGTTCTTTTATGGTTCGATTAAAGTGATGACGGGTTACTTAAGACCTACTTAAAGTTAATGTTCCATATTGTCTTTATCAAATAACGTTAACACATCACGTTCAATGTCGAGGTATGTACCTTCTTCATTTTACAAATAATCCACCTTCGTAAATTTAACTTTACCTGAAGTCAACTTTCATCTATCATAAAATGATATGCACGACTGGGTTACAATATTATTACTTCCTAAGGCTGAGAGGCTGAGACCAAGTGCAAATATTAAGGCTTTACTTAGACACAAAGTTAAGAGATTAATCAAAAAATGGCCCGACTTGATTGGAAAATATCATACCTTTTTGATCTTATACGGCTCTGTTTTATTTAAACGAAGATTAACCTTACAATTTTAACCTCAAAGGTAATATAATATTTATGAAATATTACGCATGTACCTACATAATGTCGAAATTGAATTTGAGACAAGTGAGACCCAAACCTCAAATATTTTTGCTGAAAATGGGACATAAATCCCAATTTTTTATAGAGCCATAGAAGAATACCTAAAGAGCCTTAGATAATTTTTGTGTTTTTCAAAAATTCTTTTAATCAAGGTTCTTTAAATGCAAAAGAAACTTTGCATGCACCCAAACTCGCACCCACCCCAAAATCAAAAATTGGGCGTTATGTCCATGCCCCCACTTATACAGGTGATTAACAGTTGAACTTGCTCTTAAATGGCAAGTAGATAATGGTATTTGTTTCTTCTCCCAGCATGGGTCTGCTAGTATAATGTAATAGAGTTTAATGCACTTTTTAAACCCACTTTGATATAAATAAAAATATCATCAATTCATTTGAAGTATCACTTCATGTCAGTTTATTACAGAGACTTAAAGTTCCCACAAAAAAATCCCCTGATGTCATATTCTAACCAAAAGAATAAAAAAAACATGCACTAAATCCAAGTTTAAGACAAATTTTATTTCAATTTAACTCCTCTTAGGTCTCCATCTCCAAGGAGAAGCTTTCTGATTTTGCTTTCAGAATTCACATGCATTTTTAAAGATATCATAAAAAAAAACCGACTGCATCAGCTGTGATAAAAGTACCTTTACAAATATCTATATCCTGTCTGACTACTCTGAGGATGATATAAAAATTTTACTACTCAGCGCTGCAATTCCTTTTTGAAAACTGGAAAATGTGTTTGGTATCTTGTCTATAGGTATAAAGTTACGTTACACTCCTTACATACTTACATACTTACATTATGTACATAAAAGTGGTTGAAAATTATTCACTTGGGATTGCGTAAATGATGAGAAAATTGAGAAATAGAATTTAAGTGGTTTTCTGGTTGACTGATTGAGTAAGTAATGGAACCCCAGAATTAAGTTAGTTTTAGATTATTATTATGTAACTACATAATTGAGTTGGCTAACCAACTTGATTTATCTATTTGAAAGAGAGATTCAGCATTTTGACATGAAACTTTAATTCTTGTTTTAAATTTAATTTATAAGATTCCATTAAGGATTGCAGTTCAAAGTTAAATTGGATTTTGTACTTTGCATAAACTACGTAGTTCGAAGATAAGTTAATAAAATACATTTAATGCATTTCTAAGATGCTTTTTTAAATTTAAATTATATATTCTGAGAAAATAATATTGAAACTATTCAATCTATTCCTGCTGCGAACAAACTAGCATTTTTCTTTGCATCCCGACCCGAAGAAGATGGCCAAAGTAACGTAGGAAGATTTTAAAATTTTTATTAATTTTAAAGTTCTGTTGATTTGAGTTCAAGGATTTGAAAAACATAGAATATTGTTTGGCTATATTAATGAAATAAATAACAATTTATTACCTTGAACATTTTGTGAGAAAGAAAGTTATCGTGCCGTATGTACTCGTATATATTTCACATTCTCATTCTTGCTATTAAAACTAATTGAAATCAAAAGTTGAAAGGAAACTTTTAAGAGACTGTTAATTTCATTTGGCACAAATGCCACAACAAAATGAAATATGCTATCGTATTATGAACATTAGGGTATTTTTAATAACCTTCACATGAAGCAAGTGATGTATGAAAAGTTGTGAAAATTTAATTCAAAACAAATTCATATTTATAATTGAAACGTCATATATTTTGAATAAATGAGCTAGATGAAGTTTGTTTGGAATTTATTGTGTTGTGTAATTAAATTTGTAATTAGTAAACTAAAAAATTTAATTTTAGTAAAGAAGAGTGATATTGGTGGAGGTGTTAATTATGAGAATGATGTGAGTATATCAAAAGTTTAGACATTTCCATTTGTTATGGATTGTTTAAAGATGAGAATTTTAAAATATTTGAGTAGAGATTTTTGTTTAGAAATAGATCAGCATATACAGCGGTGTGGCTACCTAGGGGCAAACTTGGGCGGCGCACAGTGGTTTGGTTTGTATGGGAGAGCGGAAAAAAATCTGTAAAATCTTAACTGCTAAACGGATTTGAATGAAATTTGGCACACATGTTAAGATCTATCTTATACATATGTATGTGGTCCAAATTTTGTTAAGAAATAATAATTTAAAAAAAAGTTATGGACATTTTTCTAAAATTTGTGCGTTTTGATTGTATGGGAGAGCGGAAAAAAGTCTGTAAAATCTGAACTATTCAACAGATTTGAATGAAATCCGGTACAAATGTTAAAATCTACCTTACACATATGTGGTCAAAATTTTGTTAAGGAAAAATTATTGGAAAAAATGTTATTGACATTTTTCTAAAATGTATGGGTTTTTGATGTTGTACTGAAATTTATTTTCTTTTTTTAGTAAAATATGAACTTTTTATTTTGAATAAAGAAGAACAAACTATGTTTATATATTATTAACATTAAAACAATAATATTAAGAACATAAATAAAACATTTACAATAAATTAATAAATAATATAAAAAAGTAGAGTGTAGTAGTATTTTACTGTGCTAAAATCAGAATTCTAGCATCTGCACTCATTATTAGTGGATCTGAGGATATGAGGATACGATGCATCACATCTTCATTCGTCGCAATACGGGTGCATTTTCTCGAATTAAAACTGCGATAGATTTTATAGTCCTTATTTCGGCATTCTTGGGCTTCCTCGGAGAGTGATTCAACGGGAAATGCACAATTTTTTATGATTTCTTCTCCATGGATCAAAACCTAATGTACATCATGTCCTTCGTCCTTAAGGGCATGTCTCAATACTTCATATTGATGCTTCGACAATTCTGCTTGCATAAATAATGCAAGAGCCTTATCTGGGCGAAAATGTGATGAAGAAAAGCTTTCTGATGTTGCTGCATAGTTTATCTCTTCTTGAGTAAATAAATTTCTAACTTGGTCTCTCTTATACCTTTTAGCTCGCTCACAGCATTATTCAAAAATCTTTCGTGTTCTTCCACGACCATCAGTTGAGGTTTCAAGCAGTACATTTTCGGTGAATTCTACTTCCAAAACTCCTTCCAGCCAATCCTTGTATATTTCTTTTCGAAATTTTTTTTTTTTTACAACGTGCGGTCTACCGGTTTGAAAATTGAGAAAAAAAACGTTTCTGTACTTCTGACATCACAGTTTCTATTTGCTCAGAAGTTAAGTTGGGGTATAGTCTTTCAAAATATGGTCGCATATTTTTTACTTTGCGACCATTAGTCATAAGTTCGGAACACAAAACCGAATAAGGAATTGCGATGGAATCCATTTTAGTGGAGAAAAATTATGGCTCGAACAATTAAAAAACGGCCGCTGATTAAACTCACTTTTTGTTTTATTTATATTTCACTTCACGTTTGCTTATAAGTTGATAAAAGAGTTATAATTTTTCTTACACACCTTGCACAAATGGACAATCAGTCAATAATGACTTAAGTTTTGATAAGCTCAACAGAGCATTTTGTAGGCACTTGATGGAACAATAACATCTTAGAATATAAAGATAAATCACTTGTATTTTTGTTCCACGGTTTATAAAACTTTTTATTTTAATAATTTGGCCGACGCGTTCCGTCTGGTTAGGACATCCTCAGGGCACTGATTATACATTTTAAAAACAAACTTGTGCAAAGCTCAATGGTTAATGAGAATGAAGTGTAGTAATTTAATTTTTATAAAGAAAATTAAAGATTGAAAAAACAAAAATTAACGACATGAAAATTATAAATTAAACAACATTATTTGTTAAAAGAAAAATAAATAAATTATTTTAAAAGTGGACTATTGTTACATAGGTCTATTTGGCAATTTAAAATATTAAGCGTCTTGTGTCTATTTATTTCTAAAATCTCGTACTTATCAAGTACGCGTCCGGAAGGTAAAGAGTGTAGAAGTTCTATATCGTCTATAGAACAAACATGTCCAGAGTCTTTGAGGTGCTGTGAAAGGCCTGAAGTTGGATCCGAGAGCATGGAACCCCTTTGATGTTCAATAAAGCGCGTCTGTAAGGTCCTAGCTGTTTTACCAATATATACACCGTCGCATCCTTTGCATGATATTTTATATACGCCACTTTTTTTAATATCGTCAATTTTGCGTTTAATTTTGTTATTGCATAGGGTTTTTTGAAGGGTGTGATCACTAAAAAAGGCCGGTTTTATTTTAGCTACCGAAAGAAACGGTATCAACTTTTCTGATACGGTAGGGACATAAGGGATTTTCCGCCAATTTGTATCTCCTGTTTCTTTGGTTATAGGGAATGTGGACTGAATTGCATACCGGTGAGATTTCTGACGAAGAATATTAAAAACCACTTGTTTTTTGTATCCATTTTGTGTTGCAATGTGAAGGATAGTACAAAGTTCCTTGCAGTAATTCTTTTTATTAAGTGGCACTTTTAATAACCTGTCCACCATAGAGTGGAAAGCTGCAATTTTTGTGCTCCAAGTAGGGGCCGAAGACATTGGAATAATCATATCAGTGCTTGATTCTTTTCTAAAAATGTTGAATTCCAATTTACATCCTACAACAGATATAGTCAAATCCAAAAAGTTTAGCTCATTGGGCCCATATTCAATTGTGAACTGAATTTTATCATCAATTTTATTTAAGATCTCATTTTGGAATATGATGAGGTTCCGATGAGTACCTGTCCAAATACAGAAGATGTCATCCACATAACGAATCCACAGAAATATATGTTTTAAAACAGTATTTTTTAAAGCAAACATTCTGATTTTTTGTATGTTGTTATTTGAAGGTATGGAGCACACATTGGTATACTTCACTACGTGTAGGCAAGTGTAGCTAAAATTGAAACTCAAAAAGTTTTCATTAAAACCATTTTTTGTTAGTACCAATATCGGACGCTTCTTATAGGAGGTTTATTTTATAATTCATCATTTTTTTTTTTTTAGATAACTAAGAATAGACCAACAAAATGATATATAAATGTTCAGAATTTAATTTAAGGAACTTCGGTAAAAGACATCTAAAAATTTGTTGAAAATACGGTTCGCGACTTGAATAAATTTTTCTTTGACTTTGAGGGCTTGTAAATATGTATATAAAATATATATATAAAAAAATACTCTGAAATCATATGCTCCGGATATATAAAAGTAATTAGACAAAAAACTTAAAAGGCTACTCATTACTTTCTGAAATTGATTTTTTTCCGCTCTCAAACCACTGTGCGGCGCCCCAGGCCCCCGAAGTCAAAGCGAAAATAACAATTTTAATGGAAGTCTTTAAGGAAGATTCTGCTCAGTTTGTGTTGGATATTAATAATAATTAAGTACATTTCCCTGGTTTGAAAATAAAAATCTTTAATAATGCTTTTTCAAAAAATATTTATATCTCAAACAATATCAGTGTTTAAATTTCTAAGATACATACAGTCATCATCATCATCGTGTCCTCTAACCCCGGCTGGGGCATAGGGCGTCAACAAAACGTCTCCATCCTTCACGGTCTGCTGCAAGGTACTTTAGCTGTGGCCACGTCTTTCTCTGGGACTCTGCTTCCGCTAAGACAGTTGATTTCCATGTTATTCTTGGTCTTCCAACCCGCCGTGTACCCTGAGGATTCCATTCAAAGGACTGCTTTGCAGTGGCGTAGATAGGGGGGGATCAGGGAGATATATCCCCCCCCATTGGGATCGATAATTGTTCAACATAACCAGTCATGAACCAAATAAGTTAAAGAAACGCACTCTGAAATTTCATTTTACGTGTCTCACCAATTGATAATAGGTAAACGTGCAAGAAAAAGAGCTTCCATCCAGCTTTCCATCACATAGCACAAAAGCCCAGAATATTTTCGTGTTTTCAATCCTTTTCTCGATTTCTATGTAATGAACCCTTGAGAAAAATTTACAAACCATGAAAACATACAAGAAGGGTTTTCGGTTCTTTTCAAGGATTCTTCGTCTGAAATAGACAAAGCAGCAAACAAATTTAATGAAACTGTTGAGTTTTACCAAACATATTTGGCTGCCGGGCCAGCGCTCGGTAGCTGCCCCGAAGAAAGCTTTCCTAATATATTTATTTTATTAAAGATATTAGCTACACTGCCGGTTTCAACGTCAGCTCCCGAAAGAACTTTCTCCAGTTTAAAGAGAATACAAACAATACAAAGAAGCATGACCGACGAAGTGAGATTATTAAAAATATGTCTATTTTAATAACAGTGTGATAAGCTTTGGATGTTTACTTATTTGCAGGATCATTTGAATGGTTTTGCTGCTCTAGCTATTCATCGCGAAATACCTATAACAGCAGACGAGGTTATAAGTGTTTTTTTTTATATTCAAATTAATGCGTATAGTATATTATCTTTAAAAAATATAATTTTCTTATGGCATACATAATGAATTCAATGAAGTCTTGTTATTTGTTTTAATTATTAAAACTTTAAAAACAAAATGCACGACTGGGTCGCACGTACTTGCTCTTATGTTCAAGTTGTGTGGGACTTAAGAACTTTAAAAAATATTCAAGTAATTAATAAAAAAGTATAAAAGCATTTAAATCGTTCTTTTAATTGTATAAACAGTCTGATCAATAACTAAGTGTTCAAAAAAAAAGTATGCCATTTGATTACTTGAAAAATATAAATATATGTAAAAAAAATCATTGGAGACGTTTTCTTAAAAATTAATTTCTTATATATAAAATTTTTTAAAATATTGAATTTTCAAAAAAAATTTGAATCTTTTTTTAAAAATCCAAAATTTATTTTTCAAAAATTTTGGTATACAGTATTATTTATATTCTAACAAAGCTTTTGTGCAAAAAATTTCATTGAAATCGGATGAGCGGTTAATGAGAACAACAAAAATAAAAAAAAACGTTATATCGCAGGTACCGTTAATAAATGTTTTTGGTGATTGTTTTTCTTACTAGAAGGTACATCATATCTAAATAATAAATAAGCTTTTCCTTAACGGTTGTATGGCAAGTACCGTTATTTTTTGAGCTAAAAAAAATATTCAATTTCCCCTCTGGAGAGTTACAAAAAACCTTAAGTTCAAAATTTGAAGAAAATCGCTTCAGTGGTTTAGGCTGCAGGTTGAGGTACGGACAGACAGACAGACAGAATTGTGCCACCCACTTTTTTCGTGTTCTCTATCATCGTAATGTCATGTTTGATTGTTATCTCGAATTTTTTTTTGCACGAATCCAAAACTTGCCCTATAGTATAACCTATATCGCAAGTAAAAATGAGCCAACTAGATCTATCCCCCCCATAGCGAAAAGCTATCTACGCCACTGCTGCTTTGCAATTTCATCGTTTGGTTTCCTCAGTGTGTGCGTCCAGCCGCTCTTAACTTGTCCTGCGCCACAATTCCTCATTCGATATTATTTGTGGCCAGCGAATCTTTAGGATGTGGCGAAGACAGCGATTCACAAAAGCCTGCAATTTTTTCGAAATGGTAGACGTGACTTTTTAGGTTACAAAAGCATATAACAGCACGGATTTGACATTGGATTCGAAGAATCTCAACTTAGTGCGTAAGGAGATTTGACTGGATTTCCAAATTGGGGACAGAGTACCGAAGGCAGCACGAGCTTTATTTATTCTACTTTTAGCGTCCAGATCCGTACCACCGTTTGCATACATACATATGTTAATCAGCGGTTCCCAATCTTTTTTAAGTTGTGGAGCACTTTTCAGGCGAAAAATTCCTTGCGGAGCACTTCGTTACGTGTATCAATTTTTCACAGTGATATATAGAAAATGCAACAACAAAGTTTCTTCTTGTGGGAACAATTTGCCTGGTTTGTTCTGTGTAATGTTGGTTTATCTAGTTGAATTTGTAACAACTGAAACCGAATATCTGGCTCTGCATCGAACAGGGATCTACATACATATGTTTTGTTCTGGTTCCAACGAAGGCAGGTAGTTCTGATTCGCATTCGCATTTATCGCTCACATTGTGTCTTATCATCTTAAGGGTAGTCAAAAATTAGTGCGCGCAAATTATATAAAAAAAATATGTTGTGTTTTTTGTTGCAAATGGCAAAAGAATTATTTTGGCTTTATCAACAAAAAAAAATGGATTCTTCCTTCAACATAAACCAAAATTCTGACAAAGACTTCTTTGTTCCAAAATGTTCCTTCACGGAAAGAATTCTTGGATCATATCACGAAAAATGAGCTGCAAATTACGAAAAATGAATCCCGATTTATACCTTGGCTCCGGATTTCGTAATTTACGACTATTTGTTTGCAATTTGCGAAACTGAGCAAAATGAAGATGTTGATACTCAAAAATCGTAAATCAACCCTCTTTAAGTATCAATTATGCTATCGAGAGAAAACAAAATTGCGAACGACAAATCGCAATTTGATCCAAATATTCCTCAATTGCACCATTTGTAAAATTGCTAAAAAGATTTGTGATCACAACTTTTATTTCGTGATATTGCCACTTGGAAAGATGATCAATCCCCCTCTAACCCTTCATTTTGCGGGTATACACATTTAATTTTAATTTATTTTAAATAAATACTTTACGTTTGACTCTACTTGGATTTGAACTCGCAACCCTCCAGTTGCGGAGCGAGCATGCAACCACCAGGCCAATTTGCATTACAGATAGTTGGTGTCACACATTTATGATTAGACACCTGCCATGTTGTGGTGCTTTATTTCTTCGAGAAGTAAATTGCGACAAGAAAGTTGTGATTTAGGACAAAATATTTAAAAACAACGGCAACACTTAAAATGTAGTACTATTATAAAGTACTGCAAGCCAGAAATCTGTTCTTTAATTTTAAAGATTTTTTTATGATTTTTAGTGCAAATATGTGTTTCGCCGAGGCAAGACAGTTGGGCTCATAAGTCAGATAACTGATGCGCCCAACTGTCTTGCCTGGACGAATCGCACATTTGGAATAAAGGTCATAAAAAATCTTTAAAACTGGATTAAATTCAATAAAGTCCACAAAAATAAAAACAAAAACAATAATGATCTTATTGTTTGTGTTTTTCTTCTTCATATCTGTTCTTTAATCTTGAATTTAAATTTAATAGTTTAAGTAAATACTTTTTAAAAAAATCGCATGCAAACTCATAGTTAGACCCATTTTTTCAAAATTGTGAAATGAAGTGCTAAATTGGCATTTTTGAAAAATGTAATTTTTTTTTCATTTCCATTCAAAAAAGTATCTAACTAATGCAAAACTGTGAAAAAAATCCACTGGAATTGCGGTTTTCTTGTCATTTTGATGACAACTTCGCATTGTTTAGGAACACCACAATTTGTTCCTTTACCTGGTTTGTAAGACTTTGAAGTTTTGGTGAGGAAAAACGGTTCGATGAATCAATTTGAAAATTTACAAGAATATTGATGATTTAAAAGTCTATAAATTTGCATACCAACGCAAGCCATGCAATCAATATTTGCAACGAAAAAAAAAGATTTACGAAAAGACCACAAAACGTCGGTTTTTAGTACTTTTTTTTAAACTAACGGTGAACGGTAAAAAAAAATAATTTCTACAAAATCATAAAAAAATCTTGTAGAACGCTTTTTAAAATTTCCTAAACTGTCCTTGAATTTTTTATAACGTCATTTTTTGCTGAGATATTGGTAATCAAGGCTAAAAGTATCTTTTTTCATTCAAAGTCAGATAAACCATGTCAAAAAAAATCGTACGAAAACAACAAAAAAACTGAATTGAAGCTGAATAAACAAGGTAATCTGATCATGACATTTAATTGACTCAAAAAAATGTATCCATAGAAATGAGGACCTTCAAAAAAAATAAAAACAAAATAGTTTTGTTGTCTCGTCTCTTTTTTTGCAATAACGCAATAACGGTACTTCAAAAAAATTTGTTTGCAAACAAATCTCGAAACAAAAAACATAAAGCTGTAAAATGCTTTTTATTTCAACTCAATACGACCACTCGTCACAAAGATACAGCTCTTCAAAAAACGCTAACAAAAATTGAAAAATAATTTGTTCCTTTAATATTGTTGACTAGTGTATATCTACTTATATATCAGATTATTCCTCGTGGGTTAAAATAGTCTCAAAGTTCTTACAATGATCTAACAATTCATCTTATCGTTATTGTTTTAAAGAATGTATAATATTATCGTTATGCTTCATATTAAATTTTAACAAAGTATACAAAAATTTAAGGTTATCACAATCCAAGTAAGAAACGATACATTGTTAAAAATCCAAATACAGAAATAAAGAATTGACATTATACTCTTGTGTTGGTCTTTTATCGAATTCGATCAAAATAAGTGTTTAAAATGTTGGTCGTTTATTTGTCAGCTTCAAGAGCAGTATGAAGAGTTTGTCAATGAATAGTTTAGTGAAAGGCCTTTTCTTCATTAGCTATTACTTATATCCGAACAATTTCTTAAACCTTCGTCAGTCAGCCGCCCTCAACATTTGCCGCCCGGGGCATAATGCCCAGCTCGCGCCCCCCTAGATCGGGCCCTGCCTGCAATCCTCACACTAGGGTACAATATAGTTTTCAGTTTTTGATTAAGAATTAATTAGAGCAACGAATTTGAAAAAAAATGTATAATTTTTTCAGTTTTGAAAAATTACACTTAATTTTGTTTTTAATGTTTTTCCACCAAATTTCGAGTTTAAAACCATTTTTTTCAAAAACTATGCAAAGATTTCACTTGATTTAAGAACTAGCTAAAAGAACAGAGTATTGACTATAAAAAAGTGTAATATTTAGTTGTAAGTATTACCATTATTTTTAAATATTTGTCTTCTATTTTAAGTACTTTTTTATCAAATTGCCCAAACAGGGGGATAAACACCCCCTTCCATGATACAAAAATGCTTGTATTAAACTGTTCTACAAAAACCTGTTATCATTTCTTGGCGTCAAAGCTATCGTATTCTCCACAATTTCATTTATATTATTAAATAATTATTTTTAGAATAATAGTATTTAAGTTTAATTCGTATTTCTTCTTTCTGTAATTTTGTGGTGATTTTTGATACTTTTGGGCTGTATTTTCGTAAGCCTTTCGATTTCATGGAAACATTTTTTTTTCGCATCAGCAGCGAACTAAACTTAACTAAGAGATGCGAAATTCTTATTTTTTCTAAAACCAAATGATTACGTATTGTGGAGTGATTTTTTTTACGAACGAAAAAAAAAATGCTTGAAGCCAATATTTCTTATCGAACTTTTATTTTGTCAAAGAAAAAAACAAAGTGTTGTTCAGACATTTGTCTTTCTAAAAACCTGTTGAGTGGAGCCCACAAACATTTCACTAAATTTCTGTGTCCACCACCAATTTTTCCCTTTTTTTTATAAAACTGAACTATGTATGTTACATTATGCTGACGGTTTTGCACAAAACTATTTCTGTTAAGTGGCCCATTTTATTTTCTGCCCCAGGGCCCTCATCCACCTAGCTACGTTACTGAGCATATACCTACAAATAATATATATACTTATACTTTATACCTGTCTTCAGGTAATAATGTTTGAATCTCTTTTTTCTTCAATATTGTAAAAACCATCAAATAATCTAATACTTGCTACTTGTTTAAAATATGTTTAAATAATACATTTAATTATTTTAAGTTCTAAGAGACTCTGTAAAAAATTTGCAATCGACTGGAAAAAAAAAATAAAATGCACGGCTTGGTCGCACGTTCTTGCTCTTATGTTCATGAGGCTGACAGTTTAAGGAAATTGTATACAAAGACATGGAAATTATTAAGGAAACATGTTGAAAATATTTAAAATATTTAAAAAAAGAACGTCATATTAATTCTTGGTTGAATATGATTGTATGGACAAAATATTAAAAATCGTTGGAACGCTTTCAAAAAAAAATAAAAATATTTGTTATGTATATGGGTCAATATTTCAAAATATTAATATTTCAGTCTCCTTCATTTTTGAATCGAAGTACAAAATTTTACTATAAGTTTGTTAATTGGATGGCTTGAAACAAACGGGTTCTAATATTCGCTCTAGAAAAAAAAAAGTTAAAAAAATTATCAAACCCCCTATCTCCATTTAAACACCCAAAATGTCATTCCCCTGACGTGTCCCCAGGCCTACTTACCACACTCCCTGAATTTTAGCAACGAAACTAAAAACGATACAACAAATCTAATGATGCAGTCTTTTTAATAATATATGCATTCTAACTAAAAAATATTTAAATGATTTTAAGTTGCTTTATTTTTTTAAATAGGAGCTATTAAGTAAGTGTCCCCCATAAATTGATAATTTCTATCCCACCAATGGAAATTAAAAAAAAAATATATATAGGCTCAAAATAGAAAACTGATTTTTTTGTTGTTTAACGGTACTAAATTGCTCTTTATGAAAATTGAAGTAAGAGTTTCAAAAAAACTTAGTTGCCTTTTTTATTTCAAGTTAAGGCAACGATCAAGCGAAACTGTCATTCCTCTAACGCGTGTTTTTTACTAAACCGTGTAAAAAAAAAAAAAAAAAATTAGAAAAACCCGAAAATGCTTGCTGTGGCTGTTCTAGTTTGTAAGTAGTTTATAAGTAGCTTGTAAGTAGTGTTAAGTAGTTTTATAGTAGTTTTAATTAGTATTAATTAGTTTTAATTAGTTTTAATTTAGTTTTATTTAGTTTGTAAGTTTTATATAAAACAAAAAAATTAAGACATAGATACCGAGTTTTTTCATAAATTCTTCTCGGTGAAAAATAAAACCGAAATGATTCCTAGTTTTAAGATAGTTCTTAGGCCGAAAGGCATTAGCATTAAGAGTGTTCCGGACTGAAATGGTGATTTCATGAATAAGATTGCGAAGCGTGTACTTGTCCGATCAAAGCGATTAAGGTGTCTATGGACAGATAAACTTATTTTCTATGCCATCATTGGAAAAAAAATTTAATTTTGTGCTCTAGATTTTAGTAAAAGCCTCTAAGAAATCGAGAAAATGGCTAAAATGGCTGTTTTTCAAAACAAATGTAGCCTACACTATAGCATTTTTTGCAAAAAAAAATTTAATAACATAAAATTCCATATTTTTATTATGCCACTATTGGAGAACATTTTAATTTTGTACCTAATAAAAATTTTAATAATGCAAAATAAAAATGCTTGTGAATTTTGAAAAAACCCATTTTTGACAGTCAATTTTTTATACCTAACGGTATTTTTTTGACAAATTTTTTTGCAGTGGATATAAATTCAGTATATATTGCATGATTTTCATTAATTATGTAATCATATTTGTATCATTTGATATTGAAATTTTTAATCCTTAAAATGCACTTTTTGATAGAAAACTTATGTAAATTTAGAAGTTAAAATCAGTTACTTTTAGAAAAAAAAATTTTTAATACAATAATACGCCTACTAGTGACCAATTAGTAAAAATGCAAAGTTTTATAAAACAAAGTATCTGATGAAAGTGAAAAAAACGGTCTTATATATGCAAAAAAAAAAGTTAGCAAATGACTGGTTTTCTTCAGTTCGGAACACTCTTAAGTTATTAGTTTAACTTAGAGCGCCCGAATGGGGCCAGTAAGTTAGTGTTGTAAGATATTGATAAGTAGGCTAGTTTTTATGAATTTTTGTCTAGCTTTAAGATAGTTGTAAGATGATTGAAAAATAAAAATGAATTACAAAAAAAAAAAAAAAAAAACTATTTTTTTTATGATAGTATTTGTTCTCTTTTTTCTTAATCCTCCTGAAACCATCCACAAAATTAAATATCTATCAAATCACCGGAGTTAATATACATTTTTGTCATTCCCCTAATACAAATGACATTTCTCTGACTTAAAAATCAGTTAAAATTAATCAAATACTATAACCCCTTGTTTTAAAGTGGTTATTAAAGAGTTATTAAGAGATATAATTGTTATTCTAGCAAAATAGGTTGTTTTGAGCAAGGGTCCAATTTGGATTGAAAAATATTAATGTTTTGAAATATTGACCCATATATAAAATTCTTAAAACATTGTTAAGGAAAAAATTTGATATGTAAATCTTAAAAAATTATTTATGTGTGCATAACAATAAAATTAAAAAAAAAAAAATTGTCAACCCATATTTGAAATCTCGAATTTTCAAAAAAAAAAAAAAAAAAGTTTGATACTTTTTTTTTAAATTTCAAAAATTTCTTTTTTGAAAATTTTGATAGGTACGTCTTATAGATTTTTTTTTTATTTTGAATTTTATTATTTTCAGCTAAACGGATTAAGATAAAATTTCTTATATACAAATTTCAAATGAGTCCAAATAATATTGTAGGTAGGTATATCAAAATTTTTAAAAAGAAATTTTGAATTTAAAGAAAGTTTCAAATAATTTTTTTTTTTTTAATTGGATATCTCAAAAACGGTTTGATATTTTCTTTTGCATTTTTATTTTTATATGCACATAAATAAATACTTATGATTTGCATACAAACATTTTTTCTTAAAAATGTTTTAGGAATTTATATGCAAAAAAATTAATTTTTCTTAAAAAACCGCTCCAAGATTTTTAAGTTTTTTCTTCCATACAATCATATTCAATCAAGAATTAAAATGACGTTCTTTTTTTTCATTTCAAACTATCAAAATAGTTGTTTTAGCTAGTTTAAATATCGTATATGACGCCTTTCAACACTTTTCCCTCACAATTTCCATGTCTTTATATGCAATTTTCTTAAACCCACAGCGTCTTGAATTTAAGAGCAAGTAACGTGCGACCCAGTCGTGCATTTTATATATTTTTTTTTAATATTTGTTGATTTTCCCTGCAAATCTGTTAGCATTTGTTGCAATTGAGGAAATGGCTTTGATTGCCAGCTGGCTTTTTATAAAGATACCAAAAGTCAATAATTCCATTTCATAAATGGAAATATATACCTAGTCACTTGTGCAATAATTACGACATTCTAGTTAATGTCTCTTTTATAAAAAAAAATAATGTGCCAAAATGCTTTTGATTTTATTAAAAAGAAAAATAGGGGTTGTACTTACGTATTTCCTTAGTAAAATTGAAAGCCTGGTTGTGTGTTGAATAATATAAATGACAACTTTTTTACTGGGCTTACATTCAAAATAACTGTACAAGCATTTTGTTAGCTTTGTCTTTGGAATTCAAAGCATTGTTCTAGGGTATTTTCCGTATTGTTCCATTTACTTTTAGTTTTATTTGGCATACAAACTGTACGTCATTTCATTTAAAGAAAGATATTCCTGTGTAAAATGAAATCCTTGCCTTAAATAACAAGGGCGTCCCAAAACTACAATGCAAAATTGAGACATACAAAGCCTAGGTAGCTTGTAGTAGACAGATTTTGTTTTGTCTGTGCAAGGAACCGCACTGACACTGACACTCCTATTTTATTCAGATGGCTTTCGAAACACTTTTGATAAAAATAAAAAATAATGAAAACATGATACAAGAAGAATATAACTTTTAGAACAATGCAAACTTCATGTTTATAACTGTTTTCCCCAAATGTTGGAATAAGCTGTGCCTATTTGCTATAATTTAACTAAATCTTGTCACAAGCTTTTCGTCCATATCGTTATCATCACTTAAATATTCGCGTTTGTTTATTGCAAGCTCTAATCATCGTTTTATTGATTGGTAAGGAACATAAAAGTGAACCCTTAGCTACCTTTATAAAATAGAAAAGTTTGGCAAACATTATTTCATTCAAAAGTTATCCTCTTATTTAGTCTAAAGAAAGTTTCCTTTGCGTCACCAGTATTCAGCGTCACTTTCATTAAAGACAATAATTAATTATTTCGTTTTCTTTTTTTTTTGTCGCATCAAAAGAAAAATCTTTCAATTACAAAAGAAAGAAACCCTTTTTAATTTTGCTTTCTTTTGATCCCTGAACTATTTTAAAGTCCTTCACAATAAATAATTTTCGGGCATTAATTAAATTAATGTTTGTGGAACTTTGCGGTCAGTTTGGGAAATCAAAATGAATTCTCAAAAGCATGTCAAACGTGTAATTATGTAAAATGTTTATCTCTTTGAAAAATACCCTAATTATCAAATTGAACAGAACAGAACAGAACCCAACAGAACTCAAAAATCCCAAAACCAGAAACAACAAAAGTTTTAATTACATTTGCGCTTAGAAAATTGAAGGTATATTTGTATTTAAGCTCAATTGATTAAGGCATTAAGGACACCAATATGTTGATAATCTTATTTAAAAAAATACTTTAATATTTAGATGTTGGTTTTCATAAGAATGATAAGAAATATTTTGAGGTTGCTGGTTGCTCTTAAAACAAAATACAAGACTTGGTCGCACGTATTTCCTCTTATGTTCAAGAGGCTGAGGGCTTAACAAAACTGTATATAGACATCAAAGGGCACGGTAGTGCCCAGCTAAGTTCGCGGCACTACACCCTTTTTACAGGAACAAACTCAGGCGATTTTCAACCCCCCTCTAACTTCAGTACCAATAAAGTCAGAAACTTCAAATTTGCATTATTTGCTGAGCTGATCAAGCACAGGTGGCTCACCAAATTTCAACTCTTTAGCATTAGTAATAGAGGTATAGGACTTCAAAAATCGCAAAAACCGTAACTGACTGACAGACTGACTGACTCACTGACTCCCTGACAAATCATCAAAATTATGGAGCACTTCCCGACATCGTAGAAATTTTAAATTTCGTACTACGGTAGGCCTTGTGGTGCATACAAAGGAAAAAAATCAAAAATCTAAAATTTTGTATTCAGGGGGCGTGGCAACAACCCACACTCTTAAAAATTTATATAAATTATATGGAGCACTTCCGATTGTTGTAGAACGATGAAAATTGATAGGTCGGTAGGGCTTGAAGTACTAAGAAAGAAAAAAATTGAAACATTGGAATTTTCCATTCAGGGGACGTGCCATCCACCCACTTTATCAGAAATGGAACGTTCGATCCTTGTACAGCAAAGGTAGATACGAGTAGGTTGAGCGTGAAATGCTTCGCCTTAATATCAGTATCCTGGTCATAAGCGAAACTAAGTGGAGAGGAAGAGCTGAATACAGATCTGATACTGGACCGACGACAATACTGTATATCGGGGAAGATGGAAGAGAGGGTGGCCAAAGACTGCATGGTGTCGGGACTATGTTGAGCGAGGCCTATAGTTTAATTTCCTGGGTGCCCAATTCTGCGAGAATAATGACAGTAAGGATTCGTTCAAAAAATCGTAACGTCACAATTATTAAGTGATACGCCCCCACAAATGAAGCGACCGAGGAAGACAAAACCGCGTTCTACTCTCATCTTAACTCGGTTTACAGAACTGTTCCGAGAGCCGACATCATAGTCGTAATGGGAGACCTCAATGCCCAAGTCTGTTCACACAATTACGGGCTGGAACGCGTAATGGGAAAAAATGGCTTGGGGTCACGGAACGAAAACGATTATGGCGATTTGCTAGTTGACTTTTGTAACGCAAATCGTCTTGTGATAGGTGGGATTGTATTTAAACATAAGACGTGCAACAAAATTACCTGGGTGCATCCGGATGGTCAAACCGATATCAGCGATATGGAGGATGTCAATGTGCGATGTCCGGAGTATAAGAAATGCCAATATAGAAAGCGACCACCATTTGGTTCTGATGAGCCTCAAACTACGAACCGCTGCCGTACATAAACCAGCGCAGGATGCAGCAAGGAGTTCAAAATTCATTACGAATGCTTTAAATGAACCCAAGATATGTTGAAACTATGTCACCCCCTCAACGACGGAGCCTCGTTATGAAACGGAATCCAACATTCAACAATTGATGAGATGTGGGGTGAAATAAAAAGTGTTTTTATGTAGGCTGGATCCGAAACTGTACCCAAGTGGACGAGAGATAGAGACTCTTGGATATCCCAAGACACCTGGGATAAAATCGAACTTGACAAATCGTTGAGAATGCAAAGAAATTCCGAAGCAGATGTTCAACAAAAGGCTGAATTGCGAAACGCGTATCGCGTTGCACATAAGATGGTCTATCACTATCGCTGTGTGAGACGTGACAAGAAGATGAGGTTAGATGGATGGAGATATGTGGGAATTGTACCAAATAACCAAAGATGTTATTGGGAAAAAAGCATTACAAACAATCCTGTAATGTATGTGGATGGCACACTTTTGGTATCAATTAAGGATCAGCTACGCAGATGGAATGACCAATTTTGTGCGCTGCTAAATGAGCAGAGCAGAGTGCTGAAGTGTTCCAACTAAACGAGATACGCAGGTCCTCTAGGGGTATTGAAACGAACCACCCACCGTCAGAATCGGAGATCCAAACATCAATAAATCTCCTCAAAAATAACAAGGCAGCTGGACTTGAAGGAATATCACCTGAATTCCTGGAAAGCCGATCCTGTAACAGCGGCTAGTATTTTACATCCATTGATACAAATCATATGGGAAACGAAAGCTATCCCAAGGACTGG
This sequence comes from Dasysyrphus tricinctus, assembly GCA_963921185.1. Lineage (NCBI taxonomy): Eukaryota > Metazoa > Arthropoda > Insecta > Diptera > Syrphidae > Dasysyrphus > Dasysyrphus tricinctus. Next base: position 78,609,362 of record OY992530.1, on the reverse strand, counting down.
AAGGATGGTGCGATTGTTAAGCTGCCTAAGAAAGGTGACCTTAAGAATTACAACAATTGGCATGGTGTCACCGCACCGTTTCTTACGTTTTCCCAAAACAAATAGCAACCATCATTCTCGAGCGAATAAAGGATAGAATCGTGTCTACACTCAAGAGGCATCAAATTGGCTTCCGCAGTGGTGGACCGTGTGTCGACCATATCAACACCCTGCGTATCGTCCTCGAGCAGTCGATGGAATTTCAATCACCACTTTACCTCATGTTCGTGGATTTTGAGAAGGCCTTCGGTCGAGTTTACCGAGAATATTTATGGAGATCGTTGCTTGGTAGAGGAATTCTGCCAAATTTTTTTGCCATTATTAAAGAGTCCTACAACAACGCAAGGTGCTTTGTTTTACGCAATATGGGCAGCTATCCGACTCTCCTTCGTAGTGTAACAGGGTGTGAGACAAGTTCTATCTCTTCCTGCTGGCGATGGATGATGTATTGACGGCCAGTGTTGGTACAGCTGAGCGACCGGGCATTCAATGGAGACCGTTCGAAAGGCTCAGTCATTTGGACTATGCCGATGACATATGTCTACTGGCAAATAACATCAGTGGACTGAACGGGATGTGTCAAACACCGCAAGTGAAGGGAGAGTCGAGTGGTCTTAGAACTAAAAGCAAAAAGACAAAAATAATGCAGCATATTATTCTACAGGAGACGCCAATGGAAGAAGTTGAACAGTTTAACTTCCTTGGCAGTATGGTTTCTGCAAACAATGGTACGGATCTGGACTTTAAAAGTGCTGCCTTCGGTACTCTGTCCCTAATTTCGAAATCCAGTCAAATCTCCTTACGCACTAAGTTGAGTCCTTCGAATCCAATGTCAAATCCGTGCTGTTTTATATGCTTGTGAAACCTGGAAAGTCACGTCTACTACTGAGGAAACCAAACGATGAAATTGCAAAGCAGTCCTTTCAATGGAATCCTCAGGGTGCACGGCGGGTTGGAAGACCAAGAACAACATGGAAATCAACTGTCTTAGCGGAAGCAGAATCCCAGAGAAAGACGTTGCCACAACTAAAATACCTTGCAGCAGACCGTGAAGGATGGAGACGTTTTGTTGACGCCCTATGCCCCAGCCAGAGTTACAGGACACGATGATGATAAGTTACTACAATCATATTTAAAAACCCTAAATTACTTGAACTATTGTCATAGCAAGTTCGTGCAACCCAGTCATGCATTTTATTTTCTTCGAAAATATCAAACAATCATTTCCTAAAATACGTGGCCTTGTTATCAGGAAATCTAGTTTATAATTGTATCAAAATAATTATTGCGAACAAAAACCAAAAATCTAGCCAATTATAGTAATGTAATTATTAATGAAGATAATTATTAAGAAATGGTTACAGTGGTTTGTGTTTCAAAGACATAAAATATTCTGCAATTGCCACTGACCCCCTTTTCCGTAGTCACTTATAAAGCCCACTAAACTGAAATACTCTCAAGAATCAATATGAAATTATGGTTTGCCATTTCAAATAATTCATGATACATGCCATTTCCCAAAACTTATTTCAATTGACATGTCAATTCAACAAATCAAATTTAATTATATAATCTTCTTTTCTGGAGCTTAAATTTATGTACATATCTTAATATTAAAAATTTTAATATTTCTTATAGTTGAAGTCATCAATGTAAATAATCTTAAATAGCAAAATTACATTAATTTGGTGATACAGGTACGTAGCTTAACATAATATATTTGAATCTCAGATGCACCAATTATTGATATTGAATTATGATATATGAATTATGAGTTGGAATAAGGCTATATTTATCTTATAAATTTCCCTCCTCATGATATATCCCATTCAGTATAAATTTATAACCCATAATTTATGCAAGTTCAAACTTTACTTTAATTTCACATTAGTTATGGGGCTATTTCTTGTGAAATAATTTGTCAATTAGGATATACCAACTTCACTTTGCCTGTAATTATCGTTTAGTTTAATCTTTCAATCAACTGAAACTAGATTCCGTATTCCATTGCAATATAAGATTCTCTTTTCTAGGCGTTAGACCAGTCCAATTACGTCTCAATAAATGAAAGATTTCGGTATCCCAGAAATTCTGAATAGGCCATAGTTGAAATAGACATTTAACATTGGAAAAATTAGCAAAGCAGACATTGTAAATTTTTAACGAACTGCATAAGGTCCTCGCTGTCATTAGCACATAAAGTTATTTCAAGTCTATAAAGTGTCGAACAAATCTGGTTTTTGTATCTTATAAACCTTCAACGATGATCCCAGTGCTCACAATACGGCCTCAAGTTTGATATTCATAAAATAAGAGCTGATGCGCCCCAGGGTTCCGTTTTGTCTCCGAATCTAATCCTTATAAAATTATCTGTTGTCTGAATCTTCTAATCTAATCTATTAAAATGTTTTGCAAACGACATGTACCCTCAGTTTTTCATATTCGTATCAAGATTCAATTCCTTCTTCTTTGGATGTGGAACTTGAAAGGCAACGTATGATAATCTGATTAAATTCAAATCTTGGCAATATTGTTCAATGGGAAATAAGAAAGTTCGTTGAATAACTGAAAGAAATACAATGCCGCTATCCATGAGTGAAACTGGCTTTAATATTACTTACTTCCAGCCGGCTCGGTTTCTAGCTACCTGTCTCCAGTTTCGCACCCCAGGTTGGTTGAGATCCTCTTCCATTTGCGTGCGCCACCTGCTACGCTGTCTTCCTTTACTCTTCCGTCCCACAGGTTGGATTAAAAAACTTTCCGGGCCGAAGCATTAATGTCCATGTATGTGACCCAGCCATCTCAGTCATTGGCTTTTCTCTTTTGTGGCTAGGTCGGTGTCGCTGTACAGCCCATACAGTTCGTTGTTGTATCTTCTCCTCCATTCCCCATCTATGCAGACGGGACCAAAAATCACCCGGAGAACTTTCCTCTCAAAACAGCCTAACCCCTTGAACAGAATGAACGTAGCTGCAGCTGGTAGCAAGAGTTGAATTTAGTTTAACTTCTGCTACACCATACATTCCTTGCTACATTTACAGCATCTCATTGTGGCACTGTATACTATTTTTGTATCTTTCTACTTTGACAGTGCTACACGCGACAACTACAACTACACCATTCTGTTCGGCCAGTTAAGCGTTTTCATCCACCGTTAATAGTTTCCATGCCTCTGCACCATACATCAAGACATGGACAGTTTAGTTGTCCGAGAGAGGACATTGCTTCTCAATTGCCTTCTTAGCTTAAAGAAACAACGATTGACAAAAGTGGTTCTCCGATCGGTGTTAGGTGTCCTTTCTTCTTGATAGCAAATACTTGGTCTTGCCTTCATTCACCGTTAAACCCATCCTCTTGGCTTCCTCCTCAAACCTCAATACTCACGAAAGCACCACTGATATCACGATTTGTTCGTCTGATTATGTCAATATCGTCAGCGGCGGGCCGCGGCGTTAGCGAGTATTTGTAGTGGACGGTGCTTACGTGTGAGTTTTGCGCCCGCGCCCGTTGCCTTGTCTAAGACCATTTTTGAAAAGGTATCGGTGAGGTCTGCATAAACGCACGAGTTTAGGAAGGATGCCAAAACTGGACATTGCTCTATATAGCTCATCTCTATAGGTGATGTCATACGCGGCCTTGAAATCGATGAAATGGTGATGGGTATCGATTCGAAACTCCTGGGTTTTTTCCAAAATCTGCCGTAGTGCAAATATTTAGTCCATGGTTGACTTTCCAGGCCTAAGGTGACACTGATATGGACCTAGCAAGTTTTTGACGAATAGCTTCAGACATTCACAAGGAAAGGTAAACAAATCTTGTGTGCGATGTTAAGGAAACTGATGCTTCTGTAGTTGGTTCAGTTCAGAGCATCACCTTTCTTCAAGATCTGGCTAACAATGCCAAGGTTCCATTGATCGGGAATGCTTTCCTCTGACAATGCAGGTGAGCTGGTACATATTTCTAATCAATTCATTGCCAGCTGTTTTGAATAGTTCGGCTGCACTGCAAGGCCATCAGCTCAAGCAGCTTAGTTGGACTAAGTTTAGATATAGCTACTTTCACTTCGTCGAAATCGAGTGGGCGGTATTGTTGGCCTTCGTCGTATGGCACAATCTGCATGGCAGTAGAATTTGGTCCGTCATCTCCGTTATACAATTTGCCGAAATGATTTTTCCATATCCTCAGCACTTTTCCTTTTTTTGGTAAAACTTCCGAACTTCATTCCTGCAATGGCAAACCTCTATTTGCTTGATCGTGCCCTTCTCATGCTCTTTCTTTTTCCTTTTGAGAAGCTTGTGTTTCTATCTCCCCTTCTGCTCTTAGAGCTCGTGGGCAGCTTTCCTATAGGCGTTTTTTCACTGTCAGAAAAAACTTGTGTTTCTTTTTTAGCTCTAAGCGTTCGGAGCTAAAAGTGTATGTTTCTTTTTTCGTTCTGAGCGTGTTCTGAGCATGTTCAGAGCGCGCTCTATGAGCTTAGAATAATATAACTGAGCAGACAGAATTAAATGCTGAACACATAGTATTTGACAGCTAGTATTCAGGTATATAAAAATAAATAAATTGGGTGGCGCAACAGCTCGTGGAGAACCAGGGCCTAGTGACTTACAACTCTCAAGCATTCCTGTGTGCGTGTTGTTGGCAGGAATGGAGGGGACCTACAGTTTTTTGCCGAGTCCAAACGGGTAAGTGAGAAGCACTTTTTCATGACAAGTATACTCTTGGAGGATTTGTCAGTTCCTCGCAAGAGGCAGTACCTCGGATAAAACATTTCTAGTTTCAGGTGTGTTTCAAAAATAGTTCAGAGTGCTCAGACCAAATTTGTTCAGATGATGTTCAGAACATGTTCGACATGCTCGGACTCTATTCTGAATTAAAAAAAGAAAATTGCCTTATGCCGCACCGCTTTGTATACTTGTTGTTTGGCTGCATGTACTTGCCGGGATTCTTCGTCGAACCAGGAAGGTGTTTCACTTTGGTGGTTGTGGGAGGCCAAGCACGTCAGAATTGGCATCTCTGATGGCCTCCTGGCAATTCTTCCTATCTCCATGCTTGAAGTTGGTGGCATAGGACTGCTTAAGAGGGTCAAGAGACTCTATCGGAAAAGGACCTGGTAATTTCTTGTGACTGTATACAACGCTTTCAAACTTCCTTATAGCATTTCCCTGTTTTGGCTTTGATCTGAATATCCGTTACCTTGGCTACAACGAGGAAGTGGCTCGAGTTAAAGTTGACTCCCCGGAAAGTTCGGATGTGATACTGGAGGAGTATCTTGCGTTGATCGAAATGTGAATGTGGTCAATCTGGTTGGTGGTTGATTGACCTGGAATTCACCATGTTCCGTTGTAATTATCAAGATGCAGGAACTGCGTACTAGCTACGACAACTTTTTGCACCGCAGCAAACTCGATTAACCTGAGTCCGTTATCAGAGGTGGTGTCGTGCAAGCTATCCTCGAGTTCGTAAATGTAAACATACCGCATCACTGCCAAAAACAATGGTTAAAAAATGGTACTATTATTTTACTTTTTTGATAAAATTTGCTCTAACTATTGAGAGCAAGCACTCACGCTTAGTTTAAAGTGAAAAAAAACTGTAGATAGGACAGTATTTGCCAGCAGAAATGCAACATGAATTTTCTCGTGTGCCGAACATTTACATTTACGAACTCGACCTATAACTTCCGATTGTGCCACTAAAGACGTCTTCTCTTCCTAGTTTGGCATCAAAATTACCCAAGCCAAGACAATATTAATACACACGAGCTTGTAGAACTCGTCTTTGGTAACATCATCTTTCCGTTCTGTGGGGCATGAGCGCATATGAGGCTGATGTTGGCGAATTTAGCCTTGATGCGAACTGTCGTTAGGTGCTCGTTCAAATAGTTGAAAGTCAAGACTTTTCCCTTAGTCTGCCGCTACTGACGAATGCCCACCCAAAAAGGCGCTGTCTTTGTAACAGTCTACGGTGACTGTTACGACAACAAAGGAAGCGTCTTTTTGGGTGTGGAAGTGAATTCGTCAGTTGAGTCAGACTAAGGCAAGAAGTCTTGAATTTCAACGAAGGCTACATTCGCGAACATCAGACATTGCATTCTTTCATTTTTCGTCTGCCCAGCCCATCCCATCGCATTTTTTGGATAGCGGTGATATCAACTTTTTAGCAGCCTAATTTTTACTAGAACTAGTCATTTAACTTTTACTTTAATATTAGCATTACCTTTATAATCAGAAGGTTCTGCTTAATGTTCGGCTGCACGTGGTCTAAAGAGTGACAGAACATACCACGTGCAGATCCGAAGTTCGTTGTCCTTATTTTGTTTGCTAGGTTCGTCAACAGTAAATCCGTCTTGTTGCTACTTCGAGTCGATAATCGCCTTACGTGTCCGTAAACTGCTCATAGCCCTTCAAACATCTTACGGCCACGTAACAGAATTTAAATCCAGCTATTTTCTTAATAATAAAATAAAAATAAAAAATAAATAAAAATATAAGATTTCGAAATAAAGAAATTTCATTGTGTTCAATTATTTTTCAATACTAATTTCCACTGGCATGCAGGTGGCGGGCAGCATATCTTCAGGGTGTATCTTCAAGATAATGAATTAATTTTGTTTCAATCTAATGAACAAATGTATAGATTTCTTGTACGAGTAGGTATAGATACTTAATTATTTTTTCGCAATAAATCCTCTATGGGTTGGTTTTCATTCTGACACTTCAACATTAATTTTCTCCCTTTTAAATGTGTGTAATAGAAACTAATCGACAAGGAGTTCAAGGCATGATGACAACATATAAAATAAAATCAATCAAGCAACCAAATGCATTACGCAATAATGGATAGAGGAAATATTATAAGATGTCGATTCATGTGGGTGTAGAGCACTCAGCACTGTAAGTACTGTAATTCAAGTAGAACAGCAGGAGAAATAGGGTTTGGAAAATGATTCAACAACACTCATTTCAGATTATAATTAATCATTTTGTTTCATGTACAGAAAGCATTCTGTTGCTTTTCGATACAAACCGATATGGAATTTGAAGAACTAAAAATTAATTTCTGGTGAATTAATCAAGTAATGCGATCCATTTTTTTGTTATTTTAATTTTAATTAGTGTGAGTTTTGTTTGCTTTGCATATTACATGTAACTACATATCTTAAACGATATCAAATAGTTAGGTGAATAGCATTTACCACTTTCATAATTACAATTTGCTTTCGTTTTAGGTGGGTTAAATTAAAGTCTAATTTTCTTTTTTCGTAAAATACTCTAGAGAGTGGCTATAAAACCATAACCAAGTACCAAGTTTCAAAGTAACTATGTAGTTTTCAAAATATTGGATTTTCAAAAATAAAATGTTGGAACATTTTTGAAAAATAAAAAAAATGTTGTTTGGAAATCTTTGTACACAATACATTTTATGTTTTTAAGAAGATTATGGATATAATTATTTCATGAAAATTATTGCACTCAGTTATATCGTTTTGAAGAACATCGAAGATAAAATTGTTTCCGACTCAAAGGTAGCCTTTAATAAAATTTATTTTCCGTTTTTGAGAAAAATTATGAAAAATTGCTAGCAAAAATGTCAAAAATGTTCCAGCCGTTTAGGATTCAGCTCAACGGTCAGACAGAATTGTGAGTCCAAAACTTCTTTGGTCTTCCATATAACCGTAATAACAAGTTAATCAAAACCTTGAGTTCGATTTTATACGAGCGCATAACTTGCCATAAATTATCAACCTACATTACCTACTTACTTATCTGGCTCCCGATCAATGAAGGGTCTCTGCTTATTGAAATATTGTGGTCTTCCATATGTTGCGGTCCCTCCCACGCTCCCTCCAGTCATCGAGGCCAAGTGCTCTTGCGTCTGTGACCGCCTGGTCCCTTTAGCGGAGGTTCGGTCTTCCTGGCGTCTCGAACCTGGGGGGCTGGGATTCGAAGTTTTTCTTGGCTGGAGCGTTGTTGTTCATTCGTTCGATGTGGCTGAGCCAGTGTAGTCGACGTGTTTTGGCTCTTTGGATTACATCCACATCTTGGTACAGCTCGTGCAATTCTAGGTTGAATATTCTCCTCCAATCGCCCTCTTCGCATATAGGACCATATATCCGCCCAAGAATTTTTCTCTCGAAAGTGCCCAGTATCAATTCCCCTTTTTTACTTATCGTCCAGCACTCGGTGCCGTAGAGTAGAACTGGTAAAATTAGCGTTTTGTATAGCGTGCACTTTGTCTTTCGAGAAAGGTGTTTTGGACCCATTTGTTGGCCAAACCGAAGTAGCAGTGGTTCGCCAGGGTAATTCTCCGTCGGACTTCCACTAAGATGTCGTTCGTGGAATTGATATTTCTTCCGAAGTAGGTGAACTCCTTGACTACCTCGAAGTTACTGCTACTAACAATGACGTTTTGTCCTAGACGATGGACAGATGAGGCTTTGTTTGTTGAAAGCATATACTTTGTTTTGTCCTCATTCACTTTAAGACCAACGCGTTTCGCCTGTTCATCAATAGCTGTGAATGCTTCAAGTACAGCTCTCTTGGAGCGGCTGACGATGTCAATGTCGTCCGCATAGCCAAGCAGTTAAAAAGACCTGTTGAAGATAGTGCATTCCATGTAAACACCGCTCTGGCCGAAGGTGTTTCGATTCCCAGCCGTGCCACCTAAAAACAGAAATGTTTTGAATGAGTATTTGAAAAATAAAATTAAAAGTTAAAAATTTTAATAATTATTTTAAGTTTTAAATTTTATTTAATATTTTTTGAAAATATGTCACAACATTTGAATATATAATTTACTAAGCGACGCGTTTCGGTTCTAAATAACCATCTTCGGGCTTATTGTGCTGACTCGCGGTGTTGTTCGAGTAGTAGTTACTCTGTTACTCTGTTACTCTGTAACTACTACTCGAACAACACCGCGAGTCAGCACAATAAGCCCGAAGATGGTTATTTAGAACCGAAACGCGTCGCTTAGTAAATTATATATTCAAATGTTGTGACATATTTTCAAAAAATATTAAATAAAATTTAAAACTTAAAATAATTATTAAAATTTTTAACTTTTAATTTTATTTTTCAAATACTCATTCATACAAAACACAACATGGAGGCTAAACACCAAATTAAGAAATGTTTTATTCGAGATACTGCCTCTTGCGAGGAACTGACAAATCCTCCAAGAGTAAACTTGTCATGAAAAAGTGCACTATCTGCTCCAGGACTAGGTTGAAGAAATCACATGATAGCGCATCTCCTTGTCTGAACCCTGGATTATTCCAGACGTGTACAGGTCGGATGAGCTGTTACCCATTTGCACGTTGTAACGCGTATTTTGTAACGTCATGTGACATAGCTAGATGAGTTTTTTTTCGGGATCCTGAGTTCCGATAGAAGCTCTTGGCGACTTATGCTATCATATGCGGCTTTAAAGTCGATGATTAGGTGGTGGGTCTCGACTTGAAACTCACTGGTCTTTTCCAGGATTTGCCTCAATGTGAAGATTTGGTCTATCATTGATCTGCCTGGCCTCAAGCCACACTGGTACGTGCCGATCATAGTGTTGCGGAAAGGTTTAAAACTCTCACGTTGGATAAGATCTTGTAGGCAAATTTAAGCAGGGATATGCCTCTATTGTTTTCGCCTTTTTTTATAGATTTGGCATATGGAACTATTTGACCAGTCGTCGGGCATACTTTCCTCCAAGAAAACTTGGTTGATGAGCTGGTGCATGCAGCCTACCAGCACATCTCCTCCATACTTGAAGAGTTCCGCAGGCAGGCCATCTGAGCCGCCGGATTTGTTGTTCTTAAGCTTGTGGATGGCTTTCCTTACCTCTTTAGTACTGGGCGCTGGGTCTGGATCTGCATTCACTGGTCTCAGGTTTCTTTGTACCCCTGTCGCCTCTCCTACATTATTCCCACTTAGCAGTTACTGGAAATGCTGCTTATACCTGAGACAAACTAGTGGTATAAATACCATCGTATTGATACACACATTCTGTTCAGTATAAATTGACAGATTTTGTACTGAAATTAAGTTTTTGAAATCATCACAAAGGAAAAAACAACGCTCGTGTCGTTAAAGGGATACGTATACTACCGTATACTACGAGAAAAACCAAAGTTTTGATACCATGCTTTTTTTAAAACTTTATCCCTGTAAGACCTAAGGTCTTTTTAAATGCAACCTGAACTGCACGGCACTAGTTCGAAAGAGTAGGAGGATAGGAAAGATGTGACACAGTGGATTCAGATCAAGGTGTTTAACTCATTAAATCTAACGGTGGTGCCCAGTTAAGCTGGGAGAATTTTGAAAAAAATGCTGCCTAGAATGGGGCTCGAACCCACACCTCTAAGTTAGCAGTCACACACTACATCCACTGCACCATTGCCACTGCCATCCATTGTTCACTGTAGTCTCTGGATTTCTTAGATGTGTTAAGGCATGCAATGAAGAATTTTCTCCTTTGAGCGGTCTTCGTTTTCTTTTTGTAGGACAGTCGGGCTCTTAACTTTGTCACAACAAGAAAGTGGTCAGAGTTCACGTTTGTACCTCGGAAAGTGCGCACTTCTAAGATGATCGATGCGTGCCTTGCGCCAATTAGCACGTGGTCGATTTGGTTGGCGATGGCGGGCGGTCCGACCATCAGGAGATTGCCAGGTTGCTGTGTGTATCCGTCGCTTGGGGAATCTAGTGCTACTTATCACCGTATTACGAGCTGCAGCTATGTCGATTAGTCGGCAGCCGTTATCTGTTGTCGTTTTGTGGAGGTTGTGCTTTCCAACTAATTCGCCAAAGATGTTTTCCTTTCCGACTTTAGCATTGAAGTCTCCGAGTACGACTTTGACATCGTACTCCGGATGGGCTCGTAAAACTCCTCCTTATAATAGACTCTTCAGCCTCATTGGTAGGGGCGTGTGGACATATTAAGCTGATGGTTTGGAAGGTAGCTTTGATGCGGATCACAGCCAGGCGAACGCTAATCGGCTTAAAATCGATGACTTTTGATCTGAATCGATTTCCCACAACGAGTCCACATCCCAGCATGTGCATTCTTTGATGATAGCTGTAATAAACGTCGCAATCTTTTCTTTTCGTTATTCCTGATCCTATACATACGTATCTCTTGAATCGCAGTAATGTCTGCCTTGTACCGCGAGAGGACAGATTCAAGTTTTTGAGTAGCACCAGTCGTAGAGAGTGTCCTTACATTCCACGTGCATAGGTACTCGTAGGTCGTAGTCCATTTTCGTTGGTGTGGTTGCCATTTAAATAGGTTCGTTATCCGAGGCTTCACGTGTGTTCTCTCAATGGGCTTTTTTTTTTACTGTGGTCAGGTCATTGGGTTACGTACGAATGACCGACAAAAAAAATGTCGACTGGTTAAAATGTCGACTTTTATCGACTTTTTTGTAAGTTAAAATACCGACTTTGTTTTTACCGACCTATTAAAATGTCGACAGTTTGAAATGTCGATTTCACAAAAAGTCGACTGCCCTAATAGAAGTCGAGAAAAATATCGACTTGTCGGTATTTTCCCATACAGAAAAGTCGATATAAAATATAAATCGACATTTTAACCAGTCGACATTTTGACTTGTCGATATTTTGTTTGTCGGTCATTTGAAAGTTACCCAAGGAACAACACTCTGCCTTAAATGTTTGCACGGAATAACTATATAAACTCAAGAATCATAAATTCTTGTCTGATTTTTTAACACGAACTTAACAGTTTTTTGATGCTGTGGAAAATTTAAGACTATGTTTAAAACACAAGTTCTTTTTTGATTCTTATAATAATTAACTCATTTAGGTAGTTATTATTATTAATTTAATTTAACCTTTTCTTTAGCTTCAAGAAAGTTCAATAAAACGCATTTTTGTTGCCTACCTACATTATACCTAATGTTTCGAACTTTAAACTGCCTCATTTTCTGGATGTATTATTATTGTATTAATATTAAAACACATTACAGACCCTGAATAAGAGGCAATTAAGACGTTGAAATATATAGGCAACACAAATTAAATTTAAAAAAATGCGATTTATTGAACTATGACAATGCGATATTAGATAATAATGATCAGATCATAGTTTAGGGAATGATGTTTACAAGCGCGCGCTTGTAAACATCATTCCCTAAACTATAATCTGATCAAAATGTCGACTATCAAAATGTCGACTTTTAAAATGTCGACTGTTGAAATCTCGATTCATAAAATCTCGATCACTGTCGACATTTTGAGAATCGACATTTTGAAAAATCGACATTATAAAAAGTCGGTCAAATTTGTGTCAATATTTTGATCTGTCGGTCTTTTAACCAGTCGAGATTTTTTCCGTCGAGATTTTAAAAGTCGATCTTATGGAGTCGATATTTTGAAAGTCGACATATCGTACCCAATCCCAGGTCATTAGCTTAACGCTCTAACCTCCAATCTGTAGGGCCATGGGTCTAATGTTACAATTTCTTCTTTGATCAACATTCGCACTTACAAGCTAAAAAAGCCATGACATAAAGACATTTAGTTATTAAATACAAAAAATTAAAAATGATAATCTACCTGTGGTCTACCATTGTAGTCCACGCGTATGCTTCAGTGTTAAAATTCCGTAGCCAATATCACCTAAGATAATAGATATACATATATTGCTTAATGTTGCATTTGATAATAAACAGAGCGAGACACGTAGAGAAGACTCTCTGCATAATTCACAATTGGATTGGCCCAAAAGATAGTACATATATAAAGTCTAAGCATATTGCTGCCTTGAAATTTAAATACTTCTTTTTTTGAATTACCCTATTTTCCGTCATCACTTAATAGGCAAAAAGCAGTAATGAAGAATTTAGATTCTACATCTTTAAACTGTTCTTTAATTTGGTCAAAATACGAAATTGATAGTTTTGTCATATCCTTATAACAGAAAGAAAAAGATCTCTAAGGACAAGGACATACAGAAAATATCAAGGTTTCATTGAATTATTATTATCATTATTATATTCATTTTAGGGAACAAACAAAAAAAATGTCTAGGTTTTTATTTGCATATAAAAGAAAACAGCTTTTTCATAAAATCTCTTGGGCTACTAAATTTACATTAGTTTGACAAATGATGGTACCATAATACATTATGTATGTGAGAACTTATAAAAAAAGGTATTTAAATGAAGTTTAAGTCATCTTACAATGAGACATCTTCTAAAAATGTCCATACATTTTTAAAGTTAGTTTAAATAAACAAACAGTAATTGAGCTTGTCTGGCACTGGCCCTTAAAAAAAAAAAAAAAAATAATGAGATTCGCCTCCTTGGATTTTTTTCCAATTGAATATCATTATGGAAGGTCACTTTATGAATTTATTAAAAAAAAAATGTGGAAAAAATAACTGATATTAGATGAGGAAACACCTTGCAAAGGTCAATAAAATGTCTGATTTGATGTGTCAATAAGATACTTACTTTACTGACAGCACAATGAAAAATGATAATTTATTTATTTTTGTTTTTCTTTATAATGCAGGTATCCTTAATTGGATTGTATTTAATATAAGAGAAATCCAGATTAAGAATCCTTAAAAACCACCCATTTGGGAGAAAATATTCATCGGAGATGTTGAAATCAGTTAAAGAGGGACTTATTACTTCTATATACCTAATAACTTGATAATAAACAATGATATTGACTTCGGGATAATTTTATTTATAGACTAGTTCATAATATTGATACTTGATATAGGATTTGTAAAAAAAAAAACAGTTTTGCTTAAGCCTCTAAAAATCTCGAGGGCAAATACTGACTTACACCCAGAGAAAAAAAAGGTATAGCTAACGAATTTCTGGTCAATTATACCTTATTTTCAGGTTGTTATTTTTCAACTCGGTAGATAAGGTTAACTGTTTAACCAGATACCTGATTTTAATGTCGTATTAAATCAACGATGTTTGCAGGTAAAATCTGCTCGACACCTTGTTAATTAACATTGCCACAAAATAGAAATCCTGTAAATCTTACCTGAAAATACAGTTAATTTAACATGACTCAATATACAATGTCTTTTAAATTTAATATGAAAATCTGGTTAATTTAACAAGGAAATCTATAGTTAATTTAATAGACTTCAATGTTGAATCAACCCTGTATCTAAGTCATGAATATTTATACGTCTAAGAGCCGTGTCATACGCTGACTATCGCTTAACTCGTTAAGCATTATTGTGAGAGTGCATTATATAGAAATTTAGTTATTTATTTTAATTTAAATATAATTTGTGATGCTTACTTTAGTTTTGAACTGAGAAGCTTTCATACACGGAGATAGCACTCATCCACTGGGCCAATTCACTGCACAAAAAACTGGTGCCAAATATCAATACCTAAATTGAAATTCATAGGATGGCTTCTGTGTGTGTTTTAACACTAGTGTCATGTTTAAATGAGCTGGTAGAGTCCTACTTTAACAGGAGGCCAGGTTAAATTCAAATATTTTTTTTTGAATGGCTCGTGTGTGTGCGTTTCAACACTGATGTCACGTTGAAATGAACTGGCCGAGTGCTTCTTTAACAGGAGGCCAGGTTCAATTTAAATCCTTTTACTTGAATGGCCCGTATGTGTGCGTTTCAACACTAGTGACATGTTGAAATGAACTGGCAGAGTGCTTTTTTTACATGAGGCCAGGTAAAATACAACATGTAAAAATAACCACATTAAACGCTAATTCAATCAGATATGTGGTAAAACAGAAATTCATAACATACAGTGTTAAAAACACACGACCTCGGTTAAAATTAACACTATATTTTTGTTAAAATTTCTTATTTACATGAATTTAGTGTTAAAATAACAGGTCATCTTCTTAAATCAACCTGAGTTTGGTAAAAAAGTCCACCAGGTTGAATTTACACTGAATTTAAGGTTACTAAAATCAGGTAAATTTCTGAAATGTCTGTAACTTTATATGGGATTGTACACCTCGTCAATTTAACTAGGCCCAGGTTAATTATTTACCTGACGTTTTTCTCTGAGTGTAGATTCTACACACAATGGCGTAATCAACAATGTGTTTCAGTTCGAAAGTCTTAAGAACAAACAATGATATCGCAATCAATAATTGATAAGGATTTTTGTTTTTTTTTTTAAACAATAGAGCTTCAAATCAATTATCAAACAATATTTTGGTCTCGAATACCTCGAAAGCAAATAATATTGGCTCTTTACTTGATTGTATATTGAACAACTAATACATTTTTCCAAGAGGGAAATCAAAATCGAGTCTCTAGCATCCAAAGGCACCAAAATCGCAAGTTACCAGTGTGGCGTGTGGGTTGCACTCAGCCCCTTTTTCAATGTCAAACAATCGCTTAACAGGGTTCTTGAATGGTGAGATCATTGATGACAATGCAAATCCACCTTATGGAGTCGATTTTATCGTTACTAACGCCCACAGGGACAGACAGACGACATTAAATGTCATGTTCTCATCATTTATTCAAGAATTGTTAAATATGTTATTTTAATTGATAAAGTGTGACTTGAAGAATAAAGAATCTATCTTTCTATATAGCGTAAATCTAGTCCCGGAACACTCTAAACAATAAGTAGGTACAAACATAAAGTTTTGATAAATTATGTGTGAGAAAAAATGCGTATACGCCATAGTGAATTGTGAATTATTTTCCTTATAATCATGTGCGCATTAAAGTTATTTTATTGTGGAGGCTAACGACTGCTATGTACTATTGATCTCAGATTCCGTTTTATGTCATCCGAGGAGCTTATCTAGGGAGGGGCGAAAACCAATTTCGTCTAACACGATTGCCCTCGAAGTTGCATTCATATTTTTTTTTCGATGCAATGTTTAATCACTAAAGCCCCAGTTGTGGACTGCAAGACTTTGATTTTATGAATAGACTTTACTCAAGCTTTCGATACCTAAGCTTATTTTTTTGCTATCACTCACACCCAAAATCTGCTGTGGGCTTTATAGGTATACATTGAATTTAAATATAATTTGAAAATAAAGTTTAAAAACTATGAAAATGCCTTTCGAGCTATGATTTTAGTTTACCAAAAATCTAACTAAAGAAAAAACTTTTTTTTCATTGCCTCATATAGTTTGGTACCTACATATTAAGCTACGATTTTTTTTGTTATAAATAAAAAAGATAGTAGAGCATTAAATTTGAAAACTCCGCATCACGCCCTGTAAACAAAAAAATTCTAATATACTTCTACCAAATGTGTTGTGTATGATGATTTCCTTATTTTCATCATTTGATCTTATACAAAGTCTTATCACAACTAACATAAGTATATAAAACCTTAAACGGATGCTTTTGAATAATCTTAATGCGTTTACCACAGGTGGAATTTTCGTGTTCTGAGGGTGTAGGATAATTGAAATAAATTGTTCAAGGAAAATGTTCTTTTATCTATTAGTCCTTATACGTGTGCTCTTAGAATTTATTTGCTTTGGACATGGGAGCTATATACGTGTTTGTTGTACAAATATTTGTCTCTTTGTATTTTATTTTGGGAGCATTCTCAGTTTAGCTATTTCAAGAGTATAGTCTTTAAGATGGGTTATCTAAGTGGTATTGTATTCAACATTTCATTACCTTGTCAACACTTTTATATACATAGCAAATAGGTCAACATAATGTTTAAAGAAGAAAAATTAATCTTTTGTTGCATGCTTCAAAGCAGTTAAATTATTTTGTTTCCATTAATAATAATTGACTTCATGGAAAACCAAGCTTCAACTTTCATAATTTTTTTTTTTTTGAATTTGGGTTCAATGAAATGTTATCATTGAATGTATTTACCCAGACCAAATACTCAGTATAGTACACTGTTTGTACATCTCATCGAAATCGGTCACATGGTTTTCAAAAAAGACAAGATTAACAAGATAATGACCTATTTAAAAGCAATTTTATTTCATCAAATTTAATTAAATAATCTCTGAGTAAACCAAATGTTGACGTATCATTTATGACTGTGGCATCTTGATTGACGATGATACATGAAAGATGCCGCACCTCCAGATCTGATGTGCGGCTTACGAGCGTCAATCAAGACGCCATAATAATAAATAAATCTTTAACAAATAGAATAAATCTTTCAAGAAGCGCTAAAGTTACTTTTGGCTACTGCATACGTATGAAAATCGGAGCATGGAACGTTCGATCCTTGTACAGCGAAGGTAGATACGACCAGGTTGAACGTGAAATGCTTCGACTAAAGCAAAAGACTCAGCATCCTGGGCATAAGCGAAACTAAGTGAGAGGAAGAGCTGAATACAGATCAGACACTGGACAAACGAGAATGCTTTATTCCGGGGAAGATGAGAGAGAGGGTGGCCAAAGACTGCATGGTGTCGGGATAATGTTGAACGAAGAAGCGGGACGTAGTTTGATTTCCTGGGCGCCCATTTCTGCGAAATTCAAAAATTCGTAACGTTACAATTATTTAGTGCTACGTCCCCACAAATGAAACGGCCGAGGAAGACGTTCTATACTAATCTTAACTCGGTTTACAGGAGTGTTCCGAGAGCCGACATCATAGTCGTCATGGGAGACCTCAATGCCCTAGTTGGTTCCGACAATTATGGGCTGGAACGCGTTATGAGAAAAAATGGCTTCGGGTCCCGGAACGAAAATGGCGACTTGCTTGTCGACTTTTGTAACGTGAATTGTCTTGTGATAGGTGGGACTGTATTTAAGCATAGGACGTGCAGCAAAATTACCTGGGTGCATCCGGATGGTTAAACCGAAAACCAAATTGATCATAATCATGATTCAGTAGTGATGGAGGAAGTCTATGTGTGATGTCCGGAGTATAAGAAATGCCGATGTGGGAAGCGACCACCATTTGGTTCTGATGAGTCTCAAACTACGAACCGCTGCCGTACAAAAACTAGCGCAGGATGCAACGTGGAGCTCAAAATTCATAACGAAGCATAGGACGTGCAGCAAAATTACCTGGGTGCATCCGGATGGTTAAACCGAAAACCAAATTGATCATAATCATGATTCAGTAGTGATGGAGGAAGTCTATGTGTGATGTCCGGAGTATAAGAAATGCCGATGTGGGAAGCGACCACCATTTGGTTCTGATGAGTCTCAAACTACGAACCGCTGCCGTACAAAAACTAGCGCAGGATGCAACGAGGAATAACGAATGCTTTAAATGACCCCAACATAATGTCGAAACTATGTCACCACCCTTAACGACAGAGCCTTGTCATTAAACGGAATCCAAAATTCAACAATTGATGGGATGTGGGGTGAAATAAAAAGTGGTTTTATGGAGGCTGGATCCAAAACTGACCCAAACGGATGAGAGTAAGAGACTCCAGGATATCCCAAGGCACCTGGGATAAAGTCAAACTTCGCAAATCATTGAAAATGAAAGTAAATGCCGAAGCAGATGTTCAACAAAAAGCTGAATTGGAAAGCGAGTATCGCCTTGCACATAAGACGGTCTATTGATGTGTGAGACGTGACAAGAGGGTGAGGTTGGATGGACTCGCAAAAAATACGGAAAACGCTGCAAGATATCCGGGAACTGTACCAAATAGCCAAAGATGTTATTGGAAAAAAAAGCAACACTAATCATCATGTAATGGATGTGGATGGCACACTTTTGGTATCAATTGAGAATCATTGTTGTGCGCTGCTAAATGAGGATTCAGTTGAGCAGAGTGCTGAGGTGCCCCAAATAAACGAGATGCGCAGGTCCTATAGGGGCACTGACATTGAATCCCCGTCAGAATCGGAAATCCAAACATCAATAAATCTCCTCAAAAACAAAGAGGCAGCTGGACTTGACGGAATACCAGTATTTTACATCTGGTGATACAAATCATTTGGGAAAACGAAAACGATCCCATGGACTGGTGGTTGGTGTTAAGCTGCCAAAGAAAGGAGACCTAAGGAATTGCAACAATTGGCGTGGGATCACCGTTTTGTCCGTTTTCCCAAAATTAATGGCAACCATTATTCTCGGCTGAGGGATAGAATCAAGTCTACACTCAAAAGGCATTAAGCTGGCTTCCACAGTGGTCGATCATGTGTCGATCATATCAACACCCTCTGCGTATCGTCCTTGAACAGTCGATGTAATTTCAATCACCGCTTTACCTCATGTTCGTGGATTTTGAGAAGGCCTTTGATCGAGTCAACCGAGAATGTACATACATATATGGAGATCGTTGCTTGGTAGAGGAATTCCACCAAAAATTGTTGCCATTATTGAAGAGTCCCACAACAACACAAGGTGCTTTGTCTTACACAATGGGCAGCTATCCTCCTTCGTAGTGCAACAGGGTGTGAAACAAGGGGATGTTCTTTCGCCAATTCTCTTGGTACGGCTGAGCGCCGGTGGCGGGGCATTCAATGGAGACTGTTTGAAAGGCTCAGTCATGTGATTTAGACTATGCCGATGACATATATGTCTACTGGCCGCTCCACACAGTAGCGTAATAGTCTACAGAAGACGCCATTCAGTGGAAGAAGTCAAACATTTTAACTACTTTGGCAGTATTGTTTCTGCCAATGTCGTTACGGATATGAACGTTAAAATACAATTAATAGGACTCGTGCCGAATTCGGTACTCTGTCCCCAATTTGGAAATCCAGTAAAATCTCCTTTCGCACTAGGTTGAGATTCTTCGAATACAATGTCAAATCCGTGGTGTTATATGCTTGCGAAACTCTTAGAGACACCTTTACCATTTCGAGGAAATTTCGGGCTTTTGTGAATCGCTGTCTACGCCACATCCTAAAGATTCACTGGTCACAAATTATATCAAACGAAGAATTATGGCACAAGTCAAGAGCGGCTGGACGTTGATATTAGAAAACGTAAATGGCAATGGATTGGTCACACGCTTAGGAAACCAAAACATGAAATTGCAAAGCAGTCCTTTGACTGGAATCCTCAGGGTGCATGGAGGGTTTGAAGACAAAACGAAGAACATGGAAATCAACTGCCTTAGTAGAATCAGAGTACCAGAGAGAGAGACGTGGCCACAGTTAAAATACCTTGCTGCAGACCGTGAAGAATGAAGATGTTTTGTTGACACCCTATGGACCCAACCGGGGTTACAGAACGCTATTGAGATGGTGATGACACAACGGAAAACGGAACGGATGTCGGAAAAAATGTCATTCTGCTGGGAAAAAGATCTGGGATGTAACCTTAATTGGCAAACGACTGCTGTCAGTTTAAGAAATATAGTAAGCTATGGTAGTTTGATAATAAATTCAGTAATTGGTCAGAAATAAATGTTCAACTTTTCCTAGAAATTGGTCAGTCCTAGATAACTTGTAATCAGGGCTTAAAGTTTTTCAAGGTAAAGCGCCATTTTTGTTATCTCATTTATGGTAAATTCGCAAAATCCATATACCATCCGAAAGATCTCTAGAACCGTGATAAAAAGTCAAATATTTTCAGTAACTGTTCAGCCATTGATTTTTTCCGAATTTTTGAAGTTCGTTTCAAGAATACAAAAACAATTTTTGGCACCTTATTTGAGTCATTTAAAAGAAGTATGCAATTTTAAGGGCCACTTCACGGTCATAGAAGGGCATGTGTTTTCAGTAATTGATCCGCCCATAGATTTTTTCAATGAAATTTTCATGAATTATAATAAAAATCAAGGTTGGAGCAATTTTTGGCACCTCATTGATGGGAAATTTGCAAAAACTAAATATTACCTGAAAGGCCCTAAGATCTTTAGAAAAGTTCAGCTTGTTTCAGTCATTGGTTAGCCATAGATTTTTTATGAATTTCTTTCCTTATGCCAAAAATCGTTCGTGACTTTAAAATTTTTGTTTTAGTTAAAAAGATGGCACCAAAAGTTTTTTTTCCCCTTGAAACGAACTTTAAAAAATCATAGAAAAAATCTTAGCTGAGCAATTTCTGAAAATAATTTACCTTTTATAACGATCTATAGCTCTTCGGGATGATAAATTTTGTTTGCAAAGTTCCCAAAAATGAGGTGTCAAAAATCACACATGACCTTGCGTGAGCTTGAGAAACTTTAAGCCTTGGTTACAAGTTATCTAGAGCTGACCAATTTCTAGGACTAGTTGAGATTTTCTGACCAATTACTGACCAAGTAAATGGTATTTTTTTTTTTTTATTTCTCACATATGATTTGCCAAAGGTCTATTATTTATAGTCCTACTTGAGGGCCTATTTTAGTGTGAAATTTCTTCTTGGTTTTTAAGGTCCAACTACTTAAAAGCAATATTATTTTAATATATGTATTGCTTCAATATTGGGTCAGTTATTGATTTGAAAATATATAAATCATTAAAAATATCTATGCGAATCGTGGCGCCAAGGAACAATTTTGTAAATGAAATAAAAATTTGATGTCTGATATCACTCTATGCCCTCGTTTGTCATATTATAAGCATAATGTTACTCATATAGCTATGTGTTTGATTTCATAAAAGCAATCATAAAAAAAACGTGTTCACACATACCAAAATACATATAAATATTGTGTGTGTTTTTATGTACCTATATACTCATACTCAATAGTTTTGTTACTGTCACACCCTAAATCCTCATAAGCTTAGAAGATTATTGACGCTCTTCTCAAGTTTTTTATGCTCTAATCAATAATTGTTTATAAATTTCCATTCACCACCGAAACAATATCAACCATTTATGGTTCTTTTTCCTAATCCCATCCGAAACACTCAGGCTTTGTTATATAAAAAGTCGTAAATTCTATTGATTGAATTTTATTACTTACCCATTTTTGTTTGAATATATTATTTTTTGTATTTATGTATTGACGTATCTAAGCGTCACCGAGTTCCTTACAGAAATTTGGCCTACATCAAATGTTAGTATTTACCAATACCTCTTTTGTGGTTTTCAATTTTTTTCGGAATAGCATAGCCTGCATCCAAGGAACCTTGGATCCTTTTTCAGTGACCACATTCAATTCTTAATTAAGAAGAAATCCAAATTTTTCCATCAACCTATATTTTTTTTCGACACATTATGATGATTCAGAAATCTTCAATAACTTTTCTTTATAATTTTTGCAAGTAAGTATTCCAGATTCTCTACACTCTTTCTTTATCACATCGAAGTTTTCTTCAATGAAGTTTAATGACACTTCCATTGAGTTCTGAAAGAGTTAAAAGCCTTAATGTAAATCACTCCCTACGATAAAATGAAGCCTTAATCATGAAAATTAGCTGTAAAAATGTACTCATCCGATTTTATATATTCTTAAAGATTCTTCGAAACAAGATTAAATCAAGCAACTTTCTACTCCACCTACTTGTAATTAATCTGAGAATTAGCATTTCAAATTAGAGCACGACTGCTGAGAGTTTTATATGCGCTAATTAACTTCGCCAAATACAATGAGGACTTACCGACATGCTTTATTTTTTGTTTTATGAATATTATGTTAATTCTGTTGAATTTACGAGTATAGGTTTGTCTGATTTATGGTTTTGTAAGGGATAAATGATACAGTGTTTTGCTATGAAATGAAGTTAAACTTTTGAGAGGAAATTAGTAGATATTTGGAAAAACGTGAAACAAGTTGATTAAGACTTTAAAAATGGATGCCAAAATTGCAGCAAGAAAATATAAAACAAATTTCAAAACTAAAAAGTGACAACTGTCAAAAAGACCAACTCCGAAAGAGTATTTCCAGATTGAAAACCACACGTCTAAAAAAACACCCTTTACAAAAACACAATACAAGTACTCCACGAACTTTTTATAATATTAATTTTTATAAAATTAAAAAAATATTTATTCCATAAAATGTTTACAACATTTTTGAGAGTAGGTATTTAAATGTTAAGTACCCTAATTTTAACTACTTATATGCATTTTAATATTAAATTAAAAACAAAATATAAACCTGATTTAAGGTATGGGTGCTTCCGTGACAATTGTCATTCCTTGTGTCCAGTGTTTTTTTTGTTATTTACGAGTATTGTAAAATTTTTGTATATGTTCCTGGTTTGAATTGAGTTAATGGCTATTTAGTATTTACTAATATCTACATTCGATATCATGACCTAATTTGCTACTTATTCCACATGGCTTAGAAAAGTACAGTCAAAATTTCAGTACCAAGGCATGTGAGATCCTTGTTTTTCCAATTAAATCTACTATTTTTTAATGAAATACTTCATTGAATAGAAATGTTGTCTTCAGAAAAGTTTGAGTACAATACTTACTAGAGAAAATTTTGCAAAAATTAAGACAAAATACTTATTTTTGAATAAAATAATTATGAATGAATGTTTTTCAAAGATTTTATTTTATTTTTTAATTCAAAAGATTTCCCGTTAACCCATCATTTTGTTTCAGTTGATGTTTGTATGGTGGTTTTCTAAAAAAGACACTATTTTTGTATATAGTAAACAACAATCACTCTATTTTTTGAACGTTGTTTGACTTAAAGAGTGATATGTTTGGATTTGATGAAAGTGTGTCACAAATTTATTTGTCAGTACCGTGGTAGTATCATTTAATCATGTTATAACATATTTTTGGTTGGTTATCAGAATTTTGTAATCCCTTTAATGGCATAGGGTAAAATTTTCCTGAAAACTATTTTTTCTCATTAACATAGAGAAGTGAGGTTACATAAACTCTCTAAATGTCAGTACCATGGATTTCAGTACAGTGGTATTTAAATCCATATTGAACTTTAATTAAATATATTTAAATAATTTCTTGCATTAATACTCACTTTCTACCAATTTTCTTTATAAGAACGTTAGCAATACCTCGGACGAGCCAAACAAAAATTATTCCGTGCAATAAAAACTAACTAATAATCCAGCACAGTGAAAAGGGTTACCATTCAGAAGAACAGACTACACGGAAAGAATTCTTGGATCAGATCAAGAAAAATGAGCTGCAAACTACGAAAAATGAATCCCGATTTATACCTTGGCTCGGGACTTCGTAATTTACGACTATTTGATTGCAATTCGCAAAACTGAGCAAAATGAAGATATTGATACTCAACAATCGTAAATCAACATTCTTTAAGTATCAATTATTCTATCGAGAGAAAACAAAAATTGCGAACCACAAATCGCAATTTGATCCAAATGTTCCTCAATTGCAGAATTTGTAAATTTGCAAAAAAGATTTGTGATCACCACTTTTATTTCGTGATATTGCTACTTGAATCAATCTTGCTCTAAAGTCTAAACCCTTCATTTGGCAGGTATACGCATTTAATTTATTTTATTTGAAATAAATACTTTACGCTTTACTCTACTTGGATTTGAACTCGCAACCCTCCAGTTGCGGAGCGAGCATGCATCCACTAGGCCAATTTGCATTACAGATCGTTGGTGTCACACATTAATGATTAGATACATGCCATGTTGTGGTGCTCTATCTCTTCGAGAAGTAAATTGCGACAAGAAAGTCGTGATTTAGGAATTTTTTGTTGGTGATTTGCAACTATTCTCATGGAGTTGCAAATTGCGACAAAAACACGTAAACATTTATTTATCGCAATTCAATATTTTTAAATGCTGTTTGTGATTTCCTTTGGAGAGTAAATTACGCCAAAAAAGTTGTATTTTGCTATGAAAAGTACAAGCTTGAATCATGGATTTTTATTGAAAATCACGAAGAAACAAATTTTGTAAATTGCTACGTTTTGAATGTTAAATTATCAGTTTTTGTATTAATTTGGTATCAAAATGCCTTGATTTACGAATAAAACATGATTCGTAAATTACTACAGCAAGTTTTTCAATTGGTGATTTTTCAATTCTCTCCGTGTACAAAAACGAAAAAGAGATCATTATTTAAAGAAAAAAAGGGAAGTAGAAATGTAAAGAGGTCAAAACATTACAAACCAATCAAGAATCCCAACAAAAATATGGTCAAAAAGAGAGCAAATTACAAATAAACAAAGAGAAAAACTGTCATTATCGTCTATTCCAGTTTTAGTATATTGCACAATATTTCTTGTTTTCCAAAAGTTGTAGCAAAATGCTTTTACTGATTCGATACCTTGAATAACACAAAAACAAAACAAAAATTGTTCCGAATAAGTTTTAATTTTTGAAATAAAAAAAAAAAATATATACACAAAATTAAAACTATTTAAATCTTAAAACCCGTTTTGGAGAAAGTCGAGTTAATAACAAAATTTTTGAAAAATTACATTTCCAAAGGTAGCTTTTACTAAGACATATTTATTAAATTTTCTTAAAGAAAAAGTGTTGAGCCGTTTTTGAGAAAAATAAGATTTTATTATATTGCTAAAAAAATGTATGGCAGGTACCGTTATTTTTGGTTCTAAAGGCAAAATGAAAATATTTACATATTCCAGCCAAAAAACATTTTTCAACAACTGTCTATAATTTTTTTTTATTAAAAAAAAAGCTGTTGGTTGATCTGTTTTTGTATTTCTAAAGGACGGTCCACACTATGCCGATCAACATTGTTGGTTAACATTGTCGATCAACATGCTAGTGTGTACGTGAAAAACTTTCGTAGCAAACATTTGTGTGGTTTGAAATTTTCTGATTGATGCGTCAGGATCCAACCTAGGGGTTCAGGGTTCGAATCCTGGTGGTACCCAACTTTTTTTTATTTTTTCTTGTGAACAATAAAGTTAAAACGATATTATTAACATTAAATACTTATTCACAATAAATATTGCATTTTTCATCTAGTAAAAATGTGATTAATAACGCACAAAACCAATAAATTATGTTCATGAATTTAAAACCCTACAAATGTGTTCAATAAAATGAAATTTGTTGAACAGCTTTGTCGATTGCTATCCATTTGAATCGGGTTACGTTCGGGTCAACAAATGTTGATTGGCTTTGTCGATCAACACGTCTACACTTACTCAACACTGTTGATCTACACAATTCGACATAATGTGGACGCGCCTTAAGAATTCTTTATTACGTCAACATACGTAAAATTAAAATAAGTCGAGACATTCAAGACTAATGAAATTTTTCAACGTTTTTTGTAAATTGCTTTAGTAAGAAAACCACTCATTGAATTTTCTTGAAGGTCCTTTCTGCACGTAATGGCATTATTGTTTATAAAATAAAATTTATTTGAAGTCGATATCTTTATTCGTTCTTGAGATGTGGTTAACGAAAAAAAGTGAAGCAGCGTACGAACGTATGAACTCACGAACGTACGTACAAACACAGATGTCTCCCTAAAAATTATAGATTCCGATTCTTGGGAGCTTGAAACCTAAAGATATGTCAACATTTTTGATTTGACAAATCGGACCAATAACAATAACTTCCAATGGGAAGTTATTAAAAGATTGGAGTATTAACTTTCAAAAAAGCTATATCGCATCAATAGTCCAGTAAATAGAGAGGTTTTACCCTACAAAAGGTCGGGTAGTTCTAAATTTTTGATATGTTATATAGTATGGTTAGTAGATGAAAATTCCAAAATTCCACAACCACGCCCCCTCCGCCCCCTTCAAAATCCTGGAAAAACTACAAAAAATTGGCACTTTTTTCAGTTTTTTGCTTATAACTTCTTTCCGGTATATTTTTACAGAAAATAGTATATAAATACTTTGTAGACAATAAAATTTCCTACAAATATGATCTAGAAAGTATTTTTGTGCAACCACTACAATCAGCGCTATGGAGCTCCCAAAAAAGGCTAAAATTTCGTATTTTGTAAGATTTTCAGTTTATTCCCACTTTACAGCACAATAACTCCTTACCCGTCAAGTTAAGGACAAAATTTTTCATAATCAATCTTGTAGATAATTTAATTGGCTACCAATTTTATGCAACTACAGTCGATGTCCTCTAAGTCGAACTCCCCCTAAGTCGAATTTCCCTCTAACAAGAATTTTTTCACCATGTTTGTTGTATACTCCTCTCAAATTTCCAAACTTATTTATTTCTCTCTTAATCAACCTTATGCAAAATTCTTTAACTTGAAATAATTTTGATATCCCGTGAGAATTCAGTTTAGAGGGAGTCAACTGTATTTTCATTTTGTGACCAATACAATTGGTTTTCTCTGACTACACAATCCCACTGCTGAATTTCGATAAAAACTTTGAAGTAACCATACCTATCCAGATCCACCTGGGAGGATGTGGAATTCTTAGATTAATCAATTCATTTCTACACCGACGGATTGAAGACCGACAATGGGGTTGGTGGAGATGTGTACTCTGATTTAAGTCTCTCATTCCGTCTTCTAATCACTGTAGCGTATTCCAGGCCGAACTTCTAGCGATAAAAGAAGTACTATCTTGGCACAAAGAAAACGTGATATCAACCTTCTCTGTTAGCCAAGCTGCTATTAAATACCTGGACTCCGTCTCTTCAAACTCTATAAGCCCTTAACTGTCGATCATTTCTGTTGGAGCTGGCGCAACAGTTTAATATTCACCTCTGTTGGGTGCCGGGTCATAGTGACATTCCATCAGGTAAATGTAAAGCTGATGAGCTCGCTAGAAGTGGAACATTACTACCCATTTTACCTGAAAAGCTAAATATTGGTATGCCCATCACTACGTGTAAACTTTTGCTGAAGCAAGAAGCCTTGGAGAGAACAAACATTGGGTGGGACAACATCACTACTTGTTTGGCGACAAAACAAATTTAGCCAAGCCTTGACTTAAAGCGCTTCAAGTGTTTAAAATCTCTAAGCAGAGTGCACATAAGCTCTATTGTAGGTGCCATAATGGGACACTGTTTAAAAGGTAGGCACGCATTGCGGCTTGGCGTACTTTTAAATGATTTTTACAGAAGCTGTATGGACGAGGGGAAGGAAGAATCGATTCCTCACCTTCTCTGTAATTGCCCTGCTCTTTCACACAGACGTATGCTCCACTTAGGAGGTTACTACTATAACGATCCTAGTGATCTGGCAAGCAAAGACATTTACAGTCTTGCACGCTTCGTCAGGAGCTCTAAATGGTTTCACGAGTGAGAAGATTTTTCAAGATACATGTGGTATCACAACGGGCCAACTTTGGTCTAAGTGTAAGTATTGATCACTGACATCCAGCTCTTCCTAACCTAATCTAACCTAATACAATTGGTAAATTTATGCAAATTTTGTCCACGTTGTTTGTATACGGAGCAAGTCTTGTCTTCCATCCTACTCATTGGAATACAAATTGTAGGTAGTTATGATGAAGGACATTAAAATGAATGCCAGTAAAAGATCAAAAATTCTGAAAATGACCAAT
This sequence comes from Dasysyrphus tricinctus, assembly GCA_963921185.1. Taxonomy (NCBI): domain Eukaryota; kingdom Metazoa; phylum Arthropoda; class Insecta; order Diptera; family Syrphidae; genus Dasysyrphus; species Dasysyrphus tricinctus. The sequence continues at coordinate 78,581,085 of OY992530.1, read as the reverse complement.
GAACTTCAAGTCGAGACGAAAAAATGCTTTTGGAAACCACTGCTTCTAATCTATGTTTGTCAAAAAAGGTTCAACACTCTTCTTACGCTCAAGACACTCCTACTCTCGGTAAGATGAAAATCAGTAATGAAAACTGATACTGGGCTCTTTCGCAATTAATACTCGTATTATTTGACGGATTTTTGGAGGAGAAGGCACAAACGTGAGCTCAATGAGCTGTTCAAAGACAATGTAGTCCAAAAAATCAAAATACGTCGACTTGGCTAAACTAGATTGTGCGAATGGGAAACAATGCTCCAACCTTTTGAGTTTCTGAATCCCAAGTTGAAGGCAATAAGGACGATCAAACCTCTGGATCAGAGGGTAAGCCATCACCAGAGCACTTGTGGTTTCGGCCCTTCATGGATCATCTGAACAACACCCGAATTTTTATAGTTTTTTTCCGAAAATATTATGTTTTAAAAAAGTGGGAGCGCCAGTGGGTTGAAGTTAATTGTATTGGTTTTTCATCTCGTCAATTATCATGTCTATAAATTTCATCAAAACCAGTACCTATGTGGTTTAGTTTTTAATGGAATTTTGGCCACTACCTCCAAAAAATAGCGACTAAAACACCGGGCTCAGAATATCGTGATGTCTATCCAAGTTTTCTGATTCTCCTATGTATACTTCAATCGATTAAGGTGGTTAGATCAATCGGTAATAAAATTTCTACGGGATTCCAGTACACTACAGTACAGTATAAAACAGACAGAAGAGAAAGTGAGTTCGTAAAAACGTTTGAATAAAAAACACTTTCTCAAAACTCACAGTACCTATTCCAAATTGTATAGGTCACAAAATGAAAATACAGTCGACTCTCTCTAAGTCGAAATCTTCATTTAGAGAGAGTTTTGCAAAAATTCGATTCAGAGAAAAATAAATAAGTTTGGAAATTTGACAGGAGTATACAACAAACATGGTGAAAAAATTCTTGTTAGAGGGAAATTCGACTTAGGGGGAGTTCGACTTAGAGGACATCGACTGTAGTTGCATAAAATTGGTAGCCAATTAAATTATCTACAAGATTGATTATGAAAAATTTTGTCCTTAACTTGACGGGTAAGGAGTTATTGTGCTGTAAAGTGGGAATAAACTGAAAATCTTACAAAATACGAAATTTTAGCCTTTTTTGGGAGCTCCATAGCGCTGATTGTAGTGGTTGTACAAAAATACTTTCTAGGTCATATTTGTAGGAAATTTTATTGTCTACAAAGTATTTATATACTTTTTTCCGTAACAATGTACCGGAAAGAAGTTATAAGCAAAAAACTGAGAAAAGTGCCGATTTTTTGTAGTTTTTCCAGGATTTTGAAGGGGGCGGAGGGGGCGTGGTTGTGGAATTTTGGAATTTTCATCTACTTACCATACCATATAACATATCAAAAATTTAGAACTACCCGACCTTTTGTAGGGTAACCCCCCTATTTTTACCTCTATTTACTGGACTACAATCCACAATCCATTTTAATTAAATTTTCAAAAATTTCAGCCCCTCGTCTCTGGGGAAAGGGAGATAGAATTTTGTCCTTAAACAAGTTATTTCTTAGAATGATCTCAATTATATATCCCCAAAATATTCTGCGCAATTTATAGTCTGGGAGCCCACCGTAAGATTACCTATCTCATCGCAGCCACGCAAAAATTGGATGCCAACCGATAGCTTTAGTCTAGACATTTACAAAACTGCTGGTCGGATAAGCTTTATCTGGTCGCAATGGTTAGAAAATGCACTTTCAGGTTGCATTTTCCGCAAGCAACTTACATAAATGGGGTATCAAATGAAAGCTAAGATTGTCCTCTACACCAGCGGTTCCCAAACTTTTTAAGCTGTGGAACCCTAAACAATGCCCAAATATATTTCGGAACCCCAACTCCTGACAATAGCAAAAAATAAAAAACAACACATTTCAAAATCAATTTTTTATTTAGTGTGAAGAATGAATCTGTTTCATTGTTTGATTTTGCTACCTTTCTTGGAAAGTTCAGGGTATTCATTCTTAATAGCAATCCAAAATTCATTTAATGATACCGAATCAAATACAAATTTTGATGAATAGGAGCTCTGCAGATCTATCAAGGATTCATATACTTGTAAACTCAGTGTCATAGGCTTGATGGTTTTCATTAGATTTTGGATTTTGTACCCACTCGATGTCAGTTTTTGTATCTGGAAAGTAATCTAGCATGGAACTTTTGAGACTAACCAAATGGAGAGCAATCACATTTCTAATATCTGCTCTGAGTTCTAGCATGTGCAAGAAATCATGTAAAACTGGAAATGGAAAACATTCAACACTATTCTCTTGTAGACATGAGAACCAGAAATTAATTTTTCTTTTCAAAGCTGCCAGTTTCTCTCGCAAAAAATACTGTAATAGATTTTCCCTGCAGAGTTGTAGCAGTTTTGTTGATCTTCTCAAAAATGTCTGAAAGATATGCTAATTTCATAATCCATTGCTCATCTAGGGCTAGGATTTTCATGCACTTAAAAACGGAAAATATGCGCTTATAATATGCCCTTAAAAATGGGAAATATGCACTTAAAATATGCATTTAAATCCGAATTTTTAACCATATATCTTTATTTTGTTTCAATAAATAAAAAAAACTTGCCATACAGTCTTTAGCAAAAAAGTCTTTGTTAATATTTAAAAGAACTAAAAAATTAAAAAAAAAATTGGCGGTTGCTAAGCGGGATATTTGAATTAAAAGCAACACATCCATGAATAAATCAACGATTTGAAGGAAAAAAAAAGCTTTTTAGTTTAAACCCAGAAACTTCGAAATATGTAGATAGAAAGGAAAATCATCAAAGACACCATCAAATGAGAAAGAAAGAATTTCGTTCGCCCTGTCCATAAGCTGAACTGCTGAAATATTATGAGTTGCAATGCTTCGAAACCAACCTTATGTTAATTTTATTGAAAATATGTCCCAAAAATATGCATTTATTGTGAAAATATGCAAAAATATGCATTTACAGTAAAATATGCAAAAATACGCATTAACGATTGAATGCCATTTTGAATGAAAATCTATGATTCGTAAAGATAATTTGGTCTCTTGCTTCTAAAGTCTATCAAAAAATATATGCATTTACAGGGAAATCCTAGCGCTATCATCATGCAATACATAAAAGAGATTTGTAGTTGAAGACATATTTTTTTCCAGCTGGAACGCATTCAACTCATTACGAAGTTGAAATAACCTGGATAAGGCTTTCCCTCTGGAAAGCCATCGGGTTTCAATATGAAGTAGAAGCGATTCGTACTGACTGCCCATATCTTTACACACTCATTTAAACAATCTCGATTGGAGAGGACGACTCTTTACAAAATTTACTATTTTCACAGCTTCATCGAGAACTTTTTTTTAAATCGGTTGGCATTCTTCAGTCCTGTGAAGTTAGCAAAAAAATTGTTTAAAATTGAATAAAAAATTAGAGTTCCCGGTAGCAAACAAAGAGTTCTAGAGTTCCTCATACTTTTTTTCAATAGTTCTGGCGAATGGAGTGTTAAAATTAAAAAAAAAAGTTTTTTTGGCTAACTTCACGCAGCAAGGACTTTTTTGAGAAAAAGAGTTCTGAGCATGTTTTTCAACTTAAAATCAAGAGTTCTGGAGTTCCTGATGGGTTTTAGAAAGAGTTCTACAAAATTGGAAAAGTTAGGGCAATTTAAGGTGCCCATTGACTTAGAACCAAAAATTTTCAAAATCCAAAAAAATCGAAAAAAAGGAGTTCTGATTAGAGTTCTGAACATTTTGTTAATAACTTTTTTTTCTAAAACTAATTTTTCAAAAGTTATTCGCAAATTTAGGTGCCCATTGACTTAGAACCAAAAATTAGGAAAATTAGATTTAGAAAAAAAGTTATTAACAAAATGTTCAGAACTCTTTGTTTACTATCCGGAACTCTAATCAGAACTCCTTTTTTTTCGATTTTTGTGGATTTTGAAAATTTTTTGTTCTAAGTCAATGGGCACCTAAATTTGCGAATAACTTTTGAAAAATTAGTTTTAGAAAAAAAAATTATTGACAAAATGTTCAGAACTCTTTGTTTGCTATCGGGAACTCTAATCAGAACTCCTTTTATTTCGATTTTTTTGGATTTTGAAAATTTTTGGTTCTAAGTCAATGGGCACCTTAAATTGCCCTTACTTTTCCAATTTTGTAGAACTCTTTCTAAAACCCATCAGGAACTCCAGAACTCTTGATTTTAAGTTGAAAAACATGCTCAGAACTCTTTTTCTCAAAAAAGTCCTTGCTGCGTGAAGTTAGCCAAAAAAACTTTTTTTTTAATTTTAACACTCCATTCGCCAGAACTATTGAAAAAAAGTATGAGGAACTCTGAAACCCTTTGTTTGCTACCGGGAACTCTAATTTTTTATTCAATTTTAAACAATTTTTTTTGCTAACTTCACAGGACTGCATTCTTCTCATAAAAAGTGCATAACGATGCAAAATACAATGACTGCTGGTACTGCTATAGGGGCAATGTTTTTAATTTTTGATACAACCCCTTTAACCTTTCCCACCATTGCTGCGGCTCCGTCACTGCATATATCAATACATTTTCCCCAATTGTGTTTACTCATGAAACAGTTTATGATCTTGAAGACTTTTTCGCCAGTTGTATTTGTTTCCAAAGGTGTACACATGAGCAAATCTTCTTGAATATATTTATCGAAGGATACCTCACGAATACTAGAAGTATTGAAAGGTCAGCAACATCCGTGCTTTAATCGAGTTGCATGCAAACATTCCCGAAAAATATGAAAGTAAACACCCATGAAGAGAAAAACATTCCCTAATTTTTTCAGATTTTTATTTTCACCCCCTATAGTCGCTGTAGGGGGAAATTTTATTTAATTTTTTTCATACTAGAAAATTCGCTTAAGATCAGAGCATGTAGGTGGGAACTATACAAGAAAAAAATCTTATAGAAGGTGGGGAAGTAACTCCACCCGCTTGGACGGGAGTGGCAATTTAATAAAATATTTGCATTAAATAGAAAAAAATTATTTAAAAAACAACGGCAACACTTGCAGTAATTTTTTGTAGCTTTTTGGAAAGCCAGAAGTCCATACTTAGGGCATGTTTTTGAATTAAGTTTTTTTGATCACAGTTTTGGCAAAAAATTGTTTCAAACTCAACATTTTGAAGAAAAAATATTATTATTATTTTTTAATTATAGGTTTGAAAACAGATTTTGCTGAAATTGTTTATTCAAAGAACTTCATTCAATAATCAACTATTAAAATGGACATTACTGCAAGTGTTGCCGTTGGTTTTTAATTATTTTTTTTCTATTTTATGCAATTATTTTATTAAATTGCCCCTCTCGTGCAAGCGGTGGGAGTTTTAACGTGAATTTCCAAAAAAAAGGAGAAATTTAATTTACCCCTACAGTGACTATAGGGGATGAAAATAAAAATCTGAAAAAATTAGGAATTTTTTTTCTTCATTAAGAGCTGATTTAAGCCCATCCAAATATTAAAACTTAAAAAAACTTATTATAACGACCACCCTAATGTACATACATTTATTATAATCTTAGTTAAATATATGCAGAAATTGTATAACAGTTGTGCTTCAACGATACCCACACGCATGCATTTTTGAGTCAAATGTTCATTCTTTATGAGAGTGTGTAGAACCTTTTGAGTGCTACGCGCAAACTATACTCACACGCATGCATACTTCATGAGAGTTGTGGCTCGTAGTTTTCTTTGGAAAGTGGATGCTATTGTATCATTTTAGTTTGCTTTTTTTAAATTATGGTTGGTTCACACTTCGATTAAAAATTTGTTTCAAACTTTTTTTTGTGGAAATTTTAATTTTTTTTATCTTATCGTTTGTGTTTTACTCTTTATACTTCAAGAAATTTGTGGAACCCTGAAAACTCTCCTGCGGAACACCAGGGTTCCGGGGAACACACTTTGGGAACTGCTGCTCTACACGATACCATTGGTCAGACAGACTTTTTTTGGCTATTGCGACGAGTGAGATGAGATAGGTAATCTTACGGTCGGCTCCCAGACTATAAGGGGAAACTAGTATTTCGAAAAGTAAAAACTGGAAACTAAGTGAGATTGACTCGCAAAATGTATTAAATAAATATTAAACACTTGATAAGCTCACTTGCAGCCACACAGAGAAAATATCATATATAAATATGCTTATAACATGTACGTACATATTTGTTGGTTTTATGAACCAAAAAGCCATAAAAAACCATTTGGATATGTTATTTTGCTGATGTGTAAATCCAATGAACTGGTTAGCACATGGTCAATCAACTTCCATAAAATGAATGATTCTCAACATTATTTGAAATACCAAAAATAATTTCATGGAAATATCTACATACATGCGTATATATAACGTAGGTATAATATTCGCTTTGATTACCCTTTTTTTCGATAGAAATAAATATTGTTTTTATTATCATCAAAACTCTGTTCGTTACTTCCTTTTCAACACATAAGCTAGCCAATCCGCAGTTTAAAAACAAAAAACCATTTCGCTCTCAATCCCCGAATAATGGAATCCTTAGTTAAAATATTTTTATAAAAATGGGTTTCCCAGTTCAATTTGCTAAAAAAAATTAAAAATTCTATTGAATATTTTTTCTGTCCCTCTCAAAATTACAGAGAAATACAAAACTACTGTATTAATAAAAATCAGCATAATACCAAAAAAAAACCATCTGTAATGTATACCTATAAAATGAACGACTGGATCCTTTGTATTAAAAATCTTTTTTATATACATCAAAGCCGGACATTACAAACTTTACTCCTGTAGTTGTCAAGGTGTACTTTTTGAATTGTGTTGACATCTTCAAATGCATCCAAATCAGATTCATCATTTTAGTAAATTTCAATTTTTTTTTTCCGTGGGTAGGTGCAAAACCTGCATCAGGCTCTATGAGGACCGGAAAACGCGTGCTCATAGAAGTGTGAGATTCTTATTACACTAAAACCACCTCCACTTCCCGATTGCAACTAAGTTGAAACTTATCTAGCAATTTATTTTTAACGAAGTTAAGTAACGTGTTAACTTTCCGGTGAAAGTTTCTGCTTAATCCGCGATTTTAAAGCGGTTTTGTGTTCACCGCACCAAGTTGGAAGGTTTTGTTCTTTGCAGACGGCGTACTAAATTCGACTCGTCAAGAATGTCAATAATCGTTGGATTAGCGTGACCTAATAGCCGATTTCTATGTTTTCGCGCGAAACTCTTAATTTCGTCTCGAACCGTAGGAATCCCGAGATCCCTGTGAAGATCTTCGTTTCTTATATACCATTGTGCATTTACAAATGACCTAAGCAATTTATTTTCAAACATTTGTAAGATATTTAAATTTGTATCGCAGGTACAACCCCAGAGTTGTATACCATAAGTCCAGACAGGTTTAAGTACCTGCCTGTATAAAATCAACTTATTATCAATACTGAGCTTGGAATATTTACCGAGTAGCCAGTTCATATCTCTTAATTTACTTTTTAATTCTTCGCATTTCTTTTTTACGTGCGGCTTCCATTTTAATTTCGCGTCTAGAGTCATTCCCAGATATTTTGCCTCATTCGCAAATGGTACACGACCGGTATTAAGAAAGACGGGCAATCTATTTATTTTTTTATACGTAAAGTCCACGTGGACTGACTTTTGTTCATTGAGCGCTATTCGCCATGTTTTTGTCCACTCATTAACATTATTAAGAGCATTTTGTAATTTAATCGTAGCTTCGTTAATCGTTCTGCCTACTACTAGTATAAGTATTGCAGTATCATCAGCAAACGTTGCTACGATAGTGTCTTCTGTTTGAGGTATATCACGTGTAAATAGAAGGTACATAACTGGACCTAAAACACTACCTGTGGTACCCCAGCCACTATTTCTTTGAAATTAGAATATTCATTTCCGTGTCTTACACGAAAAAGTCTGTTTTCTAGATATTCGTTAAGAATTTTATAAAGTCCTACAGGCAGAACTTGTCGTAATTTGAATTTGAGGCCTTCGTGCCACACCTTGTCAAACGCTTGCGACACATCCAAAAAGACCGTCGAACAAATTTTCTTTTCTTCAAGAGCTCTCTCAATTACGTCAGTTATTCTATGCACTTGATCAATTGTTGAATGCTTGGTTCTAAATCCGAACTGATGTTCAGGTATTAATCGTTTATCTTATATTATAGGCTGCAGGCGCAGGAGTAGTATTCTTTCAAAAACTTTCGATATTATTGGAAGAAGCGAAATCAGTCTGTAAGAATTCTTTTCATGAGATGGTTTGCCAGGTTTCAAAACCATTATGACTTCCGCAACTTTCCATTGGCTTGGAACATATTCTAGCCTTAGAGCGGCATTTATTATATAAAGGAGGTTAATTAATCCTTTGTGAGGAAGCATTTTTAATATTTCCGCTGTTATTAAGTCATACCCCGGAGCTTTATTAGACTTTAGCTTCTTTATTTCTCTGTTCAATTCAGCGAGCGTAGCATTTCTGGTTCTGTAGTTCTCACTTGAGCTAAGACTCATATTAATATTTCCATTGAGTGCTTGCCCATCAGAAAGCTTAAATGTTTCTTCCAGGTAATCGGCGAATACCGCCGCTTTCTCTTTGTCACTTTTAGCCCATTCGTTTTGGCTTTTCTTAATCGGGGGTACTGGAAGCTTTGGTTTTTTCGTTGTTTTTATAGCTTTCCAAAGTGAGTAGTTGGATTCTTTCCCAGCTGACAAGCTTTCAAGGTAATTTTCTACTTCACGGTTTTTGAAATCTGATATCGCTGTTTTTAGCATATTACACAAGCGATTTAAATGAGCTTTGTGTTGAGGAGCACGGGTTCGCTGCCATTTCTTACGTGCTTTTCGTTTATCTTTTATTAAGTCTTTTATTTCCTGCGGATATTTTATATCTTTATAGCGCGGCGTAACCCTTTGATAAGGTGTGTTATTCCACGCTGCCTTTTGTATCATATCAACAAAGGTATCTACTGCGTCTTCAAGCTCAAGAGGCGTTTGTAATGATACCCTCAATTCAACGTTGTCCTCGATATCTTTCTTAAATCCTTCCCAGTTGGTTTTACCGTTTGTTAACCTGGGTGGTTTTTCAATTTTGACAAGGCTTTCGCTCATAGTGAGTATGACTGCAGAATGATCAGAGAACAGATCATGGCCTTCTGAGATTTCAATACGGTTAGAGGGTATTCCTTTTACCACAAACAAATCGATTAAGTCAGGTATTTTTGACGGATCAGTTGGCCAGTAAGTTGAATTTCCGGTCGAATGGAAATCGCAATTATTTTCCATTCCTGCCTCATATAGCATTCGACCCTTTTGAGATATGCATCTTGAAGCCCAAAAGGTGTGCTTTGCATTAAAGTCGCCACCAACAACTAAGTTTGGGCTTAGCGACTTTATCAATGTCGTAAATTCACTCTTATCGATTTTGCAACGTGGAGGGCAATATATCGAAGAGATATTGAGAAGAATGTTTTTAGTTCTAACCTGAACACTACTCAATTGTGTCGTTGTTTACGGGTATATTTTTGGCCGCTATTTGTACATATGTTTCTGCATTTCCTTGCTTTGATATATTCTCCGAAGGTATTGAAACTGTTTTCTTTTCCTTACGGATACTAGGTTTTGGAGCTTTACTAGATTTGGAAGTCTTGGGAACTACGGTTTCCATTTGCCTTTGTGGGATTCTTTGTGTTTTTGCAGATTTTGATCGCCGCTTTTGTAATTCTTTAGCTACTTCGCAGCCTCTATAGTTTGCCGGGTGATTTCCATTACAATTAATGCACGTCGGTGGACTTTCATTTTTTCCGATGCAGTCAACGGTTAAATGCTTTCCGGCGCATTTTACACACCTTGGCTCTTTTTTGCAATAAGTTTGGGTGTGATTGAATTCTTGACAGCGTTTACACTGAGGGACTAACCACTTTTGTTTCACCCTCTTTTGTCTGTTTCTCTCTTTTGACGATGTTCATAGCATCTAAGATTTTGAAGTTGCGCTCTTTTAGATCACTAATGATATCGTCTTTTGAACATGATGCGTGTAAACCTCTCGCCACCACACGTAAGGGTCTTTCCGACTTATTTTCATAGGTATACCATTCTACTTTTTCATCGTTTAGCTTTCGCGACAGAAGACGATAACTTTCAGGGTCTTTCACACATACTTTCCATTTGTTGTTGAGCGAAATAACTTTAAAAGACGATGGTAGTAATGCCTTTAATATGGTTTGCAACTTGTTATACTCCGCAATACCGATAAAATTTATCGGTGGCGGGGGCCGCTCCTTAACCGGTTTTTCTTTTACTGTCGCATGTTTTGGTGAGACTATTATTTCAAAAGACGAGGCTGCCTCAGGTGAAGAGCCAGCTTTTCGCTTTTTACTTAATCGTTTCTTTGAGGACTTTTCCGTTTCACGTGCTAGCTCTTCTTCGTCTGTTTCATATCTAGAATTATTGACTTGTGGCAAGCTATCTTTGGAGTTTATTGGAGAATTTTTGCCTTTCAACATTTCATTTTCTTTTCGAAGAAGATCAACTTCTTTCTTTAGCTCTTGATAAAGTTCCATTACTTCATCAAGTCTTCGTCGAAGTTCGTTATTATCTTTTTCAAGATTTTCTGTTTTATCTGAGTCTTTTTAGGCGCGCGCTGGCGTGACGGGTGGACTCTTTTGCCCGAATTTAGATTGTTTTATACTCGATTTAGATGGTGGTGATCGAGATACCCTTGCACTTTTTAGGAAGGGATTTATTAAATGCAATAATTGGCTCTCCCCAGAATCAATAGAGCCTACCTCCGAAGAGGGTGGATTTTCCAGTGAACCTGGACTGCCACCTGGGGTACTATATCTTATTGTTTTGCTCATAGCATAGTTTTGTATACATCAATCTCAGTATACGGAGTTTGGATTTTAGTCGCCTCTTACGACAGGCATGCCTACCTCGGGTATATTCTTGCCCCTTACCCACAGGGGGTGAATTTCAATGGCACGTTTTCCTGTTATATAAATCATTGCTTAAACATATGGGAGACAGGGGAAAAAAGTAACATTTTTCTACTTTCGGGGTTCCTGCTCTTGGGTTTGTTGGAATAACAGAAAACGAAAAATGTCATCTTATGGATGGGTTATATATCTATATATCTATAAATTGATGAAGCAAAGTTTCTTTGAAATGACGAATTCTCATATCTGTGAACATTTTCCCTAGACTCTTTCCTTGTTACATATTCAGGTCAAAAGTAACACGCTCTCGGGACAAAAGTAACACAAATCTGCAAGGGCCGAACCCTTTCATTGTTGACATCAACACATTTTTCAAATGAACAATCTTTTTATCGTCATTTGAAGAAGTGGTTCTTTTTGGTATGTCTACTTGGGCTTTCCAATGCGACATCTGTTTTCTTAGCCTTGTTTCGATTTTGAAACTCAATATCGATTTCAGTTTTCCAAAATCCCCGCATTGGCTTTTCGTTTGGACGCATTTAAATAGGGTGAGAAGGGGGAGGTCAAAACTTCTTGTGGACGAAGGTAACGTTTTAATATAATCAATAGATTGAGGGTTTAACACTTGGTGGAAATTAATCTTGGACATTTTAAAATAGATTCAATGAAACACTTGTTTTATTTTTCCACAAATTAAATTATTTTATTGATGAATATTGCCAACGCGTTTCGTCTTAGTTAGGACATCATCAGGGCACTAAATAATTACTTAGAATCATACAATCACAAAAGGTGAAACAAAATAAAGTGGTGAATAAAAGTATTCACACAAACAAATAAAGTTAATTAAAAATTAATTAAAATTACAAAAAGAATAAATAAATTATTTTTAAACATGAGTAAATGTAAAAACAAAATTTTGTATTTAAAAAAACAACTATTTGTTAAGAAGTGGACTATTATTTATTAAGTCGATTTGACAATTTAAAATATTTAAGCGCTTGTGCTTATTTATTTCGAAAATTTCGTATTTATCCAATACACGTCCAGCTGGTAAGCAATGTAAAAGAGACACATCATCCAATGAGCATCCATGTCCGGAACTTTGTAAATGTTGAGCTAGTCCAGAGGAAGGTTCTTGGCGCACAGAAGATTTAATGTGTTCATTGAATCTTGTTGATAGGGATCTTGAGGTTTTACCTATGTAAATTCCATTACATTCTTTGCAGGTTACCTTGTATACCCCGCTTTTAGAATATTTTTGCTTTTTCGATCTGATTTTATTGTTGCAGAGAGCATTTTTTAAGGTAAAATTGTTGAAAAAAGCCGGTTTTATATTTATTGTATTAATTGTTCACCACTGGTAATCGCTCCTAAAGAGAAACATTTGGTTCGTAACACCAACCCCTCTGCCCCTATTTTGTATGGATTACCTAAACTTCACAAGGAAGGTATACCTCTACGACCTGTGTCTTCGTCTTTCAATGCACCTGCACAGAAACTATGTAAGCACCTCGCTAGAATTTTACCCGATGTTTTGAATTTTAAACCGAAATATGCAATCAAGAATTCGTTGGATTTGATAGAAAGAGCAAAAAACTTAATTTTGCCACCGAATGCAAAGCTTGTGTCCTTTGATGTTAAAAGTTTATTTCCGTCGGTACCAAGTTCGGATTTAAAATTACTGTTTGAACACCAACTGCCAACAACGGTAGAGGATGAACAAAAATGCCGTCAACTCTTAAAGCTCATTTCAGTATGCATGGATCAAAATTATTTTGAATTCAATGGAAAATATTACAACCAAACTTCGGGACTCGCCATGGGATCTTCTTTTTCCCCCTTCGCTGCCGAGTTTTTCATGGACCACTTTGAACAAAAATTATTTTCCTCAAAAAGTCCGCATCTACAAAACATATTCTTCTGGGCTAGATATGTGGACGATGTATTTTGCGTGTGGACAGGCACCCAGCGGAATCTTTTCTCCTTTCTTGAATCTGTTTTAAATAAACTAGATGCAAATATTTCGTTTACTTTGGAGTTTGGACCTAATTGCATAAATTTTCTAGATTTGAGCTTGTCAATTTCATCGAACAAAATTGTCTTTGAAATCTATAGGAAAGAAACTTCAACTGACTCCATTATTCCAGCATCATCTGCCCATCCTTGGAGCACTAAAATGGCAGCTTTCCACTCTATGATCGATCGTCTTCTTAGAGTTCCTATGAGTAAAATTGGTTTTAATAATGAAATAAAAATAATTAAGGACATCGCTGCAAAGAATGGATACGATATCCAAACAATCTACCATTTATTGCGGTCTAAATCTAGAAAACTGGCTCTACGATCAATTTTTCCCATTTCCGTCGAAAAGGAAACTCAAAGTTGGCGAAAGATACCCTACATTCCAGGTGTTTCTGAAAAATTGTGTAGTCCACTATCTACAATAAATATAAAACCGGCTTTTTTCAACAATTTTACCTTAAAAAATGCTCTCTGCAACAATAAAATCAGATCGAAAAAGCAAAAATATTCTAAAAGCGGGGTATACAAGGTAACCTGCAAAGAATGTAATGGAATTTACATAGGTAAAACCTCAAGATCCCTATCAACAAGATTCAATGAACACATTAAATCTTCTGTGCGCCAAGAACCTTCCTCTGGACTAGCTCAACATTTACAAAGTTCCGGACATGGATGCTCATTGGATGATGTGTCTCTTTTACATTGCTTACCAGCTGGACGTGTATTGGATAAATACGAAATTTTCGAAATAAATAAGCACAAGCGCTTAAATATTTTAAATTGTCAAATCGACTTAATAAATAATAGTCCACTTCTTAACAAATAGTTGTTTTTTTAAATACAAAATTTTGTTTTTACATTTACTCATGTTTAAAAATAATTTATTTATTCTTTTTGTAATTTTAATTAATTTTTAATTAACTTTATTTGTTTGTGTGAATACTTTTATTCACCACTTTATTTTGTTTCACCTTTTGTGATTGTATGATTCTAAGTAATTATTTAGTGCCCTGATGATGTCCTAACTAAGACGAAACGCGTTGGCAATATTCATCAATAAAATAATTTAATTTGTGGAAAAATAAAACAAGTGTTTCATTGAATCTATTTTAAAATGTCGAAGGTAACGTGTTACGTTCGTCCATATGGTGTAGTGCTACCTTTGTCCACATGCCTTAATTTTTCGAGGAAAACTAAATTATTTACTCAGACTCTTAATTTTTAAATAATAAACATGGTATAAATAGCCTAATGAATAGACTTTTTCAAAAGGAACAATTACGTGCAAAGATTTTTATTAACGATTAGATATATTTGTTGGTCCATGAGCATAATTAAAACCGAAAATGCTACTAAATTCACCCATACGTTTCTGAGAGAATGGTCACACTTGCCACTTTTCGATATTTTTGTTATAACTTAGCCAGATTTGACAATTTAACACTCAAAACTTTTTGTTCAAAATTAAATTTTCTATTGCAATGGATAGTTTTAAAATTATTAAAAAAAAAATTAGGCAGGAAAAGTTAACAAAAACTAAATACAAAAATCGAAAAATAGATTTTAAATTTTTTTTCTAAATAGTGCATAATTTTTTTTGGAGCAAAGATACGCTCAAGACATGCTTGTACAAAGTAAAGTAGAGTTTAAAGGCATTAATATGCCATGTTAAAAATCTGTATTATTTGAAAGCTGACAGAGATATAGCCATTCAAACTTTATCATTTCCTATCATATTTCGCAGTTTTTGTCCGAAAGTCTATTTTTTGGCACTTACGACAAATTAAAAATTCTTAGCACCTTGTACCAAAACTTATATTAATCGGACCAGGCGTTCAGTCTGTAGGTCTGAAAGCATTTGAAAACAGCCGAAAATAAAAATTGCTTACGTATGTACATTGTTTTTAAATATTCTCTATAGTCATTGTACAGTAGACACTTGATTAAGTGGAATCTTAAAATAGTGAACTATCCAAAATAGTGAAAGCACAAAATTGTATATAAAAAATGTATTTTGTATGAAAATGTCTCGCAAGCATTTAAGATTGCTTGAGAACGCTGAGGAACTGTCTCTGTTCTTAACTAAATCTGAAAGAAAGCTTTGTTTAATGCAAATTCACAATTGGAAAGCCTTTAAAAACTGCCGCTCGAAAAAGTGAAAAATCTCGAAAGAGTGAACAGGGCCCCTATTGCGTATTACGAAACAATTGATAAATTAACGATTCTGAAGTAATCGATAGTCAGTACAGAGAGCGTTATGTAAAACGAGAAGATCGTAATAAAGATGTTGCCAAACGAAACCGAAAAAAGAATTTTGTTTGAAGCGCAATCAACTTCACACCTAATTAGAAATGTCAAAAATTTGTAGTTTTGAAAATAAAAATCAACAAAATATTTTCATTTCATTTGTTGAAAATGTTCTTCCACTGCGATTATTTTGTGGATAATAGCGATGATTCCGAAGAGGACGAAACTGTAATTCCAAGAAGAAAAATAAGAGATTCTTCAGACCCAATGAGCATTCCAAATTCAGCGTAAGCATACATTTATCTTCTGACAAATAGTATAAAATCTTTTATTTAATTTCAAGATTCAAAAACCAATTTCGGCTTAACAAGGAAGCGTTTCAATACGTTCTGGAAAGGATTGACCCGCAACTTCCGAGTGCAAGGTCAACATACATATCTAATATTTAAAAATTGTGTGTGACCCTTCGTTTTCTAGCAGAAGGTGGATACCAAAGAGGAACCGGTCAAGATTTTCTTGTTGGCATGGCACAACCAACTTTGTCCTCAACTTTAAGCACGGT
This sequence comes from Dasysyrphus tricinctus, assembly GCA_963921185.1. Lineage (NCBI taxonomy): Eukaryota > Metazoa > Arthropoda > Insecta > Diptera > Syrphidae > Dasysyrphus > Dasysyrphus tricinctus. The sequence continues at coordinate 78,565,252 of OY992530.1, read as the reverse complement.
ATTGCCGGTTATGGAGAGCACTTTATGTCCCGAACATATATCATTTCTCATGAGGGAGGACGAGATGTTGTCAAGCAAGCAGTATTCCTATGAGAAATACCGCTTCCTGGAATTATTGGATGTGTGGTCGGGACGCATATTAAAATATGTAATAAGACCAAAGACTAATGAACACCTTTATTTTAATAGAAAGGGTGATCACAGTGTCAACGCAATGATAGTAAGTACATACATACATATATGCACCTATAGATTTATTTTGCTTTTATGCTTCTTTTTTTTTCATAGGTCTGTGACTATAAAATGATGATCCGTGCTATTGACGCGAGGTTTGGTGGAGCATCCCATGACTCTTTTGTATTTAGTCTAAGCGACTACCGTTGCCATCTCCTTGAGAGATGGAACAATGGTGATAAGCGAACTTGGCTACTTGGTACGTACCTACGTATAATAAATATTTTCAAGTGTATCTAATTCTTATAACTATACTACTCTTTTAAGGTGATTCTGGGTACGCATTAGAGCCATGGGTGATGACACTCTACAGATCCGCAGAAGAAGGAAGCAGAAAAGAACACTTCAACACCGTTCATTCTAAATGCAAAAATGTTGTAGAAAGAAAGAACAATTGGCGTATTAAAGTCAAGATTTAGATGCCTTCTTGGAGCAAGGCAGCTCCATTACTCGCCAGAAAAAGCATTTCAGATCACCAACGTTTGTACCGCACTTCACAATGTCTGCATAAAATTTCAAGTTCCTGAGGATCCTATTACTGCAGATAATGATTCTGGTTATGACGCCAACGAAGAAGGACAGAATGTGGTGGCAAACAATCAGAATCAGTTTTCCAATATTGCAACAACTGTGCGAAATCAAATAAAAGACAGTTTGTAAACTTAATTCATTTAATTTGAATTTCATTACATAACAAAAAATTATTTAACTTTGTGAATTACTTTAAATAAATAAAAATAAATAAATATATTACTTCACTTTTAATAAAAAAAAATAAATAAACATACACATTAAGTGTTAAAAAAATGGTTTGTACTTTGATTTGATTATGTATCAGCATTGAGTTTGGTAAGTACCTAGGAACTTCGATAAAAATGAAACATAACATACATACTTGTTTCACTTATCACTATTGCAGCTATTGGAACTTTCATTCGAAGAAGATCCTCTCCTTGGATTTGTACTTTTCAGTTTTAGTGTTTCAAGTTTTAACTTACTTGATTTAATATTGAGAAGTTCCAAACGATTTTTATTTTTTCTTATGTTGTTAATTTTTTGTTCTTTGAATTTTTCCTTTTCAAGCTCATATGTTTTTCTTTTCCACCTATCGGCTTCTTTATGCCACCGATTTGTTTGCTGAAGCTCTTTCAGTATGGCACTTTGTGTGTTTTCAATAGAGGTTAGCTTATCTTTTAGCATAACGAGCACATCCCCTTGCATGTTAACATGCTGCTCTAGCATTGCAGTTCGGGTATTTTTCTTTTTTTTTTGGGGAGGAGGTGTAGGATCAACCGCATTTGAATGCATTATTGTATCTGAATCATTATTTTCAAAGTGTTCTTCCTCCCCAAAAACCTTTTCAATCAATGCTTCCACAGACCTTATTTGCTCGTCGGTTTCCACTTGTTGCTTATTTTGAATGTCATTGGCCACCTGTGGCTCATTTCGTTTTTGAAATGGACCACCAAAATGCTTGGCCAAAGAATTCCCGGACACCGCTGCATCAAGGTCAAGGATGGCTATGATAACTTTCTCGTTGTCCGAGTAATATTTTTTAGTTTATTGGGACCCGCTCCTGTACCACTGGAATGCAATTTATTCGCAAGCATTTTGCGTTTTAAATTAAATTTGTAATCTTTCCAAACCTTTTAAAAAAAGAATAAATAAATTATCTTAATGATAATTATGCTTAACTGGATTTACATTTTTCCATCCGTCGATGGTTCTCTGAGGCGGTCCACTTGAATTTAATTTATCTGCCAAGTTGCTCCAAAGTATTTTGGATTTCGCTTTGGCTTGGCTGTCGGGTAAAAATTTTTTAGCAATCCCAGGGTTGCTTTCCATAAAGGAAACCATTATATCAATTTGTTTTTTTTTTTGTGTTGGTGGCCTTTTAATTAAATAAAACAATTTGTATTTTCATTTTCACTAATAATTAATATTTTTAAAATAAATGTTTACTTACCATCTTGAAGATCCAGACATTTTATTGCAGACACAGCAAACGATTATATTTTGATAGATCAACGAAAACGAAAGCTTAACGACAGCCAAATGTCAGTCGTAAGAAAAAACGAGTATCGTTAATCTTAAACGATTCTCGTTGTACGTAATCGCATTTTAACGATAACGAGTTAACTTCAACGATAATCGTTTTACAAAATAGGGCTCCAGGCCTGGTTTTTATTACTTCACTATATACTATGTCTACTGTACATCAAAATTTTGATTTCGAACATTCTTACGAATGTGGAAGTTGCCATATTGTTTACCGGAAAAGGGGCTTTCGGGCCAAAATTGTGAAAAATTATAAGAAATGGTTAAGTTTGAATGGGCATATCTCTTAAATTTTTAACAAAAGGTTTTAAGTGTAAAATTGTAAAATTTGGCTTAGTTTCCGAGCTATACCAAACATATTGAAAAGTGGCCAGTTTTACCATTCTTTCAGAAATGCATGGTTGAATTTAGTAGCATTTTCGGATTTAAGCATGCTTATGGGCCAAACAAACATATTCAATAATAAAAACGTAAAACAAACCCCTATGTATTTGGTATCAAATGAAAGGTAAGTTTAATATCATGGTTCTAGAACCTTCAATTTTCGAAATAATCAAATAAACTTGAAGCTTAGTAATTTTTGTAAAAATCAGTTATTTTTTGAAAAATCTACAACGTACATAGCCACGTACGTTGTTTTAACAGTTATGTGAAAGAACAACTTTTAGCCTTTATTTTTATATGTAATAATCTAAGATTCAGCCAATGATAAGTAAGAAAACCACCTTTTGGAGCCTTGTTTAGGAAAATCAAAGAGAATGTATACAATATGGGGTTTCATAGTAGAGTTCCTGTTAACATATTACTTTTTTTAAACTTGGGCAAAATGATGTGTTTTTTTTACAACAAAAGAAACTTTTTTTTTTAAGTCATCAAGAAATGAAACATGTACCACAGTGAAAATGAAACACCCTTATAGAAATTCTTTTTCTTTGAAAAACTGCAGGAAATCGAGTAAAATAAAAATAGAGAAATTGACTTTCAATAGAGTAGTATATTTTTGTTTTAAAAACTTCGAGGTCTGAAATAAAATATTGAAAAAAAAAAATAAACGAATAACGGAAAATATCAAAGTTAGATAATTATTTCATCTCACAACGACAATGACCCAGACATTTTAGATGTAAATAGGTTAGTAGACTTGTCTTAAAATCTTGTAATTTTTAGAGAGCTATTTTTATCTTATAACTGATATAGGATGATTTGGGACTGATTCAACAAGTTTTTTGGTTAATTATGGCTTATTTTATGCCATTCCTCCAGTTAAACTCTTTTCAAGTCACTTTCGTTGAAAATCTCATGTTTCTGAATTTTAATTTCTAATTTTGTACAAAATATTTCAGTCGAGTGCTTCGGATCACTGATGGGTACAAAAGTGTTTCAATTCCAACCATTTTGGCACTATTTTAAAAATTGATGTTTAAAATATCCAAATATTGATATCTGCCTATAGCCTATTGAATAGACCTTTTAAAAAGGAACAATTACGTGCAAGGGTTTTTATTATTGAATATGTTTGTTTGGCCCATAAGCATGCTTAAAACCGAAAATGCTACTAAATACACCCATGCGTTTCTGAGAGAATGGTCACACTGGCCACTTTTCAGTATTTTGGGTATAACTCGAAAACTAAGCCGAATTTGATAATTTTACATATAATACTTTTTGTTCAAAATTAAATTTTCTATCGAAATGGATAGTTTGAAAAATTTCTTAAAAAAATTTAAGAAGGGAAAAGTAAACAAAAACCAACATAAAAAAATCGAAAAATCAAAGATTTTTTAATTTTTTTCTTAATTTTGCATAACTTTTTTCGGAGCAAAGATACGCTCAAGACATGCATAAACAAAGTTAACTAGAGTCTTACCGCTTTAATATGACATGTTAAAAAAGCCTTATTATTTGAAAATTGACAGAGATATAGCCATTCAAACTTTACCATTTCTTATCATTTTTTGAAGTTTTTGCCCGAAAGCCTTTTTTTTTTGGTACTTTATGACAAATTTAACGTTCCTAGCACCTAGTACCAAATCTTATGTTAATCGGACCAGCCGTTCGGTCTGTAGGTCTAAAGGCATATAAAAACAGCCGAAAGACGAAATTGCGAACTTACAACCTTTTTATAAATTCTCTATAGTTCTAATATCATATTATATCAAAATTTTGATTTCGATAATTTTTACGAAAGTGAAATTTGCCATATTGTACCAAAAAAGGGACTTTCGGCCCAAAACTGCGAAAAATTATAAGAAATTATAAGGTTTGAAAGGGAATATCTCTATCAATTTTGAAGAGATATTAAATTTTGAACATGCCATATTAAGGCCTTTAGTCTCTACTTTATTTTGTCCGTGCATAACTTGACCCTATCTTTGCTTCAAAAAAAGTTATGCACAATTTATTAAAAAAATTAGATATCCTTGATTTTTTTAATTTTTAAAGGTTGGTTTTGTTAATTTTTCCTACTTAAATTTTTTCGTAAAATTTTTGGAACTATCCATTCCAATAGAAAATTTAATTTTCAACAAAAAGTATTATAATTAAAATTGTCAAATTCGGCTTAGTTTTCGAGTTATACCAAAAATACTGAAAAGTGGCCAGTGTGACCATTCTCTCAGAAACGCATGGGTGAATTTAGTAGCATTTTCAGTTTTAAGCATGCTTATGGGCCAAACAAACATATTCAATAATAAAAACCCTTGCACGTAAATGTTCCTTTATTACCCTCCGGTCTATTCAATAGGCTACTAATAATTCCTTCAATAAAATGTAAGGTGATAACCCAAGATGGGCTGAATCTGTTTTGTTTGAAATATCTGAAAAAGGGATGATAAAGTCCGCATAAAATGGTTATATCTTGAGTTTTATTTATCAGACCATCACGATTGATTATTTTTTATGAAAGTTAATGTAAAAATAAATATTATGATTCTTGAATGCAGCCCCGGATCTACGATTTTCCAAGCCAGGGCAAAAACTTGATTTTGGCGCCCCTGTCGTTCTGGATAAAAATGAAAACAAGACCACATATCTACTTGGTTGGATTTTTTGTCACTGGGAGACTAAAACATTTTAACAACTATTCATTATAGATAAGAAAATTGACAATGCTCCAACAAAGACGATACACAGTAGGGTGTGTTACTTAGGTATGGCGAAAAAAATACTGTTCAGATTTAAAATCTAACACCTGCCAAAAGTTGCATTCGAATCGTTGGAATAAGACTATGTGAAAAAAGTTTGAAATTAAATGGTTCTATGGCTCGCTTAACAACTAGGTTTATTTTCGAAAACTATGTTTTTAGTACTTCTTCTGTCTATTGCTCAAATATGGTTAGAGTTAATCTGAGCTGAATAAACTAATTAAAATAATTTTGAATAAAGTGTACAAACAATTAAAAAGAAAAAAATCTAAGGCAATACAAATTTGAATTAAAAAATCGAAATCACTCAAAATTGTATTTTTATACAAATTTTTAACTGCGACAAATATTAACAATTGTTTTTTTTTTTAATCAATATTGACTTATCGAAAATACCAACAAAAGAAATTATATAGGCTAATGTCACTGAAAAAGAAAATGACACTCAAATTTTTGTGTAAAGAAGCCTTTTCGAAATATCCATTCCTAAAAAAGCATTAAAAATAATTTTTTTCGACATATTTGAGGGTGTGCAATATCACGAAATATTATTTTTGTTTCAAAAACTTCTTACGGAATCTGAAACTCCTATTTCCCTTTATTTAAAATGTTTTTATAATTCCCGAAATTGTTTGATTTCTCCCGCCAAAATCCAAAGTTGGAATTTGTCAGTCTTTTAAAAATTTGCACAGAACACTTTTATCTAAATTTTAATTTCTCGACTATAGCAAACAAACGTTTTTTGGTGTTCTTTTCAAGTTCTTTTTTAGCGAGCCAAAGCCAATAACTTAAACGAAAATTCCAAATGAAGAATTTAATTTTAATATGCAATGCAACTTTGGGAAGGTATAAGAAGTGAAAGTTCCAAAGTTGAAATAAATAACACACCCTAATACACAGCCAAGATTCGTAGAACATAATATATGATTCGCTCTTTCGTGAAAAATTCAAAATGAAATTTTATTTTTGATACGATCGCGAATCTTATTTTTTGGTTCCTAATAAAAACGTTTTCATTCAAATCAAATCTGCAAGGATCTCTAAAATATGGTTCGTTCCCGAATTTTTCATGGGAGAACTATTGAAGATCCATTCACGAACCATTCAAATAAGAAATAAAAATGTAATTTTTCGAAAGTACAAAATTTCGAAAAGCCAAAGTTACGCAAGATAAAGTGTCGAAGTACATCCGAAAAAGATTTGAAATTTCCGGGACTTCGTTGTTTCTTGAGCGATTTTAATGAAATTGACACACACAATTTCAATTCTTAATAGTACGAGAGCTAAGCAACGTCAAAACACTAGTCATTTTAGATTGGCTGGTTCTTTGATACGCGTGAGGACAGTCTCTGGCTCGTGGGAAACAGGTAAATGCAATTTTCTCAGCTCCTATAGTATTATAAGAGTAATTTGATTCTGTAGGTTAAAATATTTAAATTTTTTTTTGTTTTTAGACATCATGAAAAATTGTTGTCGAAAAACTGTAAAAATGATTTTAATCGTTTATCTCACTTTTTGTTCATCTGAACGAAAACAATTTTATCAAACAGTTTTTGTAGAGCACCTGATTTCCAACATTGATTTGTATTTGGATTTTTTGTGAGCTAAAATATATTTTAAATACTGTGTATTAGTTTCCAGTATATCCAGTTAATAATTCTATAGGCAAGACTACGATTTGTACGGCTTGGTGCGGCGCTTGTAGAGGGGCTTAGTCCAAGCGTTTTATTATGCATGAAGAGGTACCTATCTCCTACAGTTTAGGGAGGAGGGGTAGTTTTGTAAAAATACACTTACATCCTATGCAAAAAACAATTGTTAAAAATCAACAGAAAAACTTTGAACAAGCTCGTTTCTTTTATTTTATTTTTCAATCAAGTTATAGTTGTCAATAGTTTTTAAATAATTATTTTAAATGGTGAAATAATGATAGAAAAAACAGCTAAGGGTTGACGGAGAAATACAATTTAATATTCCATTGCCACATCTCAATTCATTTAATTTCATTAAACGTCGCAATTCTCAATATTTTCACTTTCAGTCACATGGAATTAGCGCCTCTGTAAGCTGCCACCCGGGGCACAGGCCCTGGTTTGCCCCCCCATAGATCCGGGGCTGCTTGAATGAACTCTGTACGATGATTTTCTGAAGTCCATTTTTCATTAAAAAAAAATTGATTAACTCAAAAACTACTCAATCGCTTAACTCAAAAAAAAATTGTGATTATTAAGGACACAATAACAAATATTTTCACAAAGTTTCATTTAAATTGAACAATTTTTAGGTAAATGAAAAATAAAATCAAAAAATACGGTTTTTGCCATGTTATGTTATGTTAAAAAATAATATTAATAAAAGTTGTAGACTTTTTTGTGATTTACTTGCACAAAATTACTGGCAAATTATATTGTTCCAGTTCAGTAAAATTGAAAACCAAATCAATTGGTTAAGTCTTGAACACTCACTCCGAGAATATAAATGTACATACCTATTAACTTACATTTATTAGGCTGATAGGCAGGCTAGCACATTTCTGCAATAAAAGCTGACTAAAGTCAACTTGTGCTCTTGTTTGATTAATTTCATAAGTCCCAAATAATAAAGTGAGTCTTATGAGATCCAAAGAGGACAAGTTAATATTCTGTAAAAAAAAAACAATCTTCAATGTCAAAAAAGCAATATTCAATGATTATGAATGTAAGATACAGTCTATGCATCTGTGTCGACAGTGAAATAAATTGTATCTAGACAAAAGATAAATAAAAAAAAAAACAACGTTTTCATTGTCAAAATAAGGAGAGCTTCTAAAATAATAAGTCAAACCCCATGAATCTTCTGAAATTTTGTAATGCGATCACAATTTATTTTCTTTTTAATTTTCGTTTACATTTTAAAATGTTAATTCTTTTTATAAGGCTTCGACGCGATGTCGACGAACATAGGTAGCTTAATTGATGTCTCTGTAATTGACTGTCATTCTTGATAGAAATTTGATTAAAACTATTTGTTTTCGTAATTCTATTTTAAGGACAAAAACAAATTAAATCAATTCATTCCCTCATTGGATATTCATCGCACCAGCCAGCCTCTGGCTTATAGAGTAAAATTAAAAAAATAATGTTCAAGGGAAGGAATCAATTTATTGATCCAGGAGTTATTCCAACACTTAAATTTTATCTAGTGTCATCGTCAGACAAGCAGTTCAAGGACTTATTTATTTATTGAAGAAAACTCTCATTGCATTTACGTCGCAGACAGACAAACTAACCTAGGCTTTTAGAATATTTGAAAACTTTTTTATTTATAATGTGTCTGAACCTTCTTCGGTCGCTAAACCTTTATTATTTACGACTTATCAATCACCATCTCACTCATCCAGCGAAGACTTCGCTGTAAGGCTCATTAATTTTCATCAGACAATATTTCTATTTTCAAATATCCAAAAGTCGGGTCCATGGGTAAAGGTCAATGAAATTTTCGCACTTTGTAGACATTGTCTTGACATCGAAATGAATTTGTCATTTTTATTTGCGTTATTTATGCTTTATTGAAACTAAGTTATTGAGACCTGCCTTTTAAGAAATCATGTTTCAAAATATAGACATCAATCTACTCGACTCAAGTGTGGTTGACAATTATTTCATTGCGAGAAATGGGTTTTCCACAAAGTGTGTATGAAGGACATTTTTGATAGGTGGGAAGTTTCTTTCAAATTATTACCTTGAAAATGGTTATAAACTTTGCTGAATATCTGTGTTGACGTAGTTGAAGGTCTCTTAAAATTTGTATAAACCACAGACAAAAAGGCGATCAAAATGCAATGCATTACTTATTGTCTATGATCCCCCATTCCACTAGAGTATTAACGTGAGCAGATGGTAGACACATGAGATCAATTAAATTTTCAGTTCAAATACATCTACTTGTGCAATCTTGACAGCTTTAAATGATGAACATTTTCAAGTTGATAGTTCGTTTATAAGTCCTATACACAGCCACACCACACACCCAATCTTACCTTAAGCTATTTTTCAACCATATCAACCACAGAAACCCTCGAAACAACCTCACAAAAAAAACTCCCAAGCAACCTAAAATATCGAGTTTGAGTTTTTCTATCGAAGAAAGAAACATATTGTTACCGTTCAGGGCAAGATAGATGGGATAGAAAAAATAACCCATGTTGTGGAGTAGCGGTGTTGGATGATGAAGATAGATTTATTTCACATTGGGAATTGGGTATTCCATTTATAGAATAAAAAAAAAAAAATAGGAAACCCAAGGTGGTGTAATGAACTTGATTTATTTTTAAATCTATTCAATTGAATAGAGCAGGTATTGAAAATCTTAAACTATAAAAGAAAATTCATCTTGTTGCTCAAGCATCGAAGAAAAGTAAGTGCATACAAAGAAGTTTTCAATTTGCGTTCGATTTCGAGAAATTAGGAATAGTTCATATAATTTTATGAAATAAGCAAAGTTTTGAAAAGAAAATAATTTTAGTAATAAGTCTGTTAATCGAAAAAAAACAGGTTTAAAAATCTTGTATTTCCATTAATTATTCCTGATTAAAAATTGTTTTCGAAGTTCAATTTTTAAGTTTAAGTTTAAGTTAGCTTGATTTGAAATATGATGAAAAATCTGCATAGGTACTTTGCTTACAAAGTGTGAGAAGAGTTTCGTTTTTGAGTCCCATTTTGAAAAGTCACTCTTATTTCTGAGATTACATGACCGTAATAGTGTGGGAAGCAATCGTAAGATATAGGTAATATCTGACAACTGACAGCTTAAGTAGTCCAAAAATTTACAAAACTACTGGATGAATAAGCTTTATCTACTGGTAATGGCTAGAAAATGCACTTTTTAGGTTGCATTCACTTACTCGGACCACTTACCTCGTTGTAGGAAAGTCTAAAAAATAAATAAATAAATTGGGTGGCGCAACAGCTCATGGAGAACCAGGGCCTAGTGACTAACAACTCACAACCATTCCTGTGTGCGTGTTTGTTGGCAGGAAGGGAGGGGACCTACAGTTTTTTGCCGAGTCCGAACGGCTAAATGAGAAGCACTTTTTCATGACAAGTATACTCTTGGAGGATTTGTCAGTTCCTCGCAAGAGGCAGTACCTCGAATAAAACATTTCTGTTTTTAGGTGGCACGGCTGGGAATCGAACCCACACCTTCGGCATGACAGTCCTACGCACTAACCATCAAGCCACGAGGTACTACTGTAGGAAAGTCTAGACCAAATCCAAAAAAGGTAAATACTATGTCACAGGAAATCACCAGGTCCATTTCCGATCGAGTCTCTCGCACCCTCTTTAGAATTCTTAGCTACCAAATCTAACTTTCAAACTTCGAGAACCAGTGGAAGAATTGCCAAGAAGGCATCAGAGATGCCACATCTTACGTGCTGGAGCATGAGAAGCCCGCGATCTAGGAAATACAGGGATGGTATTGCAGGAAAAAAATTAGGATGTTTTTCCAAAGAGTAAAAGAACCTTACAGGGTTGCAAGGCCTGAATTGAAGCCTGGAAAGAAGATCAGGGGAATATCTCGGTAGAATCGCATTCGGTGCTGAGGATAAGGAAAAATCATTTCTGCAAATTGTATAACAGGGAAGAACAATCAAATTCCGCTGCCATGCAGATTGCACCTTTCAACCTGGACGACGATGATGTAGGCCTCCACTCGATCTTGACAAAGTGAAGGTAGCTCCGAGCTATATCTTAAATCTAATAAAACTGCAAGAGCGGACGGCCTTGGTCAACCTATTCAATGCGGTTGCTGATGAACTGGCAAGGAGTATGTGCCTGCTGATCTGAAAAAAAATATGGCAGGGGAAAAGCATGGCCGATGAATGGAACCTCTGCATTGATTGCCCGATCATGAAGAAAGCGATCATTTGGACCAACTATAGAGGCATCAGCCTCTTTAAGACCTGGTTCACCGGGCAATGCACCGCAGTATGGATCCAAACGGCAAACGTACAAACTTTGTGAAAAAAGTTCTATATAGAATGTATACGCCACTGCTCATTCGCATGGATTTACACAGTGAACATACGTACAGTGCATTGCCGTGTAAACTAAGGCTAACTTCGCATACAAGATCTTCTCTGCCGTACTTTGTGAACTTCTGAAGCCATTAATCTACAGCCTGATAGGTCTATATCAGTGTGGACTTAGGCCAGGACAATCCACCATCGACCAAATATTCGCACTATGGCAGACCTTGGAGAAAACCTAGGAGCTTCAAATCGATACCCGCCACCTTTTCATCAGTTTCAGGGCCGCGTATGACAGCATCTATAGATACAAGCTATGTAAAGCAACGTCGAGTTTTGGAATGCTCCCAAACTCGTCCGATTGTGCAGGATGATGTTCGAGAATGCACGCTTCTCACGGTCGGCAAAGACCTCACCGATACCTGTGACGTTAAAAATGTCGTATGTAAGGGGACACACTGTCATATGGTTTCTTCGACAGCGTTCTTGACATAATATTGCAAAACTCTCACGTCAACACTAGAGGTACAATCTTTCAAAAGTGCGTCTAATTACTCGCTTACGCCGACGATATTGATCAAAGGGCACGGTAGTGCCCAGCAAAGTTCGCGGCACTACACCCTTTTTACAGGAACAAACTCAGGCGATTTTCAACCCCCCTCTAACTTCAGTACCAATAAATTCAGAAACTTCAAATTCGGAGTATTTGTTGAACTGGTCGAACATATACAGGTGGCTCACCAAATTTCAACTTTTTAGCGTTAGTAGTTCCCAAGATATAGGACTTCAAAAATCGCAAAAACCGTAACTGACTGACTCACTGACTGACTCACTGACTGACTCACTGACAGATCATCAAAACTATGGAGCACTTCCCGACATAGTAGAAACTTGAAATTTCGCACAACGGTAGGCCTTGTGGTACGTACAAAGGAAAAAATCGAAAATCTGCAATTTTCTATTCAGGGGGCGTGGCATCCACCCACTTTCTAAAATATTCAATAAATTATATGGAGCCTTTCCGATTGTTGTAGAACAATGAAAATTGGTAAGTCGGTAGGGTTTGAGGTACTTAGAAAGAAAAAAATTTAAAAATTAGAATTTTGCATTCAGGGGGCGTGGCATCCACCCACATTCTTAAAAATTCTTATAAATTATATGGAGCACTTCCGATTGTTGTAGAACGATGAAAATTGGTAGGTCGGTAGGGCTGAAAGTAACGGGTGATTTTTTAAGAGGTTTAGAACTTTTTTTTAAAAAAAAACACAAAAAATTCGAAAAAATGAATGAAATATTTATTTGAATCGATAGTTTGAACCTTGCAATTTAGTGTTTAAAGATAATTTCATGCAAATGTTGACCGCGGCTGCGTCTCAGGTAGCCCATCCGCTGAGTCCAATTTTGGCATACTCTTTCACACATATCGGCCGGTATCTCACGAATGAATGCATGGTTGTTGACGCACTGGACGTCAATCGAAGCGGGCTTGTCCCTATAGACATTAGCCTTGACATACCCCCACAAAAAATAATCTAATGGTGTCAAATCGCACGATCTAGGCGGCAATTGACCGGCCCGAAACGTGAAATTAACTCTTCACCAAACTCGCCTCGCAATTGCGCCATTGTTTCGCGTGCTGTGTGGCATGTGGCACCGTCTTGTTGAAACCACATATCATGCAAGTCAAGAACTTCCATTTCGGGCAAAAAAAAGTTTGTTATCATCGCTCGGTAGCGTTCACCACTGCTGGGAACGGCGCCGAATCGACATTTCGCGGTCTTCTGTCACACTAGCTGATACGGCCGCAATATTTTCTTCACTACGCACAGTACGTAAACGTGTTGGTGGTTTAATGTCCAACAAAGTAAATTTGGTGCGAAATTTGGTCACAATCTTCCGAATAGACTGCTCAAAAGGTCGAGAATGCCGACCATAAAATGGAAGCAGCGTGCGATGAACATTTCGAACCGAGCACGAATTTTGTTAGTAAAATTCAATAATTTTCAAGCGTTGTTCATTTGTAAGACGATCCATGGTTAAATTGCAAACCAAACTGAAGCTGTTTGACAGTGACACAAGGTACTAAACACACGTCAGCTGTCAAAACCAGTGTTGCCAAAACCAAACCAGCTAAAAAATCACCCGTTACTTAGAAAGAAAAAATTGAAAAATTGGAATTTTGCATTCAGGGGGCGTGGCATCTACCCACATTCTTAAAAATTGTTATAAATTATATGGAGCACTTCCGATTGTTGTAGAATGATGAAAATTGGTAGGTCGGTATAGGACTTGAAGTACTTAGAAAGGAAAAAAAAATCGAAAATTTGGAATTTTCCATTCAGGAGGGTGCCATCCACCCACTTTATCAGAGTTGCTATTATTTTTATGGAGCACTTTCGGTTGTCGTAGAATTATGAAACTTTGTAGAGCGGTGAGCTTGACTTTCACCTGGCAAAATAAATCTTTGCAAAAAGGAGTGAAATCACAACAAAAACATAAATGTTAAAAAAGGAGCCAAGTTCCTATATGTACAAGAAACCTGTGCCTAAAAAGTCAGCCAAAAAAAGTAATGAGATCTAAAATATATGCCAAGTTTTAAGTTCATGAAGTTTAATATCAAATATATCTTAAGTAGAGTAATATCGAAACAATTCCAAAACATGACAGAAATTTAATATTTAATGATTACTGATAAAAATTTGGTGGCTTTACTTGGCAAGTTTTCTCTTACTTACTTAATCACAAATTTAAAATGTATGATTTGGAATTGTTTCGATATTACTCTATTTAAGACATTTGATATTTAACTTCATGAACTTAAAACTTGGCATATATTTTAGATCTCATTACTTTTTTTGGCTGACTTTTTACACACAGGTTTCTTGTACATATAAGAACTTGGCTCCTTTTTTAATATTTATGTTTTTGTTGTGATATAATGTAATCGGACGAACAAAGCATAATGTCAGAGGTGCTTTTGTGAGTATTGAGGAGGATTCCAGGAATGATGGGCTTAACCATAAATGAAGGCAAGACCAAATATATGCTGTCACCTAGAAAGGACACCTAATACCGACGACGTTTCGGACAGAACGTCACTCTAGACAGCTATAATTTTGAGCTGGTCAGAAACGTTGTCTACCTAGGCTCCGAAGTATTACTCTTGCCAGCAAAACCCTCTTTCAAGCAACTTAAGTGTCCCTGTATAAGACGCTTATACTTCCGGTCCTTTTGTATGGTGCAGAGGAATAAACACTATTAACGGTGGGTGAGAATGCTTGGCTGTTTTGAGAGGAAAAAGCCAATGACTGAGGTAGCTGGGTCACTTAGAGCGAATGGACATTAATGCTCCTGTGAGGAAAGTCTTTGAATCCAACCCCGTAGGACGGTGCAGTAGAGGAGGACAGATATAAGAGGTGGCGAACGCATGATGTCGAAGAGGATCTCAACCAACTTGTCGTGCGTAACTGGAGACAGCTATCTAGAAAACAAGCTAGCTATAAGAATCTATTTTTTTTTTTTTTTATGCCTTGGTCCACCGGAGACTGTAGCACCACCAGTTTTGGTGAAAGTACGAGTATACAGGCAGCAGGCAAATAATAACAAATTATTATAAAATAGAATAAAAGGACAAAGGGAGCTTTCATTGAACGACGACGATAAATGTAAACATTTGACATTAAAAATAAAAAAAAATAAAGTGCAAGCTCAAAAGACTTTTATAAAAGTTTTTATTCAAAAAAACAACTGGGATAAGAAAATAAATAGTAGTTAGATTGAAGTGGCCATATTCTAGCATATCATCATTGTTTTGAGGAAAAAAAAAACTGTGTTGCTACTTTGCTCGTATGTTTTAGGTCGTTTTTTCTTGGAAATTATAACTTTCCAAAGACATATTTTCGTAGCAGAAGAATGTAGGATATCTCTTTTAATGTTGACGTACATTGGACCCTTCATTTAGCTGTCGATTGTGACTATATGTATGTATGTATGTACTTCCAACGCCACTGAATGAAAAACAAAAACACACCATAAGTGATCTTACCCCATATTCGAAGGTTTTTGTATGTAGCTTTGGCTGAACCCTTCCGATGGTTCACACCAAACTCGCTTCCTGTTTTTGGAGTTTCTTAATTCAAATTTGAACTCACCGAAGAAAATAATGATTTCGAAAAAGGCTTGCGGTTTTGCTATAAAATCTCTCTTGTGAAAACTATAACTGTTTTATTTTATAAATTGGAAGAAGTAAATGCTTTTTCTTTGTCAAAAAGTTTTCAACCCAGATATGGATAGTCAATTATGTTTGTAGTTTGTGGAGTATCAACCCACGTTTACGAGGTCAAAACCTTCACTTCCGGTGAGTTTCTTTCAGAACTTTACAAAATATATAAAATAGAACTAAATACATTAGCACTAAAATGATCCTAAGTTACATTTTTTGGTGACGTGAAATAACGCCAAACGAAATAAAGCCGAAATTAAAAAATTTGGTCTTATTACGTTTTCGAAACGAAATAAGACCAAATTTTAAATTTGGTTTTATTTCATTTATGAAACCGAAATAAGACCAATTTGGCTTTATTTCGTTTTCAACTTATTTCATATTTTCAAATAATTCTGTCAAAACTGAAATTTTTTTTCCTGACGTAAGGAGAAAAATGAAAAGAAGTTTATTGGTAGAATAAATTCGAAGTTTCCAGATTATTTCAATACAAAAGAAATTTTGCATACACTCACCTCGCACCCCGAGTAGCACAGAAGGGTTTTCATTTGGTAGATATAACTACAGTAAAACATTCAAGTTGTTGTCCATTTATTGCAGAAACGTATTCTGGTACAATTGTGTAACCCAAATAGCCGCATTTCCCCATCTCATTTGTAACAAACTTGTATTTATTCGGTTTTATAGAAGTTATATTTTGTCGTTTCTCAGTTTTATAATTGTTATTTGAACCAAGAAATGTTACATGTAACCTTATCTTGTTGTATATAACATGGCTTAAACAAGAAACAAAAGTTTAAAACAAATTACAATAACTTGAATAATGTTTCTTCGAAGTTGCTTTTATAGTTACTTTAACTTTTTCTGTTCTTTTATGTTATAATATAATAAGGGTATTCATGCAACAGCGTAAAGTCGTCGTAAGCGTGGTAAAGTTTTAAACATCGTAAACCTGTCAAATTTTCCATACAAATTGTGACAGAATTACGAAGTTTTAAACTTTACAACGTTTACGACGACTTTACGATGTTGCATGAATACCCATAATGCGAAATAATGTTTCCGATAAATTGTAAAAGTTTCTGAAAAGTTATTAATCAAATTCTTTTAAAATGTATAATACCTTTGAGATGTTATAAAAAAGATAAGCTTCAAAGTATTATAAAATCAATACGTCTAATATTGTGACTGAAAATGCGATTTTTAGTTATTTTTGAACGAAAAATCTAATACAAACACCATTTTTATCATAAAAATTTATGTTTTACTTCCAGAAAATTCACGCGCCACCTAAAAAATTAAAATTGGCCGAAAATTTGAAAAATACAAAAATATTTGTGGTTCTATTTAGGCATTCAAGTTGAAAAAAATTTATGATATACATAAGGAAACGCAACTTTTAGCCATTTCCATTGAAATTTACTATGGAAAAAGTAATACCAACTGGAAAAATCAGTTTAAAAATTTCAATTTCTAAGATAAACTAATTTTTTTCTGAACAATATGGCGCTTGTTGCAGGAAATATCAATAAAACATTGCCTCTTTAAATTAAAACCAAAGATACAACAGAGTATAAACTTAAGGCAACAAAATCCTCATTTTAACCAATTTACACTGTTTATAAAACAGAGCAAATTGTTTCTTTTATAATATTTTCTAATCTTCGTTACTGAAACTAGAATTCTTATGTTAAAAAAACCATATTTTTTTCTGTTGGAAAAAAAAAGTAAGCAAAAACTTACATTTAACTTTGGTCTCTATCCGCTAGAGTTGCCGCAGTTCAGTTTTTGTTTATATTTTTAAAACTGAAATTTTAAAACAGAATTCATGTTAAATCTCAAAATATCAATTTTATTTTTTTTAAAGCCCTATTAAATGTCAAATTCTAGAAAATAAATTTCTACTATTACGATGGATTAAAAAATGTCCAAAAACAAATTTTTTGCCATTTTCTTAATGCTTCGCAAGAAAATGATTTCTAGGCAGCCTGTTGACATTTGGAACAAAATATTCATGAAACGTCAAAATATAGTTGGTGTTCTATATTTCAAGATGTCAAAGTCAAATTCAATCCAAGGATGGCTATGATTAAAATGGATTAAAAATCCTACAAAACAAAAATTTTGTTGACTTTTTATTAATGCTTCATAAAAAATCGATTTCTAGGAAGTCTGCTGACATTTGGAACGAAAAATACATAAAACATCGAAATGTGTTTTATTTAACAAGATATGCAATACAAATTTTGTTTTTTAATGTTTAGTTATGTGTGTTATGGCCATCTTAAAATCTTCGAATTGTTTAATCTACCTTGTGAACATTTTTCAATCCAGCGGCAACTCTACCATGTTTAGTAATTTTTTTCATGTCCAAGCAATAATTCATGGTTGATTTAATTAAATTAAATTAAAATATACCATTAACATTTATAGAACAATGACTGCCTGTCAAAATTTCAATCATCAGCTTTAACTATCGAAAGATATAGAAACTCAACTACAACATCACTTGAATCTCAAGAAATGTTGCTGTTTTGTTTCAAATACAACCCAAATGTTTTTTTTCAACTCTAGTACTTTGGTTATTTATTTGTTCTAATGTCGTTGCAATCTTTGTTTCATGTTTATAAATAAGAAACCAAAATATAACTAGTTCTCCACCCATTAAAAATACAAGCATAGTTACATATGTTTCAACTTAGTTTCAACGATGTTTATTCAAACATTTTGCTTGTTGCATTTGTGTTATGCCAACTATAAGGAAAGGACAACATAACAAGACACATTTAGAGTTTCATCTTTGTTTTGAGTTGTTAATAGTAACAAGAAGTTTGAAATGTAATACAAAAAATAATGGTGGAGATTTATGCATACTTCTTTAAAAAAAAAACATGTGCTATTCAAGGAATGATGTATTTCATTATAATAAACATAATTTTGTTTCGTATTGTGAATAGACAACACCGATTATCTAGTGTTATATATATATATTATATTAACTTGTTCATTGAAATTCCGTTAAAATAAATATTTTAAGAGTAAAAACGTTACAAAAATGTTTTTGTTATTTGTTTCCCTCTTCTTAATTGTAAATTATATTAAAGTTACCCAAATGTTCTTACAGATTATCGCAAGAAAGTTATTTATAGTTACAACTGCTTTTCGATGAACAATTGAGAAACTCAGTTCCAACCAATGATGTTGCAGATTACTTCAACAAAACACAGATACAACCAAATTCTTGTTATAAATCGAATTCTGTGCTACTAGGGACCCACCCCAAATCCTATAGTGAGCCCAAGCAGGGGGGTTGCAGGGGGGCAGCATGCCCCCCATACATACCTCACTGTTTATTCGTGAATTTTTAAGTTTCACAAACCTTGTAAATCCTCTCCTTTATTTGGTTTGTGAAATTTTAAAATTCACGAATAAACAGTGAGGTATGTATGGGGGGGCATGCTGCCCCCTGCAACCCCCCTGCTTGGGCTCGATATAGGATTTAGAGTGGGTGCGAGGTTGGGTGAATGCAAAATTTCTTTTGCATTTAAGGAATCTGTATTTAATTAAACTTTGAATAATATAGCCGAAATAACGATTCTCAAGAAATATTTGGCCTTTATTCTGTGTTCGCGTTGCTTTGTTTTATTTTGATTATTTTGTTGGTATTATTTCCATAGGGCATAAGAAATAACACCAAATTGGCGTTATTTCGTTTTTGAGATGGAAATAAGGCCAAATTCTAAATTTGGCTATATTTCGTTTGGTGTTATTTCAAGTCACCACATTTTTTCTTGTTAACCTTTTGATATTATTTATTATTTCGGTTCTTACGGTTTGTCGTGAAAAACTTCATTATCTACTTGGCAATGAATTGGATGAAAAATAAAAAAAAAATCACTTAATTTCGTCACGTACCAAACACAATATGCTGCAATAATACCGCGATTTATAACAAGTATTGAGAAGGCCTAAACGTTTTTTTTTTGTCTGGAAGTACCTTCATCGTAGTTCCTTTAATTTTTGAATTTAGTTATAACTATTGAATTTTTAATTTCGTCATTCCCATGAAACGTTCTGCAGAAGAATCCTTTAACAGTATATTTAGGTATTTTGTATATTTTTATTGTCAGTGTAAATTCTTTTACGTGTCTCAATAGTTATCCTTAGATCAATCTTATGTTTCAATTATGTCTTTACACTTCTTAACTACCAAGTGAAATCCAGCAGGAAAGTTAAAGTACCTACTTAAGCTATATTATAAAACCATTATGCCTCACAATGTCTACATATAAGATGCCTATAAACCCTAACCTCTTTATAGCCTTCGTACATTATACACATATAAGAGATCAAGCACGTAGCACCAAGTCGTGCATTTTATTTATAAAAATAATTCACTTATAATGGTACTTAAAGTCACATCTTATGGGTGTTCTATCATATTTAAGGTTAAATTTGGGGTTCACTATATAAATATACATGCAAACCAATTTGGAATAGGTTATGTCTATAACTTAGGGAATTATTTTGTGCAACCAAAAATTTGTATTCACTTAAAAGGATTATTTGGACCACGTGCTTAGTTTGTGCTTACCTTTGGCACCTCATATATGGGAAATTAAAAAAAATATAATGCCATCTAATTGGTCCGCCCAAAAGGTCAACTAGTCCCTGAAATTGGTCAGCCCTAGATAGTTTGTAATCAAGGTTTAGAATTTTTCAAGGTCACACAAGATCATGTGGGGGTTTTGGCATCTCATTTGTGTGAAATTTGCAAAAACTGAATTCCATCCGAAAGTTCTCTACAAAGTGATAAAAAGTCAGCTATTTTCAGTTATTGGTCAGCCATAGATTTTTATATGAATTTTTAATGAATTATAAAAACAAATTCAAGGTCATAACGATTTTTGGCACCTCCTTTATGGGAAATTTTCAAAAATGTAGAGGAGTTAGGGTATTGTGGTATACATGTTTGTATTTTTGACTTAACAGAAAAAGTAGTGACACGAATGCTCCCAAATTTGGTAGATTTTAACACGAACATATCGTCGGTCCAGTGGTAAAACTCACTTAGTGCAGAAAAAATGTTTAACAAAATGAGAATGAAATGAAGTTTTTTTAATCCAAAAAATCCCATTTTGCACGGTTTTATAAAGAAATTTAAAAGTATGCCCTGGAACTTTGTTTCAAAATTTGTGTTATGTAACTTTTCAGTTTCAAAACGTATGTTTCAAGCTCATTTCCTTCAATAGTACATTTTGTTGTTAGTAAGTTGTACCTTTTAACCGACGATATAAACTACTACGTTTACTTTTTTTGTCGGATTCTAACAGTAACTTACAAAGATTTTGCCAGAATAATGATATGACCTCTAAATCGTCACTTTTGAAAAGAAGTGGGTAATGATGTGGTACACTTTGCTGTCTAATGTGGTATACTGTACCAAGTGGTCCCCCGAATGTCTTGAAGGCAAATTTCGTCATTCCTCATAGTACAAGTGGGTCTCTGCATATCTTTCAGGTCCCATTTTCTTATTTCGACCTTTTTGGTCATTTTAACAGTACATGACTGCAAAAGCACATAAGTCAGTTGACGCAGGTATAAACTTTAAGGTAGGGTAATGTGGTATATTCTACCCCATTTGAATAACTATACCACATTAGCCCACTTCTAGTATACCACACTAGCGAAACTCTATATTTGTACAAAAATTAAATAAAATTTAAAATAAATACTTTTAAACAAAACGAACAATTAAGTAACGTGAATGATTGATATATTCTTCCGATGCATTGACAAATTGGTTTGGAACACAATTTTTCAAAGCGCACAAACACTTTTTGTTCAACCCAAAAAAGACTCAGCTCCACAAAATAACAGATTGCAACAATTTGGTCGAATTAATGGACGATTTTTGAGTCGTTTGAACACGCATTAATACTTTTATTATTATCACTGTCTGCTGAATCAAGAACCGTTGTAGAAGCATGCTTGGTTTTTGAAATAACTGCCTATACCACATTGCCCGCATATACCACATTACCCCAACTTACTCTATACTCTCTGAAAGGCCCTTTGATCTGGTCAGCTAGTTTCAGTAATTGGTCAGCCGTAGATTTTCTCTTACGGTTTCTTATTTTTTTTTTCAAGGTCACGAACGATTTTCGGCATCTCATTTGGGTAATTTTACAAACAAAAATTATACTTCTGATAGGCTACCAGATCATCATAAATAGTTACTTAATTAGTTTCAGTAGTTGGTACCTGCGTCATAATTTTTTTTATGATTTTAAAATTCGTTTCAAGATCGTATCGTTCGTGACCTTGAGACAAAAAAAAACTTCAAAAAATCGTAAAATAGAATTTATATCTCACCAATTACTAAAATTATCTGACCTTTTATAGAGATCTATAGAAACCTTTCAGATGGTATACATTTTTTGCAAGTTTCCCATAAATGAGGTGCATAAAAATTGCTATGACCTTGATTTTTTTTAAATTAATTAAAAATTCAGACAAAATAATAATAATAATAATAATAATAATAATAATAATAATAATAATAATAATAATAATAATAATAATAATAATAATAATAATAATAATAATAATAATAATAATAATAATAATAATAATAATAATAATAATAATAATCTATGGCTGACCAATTACTGAAAATAGTTATGAGCGTCAAGATAGCAAAGCAACTTTGACGAATCGAAAAATGAGCTGGTGGATAATTTGCCCTTAATTGAAAAATTGGTAGGTGGATAATTTGCCATTCATTAGTGGTAAATTAGTTGTGATAGTTTCGAATTTTTCATTCAATGTTTTCTATGATTTGTTGACTGCTTTGCTAACTTGATATCAAGTTTAGTTAAGACAAATTCAATTTGATCGTGCAATGTTTTCTATGTTTTTTTGGGTGCTTTGTAACTTGATATCAAGCTAGCAAATCAACTCTCACGGATCGAAAAATGGGTAGGTTTATCGTTAAATAGTCTTCAATTAAATTAGTTGTGAAAATTTCAAATTTGTCGTTCTGTTTTTTTTTCGAAAAATGGTAAAAACTTCCAAAACTTAATATGTTATTCTGTGATAATTTCCCATTTATTAATCGTTAATTAGTTATGAAAAATTAAATTTTGTCTTGCGATGTTTTCAATGTAATTTTTGGTGACTTGTTTTCTATGAGCGTCAGGTTACATAACATTCAGTATAAGAAGTTTTTCACGCTTTTCGAGTTCTGTCAAGTTAGCAAAGCACCTAAAAAAACATAGAAAACACTGAATGAAAAATTCGAAATTGTCACAACTTATTAACCACTAATGAATGGCAAATTATCCACCTACCAATTTTTCGATTTGCTAAAGTTGCTTTGCTAACTTGACACTCGTAGAAACCAAATCACCCTTAAATACATAGAAAACATCGCACGACTAATTGAGTTTATCACAAATAATTAACGACTTATTAACGGCAGATTATTAATGAATAAAATATTGAGATTTATATGTTTTTACCACTTTTAGAAAAAAAAAAACAAAGAAAACATAGAACGACAAAATTATCATAGCTAATTCACGACAAAAAAAAAGGAAAACATTATACGATCACATTAAATTTTTCACAACTTATTAACGACTAATTAACGCAAATTATTAAACCATAAACCATCAGGTATAAAAACTTTTTGCTGATTTTCGACAGAATGCTTTGCTAACTTGATATCCAACCATTGAACGAAAAATTCGAAACTATCACAACTAATTTACGACTAATTAATGAAAATTATTCACAAGCTCATTTTTCGATCCGTCACAGTTGCTTTCTTACTTCACACTCATAAAATAGTTGAGTTTTATCTCGTTCTAGAGATTTTTTTCGGATTGAATACAGTTTTTGCAAATTTCCCACAAATGAGGTGCCAAAAATCGTTTGAAAAACTTTAAGACTTAATTACAAGTTATCTAGGGCTGATCATTTTCTAGGACTAGTTGACCTTTTCTGACCAATAAGATGGCCTTTTTTCAAATATTCCATATATGAGGTTCCAAAGGTCCAGTGCCGAAATATATGCCAAAGAATAATACAAAACTGCAACACCGCGGAACTGTCTAAAGAATATTTTTGTTTGTATAAAATATTTATGTAGATTTTTAGGAAAATTACATTATCACACAGCTTTGAGCTGTGGTTTTATTACATTATCCATTTAATCACTCATAAACAAAAGCATTACTTATTTAACTTTTTAAACATCTTTCTTACAATTCAATTCGAAATGAAGGTTTTATTCATCCATACAAATGTTATTCTAAATTTTAAGTAAAACAACAATGAACGAAATTAAGTTGAAAATAATTTTCTTTAGAAATTGAGCTTTAGAAATTGTACTTTTGTATTTTGTTGTTTCAATTTCCTGTAATTCATCAACCTAAGTGAAAAGTTTGTCAATGCAAAAAGTTCTTGGCAACGGATGTGATGTTTGTCATTTTGTGTTGAATGAAATAAAGTTAGATATCTGTTCACGTAGAGATAAAGTGTTAAATAAAAATGTTTAACTTATTATTCTTAAACTCTTCATGGATTAGGCACGTTAGGTTCTTTGATAAAATATTCGATTTCAGTTTCATTCAAGTAATTGTTTTTATTGTTGGAAATAATGGAATTTACTGAGGGAACACTTTGCCACTTACAATATACCTCACCTACGTATATTGTCATACAAAAATAAATTGCAATGTGTTTATTATGAAAACAGTTCTAGATCCTTAAATTTACAAATTTTACGACACTTACACTAAGGCTCTTTAGTGTCAATCGTATTGATGGTTTATTTTATTTTGCGATAAAGGTTTGTGGTAACACATTCTTTGTTCAAACAAACCGGAAAAATGGAAAACCTATTCGACTGCATAACCAAGCGTGAAATGCTTACAGGTGCTTAAAACAGGATAAAATCATAAGTTGAAAAGATTATTACAATAAAGGATGTAGTACATACATATTTCTTTAAAAAACTTTCTGACTTTCATCCTTGATAAAAGGAAAAATATTACTTGAAATTATATTTGCATGAAGATTAAGAAAATCTTATTAAAATCTTTTATTTACACAATTTTAACTTCATAAATGTAGATATAACAGCAATGAAAAGAAAGATTTAAGGATCAAAAGTATATTTTAAGAATGTCTCGGTCAAGCAAAAATATAACAACACGAAAAAATATAAAATGCAAACACAGGAAGTTTTACGAGTTTGAAAAAAAATGAAGAAAATAACAAACAAAAAATGAAATAAAATGCACCATGGGGTCATATTCACTTTTGGTCGCTGAGTGGATGATGGGAGCTATGTGCTATGCAATTAAAATAGAGCTTTGAAGCAAATAAACGCCAAATGTCAATAAAGTTTTATTTAGCATTTCACCAAGAGTGAAGCTATGAAGGGTATTGTGAATTTAGGTTTTATCTTTCGAATGCAATTGAATTCATGAAATTGAAACAAAAAAGAAATTGAAGATAAAGTTTTAGAAAAAAAAATTTAATCCTTGAATTCTTTTGAAATTAAATAAAAAATATACAATCGTCATGTTTTTTAAAATATAATCTTTTAAAGAGAAATTAATAGGAGTAAAAACAAGTTATCCCTAAAATTGATGGGCGACGAAATCAAATACAAAATTTACTCCCATACTTATAGGAGGACAGAAAATCAATACCATTATACATCCGTGGCGGTCGTGAAGAACCAGGGGCCAAAGTACCGCATCAGTTATCGAGTAATACGTGACTGAATTATGTGAGTTTGCCATTACCGCTCACGTTTCGAGCAATCTAGTAAACCAAAATTTGATGTGGTTACTCGTTCATTCGATCACTACTGGCCTCATGATGTTAGCCAAGATACCTGAAGTGAATATATATTCGAATCTGGATTATCCGGAATTCATTCGGAATTCGATTAATCGAGGACACATTATTAGAATTTTGTTTTCTTAATTTAATCTCGAAATTTTTGGCTACCCGGGCGGAGACGGGGCGGGCCAGCATGTTCTATTAATAATTCTTAAATAAATAGTTAACAATATTTAACGAAATTCTACCATTATGTTATACTACCGTTATACTTCTGAAAATACATGATAAACACTTTTTTTTCACATTAGTAAGGTTTTGTGAATGATATTTAATATAAACCGTGACCTTCTAATTTTTGTAAGAGTTTGAGTTACCTGGTTCTCCACGACCGCTACTGATACGCAGTTAACAGTACACTTTTGGAAATTCTGATTAAAAACTATTTTCCCTTTCACACGAGGAAACTGAGTTGCGAGCAACTTTCAGTTCCAGAGGGAGAAGGGCAGGAGGAAAAAGGGGTGAACAAAATCTCCCCGGTCGAGGATTTGAAGAGATTTGTTGACATTTCCTTTCACATCTTGGTTAAGGTGTGTTCCTTTCACACATGAGCTTAGCAGGTCACCTTTCTAAAATAAAATGCACGACTGGGTTGCAAGCGGGTTTAAGAAAATTGTATATAAAAGCATGAAAATTATGAGAGAAAAATGTAGAGATGCTTGAAATACGATAGTAAATAAGCTAAAATAACTCTTTTCACAGTTTTAGGTTCAAAAAAGAATGCCAT
The DNA here is from genome assembly GCA_963921185.1 of Dasysyrphus tricinctus. Taxonomy (NCBI): domain Eukaryota; kingdom Metazoa; phylum Arthropoda; class Insecta; order Diptera; family Syrphidae; genus Dasysyrphus; species Dasysyrphus tricinctus. The sequence continues at coordinate 78,538,940 of OY992530.1, read as the reverse complement.
CTTAACTCTTGATTGAATATGATTGTATGAAAAAAAAATTTAAATCTTTGCTGCGGTTTTTTAAAAAATTATTAAAATTCTTAAAACATTCTTAAGGACAAATTTTGGAATGCAAATTTAAAGTATATATTTATATACGGATAATAGTAGGGGAGCCTACTAAGGGATTTCGGGATTTAATCGAGCGCGTCAGATTAGTATAAGGGGGGGTACCTTGCACCCTGCTGAGTACCTCCACCATATATCAGTCCTCTATGTAGGGCCAGGCGCCTAAGGCAGGTTATCAGATTAGTAAAAAAAAATCGATAGCTCGAAGTACTCGAGCGCGTCAGATTAAGATAGGGTAGGTTAATTACATGCTGAAAAGTGTGTATTTCAATAATCTGACAATTTGAGTGTGACCTAGGGTAGTGGGAGGGTTACAAACTTGCAAAAAAAAATTGTCACCTGGACATTCTCGAGCGTGGTTGAATTTATTTTATTGTGAAGCAAATAACTCTAGAATAACGGGAAAAGTATAATCTGCCATTTTTCTCGTCCCGGTTTGGAGGTATAGGGGATTTTCGAAAAAAAAACGACTTAAGTGGAAAAATAAATATTTAAAATCAACGACAATACTTAGAATGCAAAAAATAACAGTTTTAAAAGCCAGAACTCTGTTCTTTAATCCTACATTTAAATTATATTATTTGTGTTAATAGTTTTCAGAATATTTGCATTTAAACTCAAAGTTTTTATAAAAAAAACGCAAAAAAAAAATGCTTGGATCAATTTTTCTCAAAATTGTGGAATAAAAAACTAAGTTTTCTTTTCGTGATCAATGCTCGTATTAATTTTGAATGGAACACAAAAAACCGAAAGCTTTTATGTCTTCTAGTTTTTAAGAAAATTGTAAATTACTGATACTACTTTTTTATGAGATTATTATATTATATCATTTTGAAGCTGTTCCCATTAGTAGCTATTGACATTGGAAACAGAGAATACATTCAAAGTTATAAAATGCAAACGAAATTTGGCAAACACCGAACCTCGCACATACCCCAAATCCTATAGTGAGCCCAAGCAGGGCGGTTGCATACATAATCTTTCTTTTAAAACGCAGCCGTAATGCTGGCAGTGCAAGCAAATTACAAATATCTCAAAAAAGGAGTATCAGTAACTTGCAATTTTTTCAAAAACTAGAAGACACAAAGCCTTCCGGTTTTTTGTGTTCGATTTTAAATTAATATGAGCATTGACCACAAAAAGATAATTTAGTTTTCACTTCACAATTTTTAGAAAAATTGATCCCAACATTTTGTTTGCGTTTTTTTATCAAAATTTAGAGTTTGTATGCGAATATTTTGAAAACTATTGACATAAATAATTTATTTTAAATGTAAGATAAAAGAACAGATTTCTGGCTTTTAAAACCGTTATTGTTTTGAATTTTAAGTATTGTCGCCGATTTTTAATATTTTTTTTTTTTTCATTTAAGTCGTTTTTCTCGAAATTGCCTCTACCTCCTAAACGGGGCGACATAAATCCCCCCTCCCATAATAAGAAATGCTTGTACATATTTGGCCCTTCTAAAAAAAAACAGTTTTCAATTTCTGGCGCTCAAGCTCTCTCCCCAGTGATTGAAAAAATTCTGAATAAAAATGTTTCTTCTTTTCAAATCGTCAGATTAAGAAAAACCCCTCCAGATAATCGTCAGATTAAGGTTCAGCACATGTAGGACATCTAGTTGAACCACATATATCAAAATCTGACGCGCTCGAGTATTTCAAAATGGCGATTTTTTTTTGCATTTTCAAGAAGCTGCCGCAAGCTTGCGTCACATCCGAATCGTCAGTCTTTTGAATGTGAGCATCCTTGGGGGTCACTTAACATTCCCTATTAAAATCTGACGCGCTCGAGTATATCCATTTATTTTCCAATTTCTACACTCCCATACAGCCACCCCCACCACGCAAACCGGCAGATTAACATACCACCGTTATTAGAAAGACCCAGGCCATATACACTATCAATATCTGACGCGCTCGAATATGTCCACGTGACTGTTTTTTTTAAACATTTTTGAAAACCTGTAGATGCTCCCCCCACCGATGAAACGGTTTACTTTACTAACATTTTTTTTCTCTCCATCATCAAATCTTCAAAATCCATTAGGTCCCAACGACGCTCGAGTAAATCCACATTTAGCATCGTGGGCTCCCCTACTATAAAAAATTAAAAAAAAATTGACAACCCGTTTTTGAGATATCGATTTTTCAAAAAAAAAAAAATTGAAACTTTTTTTTTTGGAAAATTTTGATATGCAATATTATTTAATCTTATCAAAAATTTGTATATGGGTCAATATTTCAAAACATTAATATTTTTCACTCCAAAGTGGACCCTCGCTCAAAAGAACCTATTTTGGTAGACGAACAATTATGTATCTTAATAACTCTATAATAACCACTTTAAAACAAGGAGTCATAACATTTAATCAAATCTAACGGTTTTTTAAGTTAGGGAAATGATACTTGTATGAGGGGAATGACAAAAATTTATATTTACTCCGTTGATTAGATGGATATTTAATTTTGTGAATGGTTTCAGGAGTGTAAAGAAAAAAGAGAACAAATACTTACATGAAAAATAGCATCCACGACTATGTTGCACAAACTTGCTCTCATAATTCAAGGATTTTGCGAGACTAAACATTTTATAGTAATAATCGTGTTTTTTATAATATTTTGACGGAAAAAATGTGAAAAAATTCAAAACTACTAAAAATACTGTAAATATGTTTAAATGTAATATTATTGATTCTTCTAGAGTTACCAAAACGCAATCAATCATTATAATGAAAACTTGAAAGTCAGGGGAATGACACAAAAAATGATGTTAGGGGAATGACTCCGAAGGGTGTTTTATGAGAATTAAATGAAGGTTATAAAAAAGTTAGATGCTTTATATTATTTTTCACGTAGGCCCTTGTAAAGGACACAGACGAGTAAAACTTTTTAATTTTTATACCACACGGTTTAGTAAAAAACACGCGTTTGAGGAATGACAATTTCATTGCCTTAACTTGAATAGTCCAGTAACTATATACATTAGACCTTGCGTCAGGTCCGGTAGTTCTGATTTTTTTGAGTTGTTTATGATATTGGCCTAGTATTAAATCTGATTTTTCGACCTCGAGCGCCGAACGCAACATTGGTAAAAATCCAAAAACATTCGCTTCAGATAACTCACTGGTGGGTACTCAACTGAGTACTGTTTTAGTTCGAGTTTTATATGGTTGACTTATCATAACTCCGTTTCTACTCTTTCGATGTTCATGATTAAGATCTTAAAATAAAGCCAACATGACACGCTACACAGTATACAAAAATCATTGAAAAGGGGCAAACGATTTCACACAAGGGGTGAATAAGCCCCCTTCAATTCGATTTGCAGCATTCTAAATTCAAAAGTTGATGAAAAAATTCACAATTTGAATTGATTTTTAGCTCAAATTGAAGCCCATTTAATTATTTTGAAATGGTAGAGCAAAGTTATAATCGAAAACCAGGCCTAAAAGGTTAAAATAGCCAATAACTGAAAAAACCGCGAAAATTTCTCGGTTTTTTGCGTGTTTCACAAAGTTGCGTTCGGCGCTCGAGGTCGAAAACTTGGATTATTGCTAAGGCCAACATCATAAACAACTCATCTAAAAATCAGAACTACCGCATCTGAGGCAGAGCCCTCCCACCCCGAAGAAAAAGGATACTAGACTGAAAACAGTGAAGTTGATCATGTTAATTTCAGTTTTCTCAAAAACTAGAAGTCATTTTAGCATTTGGTTTTCAGTTTTTAACTAAGAATTAATAAGGGCATTGAAAATCAAAATCAAAAATAGTACTTAATACCATAAAATAAAAAAAAAATAGATTAACAAAAAAAAATCGTCTTTTTCTCAAAATTTTGAGTTTGAAAGTAAATTTTTCAAAAACTATCAACTAAAAAAACTTTATTTAAAAAAAAATTAAAGAATGGATTTCTGGCTTTGAGATGAGGAATGGATTTTCGTCCAGATATTACCATTGTATTTTTATGGTTATTTTTCTATTTGAAGTCAACTTTTCTTAAAATTGCCCCTCCCGCCTCAACGGGGGGATATATACCCCCATCCGGTACTATTGTTTTCTTCTTTTGGCCCAATCTACACGCTCTATTGCTTTGATGCAGCATATGTCAAAGACCATGTTTTTGTTATTATAATGTTTTATATACTACTTGTTGTTTTAAATTTTCTATTGCTATATTTTGAAATGCCGTCCCTTGGAAACCGTTATGTCTACAGAACCGGCTTTGGACTCAAATTAAAGCAAATTTAGTAAGGTTGAAATCGTAGAGCAATGTTTTATTCGGAAGTTAAGGCGTAATGGTTAAAATAGCCAATAAGTGAAAAAACAACGAAAAATTCGCGGTTTTTTGGATTTTTACCAATGTTGCGTTCGGCGCTCGAGGTCGAAAAATCAGATTTAATACTAAGCCAACATCATAAATAACTCAGCAAAATATCAGAACTAACGGACCTGACGCAAGGTCTCAGTACTATGAAACTACTAGGTTACTGGACTATGAAATAAAAAAGACAACAAAGCTTTTTTGAAACCCTTACTTCAATTTTCATAAGGAGCAATTCTGTACCGTTAAACAACAAAAAAATCAGTTTTCTATTTTGAACCTATATATATTTTTTTATAATTTCCATTGGTGGGATAGAAATGATCAATTAATGGGGGACACTTACTTAACAGCTCCTATTTAAAAAAATAAGGCAACTAAAAATCATTTAACTATTTCTTAGTTAGGATGCATATATTATTAAAAAGACTGCATCATTAGATTTTTTGTATCGTTTTTAGTTTCGTTGCTAAAATTCAGAGAGTGTGGTAAGAAGGCCTGGGGACACGTAAGGGGAATGACATTTTGGGTGTTTAAATAGAGATAGCAGGTATGATATTTTTTTTAACTTAATTTTTTCTAGAGCGAATATTAGAACCCGTTTGTTTCAACCCATCCAATTAACAAACTTATAATAAAATTTTGTACCTCGGTTCAAAAATGAAGGAGACTGAAATATTAATATTTTGAAATATTGACCCATATAAGAAATTGTTTCTAAGCCTGTATATAGTTGCCAAGTGCAAAATTTTATAATTTTTTTGTAGTAGATCGTATTAATTTTAGTATATTGAGGAAAGTTTAATCAAAATCGTGGGAGTCATTTTTGAGAGAAAAAAATATTTTCCTTTGTGGGTTTTTAATTTTTGTATGGAAGGTACCGTTATTTTTTCATATACATATGTAAAATTTGTTCTAAAAATATTTTAGAAAGTATTTTAGAAAGAACTTTTAAGCATCGAGTTTCAAAAAAATCGATCATATCGTTTTAGTCCAGTGCAATTATAAAATTTTATATGGGCGACCCAGCAGTTTGTAACACCCCCAAATTTTATTTTATTATTCGAAGGGTAGTTGATTGAAGTAATAACCTTGACTTTTCGCACTCGCGAAATTTACCGTTTGGCCGCCATCTTGGATTTTGTTTGATTTTAGTTTTTATTAAATATCTCAATTCCTAGAAGTTTTACGAAAAAGTGTTAAATACAAAAAATGTAGAAAATAAAATTTTCTATCTTTTATGTTAACAACGTTTTTTTCGATATTTTTTATATTCAAAAAGTAACAAGCCAACACAAGAATTTTTTTTTATTTTCTAAGTGTTTTCGAAAATTTAGCACATTCGCCATCGGAAACTAAAAAAACTTTCTATGAAAAGTTTGTTGGCTACTAAATTTTCAACAATATTGCTACATAACTTTTTTCTGTATTCCAATCAATGACAAAGATATGAATATTTTTGTATTAACAGTTTTATATTGTTTTCCAAAAATAAATGAAAATCACGACTTTTAAATCGGTTCTCTATGCTTAATACCAATTTTAAGCTTTTCCTTTTTCGTATTAGCTTGTGTTTGTATGTACATTAGGGTGTCCGTTATTTCCCAAAATCGTTTTTAAATAGCAGACACCCCCCAAATCAAAAGTTTATGACCAAAAAAAAAATATTTGGCCAACAAAAATTTTTTCCGATGTCATTTACACGTGGCTCTAAGCCCATACTTTTCCCATACAAATTTGTATGGGATTTTTGCTCTTTTCACGTTTTATTTTTTTTCTCTCGAATTACTGCAGCTATTCTAAATTTTTTTGTTGATTTTTGTTCTTTAGTCATCCCTTTAAATGACATCGGACAACATTTTTTTGGCCAAATATTTTTTTTTTGGGCATAAACTTTTGATTTGGGGGGTGTCTGCTATTTAAAAACGATTTTGGGAAATAACGGACACCCTAATGTAAAGGGTGATTTTTTAGCTGGTTTGGTTTTGGCAACACTGGTTTTGACAGCTGACGTGTGTTTAGTACCTTGTGTCACTGTCAAACAGCTTCAGTTTGGTTTGCAATTTAACCATGGATCGTCTTACAAATGAACAACGCTTGCAAATTATTGAATTTTACTATCAAAATTCGTGCTCGGTTCGAAATGTTCATCGCGCGCTGCTTCCATTTTATGGTCGGCTCATTTTTGGTTGAATGGGTACGTAAATAAGCATAATTGCCGCATTTGGAGTGAAGATCAGCCAGAAGCATTGCAACAGCTACCAATGCATCCCGAAAAAGCCACTGTTTGGTGCGGTTTATGGGCCGGCGGCATTATTGGGCCATATTTCTTCAAAGATGATGTGAATCGCAGCGTTACTGTCAATGGTGAACGCTACCGAGCGATGATAACAAACTTTTTTTTTGCCCGAAATGGAAGTTCTTGACTTGCATTGTATGTGGTTTCAACAAGACGGTGCCACATGCCACACAGCACGCGAAACAATGGCGCAATTGCGAGGCGAGTTTGGTGAACAGTTAATTTCACGTTTCGGGCCGGTCAATTGGCCGCCTAGATCGTGCGATTTGACACCATTAGATTGTTTTTTGTGGGGGTATGTCAAGGCTAATGTCTATAGGGACAAGCCCGCTTCGATTGACGCACTGGAAGCCAACATCCATGCATTCATTCGTGAGATACCGGCCGATATGTGTGAAAGAGTATGCCAAAATTGGACTCAGCGGATGGGCTACCTGAGACGCAGCCGCAGTCAACATTTGCATGAAATTATCTTTAAACATTAAATTGCAAGGTTCAAACTATCGATTCAAATAAATATTTCATTCATTTTTTTGAATTTTTTGTATTTTTTTTTTTTTTAAGTTCTAAACCTCTTAAAAAATCACCCGTTACATACAACCGCATTTTTTTTTTACAATGGACCATTTTGATTTTTGGATCTTGGTTGCCATGACAAATTTAATACTTTTGGCAAGTTTTATGGGTGTAAGAGTTTTTTGGTGGGTGCTATGGTAATAGTTCTACACTTGCCCCTAACTTTAAAAAATACCCTTTCACCAAAGTTATTTCAAGGGAGCTCTCTTAATTCTCGGTTCTATTTACAAATGAAACATTTATTCCAAGTTTTATTGAATTACAATTATTTTCATAGGGTTTTCGGTTATATTTTACTTGTTCTACTTAAAAAAAGTAATCATTACATAAAATGGACTATTTGGGTAGTCGTATAATTTTGGATTTTGTAAGCACCAAAAGCAAAGATGAAATTGGTAATATTGTCCAAAACTATTTTGAATAATAAAATGGAAATATTATCTAAGCATGAAAATTGTTTTTGTAAAACTTGGTGATATTTCCTCAATTTCGGGTGATATTTCCAAACTTGATTTAAAAAAAATACGCAAAGTTTTCGGAAATGTTTGAGAAAGGAGAGATTTTGTTTCATGTATATTAGAGCGGAGCGCGGTTGTATGGGACAAAATAAAACTGTTAAAATGAAAAAAATACCCCCCGCAAAAGTTGCGTTGGGTCTTAAAATTAATTTTAAGATTTTTTTTAAATATTTAAAATGTCCGCTAGGGGTCACGCATCAGCATTGAAAATAAAAAAAAAAAAAAATTATCAACTTTTATTATTATTTATTATTATTATTATTTATTTTTTGCTTAAAAAACCTGCTTTAGTTTGTCATTTTAGGTAAAAAACCCTAGTGAAAAACATAATAAACGAACCAGGAAAAATTAAAAAATAAAGAAAAACACATTGAAATTTCTCATTTAAAGTATTATTATTATTTGTATTTATTTCATATAATCTTTCTTGGTTTCAACACTTGGAAGTTCCTTTCGCGAAATTAATGTGTTTTTTATCACTCCATCTCTGTTGGTGAACCCACAAACTGCTTGGGAAGCCTCGGTGACCAATTTCACTGCCCTTTTTTGGCTGTGGCATGGGAAACTTGTCAACAAATTTGATTTGTTACTGTCGTTTTGGCTGACAATATCCCAAAGCTCTTCCGTGTTAAAATCCATTACCAGTGGAGGTTCGGTTAAACAACTTTTTTCTATCTGCCACCAATCAATAAGTTCGAAATATTCAGTAGCTTCTATAAATTGAAATTTGGGAGTTCAAACTTTCTCGGATTTTCGACATTATTAGTTGTTGCCCTTACTTTTAGAATGCGTCGAGCAGCAAGTTCTCGAATATTTTGGCGTTCATCCAGCAGCATGGCTACCAAGATATTCTCGCAATGCCCGAAGTATCCATTCCGAGCGAAAACTGGGTCTACTACCTTTTTCAGGTCCCCCGGCAAATATCTTGAGAGTTGAATGGCCTTGTGAAAATGTTTCGCACCGTAGACAAATGAAGACTTGGACTTAATTTCAAACCACATCACTGCATTAACAGCAAATAAACAATATGTTGTAATGGCTCCTCTGGATCTTGTTTAGATACATAAACTCTTAAAATACGGTTAGCTGTCGTCAACCATCTTGAATGGACCATTGCACCAGGATTCCTTGAAAAAATTGATCCTTCTTTGACACTATTACTGATGGCCATACAAATTTCATATATATATTTTTGGTCTGAGCTCAAGCTATTTAAAGGTATATCCGGTAAGTTCACCTGAATTACTTTGTAATCAGCCACCGTTAGATTCTGGCAGTTCTTGAGATCCTTGCCAATTTCACCAGGATATGCATTTGGACCAGACGTTTTTCCATAGAATTTTTCGAAAAGGTGTCGTAATGGTAGCTCGTTGGCGTGGAGCAAGCAAATACACCATTGCAAAGGTCGTTTAATTTTCATTTCGATTTTTCGGATGATTCCGTTTCTTATTCCGGTGTTAACGTTAGTCCCATCGCAGTCAATAATTTTTAAATTATTTGTTGAAACTGCAGATTCTTTAAGAAAATCAAATATTGAATTCGTGATGGTCTCTGATTTCCCATTCCATTCCCCTAGGTATCGCGAGTCAGGTTCTGTTATCAAGACTATATGTTCTTCGGTAGAAAAGCCTCTTGCATTTCTTGTAACGTCCTTGCGGCCGTCAAAATAAAGACCAAAATAGTCAAATTCGGCCACGCCTGTTTGTTGAGACCTTGATTTTGTTCTCTCCCTTCGAATCTTACTTCTATCGATGATGTTTGACTGATCTGTATCATTTATTAAACCATAATCTTGCAAGACCGCTGTAACAAGTGTTGCAGTAGCTCTGTCCGATATTTTGAATCTGTCTGCCACCTTCGTAACATTAGATTAGACATTAGGCAGTCTTTTTTTCAATCTTTCTGAGGCTTCAGTTTCAATATCTTCATTGGTATCTGAAGGGATGCTTTCTGTTTCGATGTTATCTGTCTGTACGTTGGTTGGTGTTTCAGTTGTGCTTGAAGATGAAGGACATGGAAATTTTCTTTTAAGAGACTTTTGAATCCTGGTGGTTTCGGCAACATCGATATTCCCGATCATCATTTTCCTTTGAGACCTTTGGTCTTCCAAAAACGAACGTTCTTTCACTGGCACTTTTTTTTCTTTAGAGCTTCGACACAATCCATTCACAATACATTTACAAACAGCTATGTCAAACAGTTTTTCTCCGGCACTTTTCAATTTATCAAAGACTCCGGGTACTCTTCTGCCCTTGGGCGTCTTTAGAAGCGCAGTTCTTCTCTCGTTGAATTTAACAATGCCTTTCTCAACACAAAACTTACCAACTGTTGGAATTGAAGCTAAATCATAAATTCTCATAACTCTTGCAGCTGTAAGTGATATCCGTTTTTTCGATGAAGTTTCTTCGTTTTCCAAGAAAGTAAGATGAAGAGCAATATCCTTGTAGGTCGGCAACAAACGCGTCGACATCGTTCGTTCTATTCCAAATATTTGACAGACTTTTTTTGGGAACCAGTATCCATTTTCACCTTGGTTTATTTATGAAAAAAAAAAATTAATTGATGTTTATTGAACTGTCCCCAATTTTATATTTTTTGTAAGCAATGTCACATTTAAAAACTCTACTTACCTTTTTTCCAAATAACTTTTTTATTAAAAACAAAGCTCCGGCCTAATGTATATGTGGGTAATTTTTTTTAAATCTTAAGGGAGCAAAAAGGCTTCCGGAGAGGTGAGGGGCGCGAATATCGCAAGCTGTTGGCGGTGACACGTATAAGTAGGTACGTATGTGGACCGTGTTCGGATTGGGGGTGGCGCAATGTAGCGCGGTGGGGTTCTTGGGTTGTCGCCACACCGCGGGTCATCACGCCACTGCGCTGGTCGTCACACCACACCGCGTTCCCGATCCGAATGCGATGCATGGTTGTACGCGTTAGCGCTGAAAGCTCCTCGCACGATGGATCCAACTCCTCCGAAGTGCGGCCTTTTTTTGGCCCATTTCACCCATTTGGGCAGTATTTCCTTATATTGCAGTTGTTTTTGGCATTTTTTTTCCTATTTTAGGCTTCTTTCCCCATTTTAATATGTTCTTTAATTTATTATTTTGGACATTGCTTTATTTTATGGTGAAAGTGCGATAAAGCCAGTATTGCATAAGCTAAAAATTGGTATTAGGCATAGAGAACCGCTTTAAAAGTCGTGATTTTCACTTTATTTTGGAAAACAATTCAAAACTGTTAATACAAAAATATTCATATCTTTATCATTGATTGGAATACAGAAAAAAGTTATGTAGCAATGTTGTTGAAAATTTAGTAGCCAATAAACTTTTCATAAAAAGTTTTTTTAGTTTCCGATGGCGAATGTGCTAAATTTTCGAAAACACTTAGAAAATAAAAAAAAAATTCTTTTGTTGGCTTGTAACTTTTTAAATATTAAAAATATCGAAAAAATGTTGTTAACATAAAAGATAGAAAATTTTATTTTCTACAATTTTTGTATTAAACACTTTTTCGTAGAGCTCCTAGGAACCGTGATATTTAATAAAAACTAAAATCAAACAAAATCCAAGATGGTGGCCAAACGGTTAATTTCGCGAGTGCGAAAAATAGGGGTTATGATCTTCAATCAACTACCCTCCGAATAATAAAATAAAATTTGCTGGGTCAGATTATAAATGCACTGGACTATTGCGAAATATTTAATTTTATTTGCCAAGTAAATCCACCAAATTTTAATCAGCAATCATTAATAACCAAATTTGTGTCATGATTTGGAATTTTTTCGATATTATTCTACTTAAGATATTTGATATTAAACTTCATGAACTTAAAACTTGGCATATATTTTAGATCTCATTACTTTTATTGGCTGACTTTTTACGCACAGATTTCTTGTACACAAAAGAACCTGGCTCCTTTTTTAACATTTATGTTTTTGTTGTGATTAACTTTACCAGGTGAAAATCAAGCCTTACCGCTCTACAAAGTTTCATAATTCTACGACAACTGAAAGCGCTCCATATAAATAAAAGCAATTCTTATAAAGTAGGGGGATTGCGCGCCCCCGAATGGAAAATTCCTATTTTTCAATTTTTTTCTTTCTAAGTACTTCAAGCCCTACCGACTTACAAATTTTTCTCGTTCTACAATAATCGGAAGTACTCCATATAATTCATAAGAATTTTTAACAAAGTGGGTGGATGCCACGCCCCGTGAATTGAAAATTGCAGAATTTCGATTTTTTCCTTTGTATGCACCACAAGGTCTACCGTTGCGCGAAATTTCAAGTTTCTAAGATGTGTGGAAGTGCTCCATAATTTTGATGATCTGTCAGTGAGTCAGTGAGTCAGTGAGTCAGTGAGTCAGTGAGTCAGTGAATCAGTGAGTCAGTCAGTCAGTTACGGTTTTTGCGATTTTTGAAGTCCTATATCTCGGGAACTACTAATGCTTAAGAGTTTAAATTTGGTGAGCCACCTGTGTTTGATCAGTTCAGCAAATACTGCAAATTTGAAGTTTCTGACTTTATTGGTACTCAAGTTAGAGGGGGGTTGAAAATCGCCTGAGTTTGTTCCTGTAAAAAGGGTGTAGTGCCGCGAACTTGGCTGGGCACTGCCGGGCCCTTTGATTAAAGTCTGGCAGTTTTTTTTCTCAGCCTTTGGTGGGGGCTTGGTTTCCTATTTATATGGAGGGGTCATTAACACTTCAATTCACTTTTAAAAGGATATGATGCTCTGTCATTTTCCCTAAGTCTCAAGACTTTTATCTTGGTGATCCGATAAATATGATTTAACCTTTTTAAGCACACCTTATTGGCATTTTTGTGGAGACTTTATTTGTTGATTTTTTGTTTTGCTGAAAATCTCCAAAAAAGGGATGATGAGGTTCACGTAAAATGGTTAGTTATATCTTGAGTTCTATTAATCGGAACGTCAAGATTGTGGTGTTTATGCTTAGAAAAAATGACAGGGAGTCAAATCCGGTTTTTTAAAAATGATTTAAAGAAGTTTAAATCCTGAAAATAAATCAGGAAATCTAGCACTTTTTAACCCCCCACCCCTCCCAAAGGCTGAAAACAAAACCCGCCAGACTTTGGTATTTGATATCATGTACCTATAATCTCTCATACTCCGATTTTGGTTATACTTCCAGTCCCAAAATTTGCTGTCGGCTCTTAGACTATGACTGTTTTTGCTTTGTTTTGCTATTTTATAATTTTTTGAAAATCTTTAAAAATGCAAAAAATGTTCAATCAATTCGAATATTTAAATTCAAATGTATTTGTTTGAAAGCTTTATAAAAATATTCTCATCCGCCGTTAGCAGTGTCCATGCCTCTTGGGCGGTGTTGGGTGTCCTTTCTTGTTGACAGCATATATTTCGTTTTGCTTTCATTCACCGTTAAACCCATCTTCTTGGCTTCCTTCTCAATACTCACAAAAGCACCACTGACATCACGCTTTGTTCGTCCGATTATGCTAATATCGTCAGCGTAAGCGAGCAATTGGACGGACTTTTGAAAGATTGTGCCTCTAGTGTTGACGTGAAAGTTTTGCACTATTCTTTCAAGAACGATGTTGAAAAAGTCGTATGACAGCGCGTCGCCGAGCAGCGTGCATTCTCCATCGTCATCCTGTACAAACGGACGAGTTTGGCAGGGATGCCAAAACTAGACATTGCTCTACATACACCTCGTCTCTATATGCTGTCATACGCGGCCTTAAAATCGATGAAAAGGTGAAGGTGGTGGGATCGATTTGAATATCCAGGGTTTTTTGTGTTCATAAAGTATACGGCAGAGAAGATCTTGTAGGCGATATTAAGAAGACTTATGCCTGTAGTTGGTGCAGTCCAGAGGATCACCTTTTTGAGGATCGGGCAAACAATGCTGAGGTTCTATTCATCGGGCATGCTTTCCTTCGACCATATTTTGCAGATGAGCTGGTGCATACTCCTCACCAATTCGTCGCCAGCCGCTTTGAATAGCTCAGCCACAAGGTCATCAGCTTCAGCAACTTATCTATCTTTACTTCGTCGAGATCGGGTGGACGAAATTGTTGGCCTACGTCGTCCAGGTTGAATGGTGCAATCTGCATGGTTGTGGAATTCTGTATGTCATCGCCGTTGTACAATTTGCAGGAATGATTTTTCCACCGAATGCGATTCTACTACGATGTTCCCTTGATCATCCTTGCAGGCTTCCGTTCGGGCCTTGTAACCCTGAGAGGTTCTTTCTACTTTTTGGTAAAACTTCCGAACTTCATTCTTGCATCCCGCTATTTCCTCGATCACGCGCTTCTCATGATCTTTCTTTTTTCTTCTTTTTGAAGTTTTGAAGCTTGTGTTCTCTTGTCCTCTTCGGCTCGTATAGAGCTCGTAAACCACGAGGTATAGTGGCTACATAAAGAATATTTTAGTATGGCATCTAAATGATAGGAATAGATTTAATTTTTTGTATTTTATTTAACTCAATTATATTGTAAATAAATGGCTTCGGAAAATGTTTTGTGAGTAAGGATTAATAAAACGTTGAATAGAGCCTTAATAAGAGCTTATTACAATGCGTAATTATTCACCCGTTGGGAGGCGTTTTAGCAAATTCTAATGACTAATGAATAAAAGTCTTATTGATTAATCTTGTCTTACTTTGAAAGCCCTCCAACTTCAAAACATCAAATACTTAAACATCATTGTTATCTTAAAATTGATTTATTCAGACACCAGAAATTGAATGAACCTTAACATAAAAATGGCTTTCTTTCTATTAAAAAATAAAGCACTGTCTAACTAGACAGTCTTAGATAATCTAATTTACATTATTGTATCTAAGTTCCTATTTTAATTCCTAATTTTAAATTTTATATTTTTTGTTCTTGCTTTAACATACTTTCTCTTTAAACATTCATCTAGCCAAAAAAACCTATATATAAAACTCTTTCAACGATAGACTTAATCACACTCAGCCTTTTCTAACCTGTTGTTTCTCATAAACACCTAATAATTATCTGATAATCGTGAATACTAATTACTTGACATTAAATACTTTACGTGTCCTGGCTCGGAAGTATAAGGAGTTATCTTATTGTTAATGGTCAATTTAAATGGACAAATGCGCTACCCTCAAACGACATTTATATTCTTTGCGTGAAATTCATTGAGAAAAAAAAAATAAATCTAAAGGATATAAGAGTTATTACACTTCATCAAGGACATAATTGGATCGATACTGAAAACTCCCACACTTATTAAACTGAGTACTGAGTAGGTACCAACACGAAAAAAAAAAAACATAAAGGGCGAACACTGTTCACGTGCAAAGAATTCTGACACATGTCAAACCTATCTACATCATCATCATCATCGAATTGCATTTCAAAAACGATAGTCCTGGGAGAAAACTTCGGAAGCCAACATTCTTTGATAAATGATAATCGTGTAGGTATCGATGACGGCAATTCATCCTATGTATGTAGTTAATCTAATAAACCTACATACGTTCATACATACATGCACACATGTCCCGTCGTCATCACTTCGGTCGTGTCATCGACACTGTTATTGCGGCGTTGCGTGCTATTGGGTTTTTGGAGCGGTCTGGAATCCATTTTGTCTGGATCTTATAACTTTGTGTTGTGGTTTTGCAAAATTGCTTTACCAAAGCCAAAGCCGCAGCGTGAAATAAATCCAAACCAACATGACGTTTATGCTTTAAGGGTTTTCTGTTTTGAAAGGAATTTTAATCAAGTTGCTGTAGATGAATACATAACATACGTACATTGTTAATCAACGTGTTTAAAGGCATAATTTACAAGAAAATTGTACTTGATTATTGGAACTTTAATTCACTTTCATCGATTAACTTGAATGGCAGCTGAGAGAGAATAATCCGAGCAATTAATATTGACATGAACCAAGAAATAGCAAACAACTTCAGCCCGAAGGATAAAGTGATGGTAGAAACTTGAGTTCGAATCAGCACATCTGAGGTTCATGAAACGGCAGACGTAAATATATATATGAAAATTACGTGATATGTTATACATAGTTTAAAATAGATTCAGATGATCACATTCATTCACTAATCGAACGTAATTATGTGACGAGACTCATTTATTCATCTGGCTCATCATTGCGTAGCTGATACGAATTTGTTTTACTTTTGTAAATTTTATTCAGATCCTCGCTCAGGCAGTAAGCCTGAATAGAATAAAGTGCGGCGACTGGAGCTGCCATCTGCAGCTGGAATAGTTGCAGAGATGCAAGATGAGATTTCTAGAATCCCAACTTTGTCCAAAAACAAATCCCACCCATTTTGTACTGGATGAAAAAAGAAAACAACCAAAACTTTTTCTGCTCCTAACTATCTTTTTCCTAGATATAAAAAAAAACAAAAGTGGTCCTGCACTATTGGCACTTCATACTCCCAAAAAATGAATTGGTCAAAAGTGATGAATTTGTCCTAGAAATTGGTCAACCCTAGAAAAGTTGTAATCAAAACTTAAAGTTCCTTAAGATCTCGCACGATTTTTGCCACCTCATTTGTGGGATTTTCGCAAAAAATGTGCCGATCCGAAAGGTTACTAGATCGTGATTAGAGGTTAACTATTTCAGGTCAGCCATACATTTTTTTATGAATTTTTAAAGTTAAAAAAATAAAAAAATTGGTACCTATTTTGGTTCATTAAAAAAAGTATGCTATTTGAAGGTGTGGGTTCGATTCCCAGCCGTGCCACCTAAAAACAGAAATGTTTTATTCGAGGTACTGCCTCTTGCGAGGAACTGACAAATCCTCCAAGAGTATACTTGTCATGAAAAAGTGCTTCTCATTTAGCCGTTCGGACTCGGCAAAAAACTGTAGGTCCCCTTCATTCCTGCCAACAAACACGCACACAGGAATGGTTGTGAGTTGTAAGTCACTTGGCCCTGGTTCTCCATGAGCTGGTTGCGCCACCCAATTTATTTATTTATTTTTATGCTATTTGAAAAGTCACTTAACGGTCATAAGAGGTCAGCTAGTTTCGGTAATCGATCAATCATAGATTTTAAGAATGTTAAACAATTTTTAAATTTTTTCAAGGTCATTGCGATTTTTGGTACCTACCTCATTTGTGTGATAATCGCAAAAAAACTATACTGTCTAAAGACCACTCGATCGATCATGATATAAGATCAACATGTCGATACCTTCCCGTAAGAATGTATTAAGCGACATTTCAAAAATTTTAAAGGCATCGAAAAAAACCTCTGGTCCAATTATTTATTTATGTATTTAAAAAAATAAAAAGATTTGGAACGGGGTTTTCAACTCAAAATGCTTCGAAAAATCTGTTTACTACAACAAAATACCCAAATAAATAATTGAATAAGAGGTATTTTAAAAATTTAATATAATATTTTTAAAATGTCGCTTAATATATTCTTACGGGAAGGTATCGATGTTATAGTAATATGTCAGCCATAGGCTTTTTTAAGTACTTTTTTTAATTTTTTTTTACAAGGTTAGGATTAATTTCTGTGCCAAATCATAATCATTTAATTCAAAGATAGGCAGGTATAGTAAATTTCGGTTATGGTAACAATAATCCCCCCCCCCTCCAAAAAAAAAAGAATATTGATATATTTTCCCACCATAAATTCCACTATGAATATTTTACCACCAAAAGGATTTTTTCCAACCACTAATCTGGGAACACTGAATAGTAGTTGTCAAAAAATGTCGTACGTGATTTTTTTACTCGCCCACAATGCAGCTGTATACAGCTTTCTGATATTTCAGTATCGAAAGTAAAAATTAAAAAAAAGTAAAAATGGATAATGATGAAAAAGAAGCAAGAACTACTTTAAGTCTGTATCAAAGATTGAAATTTATGTAGTTTAAAACCCACTTAAGCCCCCATGTTACTACTCGGTTGCGCTCGGAATTTTAAAACGTCAAAAGCTGCAAGCAAAACTTAAAAGCTGGCCAACTTTTCCAGCTGCATTTGCAGCTCCGTCTGCAGCTGTGACGCACTGTGGTTCAGGGGCTGATAAAAATCATTTCACTGTAGTTTTTTCATTTTGTCCTTGGAAATTGATAAAGTAATAGTTGAAGCATTAGGATCGGGAATTTCTTTTATGAAATCAGTTTCTAAATACCAAACTTTGGATTCCAAAGTTCATAAATGAAATGTTATTGATTATTAAGCAACAAATGAGCATACTTCAAAGATTATTTTTATTTATGTATATGATTCTTTTGACATTTTTGACATTTTTGTTATTTTGTCTCTATTAAGCATGCAAAAAGAAATTAAATATTAGACAAAAAAATTATAATAGTTGGAAAATTTGTTTATGCATATTTTAAAATTCGGTACTATTCTTAAGTCAAATTTAAAATTCAACTAAAAAAGAGTGAATGTTCCCTGGTCTTCCCGGATCGGCCTTATAGAAAACATATTATATACTGAACCATAATGTATGAAATACAAAAAAACATTTAGCTGCTAATACCTGCGAACCTTCAGAAACATGAAGTTTATTGCTTAAGACCACCGAAAACAAAAAAAAATCTGGAATGACGTTTTTTCTAAAGGATCTTTTGCCCTAAATTATGGAAAAATCTATGTCTATGTTATTTGTGGAGCTAAGTCTTTGAATTAGTACCATATTCAATCCACTTTCTTATGAACATTTTTAAGGGACCATAAAAAATCTAATTTACGACTTCCTTAACGCCCTAGACTGTCGCTTACGAAGAAGAATGCTTATTTGTTTAAGTTTTAGCACGCATTACTTCTCCCCAATAAACCTCTAAGAAGTGGGTGTGCTAAAACCTTTGTATGATCTAATTTTTAAAAAAGGCACTTTCTGCACCTTTTATTCTACTTAATTTTTTCACATTTTTTACTTGCGATAAAGGTACTATAGGGCAAGTTTTGGATTCGTGCAAAAAAAAAGTTGGAGAAAACAATCAAACATGACATAACGATGATAGAGAACACAAAAAAGTGGGTGGCACAATTCTGTCTCTCTGTCTGTCTGTCTGTGTGTCTGTCCGTACCTTAACCTACAGCCTAAACCACTGAAGTGATCTTCTTCAAATTTTTAACTTAATGTTTTTTTTTGTAATAACGGTACTTGTCATACAACCGTTAAGGAAAAACTTATTCATCTCAAAAACGGCTGCAACGATTTTGATAAAAAAAAGTCAGTGTCTTATTGTAGATATGATGTATCTTTTAGTAAGAAAAATAATCACCAAAACATTTATTAACGGTACCTGCCATGTAACGGTTTTTTTGATTTTTGGTTTCTCATTAACCACTCATCCGATTTCAATAAAAATTTTTGCACAAAAGCTTTATTAGAATGTAAATAATACTGCATTCCACATTTTTTGAAAAAAATAAATTTTGGATTCTTAAAAAAAGATTCCAAATTTTTTTTGAAAATTCAATATTTAAAAACGGGTTGATGAATTATTTTGAAATTTTAGTTTCAAATGTATACTAATTTATATACTCAAAATTGGTATACCAATTTTTTTTTGAAAAATGTTAGAAACCTTTTATATATAAAAAATTAATTTTTAAGAAAACGGCTCCAACGATTAGGACAACAATTTTATCATAAGATGTAGTTGAGGGCTGAACCTTAATCTTACGTTTAGTTGCATGTCCCTCATTGGAAATCACAGCAGCAAAACGGTGTTGCATCGGATTTATTAGGTTTTCACACCTTTCTACGCTTATCGAACTCCATGAGTAGATGTATAGATTCCCTTAGGGCTTTTTGTTAGATGGCTGGCAACTAGCAACATATTTCTTTCCATCGCACAACAAGCTCTCAATGGGATTTAAGTCCGGAGACTGTGCGGCCACTCCATCACATCAACTCTATTTGCCTGCAATCATTGCTTCGCAGCTTGACTAATAGGCTTTGGGTCATTGTCTCACTACTGAAAGACCCGTTTCAGTGGTTTTTCATCTTCAGTATAGGGTAGCATTACTTCCTGCATGATCTTAACACAGATTTCCTAGTCCATGATACCTTCAATTTGGTATATTGGAAAAACACTATAGAAGGAAAAACATGCCCGAACCATTATGCTGAGTCCTCGGTGTTTAATTATTTTTGCTTTGAAACGTGGATTATATTCTGTGTTTGGTGGCCTTCTGACATATTAATGAGGTCAATTTCCACAATATAAAACAATCTTGGACTCGTCTGAGCACAGAATATTACTCCAATTTGATGCAGACCAGTCATAGTGGTTCCTTTGCGAATTTCAATCTTTTAGTTACATTGTTTTTAGTCAACAATGGTACCTCTCTAGGGCTGTGGGTGGCTTGAACATGTTCTCGTGACTTTTTACGTACCGTTTTATTGATGGCATCAACATAAAATATGCCTTTAATTTCAGAAGCTGGCGTAAAGTGATTGGTTTTTAAAATGCCTGATGACTAGTTTTATCAACTTTGCTGGCAAAAGCGACTTCCGCCCACCATTTTTTGACTTGGCAGTTAAATAATGGCTTTTCTTACCATTGTTGGTGAGCATTCAACTTGGCATTGAGCCAGCGCATAAGTTTTACCTTCCGATATCAGTCTTCCAAATAAGACATACTATTCCGGTGTTCAGTGTTTGCCTCTGCCCATTGCTGGCAAAAATATGACCAATTTTTCAATAAAAACTATAAAGGTGTAGTCGTAGTGGATAAACAAAAACCAACGTTTTTTTAAATGTTCAATTTTGGAAACACATAAAAGAGAAAAATAATATTTCTTCATATAAACCGGTGCGCTACTATTATTTTGACCGGGAAGAATTCGTAGCTTTGATTTATAACGGTGGTTTATCTGTCATTTTACCGTTACTTACAACAAAAAATGTATTTATACCAGATTATTATGAAAACGCTAGTTAGTCAAAATGTAATAGTTTTTTTTTTACTATCAACGCAATAAAAACTTACAAGACCAAGGTTATGCAATTCTTTTACTTGTACTACTATTATTTTGACCGCAACAATTAAAATCAGGACATCTTGCAATTTTAACACTAGCTCAAATTAGTAATCCTGTAAATTTTACATGAAAATCTGATAAATTCAACATGGAAATCTAGTTAGTTTAACATGATTCAATGATGAATCAACCCTGTATCATGAATTTACTTATGTCGTGAATCCATGCGTCTAATTCTCAGCCATTTTGCGTTATTCTGAATGTATAGGAATCTATTATAACTGTGGTGTTTGGGAGAAACATGATAACTCCATTTTAAAAATCGCGTCCTTACGTCAACTTTACATCGACCTAGAACCTAAACGGTTGGACCGATTTTCTTAAAATTTGAAAAATAATTTTTTAAAAGCTATTTTCATAAATATTCCAAATTTGAAGAAAATCGGTCCACCCATTTAGATTCTTTGTCGATGTAAAGTGGACATAAAAGACGCAATTTTTAAAATGGAGTTATCATGTTTCTCCCAAACACCACAGATGTATTTATTTTAGTTTTGAGCTGAGAAACTTCTAACCACGGAGATACCACTCATCCGCTGGGCCAATTCGCTACACATAAAAATTTGTGCCAAATATCAATAAGTTGAAACTCATTGTGTGTGTATTTAAACACTGGTGTCACGTAAAAATGAACTGGCAGAGTGCTACTCTAACCGGAGGCCAGATTAATTAAACCTGGTTCTTGGTAAAATAGAAATTGATAGTATACAATTGTTAAAAAACATAACCTTGGTTAAAATAAATACTGTGCATTAGTCAAAATTTCTTATTTACAAGAATTTAGGGTTAAAATAAAAGGACATCTTCTTAAATCAACTTGAATAGGGGTGAAGAGGCCACTAAGTTGATTTTACACTGAATATAAGGTTATTAAAATCAGGTAAATTTCTTAAATTTCTGTAACTTTATATGGGATAGTGCACCTTGTTAATTTAACACGACCCGTGTTAATAATTAAGATGACGTTTTCCTCTGAGTGCATTCTGTTCAGCCAGTTAGGTGGGATTTTTAAAATTCATATTTAAATTTTAATAAATCATGCTGTATGTGGTGTGTATTTTTTTAAAATCAAGTTGTTTTAGGGAAAGTTTTTGAGAAATTAAATTTTAAATTCAATATTTTTGAAAAAATTATGATTTTTTTTTCAAACTAATTTATTTTCAAAAACAAATTGACCTTAAAATTTAATTTCTCAAAAACTTTTCACTAAAATAACTTGATGTTAAAAAAAAAGCAAATAAAATAAAAGAGATTTGATATCGGAGCCTAGGTAGACAAAGTCTCTGACCACCTCAAAATTATAGCTGTCTTTGTATACAGTGACGTTCTGCCCGAGACGTCGGTATTGGGTGTCCTTTATTCAACGCTTCTTGGCTTCTTTCTCAATATTCAAAGATTGTGCCTGTAAAATTGACGAGAAGGCCTTGCAATATTCTTTCAAGAACAATTTTGAAAAATCTCATGACAGTGTGTAGTTGCCTTGCCCAAAATCTTTTTTGAAATCAAAGGTATTGGTGAGGTCATTGAGTAGCGTGAGTTCTCCATCATCATTTTGCAAAAACGGACAAGTTTGGTAGGGATACCAAAAGTAGATATTGCTCTATATAGCCCGTCTCTATAGACGCTGTCATCACCGTCTTTAAATCGATAAAAAAGTGGTGGGTATCGATTTGAAACTCCTGAGTTTTTTCCTAGATCTGGCGTGATTGGAATATTTGGTCGATGGTGGACTTTCCTGGCCTAATGCCATACTGATATGGACCTATCAAGTTGTTGACGAATGACACCAGGTGATCACAAAGTACGACATATAAGATCTTGTATGCGATGTTAAGGAGACTGATGCCTTTAGCTTTTGCAGTCTAGAGGATTACCTTTCTTCAGGATCGGGCAAACAATTCTGTTTCCATTTTTGGGCATGATTTCCTCCGACCATATTTTTCTGATTGGCTGGTGCATGCTCCTAAACAGCTCAGCCGCAAGGGCATAAGCTCCAGCGGCTTCATTAGACTTAAGTTAAGATTCACTTCATCGAGATCGGGTAGACGGAATTGTTAGGCTACGTCGTCACTGTCATCCAGGTTGAATGGAAAAATCTGCATACTGCATGCCAGCAGGATTTGAATAGTCATCACCGTTATTTGCAGAAATTATTTTTCCATATCCTCAGCATTGACTGAGATTCGGTGCTGATGATTTAGCTTTATTTGCTTTCTCGGAGTTTCTCCCCACCAGTGGTAAGGGGCCTAAGTTTGAAGTCAAATGTCCTAATTGTTACCATGGGCTATGGTACCTGCTGATCTACAAAGGCGTCTTACCCTGCTGTACTGAGTGCCACCAGGGGCTTGGTAGTGGAACCTGTTGATCTACCAGAGCATTCTAGCTTGCTGTTTTGAATGCCACCAGGGGCATAGTACCTGCTGATTTAAGCCTGCTGTTTTGAAGTGACACTAAGGGCCAGTTTTTCAGTGCGAGATCATCCTAGTCTCTGGGTTAAACCTGAGTTAACTCCATAAACGTGTTTTTCAGTCAATTGAAATCCTAAGTTAACTCCGAGTTAACTCGTCTAATTTGGTGAGTTAACTCAGGGATCAAATTGAGGGACTTTTCAGCTGTGGCAAATCTCATTTCCATAAGGAAAGTTACTGTCAGTGCAATTTTGTTGTGGCGCCATCTCTATTTCGATGCGTGAAAGGCGTAGAAGGGTGATATCCATAGTGTCGCACATCGTTGGCCCTAGATTTTTGATTACTGAGAGATAAAGTTAATCCTCTACTGAAAAACTGTTCTTAAGTTAACTCGGGGTTAATCTATTTTCAGGATTAGCTAACTCTGGTTTAACTGAGAGCTAACCCTGAACTGAAAAACTGGCCCTAAAAGACGTCTGTGAATTAAACATACGAATTTTTAGCTAGACCAATTGGAATGAATTTTCATGTTTTTTTTTGCATTTCAATTTGCACTTTATTAACTTCACTGTGAAGTTTTCCAAATTCCAAATGCAAAAGTTTGTACAGAGTTTTAAAATTTTGAAAACCATCAGTGTTCTACAAAATTAAGGCCATAACCAATTGTATACTCGAAATAGAAGGTTTTATTGGAGGATTATCCAACAGGAGTCGTTGTTGGCAAATAACATTTATTTCCGGATTTGAATTTAAGCTTTGCCTTTGAAAGTTCCCATTTAGGATAGGGAAAAGGAACTCACACACACTGAATTTTGAATCCAAATGATGATGTTTAGCTTAAATTTATTTTTTCACAGAACTGAACACGAATTCAGTTGTAGTTCTGTGTCTGTGATGTAGAAATCCTCGTCACACAATTTTGTATATATCTACCATAAAAAAGCTGTCACGAACTCATAGTATCTATTTACTATTATATCAACGATAACGGCAGCAAATCCTTGCTCCAAAAATAATCGTTTATAATGATGTTTTCAAATTTCCCTAGGGTACCTTTGTTTCTCAACAAAAATTTACATGCGCTTTAGCTACACCTAAACTATAGTTGAAAACCTTTCAAAGAAATACCTAATCCTGTTTTCATTTTCTACTTTAACATGATGAAACGATGTAAGCCTACGGATAGCTGCTTAAATGTAAGTATGTAGGAATAAAAGAGATTTCCCTTGAATATTTTTTTTTTGCTAACAAATTCTTAATGGCCCCCTAAGGAAGGTTTACCTATTTCTAACGAATATCACACGACTATAAATCTATATGGAATTGCGAATTTCTAGTAAATGAGTAGATACATATATAGGTATGAGTATATGTACCTATAAAACTAGAATATATAAAAATACCATTTCAAAAAAGATGGATAGATTCTTTATTTTTTTTTTTCAGAATCTTTTATGTTCAAAGTTTTCCCTTAACTCCTAATCGATTATTGTCAAGGATATAGGGTTTGTTGATGTGGAACTTGCATTCATACGAATAATATTCTGTTATCTTTGTTGTCCTTTATATAAAACTGTTTTGACCAGACAATTGACCAAGAAAAAATATTTATACAAACTCTTAAAGGTTTCATTCACCTGCCTATTTCTTGATCCGTAAAAGTTGCTTTGCAAACTTGACACTCATCACGCTTTCAATAAATTGTGTAAGCAAATCGTAAAATAAAGTCTGTGATGTTAGCAGGACAACTTTCCCCTAGGAAAATTGGACCTTGATAGGAACTTGCAATTTTGTATGCATTTTTTATTTCAATTTTGCAGTTCAAGAAATAAGGGTGCAATTAAATGGACCTGCCAACTGCACAGTGAAGTTAGTAATTCACGTCCTGTATCTTGGGTACCGATCATGCCAGAAAATTAGAAGCAAGGCCGAAAATTTGCAATTTATTTGCACCCCCAACTTTCTCTTTTCTAAACAAAAAATTCATAACTGCCAACTTCCAATTTGGTAGCCGCTGGATACTGGTATTGGTTTTATGCCTTGACTTGCTTAACTTATAAGTGCAAATGTTGATCAAGGAAAGAATTGCAACATTAAACTCATGGCCCTACAGATTGGAGGTTACTGTGTTGGGCTAACGACCCAACCACAGTTATAAAAAATAACAATTATTATGAGAGAGACGCGTGAAGAATCGGATAAAGACCCCCCTCAAAATCAAATGGCAACCAGAATGTAAGAACACTCTATATGCCAGGTGCTGCTCAAAAACTTTAATCTGTGCTCTCGCGGTACAAGGCAGATACTACCGCGATCCAGGAGATACGATGGATAGGATCAGGAATAACTAAAAGAAAAGATTGCGACATTAATTACAGCTGTCATCAAAGACTGCACATGCAAGGATGCGGATTCTTCGTGGGAAATCAAATCTGATCGAAAGTCATCGATCTTAAGCCGATTAGCGATCGCCTGGCTGTGATCCGCATCAAAGCTATAGCTTCCAAAACATCAGCCTTATATGTGCACACGCCCCTACCGATGAAATTGAGGAGTCTAACAATGAGGAGTTTTACGACCTCCTGGACGGATACTTCAATGCTACAGTCGGAAAGGAAAATATCTTTGGTGGATTAGTTGGAACGCACAGTCTCCACGAAACGACAATAGATAACAGCTTACAACCAATCGACTTTGCTGCAGCTCGTAATACGGTGATAAGTAGCACTAGGTTCCCCATGTGAAGTATACACACAGCATCCTGGCGATCTCCAGATGATCGAACTGCAAAGCAAATCGACCACGTGCTAATTGGCGCAAGGTACGCATTTCGATGCGGGGTGAAACATTGTGGTAGCTAGTACCATTGTATATGAATCTAATAGTATTATCATCAGACGAAATTTTTTCTCGACTCCTTCACAAACCAGATGGCGTATGATCGCTTCTCACAGAAAAGGAAATTAAAAATTCCCTTACTCAGAGAAAAAATCAACTGAGCAAACAGAAAAAGAGCCCATAACAAATGGCAGATAAAAACAAGAAAAACTGGTTTCGAACAACAACAAACGACAGACAAAAACAAGAAAAACTGGTTACTTTTTCGATTTTCTTGTGTTTAGGAATAAGGGAGAGGAATAGGATAGGAACATTGTAGCATGTAGCATGTGGGTATATCTACTTGCGGCTACGATAAGTTTTTTTTTTTAGAAGTCAATGCAAAAAAAACTGTAAGTATGAGCAGAGCACACAAAAAATGACAGAGAAAAAAACTTGTTTGTGGTTTCGGGTTCGATTTGTTTGGTCTCTCTTGTCTGAACTCTGGTAGTTTATTTTGAAGTAAGAAAAAGTATACTTAAAAAAATTGAGATAGAGAAACTCATTCGAACGTAGTTTGAGTTTGGTTTTCTTGTACCAGAAGTTTTTCAATTAATTTATTTTCAATATTTCAAGCTATTTTTCATGCACTCTAAAAGGAGATAGGTATCTGCCTGCCTAATTGGAGTTCTGAGTGATTTCTTTGCAGAAATGTGATGTCAATTAAGATCTATAATTTTTAACTATGGAAGTGGGTGGACACTTATTTTTCGTTGAAAACATGAACCAAGAATTTATTTCATCTTAAAATTGTCGGGGTTTAGAGTTATTTAATATTTACAAATTTAAATCTTCGTGGCCATTATTTTTTTTCTTGCAAGGTTGTTATAGCTTTTTATAGTTAATTAGGTAGGTACCTACTCCTGTGTTTCTCGTCTTAAACGATCAAGTTAAAATTAGAGGGAGCTCCAAAATATCAATACAAACGTTGCATTATGAAAGTTAAAAAAAAAAAAAAATAATTAGTATTCCTATGTATATCTATTTTTGTAGACACAAATCTAAGACAAAAAACTATTTTTCTTGTAAATTTTGAACTTCCCACACTTCATTCCAATTTTATTTACAACGGTTCAAAGAATATCCATAGAACTTTCGAACCAATGTTCAAAGTGTTTTATTTAATTTAATTTAACTTAATTTTATTTTATTTTATTTTATTTTATTTTATTTTATTTTATTTATATAATTTATAGGCTTCGTAAAGAATTATACAATTTCTAGTCTCTTAAGCTTCTATCAACACGACTAAAATTGACTGGCAGAGCATCCAAAGTTGAACTTCATTCTAATTGAACATTTTTGTCAAAACTGTATGACTATGATTTCAATATTTTTTTTTTTTTAATACAGAAGCTTCCAAAACATAAAACAGTATTGTATACCAACATTTTCAAAACAGTTTTTTTTTTATTTAAAAAAATGTTTCCATTTTTTTTTTTTTGAAATCAAATATTTCGAAAACGACATCATCGATATTTTTGAAACTTGATACTCAAGAGTTTTTTAATACTTTCCAAAATATTTTAAGAAAACATTTTACTTTTATGAAAAATTAACGGTACCCTACATACAAAAGTTAAAAAACGGTTAACGAAAATATTTTTTTCTCAAAAATGACTCCTACGATTTAAATTAAACTTTTTCCGTATGCTTAAACTATCAAAAATTATAAAATTTTAATCTAAGCATCTATTAGTAGTACCTCTCATACAATGGTTTTTTATATTTTGAATTTGCTTATTATCAGCAGAACGGATTTATATTTATTTTTATATATGGGTGATCCGTCTCAACTGTGATTCTTTGTGTCCAGTGCTTTTTTTGTTATTTAATGTAAAATGTTCGTATATATTTTTGGTTTAAATTGTGTAACTGGCTATTTACTACAATCTACATTCGATATCATGACCCAATTCGCTACTTTCTAATGAAATACTTCATTGAATTGAAATGTTGTCTGAAGAAAAGTTTGAGTGTAATACTTGCTTGACAAAATAATGCAAAAATTAAGTCAAAATACTTATTGCTGAATAAAATAATCACGAATGAGTGTTGTCCGAGGTTTTGGTTCTATTTTTGAATTAAAAAGATTTCCCGCTCAACCGCCATTTTGTTTTAGCTTTAACACGTATGTATTGTGATTTTCTAAAAGATAAACTAGTTATGTATAGTTAACAACAGTCATTTTAAATTTTGAACGTTGTTGTACTTTAAGAGTGATATGTTTTCATGGGATGAAAGTATGTCACAAATTTATTTGTCAGTACCGTGGTAGTATTTTTAAAGCATGTTATAACATGTTTTTGGCTGGTTATCACAATTTTGTGTTCCTTTTAACGGCATAAGTTAAAATTGTCCTGGAAATTATTTTTCTCGTTAGCATAGAGAAGTTAGGTCACATAAACTGTCTAAATGTCAGTACTGTGGATGTCAGTACCGTGGCATTTCAATACTTTTTGAACTTTAATTAAATATAATTAACTTATTTCTTGCAATAATACTTTTTTCTACCAATTTTCCTTGTAAGAACGGTAGCGGACGAGCCAAACAAAAATCATTCCGTGCAATAAAAACTAAGTAATAACCCAGCACAAGGAAAAGGGTTGCGATTCAGAAAAACAGACTTCAAAAACGAAAAAGAGATAATTTTTAAAGAAAAAAAAGGGAAGTAGAAATGTCAAGAGTACAAAACGTATATTAGACAATCAAGAATCTCAACAAAAATATGGTCAAAAAGAGGGAGAACTAAAAACAAAAACAAAAAAAGAAAAAGAAAAAGAGTTTCATTTATCGTCTATACTAGTTTTAGTACATTTCACTATATTTTTTATTTCTTTAAAAGTTTTAGCAAAATGCTTTTACTGATATGATACTCTGACTAAATGAAGCCACAAACACAAAACAAAAATTGTTTCCAAGAAGTTTTAATTTTTGAAAATATTCTAAAAAAAGAATCATAGTTGGCAGAGAATCACCCATATACATATTTCAAATAGTTCAAATAATATTGCACATCAAAATTTTCAAAAAACTAATTTCTGGACTTCTAAAAAAGTTTCAAATTATTGTTTTAAAAATTTGATATCTTGAAAACGGATTCAAAAAATTTTTTTTGAAATTTAATTTTTATATGTACATAAATAAATACTTAAGATTTGCATGTCAAAATTTTTCCTTTAAAATGTTGTAAGAATTTGATATATAAAAATTATTTTTTTTAAAAACCGCTCCAACGATTTTAAGTTTTTTTTTCATACAATCATATACGAGGCTGTGAGTGTAAAAGCGGTTTAACCCACTTTTTTTTTGATCATGTTTTTCGTTTTGAATCGATTTTTAATAATCTTTTTATTGAGATTCAAATAGTATACGTCACATTTTTGGAAAGCTTTTAGAAATTAAAATTTTACCTTTGATGACTTTTGATGCATAAATGTAAAAATACGAGCCAAATATATCAACAATGCCAAAAAATGGGTTACACCACTTTTGCACTCACGGCCTCATATTGCTTTGAATAAAATCTGAGAAACTCGACGCTCCACATCAAAAAACCACTTAGAAAGCGATAAAAAAATAAAAAACCTGTTTCCACCTACATACAAGAAAATAAGAACGAATACCTACGCAAATAGACATCAGTTTCTAATTTTCATTCCAATCTATTTTTAAGGCTCCCGACACGGAATGCATTTTGTGTGCCTTATGTTGGCAAAGGACAGTCATCGAGAACAAAAGAATTTGTTTCTGTTTAGAAAATATGCGATGTGTATTGAACCTACATGTAACGATAAAAACTTGTTTTGATCCTCTTTTTTTGTTTCCTCTTCTCCTCAATGTCTGCATCTACGTATGTATGTATGTATCTATATACATACATACCAATTCATTCTTTATTTTTTTTGTCGGCAGTTTGTTTTTGTTCCCTTCTCACTCTCGTATATTGGCACTGTTGTGACGTGAGGAGAAGGAAGATAGTTGCCTTCTTTCATGCAGTGAGGAAATAATGTATTTTTTTATCTTTCATCTGCTGTGAGTTGGGTGTGAAGCTATGATGAGGGAATAATACACTTCATGCTTCAGTCGTCTGTAGCGCTAGTATCTTTTTCCTCAAGTAATACTACTATTAGCTTTATGTACAATGCTAGTACGAAGTTACCGCATCTCGATATACACAAGGAGACATGGTGAATTCCTGGTTAATCAACCGCCAACCAGTTTGACTATATTGTGATCGACACACAAGGCACTCCTCCAGTATCGAGGGTGACCGAACGTGTGTGAAGTTGGCATAACATTTTTGAGCTAGACCAATGGGACCATGGCAGGAATTTGCAGTTTTTTTTGCATTTTTATGCATTTCTATTCCGGATTTTGCAGTTCACCAAATAGTGGGTGTAACCGACTGTACTGCTAACTTCACTGTGAAGTTAGCAGTGCCTATGCTTTTCTCAGCAACCGGGCTAGCTAGGAATCTGAAATAAGGCTCTGAATTTGCAGTTTAATTTGCAGTTCCAGAAAAGGAAAAAACCAAATTTCTAAATCCTTACATAAAAAAAATTTCATACTGTACTGCTAACTTCACTGTGAAGTTAGCATAAAAGTCCTTTTCTCAGCAACGGTGATACTTAGAAATTTGCAGTTAGGCTCCAAATTTTGCAGTTAATTTGCAGTTCAAGAAAAACTAATGCCCAAATTTGTAAGTCCAAATTTGAAAAAAAAAATCGAATAAATTCATTTTTCACTGTTAACATCACTGTGAAGTTAGCAGTACATACCCTTTTCTCAAGAACTGAGCCAGCTACAAAATTGCAGTTAAGGTCCAAATTTGCAGTTTTGTATGCACTTCAAGAAAAAACTAAGTTTAAATTTTTAAGTCCAAATTTGACAAAAAATTCGAAAAAAGGATATGTACTGCTAACTTCACAGTGATTTTAACAGTGAAAAATTAATTTAATCGATTTTTTGTCAAATTTGGACTTTTTAATTTGAACTTAGTGTTTTCTTGAAGTGCATGAAAAACTGCAAATTTGGACCTTAACTGCAATTTTGTAGCTGGCTCAGTTCCTGCTAACTTCACACTGACGTTAACAGTGAAAAATGAATTTAATCGATTTTTTTGTCAAATTTGGACTTAAAAATTTGAACTTAGTCTTTTCTTGAAGTGCATGAAAAACTGCAAATTTGGATCCAAACTGCAATTTTCTAGCTGGCTCAGTTCCTGAGAAAAGGGTATGTACTGCTAACTTCACAGTGATGTTAACAGTGAAAAATGAATTTAATCGATTTTTTTGTCAAATTTGGACTTCAAAATTTGAACTTAGTTTTTTCTTGAAGTGCATAAAAAACTGCAAATTTGGACCTTAACTGCAATCTTCTATCGGGCTCAGTTCCTGAGAAAAGGATATGTACTGCTAACTTCACAGTGATGTTAACAGTGAAAAATTAATTTAATCGATTTTAATGCCAAATTTTGACTTCAAAATTTGAACTGCATTTTTCGTGAAGTAAATGAAAAACTGCAAATTTGGACCCTAACTGCAACTTTCTACCTAGCACAGTTGCTGAGAAAAGGGTATGTACTGCTAACTTTCACACTGTTGTTCACAGTGCAAAGTAAATTTTTCGATTTTTTTTGTCAAATTTGGACGTAAAATTTTGGACTTAGTTTTTTCTTGAAGTGCATGAAAAACTGCAAATTTGGACCTTAATTGCAATTTTCTAGCTGGCTCAGTTCCTGAGAAAAGGGTATGTACTGCTAACTTCACAGTGATGTTAACAGTGAAAAATGAATTTATTCGATTTTTTTTTTCAAATTTGGACTTACAAATTTGGGCATTAGTTTTTCTTGAACTGCAAATTAACTGCAAAATTTGGAGCCTAACTGCAAATTTCTAAGTATCACCGTTGCTGAGAAAAGGACTTTTATGCTAACTTCACAGTGAAGTTAGCAGTACAGTATGAAATTTTTTTTACGTAAGGATTTAGAAATTTGGTTTTTTCCTTTTCTGGAACTGCAAATTAAACTGCAAATTCAGAGCCTTATTTCAGATTCCTAGCTAGCCCGGTTGCTGAGAAAAGCATAGGCACTGCTAACTTCACAGTGAAGTTAGCAGTACAGTCGGTTACACCCACTATTTGATGAACTGCAAAATCCGGAATAGAAATGCATAAAAATGCAAAAAAAACTGCAAATTCCTGCCATGGTCCCATTGGTCTAGCTCAAAAATGTTATGCTAACTTCACACACGTGGTGACCGAACGTTCCGAGGATGCAACATTGACTCGGACCACTACCTCGTTGTAGCCAAGGCAATGCTACGAATATTCAGACCAAAGCCAAAAGATGGAAATACTGTGGGGAAGTTCGACGTTGGACGGCTACAGTCGCAAGAAATCACCAGGTCCTTTTCCGATCGAGTTTCTCGCGCTCTCTTAAATAGTCGTATGCCACCAACGGCAAGTATCGAGAACCAGTGGAAGAATTGCCAGGAAGCCATCAGAGATGCCACCTCTGACGTGCTGGGCCTAACACGACCACCACAGTGGAACCCTTGCTTCGATGTAGCTGCCAAACAACAGGCATTCATAGCAGCGGCGTGATCTACGAGTAGAAGAAGAGAGAGAAACACAAGCTTCTTAGAAGTAAAAAAAAAGAGCAAGAGCAGAGTGCGATTAAGGGCATAGAAGATGAAATAAAGTTCGGAAATTTTACCACAAAGTAAATAGAACCTCCCAGGGTAACAAAGCCTCAGCCTAAGACTGCAAGGATGATGAGGGGAGCATTGTAGTAGAATCGCAATCGGTGCTGAAGATATGGAAAAATCATTTCTGCAAACTGAAAAACGACGATGACAAACTGAATTTCTCCACCATGCAGATTGCACCATTCAACCTAGACGACGCGACTTAGGCGAACAATGGCATCCACCCGATCTTGCCGAAGTAAAGATAGCATCTGAATTTAAGTCCAATAAAACAGCTGGAGCTGATGGCCTTGGTGCCGAGCTATTCTAAGCGGCTGGCGATTAATTTGTTGGGAGTATGCACCCAGCTCATCTGCAAAATATAGTTTGAGGAAAGCATGCCCGGTGAATGGAACCTTAGCATTGTGTGCCTGATCTTAAAGAAAGGTGATCATCTGGACTACAAAAACTACAGAGGCATCAGTCTTCTTAATTCCGCCTATAAGATCTTCTCTACCGTAGTTCGAAGCCATTCGTCAACTACCTGGATAGGCTCTTGTCAGTGTAATCTTAGGCCAGGAAAGTCCACCATCTACCAAATATTCGAACTACGGCTAGTCTTGGAAAAAAAGACAGGAGTTTCGAATCGATACCCCAACCTTTTCATCGAATTCAAGGCCACGTATGACAGCATCTATAAGAGTCTAGTTTTGGAATCCCTCAAAATTTCATCCGATTGTGCATTTAGACGATGGAGTATGCACGCTGCTCCATCAAGGTCGGCAAAGACCTCACCGATAACTTTGATCTCAAAAAAGGTTTTAGGCAAGGTGATGCGTTGTCGTGCAACTTCTTCTACATAGTTCGTGAAAGAATAGTGCAAAACTCTCACGTCAACACCAGAAGCACAATTTTTCAAAATTCCTTCCAATAACTTGCTTACGCCGATGATATTGACATAATCGGACGAACAAAGCGTGATGTCAGTGGGGCTTTCGTGAGTATTGAGAAGGAAGCTAAGAAGATGGGGTTAACGTTGAATGAAAGCAAACCAAAATATATGCCGTCAACACGAAATGACACCCAACACATCACGACGTAATCTCGAACAGAAAATTACATGTATATAAAGTTAGCAGGACAGTTTTGGAAATTCAGGTTAAAAACTTTCCTATCATAAGTTGCTACTTAATTGCGAATTAGTTACGCAAAAAAAAAATTAATTGCTTTTTTGGTTTAGGAAAAAATGGGTGTCCTGCTAACTACATATGAACTTAGCAGGACAACATTCTCAAAAACAGAGATAATCGAGCTAAAAAAAAGTTTATTATTGAGAACTAATTAATTGCGAATTAGTTACGCAAAAAAAATGTAATTGCATTTTTGGTTTGCGAGAAAATGGGTGTCCTGCCAACTTCATATGAACTTAGCAGGACAACTTTCTCAAAAATAAAGATAATCGAGCTAAAAAAAACGTTTATTATTGAGGACTAATTAATTGCGAATTAGTTACGCAAAAAACAATTTAATTGCATTTTTGATTTGCGAAAAAATGGGTGTCCTGTTAAGTTCATATGAAGTTGGCAGGACACCCATTTTCTCGCAAACCAAAAATGCAATTAAATTTTTTTTTTGCGTAACTAATTCGCAATTAATTAGTTCTCAATTTTCAAATTTTTTGAGCTCGATTATCTTTATTTTTGAAAAAATGTCCTGCTAAGTTCATATGAAGTTGGCAGGACACCCATTTTCTCGCAAACCAAAAATGCAATTAAAGTTTTTTTTGCGTAACTAATTTGCAATTAATTAGTTCTCAATTGTCAAATTTTTTCAGCTTGCTTATCTTTATTTTTGAAAAAATGTCCTGCTAAGTTCATATGAACATGAAGTTGGCAGGACACCCATTTTTACGCAAACCAAAAATGCAATTACATTTTTTTTTGCGTAACTAATTCGCAATTAATTAGTTCTCAAAAACCAACTTTCTTCAAATCATTAATGTTCATTTTTGGGAATGTTGTCCTGCTAAGTTCACGTGAAGTTCGCAATACGCCTATTTTTCGCAAACGAACAAAAAATTAATTTTTTTCTGCGTAACTAATTCGCAATTAATTAGTTCTCAAAATCACTTTTTTTTTAATCGTTTATACACATTTTTGAGAAAGTTGTCCTGCTAAGTTCATATGAAGTTAGCAGGACATCCATTTTTTCTTTAACCAAAAAAGCAATTAATTTTTTTTTGCGTAACTAATTCGCAATTAAGTAGTAACTAATGATAGGATAGTTTTTAACCTGAATTTCCAACTAACTTTATATACATGAAAATTGCCACAGTTAGCTATAATTTCAAGGTGGTAAAAGATTTTGTGTACCTAGGCTCCGCTATCAACCCAGTGTATAATACCAGCCCTGAGATCAAACAAAGAATTGCTCTTACCAAATCGCTTCTTGCTCAGAAGGATAGCCTAACAGGTAGTGCAACCGAAGAATTATTCTTGTTAATCGCTGCTTGCTGAGAAGTACAGCTTAACATGCGGCACATGAGAGTCGAAGACCAACTTTGTGTGCGAAACTGGAGACAGCTAGCTGGAGACCATGCTGGCACATAGAAACTTATTTGTTTAAGTTTTGTTCTACCCAGGACTGTAGTAAGTAAGTAATATCCAGAAAAGTAGTCCAAAAAAATGGTAACGAAACTGTTCTGTTCACATTAGCGGTGCAGGGATCTAAGTTCCAGGGAACTTAGTCCAACAAGGGACTTAATTCTCATTAAATGAGAATTAAATCCACTTTAACGAAGTGGATTTAGTTCCCAGGCAAGGTTAGAAAGTAGTCCACTTCTTTATGAGAACTAAATACACATTTTGAAAATTACAAAAATACAAAATTGCTTTTATTCAAATTCAGATTGCTTAAAAAAAAATTCTGCATATACCCAGCCTCACACCTACCCCAAATCCTTTAATGTGCCCAAGAAGAGGGTTGCAGCTCACTGATTATTTGCGGCAATGCTGGGTGCTAGCACTGTATTTATGTAAGGCAAAGCATTATG
The DNA here is from genome assembly GCA_963921185.1 of Dasysyrphus tricinctus. NCBI lineage: Eukaryota > Metazoa > Arthropoda > Insecta > Diptera > Syrphidae > Dasysyrphus > Dasysyrphus tricinctus. The sequence goes on along the minus strand of OY992530.1, from coordinate 78,503,084 downwards.
CAAATTAACAGTGAGGCATGTATAGGGGGTATGCATGCTGGTAGGAGCGAAGCTGGCTAAAGGCAAAGATTCTTTTGCATTTAAGGAATCTGGATTTAAAAAAAATTGAATTTATCGAATACATCCAACAATTGTAAAAAGTATTTGTATTTTATAATAAGCTTAGCTTTTTACTTGGAAGTGGGAATGAAATCCACATTTAAAGGGAAATAAAAACCACTCAGTCTTTTAGGTATTCAATTCCCACCTTCTATGAGAATAGTCCACTTCCCTAGAGTGGATTTTGCTCCCATATAATGAGAACTAAGTCTCTCGGTGGACGAAGTCCCCTGCACCCCCTTTGGCACAGGTGAAAATTGGTGCAAACTTCACAGATATGTATATTCCAGAGGTATCTGCAAAATATGTTTAGTTTTGGTTAAACTGCTTTATTTAGTGCGATAAGACATTTGCGCAGAGAAATTAACGAAATGAGAAAAGGCACGTATACGCCTGAGTGTACCATTTCTTAACCGAGGCAGCTTCTTGGTAATAAATTCATTATTATTTTCACCAATATTATTTTCTTATCTTTTGCTTCTATTACAACGTCCTTTAACCAGGGTAATTGTAGATGAAAACCTAATAGGTTTTTGATATTATTTTCGCTCGAATGCATAAAATCTAAGTTTCTCGTTTTCACTTTGATTTGATTTTGGGTCCTGTTATTTTGATTGGAATATATCTTTGTGATACTACGATTGATTCTTGAAATGTTTCCATTAAACAAAAGCTCTTAACCGTTTTAAGCTAGTTTTTCACATTTTCCTTGTGAAGATAACAGTTTTCAGCAATTTATTAAACACGATTGAATAAAAGTCTACTTTTGAGCTGTTCCCAGTTTGATTTTTTTTTCTTTCATATCCTTAATGCTCATAACCTTAACGTAAATTACTTTTGCTAACATTAATGTGGTGGTTTTCCAATGAAATCCATTTCCTTAATTTTATTTGATAATAAAATGGTTTTGTTCTTAATCATTCTAAAAATTTTTTACTAAAAGAAAAAGTTTATAAAAGTTTATTTTATTACAAGTTATATCGAACATTGTCTCTACTTTCGTCTTTTGTCTATCTAAAAAATTCTCATAAGCTCGTGCTTTTATATTTCAAATAATATTTCCCGGATGAAAGAAGCAAATTCATTTCCTTGAAAAATAAGGAAATCAATGTATGTACCTAAAGTTTGTTTCATTGCCATTGACAGAGTGATGAAAAATGTCAAAGGAAGACATAAAATTCATCCGCACCAACAATATAAATTAAATTTGACGAATCAACAACGCTCATAAACAGAATAGTTTATGAAACTTTTTGATGAGTTCAAACACTCTCATTCTTGTTTGTTTTGAAAATGCTCTTGAACAAAAGCAATCCAACTAAATTAATGGTTTCCATATTTATATATAAAAGAAAATAATGATAACCATGAGCAAGTCGTAAAGTAAAGGAAAAGTATCAAAGCTTAAAAAAATTATGTCATTCCTGAAGTATAATGTCTTCAAGAAAAAAAGGGATTTAATGGCACAGCTAATATTGTTGTTATTTAACTCTTTATCCACTGAAACTGCTAATAAGGGAAATATCATCAAAAATTTTATGATTCTCTTCATAAAATTTTGCTAGAAATTATAATATACAGATGTGATGTCACTTGTTTATTAATCTCGTGTCACATTAAATTTGTGCTTCAAGTATATGTTAATAATAACCATCTAAAAATTTCCTTGTTAGCCTATCAAGAGTTTACATAAGAAAAAAATTGAGAATTCCTTGGGGAATATGGCGTACAGTGGTCTGTTTGTTGAATTTTGGCGAAAAGAAAATCATTTCCCACGCCAATAATTCTTAATATAAAAAAAATGAAATTTGGTAGACTTAATGATTTCCACATGGTTTATTCAGTGGAAGTGCCTTTATTATCTACTTCAAACAGTGGCTTCACAATTAAGGTCAGAACAATGTCCCGAATTTCAAAATTAAAAAAAAAGTACTGTCGAGGTCAGGAACTGAGTCAAGCTTATGTTTAAAATGTCCTAAAAGATATGTCGAATGTATACTATGATTTAAGAAAGATTCCAATATATATGTTAAGATGCAGGGAAATAACTTCACTAGGAAAACATTTCACATGAGAAAAAACTTCGCCACTAAAGGGAAATATTTTCACTTTTTTAAAGTTAAGATATTTCCCACTGAAGCTGAGAGATAATTTCACTTTTTTGTGGGATTAAATTTCACTTTAATGTGTGTTTCCATAAATCCAGATTCCTAAAATGCAAAAGCCTCGCAACTACCCCAAATCCTATAGTGTGCCCAAGGGGGTTTGCAGGGGGCAGCATGCCCCCATACATACTTCACTCAGCATAACGGTGAATAAGCAGTGAGGAATGTATGGGGGGCATGCCGGCGCCCTACAACCCCCCTGCTTGGGCACACTTTAGAATTTGGGGTAGGTGCGAGGCTGGGTGTCTGCAAATTTCTTTTGCATTTAAAGAAACGCAATTTTACTTTGTGTATTTTTTTTCATATCATAGGTGGGAAACAACTCCACATAATTTCCAGATGAAATTATTACTCACCTTGAGATGCTTTTTTGTCGAGGCTGAGGTAGGCTCGTCGGTGTCTAGGGTTTATCCCAAAGGAGGCAGAAAGCTTGGGAAGAAGTTTCCAAACTCCAATCAAAACAAACTTTATTAATACCAAATTAAGTTTACAGTGTTTTACAATTTTCGTTCTCTATATTATTATTTTTTTATAACAGGGTAATTCATATAAATAACAATAAGTTTTCCTACAATAATATAACACGGTATTTCATATACGGGGGTGGGGTCAGCCCTGCCTCCAGCAAGAGACTGGAGGAGAAATCGGTGCACTATCCACGATGACAGGCTTGTCTATGGTACTCTTTGAAGAAGTGTAGCCACAGAAATAAACGGTGGGACACGGCCCTGCTCATAACAAAAGACTAGAAGAAAAATTGTTGTAGGCTAAGCCTTGTCCACCCTACACTTGGAAGAAGTGGAGCGCAGAAAGAAACAGGTACAATGTAACCTCTTGCTCCTAGCGGCAAACTAGAAGAAAAATCGGTGCCTTGTTCACGGTAACAAGCTTGTCTGTGAACCTCTTTGAAGAAGGGTAGGCACAGAAATAATCGGTGGGGCACGGCCCTGATCCTAGCAAAAGGCTACGAGAAAAATCGGTAGGTGTTAGTTCTTTGTCTATGATACACTTAGAAGAAGTGGAGTGTAGAAATAAACGGGGAGAAAGGATAGATACAGGAAGAGGTAGAAGTTTAAAAGCAAACATTTTTTCGAAATTCATATCTGGTACACTACTTCATACCTAGCAGTGTGTTTCTACTTGCTAATCGAAATTTGGTTCCCAAATTTAATTAAATCAGCGTGGTATTCTTCCTTTCCGTACACTAAATTGGTACTAAACAACAGGTGAAGGCAGAACACAAATTAGTAGTGAAATTCAGACTCCCCGTACCCATGTTAACATTTCAGGCACAAGGAAATGTTAACTAAAATACAGTAGAAAAACTACCAACAACGTCATGCGTGTTAAGCTCAAACAACATCTGGTTACCTTTATTCCTTATATGGGTAGAGGTATTAAATCAACCCAGGATTTGGTGTGGTAAATAACATTAGGGTTCGGTAAATAATTATTGATTTTGAAAGGAGGTTCGGCGGATAAGTGAAAAAGTGTAACGCTTCGTTACAACCTTCAGTGGAAAATAACTTCACCAACAAAGAGTGAAATTATTTCCCACTAGAGGTGAAGTTAATTGCCATGTAAAGTTATTTCCCGTGAAGTTATTTCCCTGCACCTGAGATATCAACAATAACTGTTATAAAGTAGCATTATGTTGGTACTGCGTCAAGGGATGGTTTTTTGATTTGTTTATGCTAATCGGCTGGATCGAATTCTTCATACTTGGTATATAGCGCTTTTGGTCATTCTTCCCACACATTCTTTATTGTTTTTTTAAAATAAAAAAAACAGCTTCACAACTTTTCCTAAAAACTATAAAAAAATAATAATAAATTACTTGCAGTATGTGCTATTTATAACTAGTTTTGTCGTTTGTTGCCATCATCTCACCGTGCCCGTTTACATGTGGTTTTTGGGGGTCTCACCTCACCATGGGTTATTACACAAGGTTTTATGTAATCTCAGTTTAACTCCTTTTTTGGGTCCTGATGTGTACCCCTCGCGAAAAGCTCCGTTGCTTTTGGTATGTTCAATTGGCCGACAGGAACCAATGTCTTCAGCTTTTTCTTGGGCCAGCCAGACACCGTTGTCAACAGCTTGATTTAAGTATTTTCTGAACCAAATTTAAACTTAAATAACTCTAATAGTCGAACCTTGACGAGATTATATAGCAAAACCAGAGCAAAACTGTATTAAATCCAATGCTAGACGGTGAAAAGACTTTGGCATAATGTCAAAATGTCACGGTGAGACCAAAGCAGGGCCAGAGTGAGAAGACGACGACCCAAAAACTGCATTTAAACGGTGTAAACGACGATACGACCACAAAGACCATCACGATATTGAAAACCATGTGTGCGGTGCGAGACTTCAGCGAGATGATGCCAAGACATTGAGTCACCTAACCATCAGAACTTAAAATCAATTCTTACCTTTCTCAGAAGAACTGACATTTCAGGCACCATCACCGCTTTTATACATAAATATACTTTTTTTGGAGTAAAAGATTTACTTTCTATGGATATGGTCTTAAAATCAGCATTTCTATTTATTTTTGTATTTAAATAAGTCAACAGATAAGAATTATTCTTCAAGTTAAATGACAAATCTCCTTAAAGCCTAAGAAATTAATTTTTAAAAATAAATTTCAGACCAAGACCAACTGACTGAATATTTCTCAGTAAAGAAACTGATTGAAAATAGAAGCCAACAGTTACATATTTTTGATCTTTGATATAAGTTATCAAAACACTTTTGAAAATTCAGGCTAAAAATTGTTAATTGCTTATTGATTGTTTTTAGTTACCATGACATATTATAAAAAAGGTACATAACATAAAAAAAAAACAGCGTCTGATACCTTCATTTTGATTTTGTACCTTTTTGATAGCCTTAAAGCTTACACCAGAAGAGCAAAGAACGCATTAAAATTAATGTTTTCGATTTATTAAAATACCCACAGAAACTTAATCAAAGTTCATTTACTTTCAAGCAATTTTCTTTGAACGGATGTCTGATGGTTTTTAATATAAAAAGAAATAATTTGGAAGGCTCACAGCCGAAAATATTATTTTTCCCTCTAATTTAGAAATGTGTCTGTCTCGAAAAAGGTTAAAATATCTCAGAATTTTATCTTGCACAAAATCAGAATTCCTATTCAAAAGAAAATATATATATGACACCTTATTATCCTTTATCAGGCAATTTTGTTCAACATATGAAAACATCCTTGCACTGAAAATTTAAAGGCAAGAATCATCCATAAATCATGTTTTTTCCTTAGATATTTTGCTATACCTACCTTAAATTCCTTAAAATGTATAGTTTATAACAAATTCATAAAACGGACTGTGTATTTTTTTCTTATTTTTCTAAAATTCCTACATCATACATACGCCTGATGGGATTTTTTTTAAAATATTTTGTAATAATAAAGCTATTTAGTTGCGAAGCAACAACAAGCCTCGGAAGCAGACTGATTTACTGTTGACGAACCTAGCAAACGAAATAAGGACAACGAACTTCGAATCTACACGTGGAATATTCTGTCTCTCTATAGACCACGTGCAGCCGAACATTAAGAAGACGCCCTAGACTGCTGCAAAGCAGATATCACCGCCATCCCAAGAAGTGCGATGGAATGGGCCGGGCGAAAGAAAACTGAAAAACTGCGACATCTACTGCGGTGACTGTTACTGACCACAAGGGCAGCAGCTCTTTGGACGTGGACTCGTCGTTAGAGGCAGACTTAGGCAAGAAGTCTTGAGCTTCAACTATGTGAACGAGCACCTCACGACAACTCGCATCAAGGCTAAATTCGTCAACATTAGCCTCTTATGCGCGCATGCCCCCACAGAGGACAAAGATGATGACACCAAGGATAAGTTCTACGAGCTCTGCACATTAAAATTGTCTTTTGTGATTTAAACCCAAGCTACGAAAAGAAGACGTCTTTGGTGGCACAATCGGAAGATATAGCCTGCACGACACCACCTTCGATAACGGACTCAGCCTAATCGACTTTGCTGCGGGCGAAACGTTGTGCTAGCTTGTACGCAGCTCCCGCATCTCGATATACATAAGGGGACATGGTGAATTCCTGGTCAATCAACCGCCACCCAAATTGACCACATTGCGATCGACGTAAGAGATTCCTCCAGAATCAATGATATCCGAACGTTCCGAGGAGCCAATGTTGACTCGGACTACTTCCTCGTTGTAGCCAAGGTAATGCAACGGATATCCAGATCAAATTCAAAACAGGGAAATACGGTGAAAAAGTTTGACGTCGGACGGCTACAGTCACAAGAAATTGCCAGATCCTTTTCCGATCGAGTCTCTTGCACCCTCCTAAAGAATTGCCAGGAAGACATCAGAGATGCCGCCTCTGACGTGCTGGGCCTCACACGACTACCACAGCTAAACCCCTGGTTTGACGAAGAGTGCCGGCAAGTATATGCTGCATAGAAGCATAGCTCTAAGAGAAGAAGAGAAGAGAGGAATACAAGCTTCTTAGAAGGAAAAAGAAAGAGCATGAGAAGCACGCGATCGAGGAAATAGAAAGATGCCATTACATTAATGAAGTTTGGAACATTGAATAACTTCAAATAGAAGGGACACCGGGCAAAACGTCCACTAGGTGTCCTAGTTTGGCAGCATGTCGCTGCAGTCGCTCTATCAAATACAAAACCCCTGTAATAAATTAGTTCCTTAAATGTTTGTTCCTTTTGGGAAATTTCCTTTATTGCCGAATAAGAAAGGGAAGACATGTTTTTTTTTTTACATAGAGCATGAAAATGATGAAAGGATTTTTTTGAGGCTCAAGAAAACCAATAATTGTTTGAAAAGGAAATTAAAGCTTCATGGGCGGCCACTGCATTTGATTGGTGTGACTGTCGTTTGAGCTATGTTCGGTGTCCCCTTCTATTTGTAATTATTCAATGGTTTGGAAGTTTTACCAAAAAGTAAAGAGCACCTCCCAGGGTAACAAGGCCCAAACTGAAGCCTGCAAGGATGATCAGGGGAACATCGTAGTGGAATCACAGTCGGTGCTGAGAATGTGGAAAAATCATTTCTGCAAATTGTATAACGGTGATGACGAACAATTCCGCTACCATGCAAATTGCACCATTCAACGTGGACGACACTAAAGCCAACAATTCCGTCCACCCGATCTCGACGAAGTAAAAATAGCTATATCCAATATAGCTGCTGGAGCTGATGGCATTGCGGCTACGCTGTTCAACGCTACTGGGGATGAATTGGTAAGGAGTATGCACCAGCTCATCTGCAAAATATGGTCGGAGAAAAACGCCCGTGAATGAATGGCACCTCAGCATTGTTTGCCCCATCCTCTGGATCTGGACTGCACCAACTACAGAGGCATCAGTCTTCTTAATATCGCCTACAAGATCTTCTCTCCCGTACTTTGTGAACGCCTGAAGCCATTCGTTAACAACCTGATAGGTCCATATCAGTGTGGCTTTATAGTCCAATCAAACTAGTATTTTATATCTACAAAAAATACTGCGTCGAATTTTTTTTTGTTTCTTAAAGAGTACCTATTGGAGAGTGTTAATCCAAAAAGTTCGAACAAAAAGCGCCCATGCGTTGTCCGCCATTTTGAAAAAGGCTTTGGAAAGCGTGAACTCGATTTTCTCGGCTCCTATCATATATAGAGTTGTATTTTTTTTAGGTTTCTACGTTAAAATATTTTCTTTAACTTTTGTTGAGAAAAGAATTTGAAACCTCTTTCCAAAAAAAAGATATCGACGAAAAACTGTAGAGATTTTGAAGTAAAAAATGGTTTTTGACGTTTATCTCGCCTCATGTTCATCTGATTGAAAAAATACTTAAGTTGTTTTTTATAGATCTCTTTATTTCCTACATTTTGATGTATTTAAATTTGATGTGCGACAAAAACTGTATGAAATATAACTTGTCAAAATGGCCAATATCCTGCGAAAATTAAAACAATACAATTAATATGATCATTGATGTTCGCACGCCTCGCCCAACAAAAAAAGGAGAACGACATGAACAAACTATTGAGCTATCGATAGGCTGATATAGAAACGAAAACGATTGAATCGTTGATTATACCTCCTGGGGACACCAAATTAAAAAAAATGCGCCGTAACTCTACCTCGGTGGTGGTGTGGAAAAGAGTTTGAACTGTTTCTTTAAATTTCGTAATGAACATAATCAAATTTGAAAATTTTCAAACGTGAGTAAATTTCTTTGTTTTAATTTTCGCAGGATATTGGCCATTTTGACAAGTTATATTTCATACAGTTTTTGTCGCACATCAAATTTAAATACATCAAAATGTAGGAAATAAAGAGATCTATAAAAAACAACTTAAGTATTTTTTCAATCAGATGAACATGAGGCGAGATAAACGTCAAAAACCATTTTTTACTTCAAAATCTCTACAGTTTTTCGTCGATATCTTTTTTTTGGAAAGAGGTTTCAAATTCTTTTCTCAACAAAAGTTAAAGAAGATATTTTAACGTACAAACCTAAAAAAAAATACAGCTCTATATATGATAGGAGCCGAGAAAATCGAGTTCACGTTTTCCAAAGCCTTTTTCAAAATGGCGGACAACGCATGGACGCTTTTTGTTCGAACTTTTTGGATTAACACTCTCCAATAGGTACTCTTTAAGAAACAAAAAAAAATTCGACGCAGTATTTTTTGTAGATATTTCGAATTAATTAATTTAATTTTACTGGACTATCAGGGCAGGGAACTCCACCATCGACCAAATATTCGCACTACGGCCGATCTTAGAGAAAACCCAGGAGTTTCAAATCGATACCTACCACCTTTTCATCGATTTCAAGGCCAGCCACGTATGACAGCATTTATAGAGACGAGCTATATAGAGCAATGTCTAGTTTTGGCATCCCTGCCAAACTCGTCCGTTTGTGCAGGATGACGATGGAGAATGCACGCTGCTCCATAAAGGTCGGCAAAAACCTCACCGACACATTTGATGTCAAAAAAGGTTTTAGGCAAGGCGACGCGCTGTCATGTGACTTCTTCAACATCGTTCTTGAAAGAATAGTGCAAAACTCTCACGTCAACACTAGAGGCACAATCTTTCAAAAGTCCGTCCAATTACTCGCTTACGCTGACGACATTGACATAATCGGAAGAACAAAGCGTGATGTCAGTGGTGCTTTTGTGAGCATTGAGAAGGAAGCCAAGAAGATGGGTCTAACGGTGAATAAAAGCAAAACGAAATATATGCTGTTAACAAGAAAGGACACCCAACACCGACGTCTCGGAACGTCACTATGAACAGCTATAAGTAAAGTGGTCAGAGACTTTGTCTACCTAGAATCCGCTATAAACTCAGGGAACGACATCAGTGCTGATATCAAACGAAGAATTACTCTTGCCAATCGCTGTTTCTTTGGGCTAAGAAGACAGTTGAGAAGCAAAGCTCTCTCTCGAGGAACTTAACTGTCCCTGTATAAGACGCTTATCATCCCGGTCCTGATGTATGGTGCAGAGTCATGGACACTGCTAACGGTGGATGAGAACGCGTTAGGTCCCGTCTGCATAAATGGGGAATGGAGAAGAAGATACCACAACGAACTGTATGGGCTGTACAGCGACACCAACTTAGCCTCATGAGTGAAGAGCCAACAACTCAGATGGCTGGGTCAATCCAACCCCGTAGGACAACGCAGTAGAGGTGGACAGCGTGAAAGGTGGCGCACGCAATTGGAAGAGGACCTCAACCAACTTGGCGCGTGAAACTGGAGATAGCTAGCTAGATACCGAGCCGGCTGGAAGAAGCTTGTTGGTTGATGCCCTGGTCCACTCCGGACTGTAGCGCCACCTTAAGTAAGTAATTTTTTTCAACTTTAAGATTCGAACTTCATGCCATTCAAATTTCTTCTCATAGCTTCCATTTGTTTTTCCAATTTTTAAAAATCTAAAGCCTCTTGAGCACAAAAGGTGCAAATACGTGTGTGTGTGAGCCAGTCGTCCATTTTATTTAGTAAGTGATTATAAGGTAATTCAAAATTATGGGGGAGAAATGGATATAGCCAAGATAAATATGGCAACATACCTTTTGAACTTTACATTTCTTAAAGATTTTTTCTGGTGGTTTTTTATGTCAGTTTTCTTAATTGGTATTTCTTTTAGACCGATATTGGTCAATTCAGATCCTTTTCCGTCAATTTTTAAAGTAGTAAACACGCGTAGGAGTCATTAATTAAACCCAAAATGGCATACCATTTTAATTGACTTAATCTAAGATGACTGACAAATTTCAATGACACGGAATTGATGATCAAATTATGTCTATTTGTCAGATGCGTAAATCCAGAAAATTCATATTCATTTGTTTGGGTGGCTTTCTTTTATTTTTTTGATATTTGTACCTTGAGATACGAGAACATAATATAAATTATACGTTATATTTGTAAATGTCTATATGAATATACTATTATTATTATTATAACTTTATTGACACATAAATAAATTACATAATCAATAACAAACAAATTTAAGCTCTACCTACCAGGGCTTTGAGCTACTATATGAATATACATTTCTTATTATCCTAAAGGGACTCGTAGAAATCAAATCTTTGCAGTTGATTTCACTTCAGCAAATTCAGATATCCTGTCAGAATTTTAATTCGATGTTCTATTTTTAATACTTTCTTTCATTTCATTTTGATATTTTTTCTTTTTTGATGGTGAAAGGAGTAGGAACTCTAGCTTTTTCATGCCTGTCAAACCCATTTATATTTAATTTCAGAAATAATTTGCGTGGATAAAACGAAAATGACTGGCAATTAAGAAATAATTAGGAATATGCATTAGATATGAAAGCACACACATTTCTAAATGTTCATATTTCTTGTCAAGTTAGTACATAGTACAATCTTAATTGGAGGGTAAGGATATTATTTTATTTTACGCTTAATTAGCTTCAGAAGAAATAATTAATATACCCTAGCTCTTCCAAAATACTAAAAGTGTAGGCAGGTAAATGAAAAAATTAAAATTGAAGCCTAGAAAAGGTATAATTATATAAAAGCTTGTGCTTCCTTTTAGTATCCGGGCTTGTTATAATGTTCTAAGATCTTTTCACTTTTGATAAAGTTTAAAAAAAAAAATAGTTTTTATGTTGAATTCGTGATTATAGCCAAACCCAACTGTATACCTACCTTTCATAGTTTTGTCTTAAACGACAACAACAGTTCCGATAGTGAAATTTAATGTATGAGGGTAGGTAGAGAGGGACACTTGAACGTAGTTTCTAATAAAAAAAAAACAAGATTATGTACGGTTCCTAAAATAAAATAATTTTTTTTTTTATAGAAATCCTTCCTTAACTTCTCAACCGAATTTAATTAAATTCTAAATAGCCAAAGTTTTATTACTTAACATGCTCTTTTAGTTTTAAGAAAAAGACGTTTGTCTTTTTGTAGATTTATTTCCATTTGTCACTGCTGTTGCAAATGTCTCAAGATTTCTAAAATAAGTTTGGGTTAGGTAAAAGTCAGAAATAATTAACCTCTTTTTAGCACACGAGAGTCCAACGAGTCAATTCATTGACTTAAGCTAGAACTATAATGCTCGGAGGAGCACTTAAGTGGTCGGAAGATAACAAGCGAATACACGAAAAGCATATGAAGCCGCTATAAATGCGGAGTGGAAGGTTTGGATTGGGTACGATATGTCGACTTTTAAAATATCGACTCCATAAGATCGACTTTTAAAATCTCTACAGAAAAAATCTCGACTGGTTAAAAGACCGACAGATCAAAATATAGACACAAATTTGACCGACTTTTTAAAATTTCGATTTTTCAAAATGTCGATTCTCAAAATGTCGACAGTGATCGAGATTTTATGAATCGAGATTGCAACAGTCGACATTTTAAAAGTCGACATTTTGAAAGTCGACATTTTGATCAGATCATAGTTTAGGGAATGATGTTTACAAGCGCGCGCTTGTAAACATCATTCCCTAAACTATGATCTGATCATTATTATCTAATATCGTATTATCATAGTTCCATAAATCGCATTTTTTGTAATTTAATTTTTGTTGCCTGTATATTTTGACGTCTTAATTGCCTTTTATTCAGGGTCTGTAACGTGTTTTAATTGTAATACAATAGTAAAACATCCAGAAAATGAGGCAGTTAAAAGTTCGAAATATTAGGTATAATGTAGGTAGGCAACAAAAATGCGTTCTATTGAACTTTCTTGAAGCTAAACAAAAGGTAGATAATATAAAATTCATAACTATCTAAATAAGTTAATTATTATAAGAATCAAATAAGAACTTGTATCTTAAACATAGTCTTAAATTTTCCACAGCATCAAATAACTGTTAAGTTCCTGTTAAAAAATCAGACAAGAATTTATGATTCTTGAGTCTATTCCGGGCAAACATTTAAGCCAGAGCGTTGTTCTTTGGGTTACTTTCAAATAACCGACAGACAAAATATCGACAAGTCAAAATGTCGACTGGTTAAAATGTCGATTTATATTTTATATCGACTTTTCTGTATGGGAAAAATTCCGACAGGTCGATATTTTTCTCGACTTCTATCAGGGCAGTCGACTTTTTGTCAAATCGACATTTCAAACTGTCGACATTTTAATAAGTCGGTAAAAACAAAGTCGGTATTTTAACTTTCAAAAAAGTCGATAAAAGTCGACATTTTAACCAGTCGACATTTTTTTTGTCGGTCATTCGTACGTAACCCGAAGGTTTCGTCAAGTTTCGTTCAAATTTGGTTACGGAAGTGAGGTGCGCTCCTGAGCCCACCTCACTTAAGTCAAACTGACATTTGGTGAAATAGGAATGCAAATAAGAGATAGATGATAGTTACCTTATGGTTGTGTTCCCCTTTTGACGGTACGGAAAGCTACTTTTCGTTGGTTTTTGACATTTGCTTCAGAGCCGTTTCCACTAATAAAGTTCTACCTTTAAGGTTTTTCTTCACGATATTTTACAGCTGATTTTCAGTGTCATATTTGACACCCACTTAGAGTTTGATGCGTTACATGCTGCAACATCCTTCCCCTCTAAAACGGAATGAATCATCCATAAATGGCCCACTTATGGTATAACACCATCGATCCTATGGCACCTCGGTCGGTTGGGTGCCATACGATGGACATAAACTACATTAGGTTTAATTTTTAAGGCTTTCGCGGTTGTTAATAGACATAATATATAATTATTTTCGGATCAGCGGCGTTATTAAAGTTTAAAGACTGCACTGTGGTACTGAACCCTAACGTTTCGCATAAATTGCATTGAGGGTGTTTCAATTTTGAACTGGGATAGCCGTAAAGTGTTAATGACGGGATCTCAAGAACGTGAAAGCTTTAAACTGTCGTCTTGATTGAAATTTTGATTGCGTTTTATTTCAATCGCCTGTCGTACCAGCCGTGGGATGTAGTGAGTTTCCTGAGTTAAAACCTTAGCTTGGTCAAAATGAATCCAGTGGTGTTTATCTGGATTGTACAAGATGTGCTCACTTACTAGTACTTACAGCACTATTGCGCTCTTTTTTAGCTTCTTTGTGTTTGTCCAATATACAAGATACAAGAACCCACAGCTACAGGGAACAGCATATACCCCCGGTATTGGTATCCCTTCATTAATACCCAACGGTTATCCCAGTTTAAACTTGAAACACCCAGCTGATTCTAATTTGGGACAATGGCAAAACTTCAGTATTACAGATTTTGTTGGAGCTCTTGTGGATATCCAGTTCCCTCACGCTCCTTTTCAGGCGGCAGCCAAAGAGGAGATATTTAGAGACTAGCCACATTACTCTTACAAAAAGCATTGAGTAATATGATTCTTTTCACTAAAAACCTGTTTTACTAGGACTCGAGGCACCGTATCTGCAGTTTGGTCCTTTACTGGCAAAACTTCAACCCATTAGTCCAAAAAAACTAAAATGTATTTGTTCCAATCCTATGAAATTGGCAGGAGGCCAAGTACATCAACTACCACCCATTGAAAAGGTTTGCCTGATTGATAGATCTGTAATGGGGCCTTATAGTTTTATTTTCGGACCTTTCTTGAAGCAAAAGTATCTCATTCCGTGCAGTATAATTCAACACCTCAAATCGACTTCTTAATTTTCCAAAGGTCTTACCTGCTCCAAAATGGCCACCAAACAGAGAATCATGAAACTGTTATAAAACTTCTGATCTCGATGATTTTGGAACGTTTGGAAGATCATGTAGATCCTCCCTCTATTAAAGGTGTTCCATTAACATTCACTGATCAGGCAAAATATTTGGGTCTTATTTTAGACAAAAAGTTAAATTGGAAACCTAATATACAAGAAAGAGTCAAGAAGGCCACAGTGGCACTCTTCTCATGCAAAAAAGCCGTTGGGAACAAATGGGGCCTTCAACCTCGTATTACTCATTGGCTATACACATCGGTGATTAGACCGATTCTCACATATGGAGTTGCAGTATGGTGGACTGCTCTAGATAAAGCGGTAAACTGCGACAGACTAAGCAAAGTACAACGCTCGGCTTGTTTATGCATAAGTGGTGCGCTTCGCACGACACCCTCTGCTGCTCTAGACGTTCTGCTATATCTGACCCCCCTCGATATCTTTAGCAAACAGGTGGCTGCAAATACAGCCATACGCCTACAAGCTTCCTCATAATGGTACAACAATAATATTGGCCATTCCATCATTCTGAATTCATTCAGGTCACTACCTAGTCACATTGACTACACCATCCCAAAACCACAATTCGGTTTAAACTTTCAAGTCACCATTCATTCTAGGACCCTCTGGGAGGATATGGCTTTCTTGGAAGATGAATCGGTTCATATCTACACGGACGGATCGAAAACTGATGAAGGGGTGGGTGGCGGTGTGTACTCAGAAAGACTAAAATTAAGTCTCTCATTCCGTCTTCCTAATCATTGAAGCGTGTTCCAGGCGGAACTTATGGCGATTAAAGAAGCTTTATCTTGGCTGAAGTAAAATGTGATATCAACTACAGATATCCGCATCTTCTCGGATAGTCAAGCAGCAATCAAATCCCTGGAATCGGTCTCGACTAACTCTATAACAGCCCTAAATTGCCGTTCGTCTCTGTTGGAGATGGCACAGCAGTTTAATATTCACCTGTGCTGGGTGCCGGGGCATAGGGACATCCCAGGTCATTGTAAGGCCGATGAACTCGCTAAAAATGGTACAACTTTACCTCTTCTACCTAGTAAGGCAGAAATAGGTATACCCATCGCTACATGTAAACTTTTGCTGAAGCAAGATGCCTTAGGTGGAACAACATCACCACTTGTTTGGCAACAAAACAAATTTGGCCAGTAATGGATTTAAAGCGATCTAAGTGTTTGATATCTCTAAGCAGATTGCACATCAGCTCCATGATTGGTGTTATAACCGGACACTGTCTCATAGGCAAGCACGCAACGCGTCTTGGCGTATTCGCTAACGATTTCTGCAGAAGCTGTATGGATGAGGAAGAGATAGAATCGATCCCTCACCTTCTATGCACGTGCCCTGCTCTATCTCATAGACCTTGGTGAGTTCTACTTCAATGATCCTAGTGATCTGATAAACTTAGACATTGGCAGTCTATTACGCTTCATAAGAAGCTCCAAATGGTTCACCGAGTAAGGAAAAGGGTTTCCTGGATTCATGTGGTATCACAATGGACCAACTCATGGTCTAAGTGTGTCATAGTCTCCACGACTGGCAGCCACTTCAACCTAACCTAACCTTGGAAGAAGGTGCTGATTTTCATTTTACCTAGTATAGGAATCCATCTCTTATCTAAGGGTTCATTGTGTAATTCCAATGTGGCAAACTGAAGCCAACACGCCTTTAAAATATTGAACTGACATGAAATAGCTAGTCTGCCAAGGAGGTTGGTTACCATCTCTTATCCACTCTATCACTGTAGAAAGAACATCTTTATTTAATTAGAGATTTTTTAGTTGATCCAGGGCTATGTCACTCTCAATCTTGATAACAGCATTAGCTTCATAGCTGTGCTTTACTTTAAAACAGTACTGTTGCAACCTCTCGAGCCGGTGAGCTAGTTGATTATCCGAATTTTTGAATCACTGCAGCATATTTCAAACTCGCGACCATATAAGTAAACGTCAATTGCCTTGATCATTGCCAGAAGTTCCTTGCACGTTGTGCTATAATTGCTTTCCGCTCTACTCATTGTTTTAGCTAAAGAAATATATAATCACAACTTCCTTCCTTACCCTCTTCAAGCTAAGACAATGCGGCCTCTAGGCCAAACTCACTGGTGTTGGTAACTTGGTGACAGAACGTGGATGAACTAGAATTGGCGGTGAGGTTAAACACTCATTCAGTGAATTGAGTGATTATTCACTATCATCGGTCCACGCTTTAACATCTCTCTCGGTCAATCGATGAGGACAACGAGCAAAGTGGGGAACGAATTGCGTCTGCTTGGCTAGTCGGCCTGGGAAAATTTACTACCGCTATAACATTCAATGTATTTGGTAAAAAACCATTTTCTGCAACTACGTACCCTTAAAAGTTGACTTGCTTTTGGAACAATTTACATTTGGTTGGATTTATCTCGAGTCCAGCTCTGCTCATCCGAGTAACAAAGAGTATTTAGCATTTCATCGAAAGTCTTACAAGGCCTCCATAGGCATCGGGCAAGTTTCCGTAGCCTGCCCCCTGAAGACTGATGACATCAAACGCCCGTAGGTGGCGGGTGCATTCTGAGGCCAAAACTCAGAACTGTAAATTGTAATAATCCATCTCAAGAAACAAAAGCTGATTTCTCCTTATCATCCATGGTGCTTTACTATATCGATCCCGTAACAGCGACATCCAAAGGGTCAGCGATGCATGGGAATGAGTCTTTGATGGTTATCGCATTGTTTAATCTTCGGTCATCCAAGCAGAAACGCGTTGAACCATTTTATTTCTTCACCATGACGATCGATGATGCCCAAGGGCTTCCGGACGACTCGAAGAAATTGCACCCAATAAGCTTGCTTTGCCAAAGGTAACCGTCGTAGTCGATGGGTTTTGCGCTACCTGTGTTGATTCGATGTTTTGTGACATTAGTTTACCCAAATCTTTTGAGTTTGAGGAAAAACATCTGAGAGCATTGAGAGTATTGCCTTGGACCAAGCTGATTTTGGCGTCTATCAAATGTGAACACTACGTCAGTAGCGTTGGCAAATGGTCTGTTAATAAATAAACACCAAAAGCAGAAAGATCATCAAGTGTTACTTCTTCGATAGTGGCAACACGATTGGCAGGGGATACTCTTACCTCATCATGATACCAGGTTGACAACTCGCACGAAAATTTTACCTTCATCGCTTCGATTAATGGTCTTACCAACAAGCAATCCTTGCGGCAAATTGGCTAGCACCAGATTAACCATTTCCTCATTTAAATACCAGCCAATTCCTTCAGCTACAATCTTGAACTATACCACAATTACGCCAAGGGGTGGCACTTCTACCGATACCGAATGGCTAAGGAGTGAACTTAGTCGGCATAACATTATTGGTGGAGGTGGTCTTGTTGTCCATCTTTTCTTGGGTTTTGATTAGTTTCAGTGGCTTTTGGAAAAAGTGATGCTCACCCATCTTGAGTTGAACAATCGAAAACTCTGGTAACAAATGTTGTTCTTCCTAAAGTCTTAAATATTCCTCAGGCTGACGTTGCTGGTAATTAACCAAGTGGGTTTGCTCGGAAATTTTGCTAAATTTTTCCTCAATCTCTTGCAGCATACTGCAAAGATCCCACTTCTGATACCAGTTGTTGCAAAAGTCCCAAAATTTCTGAAATAAATTCGGATAAAAAAATAATATATATTACTTTTTTGGTTTTCTTCACAACATTTGACAGCAGATTGTCACTGTCATACTTGACATCTGCTTGGAGTAGGATGCGTTCCCTGGTGCAACAATACCTCACCAATCATTAATCAAATTAACCTAAAATAAAGGTATTTTTCATTTCATGTCATAAGTAATGCACCCACCTACGAGTACCTGTTTAAATTTAAATACCTGCATAGATTTAAAAGAAAGCATACGGAAACATTAATTCAAGTCGTCTGTAAAATGTATAATGCTTTGCTTCAATTTGATAATTTTCCATTTGTATGTCATGCATTTGCATGTGTAGTTCATTCTACCATTACATTCCATTTCCTCCGCAAAAGGATCCTTTCACGATTCATAACTGTGTAAAAGCTTTATTGGTGAGTAATAATAATGATTCAATTTTCAATTCAAATGTGGGTGTGCTGTGCATTCCTTGCAACTTATTTATTTTATCACACGAAGGGAAGTTACAAGAGTAAATTTCGCTTTTGTGATGCATTCGACAAGATATTTCATAAATAAAATTTTCACTCGATTACTTTCGAACTTCAAACCAAATATGTCACGCAAAGATGGAATATAAGGCCATGTATCGTAGGTAATGTATGTTAGGGTGAGTCAGTATCATAAAAAGTTTGCTGCTTGGGGTTCTAAGAAAAAGTTTCACAAATTGAACTTTTTACTGCAAAGATGATAGTTGATTTCTTTTGTCTCACATCGTCAATTTGGATGAGAACATTATAACTTTCTAACTCAATGAAGGTTCGACCGGATGTCTAGGGACTAAATCTCAACCTTTAAAACAAAAACAACAATTATAGTTTTTCCGGAGCAGATACCGCCTGTTGCGAGGAAGTGAGAAATCCTTAAAGAGTATCTATTCATCATTAAAAATTGCCTTTTATCTTGGGCTTTTGCATTTATGAGAAAATTGTTTAATCCCTCTATTCTTTCCTATACTAACTACACTATAATGCCACTAGACCAGAGTCTGAGATTGCAGCAGACGTCACTAACTAACAACTTCAGAACCCGGACTTCCACTTTCATCTTTTTAACCAAGGAAATGATAAGTGAACTGTTGCCGTTGAAGCAAATAACTTATTTTCTAAAGCTTTTTCCTTAGACAAACTTTTCGAGGTTTCAAGAAAAAAGAAGAGTTGATTTTATTTGACCCACCTCAACATATTATATGGCTTTATATTCCACCTTTGCAATACATTTTATATTTTATTTAAAGTTCGCAAGCAAACGTGAGGGCTTTTACTAGTGAAACCGTTGATGTCGAATGCAATACAAAAGAACACTACTTTTGAAGATACATTATTGTATGTATCTTCTTCGTATTTTTTTAATGTGGGTATAACCTACTTTAATGACTAGTAATCAAACTTGACATTACGATGACAGGGAAGACGAAAAAAGTTGGGTCTCGCAATATTATATCAAAACGGCGCAATCCAGTGCTAATTGGGCAAAGAGTGAGTGTTACGCTCTTGCCACCATTTTTACCTGGGTCTCGCAATTCTTAATATGTCTGTCTGTCTGGCTGTTTGGTTTTAAAAAACAACACCTCACAACAATTTTAAATTTTTACACGAGTATAGTTGGTTCTCCATATTATTTTGGACAGTATTCCGAACGCAGCCTTTGCTTTCCCGATTCGACTATTAATATCTAGTAAGGTCCCACCATCATGTAAAGATAATACTCCCAAGATATTGAATACTCTCTACCGTCTCTACTGGTTGTCCAGAAATATCAACTTGGGTAGATGAAGAAGTTACAGGGCTGATCTGTTTTGTTTTTGCCGTAGGGATCGTAAGCCCAACGGTTTCAACTTCTCTCTCCACCCTTGTTGTCATTTGATAGAGATCCATGATCCTATGAGGAAGTAGGCATATGTCGCGTCGTCCGCTTAGTCCAGACATTTGAGGAATGAATGCAGATTTCACTGAATTCCTCCATTTGCAGTCGACAAAGCTGCATCACTTATCACCAATAGGAGTACTATTGGTTAAAGTATACAGCCCTGTCTAACTCCACTCTTGATTTCAAACTTCTCTGACAACCTTTGTTCATGCAGAATGTGACATTTGGATCCATCATATGCAGCCTAAATAATAGCAACCAATTTATCCGGGACGCAACCTCTGCGCAAAGCAAGTCAGATGAATTCTCTATTAACACTGTATAACGCCTTTTCAAAGTCGATGAACAGGAGTTGAAGTGGTGATCGATATACAACGCACTGTTCGATTATAATCCGTAAAGTGTTGGTGTGGTCCTCACAGGAAGATGCAGCGCGGAATCCTGTGTGTTCGGCATCAAGGGTGTCTTGGAGTTGGTCTTTTATTTGCTCCAGGACAATTCTTGCTATAACTTTGGCTACAGCAGGCAGCATGCCAATTCCTCTTCAATTACAGACTGCGTAAGTCGTAGGGTCTCCTTTCATTTGGAGCTTGGCAATCATTCCCTTTTTTCATTTCTCAGGAAAAGTCTCTGTTTCCAAAGATCTCTGAATGAGTGGGAGCAGGAGCTCACTCCATGTTGTTGGTGCTAATCGTAAGAGCTCTGCGGGAATACCGTCAAGCCCAACTGCTTTGTTGTTCTTCAGTGCTCTAATTGCGGTTAAGATTTCTTCTTTACAGAGTGCGTATATTCGGGAATTTGTTACTACGGATGGGTAATTGGGTGTTGGGTTGACTTCACTGGAGAACACGTGGTTTAAAACTGCAGAAAAGAGCTCCTTCCACCTTTTCAACTTACCAGGTCTTGTTTAGAGCTTTAAACACCTGTAAGCTTTTTGGAAATTCTGTAGACGGTCATACGTACTTGTGGCCTCTTCCACTGAAATGCGAGCTTTGAGCTGTTTCCTTCTGCGATCCTAGTCCAAGTTTCTTTGGAAAGCCAGGCACTGTTTCTTCCTTGCGACCGACCGACTATACTTTCAGCACCGGATATAAAAACAATTTTCACAGCATACCTATGGTTTTCGATGGAGGTGGGTTCCGTGCTACTAATTGCTCTCAATCCTTGCGAAAGTTATTGACGGACTGCGGTATCCTTACGTCTATCGGTATTAAAACTTGGGCGTTCGCGTGTTTTGTAGGGATCCCCGAATTGCAGCACTGTGTTATCTTACGGTATCAACCATTATATGGTGGTCCCGGACTTTTCCCATATCTGCACCTCTTCTGTTTCGAACGTCCTGGAGACTGCTTCTAAATCACCGACTGATCCTGAAGTGATCAATTTTGTTAGAAGTGGCTTGTTTGTCCATCGACACCCAACTGACTTTGTGTGCACGTCTTTTGCTCAAATGTCATCCCTCCTATTACAAGATGATTGGCGTTACAGAAATCGACGAAACTTTTGCCATTATCGTTACGGTCACCAACACTGGTTCTGGTGAAATATTTTGATATAATTGCCTATAAGGAACATACTATACAATAAAATATTACTTGGATATTATAACTTAAAACATACGATTATTTTGACAACTTTAAGGCCTTTGGGAAATATAAAGTCCCACTGAATTTTTTTTTAAGTTGTCTGGCAACAAGTTATGCGCAATTTAGAAAAAAAAAATTAAAAATCTTTGATTTTTCGATTTTTTTTATGTTGGTTTTGTTTATTTTTCCTGTTTAAATTTTCTTAAGAAATTTTACAAACTATCCATTTCGATAGAAAATTTAATTTTAAACAAAAAGTATTATATGTAAAATTTTCAAATTCGGCTTAGTTTTCGAGTTATACCAAAAATACTGAAAAGGGGCCAGTGTGACCATTATCTCAGAAACGCATGGGTGAATTTAGTAGCATTTTCGGTTTTAAGCATGCTTATGGGCCAAACAAACATATTCAATAATAAAAACCCTTGCACGTAATTGTTCCTTTTTAAAAGGTCTATTCAATAGGCTAAAAGCGTTTTTTGAAAACCCCGAATTCACTCTGGCCATCAAATTCTATTTTTTTTTTGGGACCTAGGGTCAACCTAAACTCGTGCTGAGGTAGATCTAGGTTTATTTCAGAAAACCAACTTTTGCTTGACAAATCTTGGGGTTGTTAACAACACACGGGTCAATCCTGAGTAAATTTTAACGAACAAACCTCAGAGACATAGTTTCGGACACACATGTTATGAGTTCTCTATATAGTTTATATTGGTTTTATCCCTAAACAATTTTACTCACTCCAACTCCACATGCATTTTTAGAAAGCATCAGATACTTGCTAGCTAGAAAAGAGTCAGTCAAACATATTTCGAACAAAAGTTGCTTCGTCTTAATTTTCCCAAGAAAGAAGTCTTTCAATTCCTTTATATTATTCATGTTGTAGAAAGTAGTTTCCAACTATTTATGTTAAATTTAATGGTTTGGAATTGTCCAGAAAATACAAACAAATATTATTTTAAAATATACCCAGACAAAGTTTTGTCAGCTTCTCTTCACTTTAGAAATAAAATTCGTGAAACTTAATCGAAAGGCGGAAGTTTATGGTTAACAGGAATTGAATTTAAAATAAAAAACTACTTTAAAAGAATGCTGGGCTTAGTTTATTTCTAACCATAGTTAAACTACTTCAACCACAATCGTTGCTTTTTATAGGTCTTAAATTGGAAAACTTATTGAGCATGGAAGGAACTTGTTATTGAATTTTGAAAATCTTAGTTTTTTTTCTTTAAATCTGAAAAATCAACTTTGATTTGGTCAAAGTTAGTTCTATTTCTGTGAAAATTATTATTTTTATCTTTTACATTTTAATGGGCAGAAAGTTATAGATAATGAAAGACTTGCGATAAGTTAATGAAAGAACGACCAGTTTTATTTGCTCTCTCTTTCTGTTATATGTATGTATTCCAATTAAAATGGAAATGCAAGTAATTCAAATATAATTGATTTTTTTTTCCAAAATTGATACTTACAAATATTTACAATAGAACTCAAATGGGAATGGTTTCGGTTGAATATCCAAAGAATTTAGTCGGATTTAGCAGTGGGCAGTGGCGAACTGAGGAGAGTGCTCAGAGGTATTAAGCCTTATCCATATATGGATTAACTACATACCTTAATCGGTGTAATGAACTATTGAATCCATCCATAAAACAAAAATCAAGTTAATTCATGTTAATTAACTAATTCATTGAAGTAGATGAACTATCGAGGAACTAAGCTAAAAGTGCTTTAAAATGTTGTTCCTAGAAACTATAGAGGAAGTAATTTATACAGGCTCAAATGAATTGTTGACACTTATCATCCCGGTCCTGATGTATGGTGCAGAGGCATGGACACTGCTAACGGTGGATGAGAACGCGTTAGGCTGTTTCGAGAGGAAAATTCTCCGGGTGATTTTTGGTCCCGTCTGCATAGATGGGGAATGGAGGAGAAGATACAACCACGAACTGTATGGGCTGTACAGCGACACCGATCTAGCCACAAAAGTGAAAAGCCAACGACTAAGATGGCTGGGTCACCTAGAGCGAATGGACACCAATGCTCCGGCCCGGAAAGTCTTTGAATCGAACCCCGTGGGACAACGCAGTAGAGTTGGACAGCGTAAAAGGTGGCGCACGCAAGTGGAAGAGGACCTCAACCAACTTGGCGTGCGAAACTGGAGACAGCTAGCTAGAAACCGAGCCGGCTGGAAGAAGCTTGTTGGTTGAGGCCCTGGTCCACCCCGGACTGTAGCGCCACCTTAGGTAAGTAAGTAAGTAAGAATCGTTGATTATGTGAAGAAAATTGTATGAAAAAATGTTCGCATTCGTTAAAAAAGAGTACCTAGGTATGTTGCGGGATGAGTAACGGTCTTCAAAGACAGTGGCGCAAAATTATAGACTAATAGGCTTTGGCGTGACTGCGTGACACTAATTAACAATTATTTAACTTTAATCCAGTTCTCTAACTTTTTCTGAATTATAAACACAGCACACTGAAAAAATTAAGTCAGACTTTGGTGATTTTAACTTTAATGCAAGTGTTTAAAACTAAAGCTTCTTTGACATCTTGAAAAACGCCATTTTCGCCTAGTGTTACACTAAAATGGTTTAAGCGTCGAGTTAGCTTCGCTAATAATTTGTGCCAGTATAAATTAAGCTTCTTGTCGATTGTAGTTGATTTTTGATGATTTACATATGTAAAAAGCGAATATTTTTTGAGAAATTAAATTTCGACTTCTTAAGTCGATATTTTTCAAAATTTTACGTAATTAAGTACTATTTTTGTGTTCAATATTCATTGCGCTCATTTATTTTTAGTCCACTACCGAAAATCAAATGTAAAAATCTATCTTAGTTTTTGAGAAATTAAGAAAAAACGTAAGGTACTTTTACCAAAAAAGCCCGAAAAAGGATTAAATTATGGATAATTCATGAATAAATTAATTTTTTCGGGCTTCTTTGGGAAAAGTACCTTTTATTTTTTCTTAATTTCTCAAAAACGAAGAAAGACTTTTTCATTTAGTTTTCGGTAATGGATTACAAAATAATGAGGGCAATGAATATTGAACACAAAAATAGCACTTAATTACGTAAAATTTTGAAAAATATCGACTTAAGAAGAAAACATCACAATTTTTTTTAAACAAAGGAGAATAGGACAAAACGGTCTACAAGAACAATAACGACGCGACATATGTCGTTGGAAAGGTATTTTTATGTACTACAATAGTTACTACGGACGCTTACTTCAAATCGCTGTGTGAAAAAAAGTTATTCGCTAAATAGAATTGTGTTCTGGTGCATTTTAGTACGAAGAAAATGTATTTAGTATGGGCAAAATTTATGAAAACTGATCAAACCAATAACGACAATATACATATATGTCATTGGAAAGGTATTTGCATTACCTACAATATCTTCCATAGCAGCTCAATTCAAATCAATGTGTGAAGAAAGTTATTCGTAAGCTAATGAAATAGTGTGGCTCATTTTAGTGTGAAAAAACTGTTATTTTCTAGTATGGGCAAAAAAGCGTGAGTGCAACTTCCACCAATAACAACGGAACGTATGTCGTTGGAAAGGTAACTTTATGTACTAGAATAGTCAGTGAGGCAGCTTATTTCAAATCACTGTGTGAAAAAAGTTATTCGCTAATTGTTACCCATGCTCCATTAGTTTTATTTGTACCAAAATTCCCTAAAAGAGTGAATAACTTTTTCCACAGAGTGATTTTATAAAAGTGGTTAGAGTAACTATTACTGTTCATTCAAATACCTTTTCAACGATATACATTTTATTGGTATTGGTAAGACCAGTTTGTATACATTTTTTCCACACTAAAATGCACTAAAACAAAACCTAGGTTAGCGAATAACTTTTTTCACACAGTGATTTGAAATGAGCTGCCATATTGACTATTGTAGGGCATGGAAATACCTTTCCAACGACATACGTCTCATTGTTATTGGTTCCTAGACCACCTACCATACATTTTTGCCGATTGTCCTTTGACTTTGAAATTTAATTTCTCAAAAAATATTCGCTTAAGCAACTTGATTTAAAAATCAAATGCTAGAATGGAGTATAAGCTTTCAAAAAAATTATAGCACATTATTAGATGTGTTTTTGTTGTTTTTTGATGTTTTAATTTTGGCATTTTAAGTCAATTTCTCAGGAACTGCACCACTGCCTCAGGGAGGGGAGATACAACTTTCCCCCCACACAAATTTTTTCTTAGAATATACCCAGGAACCACACCCTAACATACTTCCACTCAGGTGCGGGACACCCTGTATAAGGCAAGTTTTGGATTCGTGAAAAAAAGATTTTGAGATAACAATCAAAGATGATATTACGATGATAGAGAACACCAAAAAAGTGGGTGGTACAATTCTGTCTGTCTGTTCGTCTACAGCCTAAACGACTCGTTCGATTTCCTTCAAACTTGGTACATAGTGGTTTTTGGTGATTTTGCCCACACGTTTTTTTCATTTGTTTTTAGAACCAAAAATAACGGTACTTGCCATACAATAATTTTTTTTAGCAATTTTACATATAATCGTATTTTTCTCAAAAACGGCTCAACAACTTTTCTTGAAAAAAAATAAATAAATTTATTTTAGTAAAGGCTTCCTTTGGCTGGAAAACCATTTTTCAAAAATGGTTATTAATGGTACCTCCCAAATAACCATTTTTTTATTTTTTGATTTTCTTCAAAACGGTACGACCGATTTCAATTATTTTTTTTATACAGAATATTCCAAAATATAAATAGTTTTGTGTACCAAAACTAAAAAAAAATATTTTTTAAATTTTTAAAAAATGTTTTAAAGTTTTTTTCTTGGAAAATAAAATATTTCGAAAACGCCATTTAAGATTTTTTTGAGACTCGATACTTAGGAGTTTCTTAGTACTTTCTAAAATATTTGTGGACAAAATTTTACATTTATGAAAAAAATAACGGTACCTACCTTTCATACAAAAGTTAAAAAACCGCAAAAGAAAATATTTTTTTTGCTTAAAAACGACTCATACGATTTTGATTAAACTTTTCATATATTAAAATTAGTACGATCTACTACCAAAAATTATAAAATCTTACACCTAGCAACTATTAATAGTACCTGCCATAGAGCGTATTTTTTTATTTCGAATTTTCTCGTCCGCTAAACGGATTTAGATTATTTTTTTTATACAAATTTCAGATAAGATTAAATAATAATGCATATCAAAACTAAAAAAAAAAAAATTTTGGATTTTTAAAAAAAGGTTCAATTTTTTTTTTCGAAAATTCGATATCTCAAAAATGGTTTGAAAACTTTTTTTTACCCATACAATCATATTCAACCAAGACTTAAGAAGGTATTCTTTTTTTTCACCTCAAACTGCTAAAATTGTTGTTTTAGCCAATTTAAGTGCCGTATTTCATGCTTCT
This sequence comes from Dasysyrphus tricinctus, assembly GCA_963921185.1. NCBI lineage: Eukaryota > Metazoa > Arthropoda > Insecta > Diptera > Syrphidae > Dasysyrphus > Dasysyrphus tricinctus. Next base: position 78,476,052 of record OY992530.1, on the reverse strand, counting down.
CTACATTTTTTCTCATAATTTCCATGTTTTAATATACAATTTTCTTAAGCCCGCAATGTCTTGAACATAAGAGTAAGTACGTGCGACCCAGTCGCGCATTTTATTTTTCTTCAAATTCAGCATATATGTATGTATTTACAATAATTGAATATGAAGAAAATTTGAAAAGAAATTCTTCTGTTTAAGTGGAGTGACCGAATATATAATTCAAAGTTAAAAGTTCAAGTGAGCTCAACTCCATGATTGCGTTTCGCCCAGGTACGATAGTTGGGCTCATCAGTTAGATGACTATCGTACCCTTCTAAGACGCAATTTTGTATCGATGTTTACCGACTAATATAAAAATCACAGCATTAAGATACTATGATTTTTATTATTCTAAGGGAATTTGGTTAAATTCAGACACTTAGAATTTCAAATGCCCGCGCTCAGGCTTTTTATAATAATTGTCTGAATTTAACCAAATTCCCTTAGAATAATAAAATTCATAGTATCTTAATGCTGTGATTTTTATATTAGTCGGTAAACATCGATACAAAATTGCGTCTTAGAAGGGTACGATAGTCATCTAACTGATGAGCCCAACTATCGTACCTGGGCGAAACGCAATCATGGAGTTGAGCTCACTTGAACTTTTAACTTTGAATTGTATGTATTTACTTCCATTTTCTCATGTTATTTTATTTTATTTTATTTTAATTTATTTTATTTTATTTTATTTTATTTTATTTTATTTTATTTTATTTTATTTTATTTTATTTTATTTTATTTTATTTTATTTTATTTTAAAAACCAATACCTTACATCTTCGCCTAGAGCAGGATCGTGTGACACCACACTGTTGAAATATCTAATCAAATTAGCGAATTAAACAACTGCCTTATCCTACCAAATTATTATGTTTTTTTTTTTTTTATCCAAGCTTTAAAAATCATTTCGTTTTATTGCCTTTCTTTAAAAAATTGAATAAATCAATCATCATTAAATTGGACATCGTAAAACTCTGAAAAGCTCCAGGAATTTAAAGACTTTATCAATAAAGGCCCTCCAAAAGTACTTGAGAGTGCTAGGACGCCATATGGCCCTAGGCTCAATGATAGGAAAATCCCTATGCACACCTCCGCGTGGTGGAGGGTGGGTAACGCTAACGTGCAGGGGGACCGAATGGATGCCGGGATAAGCAGACAACCCAGCTTTGCTGGTCAGGGCACAAACTTGTCCTTGGGATGGTTAAAAGCCCCCTTAAGACGGATGAACTGCAGGTGGCGGTCAACGGCATGATAGTCTGGTGGCGGAGGAGCGTTTTTGTTAAAAGGCCAACGGCAGCAGCAGGTAGCGTCTGTAACCCATATTGGGCGGCTACAAAAGGCGTCTGTTTTCCCATAGTGGGCGGCCTCGAGCAGTTATGTGTTTGACCATACAAAAGGCGGGTGTGCCTGTCAAATCTGAGCTTATGTATGTTATTAATCGTATCTCGGAAAACACCATGGTGGAAGGATATATGCTATTACATGAAATATGACAACAATTGGAAATGAGTCCCCAAGAGGTAACCATTTTATGGAGAATCCTTCTGCAGCTTCGGCTGCTGTAAGCCGCACATCGGATTTGGGGGTGCGGCATCTTTCGTGTACCATCGTCAATCAAGACGCCATAACAATAAATGAATCGTTAACAAATAGAAGAAGTCTTTTAAGAAGAGCAAATGATACTTGTGGCTACCGCATACGTACGAAAATCGGAGCATGGAACGTTCGATCCTTGTACGGCGAAGGTAGATACGAGCAGGTTGAGCGTGAAATGCTTCACCTTAAGATCAGTATCCTGGGCATCAGTGAAACTAGGTGGAGAGGAAGAGCCGAATACAGAGCTGACTCTGGGCAAACGAGAATGCTGTATTCCGGGGAGGATGAAAGAGAGGGTGGCCAAAGGCTGCATGGTGTCGGAATTATGTTGAACGAAGAAGCAAGGCGTAGTCTTATATCCTGGGCGCCCATTTCTGCAAGAATAATGACAGCAAGGTTCCGTTCAAAAATTCGCAACGTCACAATAATTCAGTGCTACGCCCCCACAAATGAAGCGACCGAGGAAGACAAAACTGCTTTCTACACTCATCTTAACTCAGTTTACAGTGGTGTTCCAAGAGCCGACATCATAATTGTCATGGGAGATCTCAATGCCCAAGTCGGATCAGACAACTACGGTCTGGAACGCGTCATGGGGAAAAATGGCTTGGGGTCACGAAATGAAAATGGCGATTTGCTGGTCGATTTTTGTAACGCTAATCGTCTTGTACTGGGTGGAACTGTGTTTAAACATAAGACTTGCAACAAAATCACCTGGGTACATCCGGATGGTCAAACTGAAAACCAAATTGACCACATCATGATTCAGCAGCGATGGAGGAAGTCAATGTGCCGACATTGGAAGCGACCATCATTTGGTTCTCATGAGTCTCAAGCTACGAACGGCAGCTGTACAACGTCAATCACAGGGTGCAGCAAGGAATTCGAAGTTCAATACAAATGCTTTAAGTGATCCCAACATATGTCGTAACTATGTCACCAACCTTAACGACAGAGCTTCGTCATTAAATGGAATACAACATTCAACAATTGATGAGATGTGGGGTGATATAAAAAGTGTTTTTATGGATGCTGGATCCGAAACTGTACCCAAGCAGTCGAGAGTTAGAGACTCTTGGATATCCCAAGACACCTGGGATAAAATCGAGCTTCGCAAATCGTTGAAGATGCAAATAAATGCCGAAGTAGATGCTCAACGAAAGGCTGAATTGCGAAGAGAGTATCGCTTAGCACATAAGATGGTCTATCGCTGTGTGAGACGAGACAAGAGGGTGAGGTTAGACGGTCTCGCAGAAAATGCGGAAAACGCTGCAAGAAGAGGAGACATGAGGGAATTGTACCAAATATCCAAGGAAGTTGTCGGGAAGAAAACCAACACCAATCATCCTGTAATGGATGTGGATGGTACACTTTTGGTATCAATCGAAGATCAGCTGCGCAGGTGGAAGGAGCACTTTTGTGCCTTGCTTAATGAGGATTCTGTCGAGCAGAGTGCTGAAGTGCCCCAGCTTAACGAGATGCGTAGATCATATAGGGGTATTGACATCGAGCCCCCTACAGTACTGGAAATTCAATCTTCGATAAATCTTCTCAAAAACAACAAAGCAGCTGGACTTGATGGTATACCAGCCGAGTTCCTGAAAGCTGACCCTGTCAGAACGGCTAGTATTCTACACCCGTTGATACAAGCTGTGTGGGAAAATGAAATCTATCCCAGCGACTGGAAGGATGGTGTAATTGTTAAGTTGCCAAAGAAAGGTGATCTTAAGAATTGCAACAATTGGCGAGGTATTACAGTTTTGTCCGTTTTTCCAAAATTAATGGCAACCATCATTCTGGAGCGGATAAAGGTTAGAATCGAGTCTACACTCAAGAGGCATCAAGCTGGTTTCCGCAGTGGGCGGTCTTGTGTCGACCATATCAACACTCTGCGTATCGTTCTTGAGCAGTCTGCGGAGTTTCAATCACCGCTTTACCTCATGTTCGTGGATTTTGAGAAGGCCTTTGACCGAGTCAACCGTGAATGTATATGGAGATCACTTCTTGGTAGAGGAATTCCCCCAAAAATTGTTGCCATTATAAGAGAGTCCTATAACAACGCAAGATGCTTTGTTTTACACAATGGGCAGCTATCCGACTCTTTCGAAGTGCGGCAGGGTGTGAGACAGGGAGATGTTCTATCGCCAATTCTCTTTCTACTGGCGATTGACGATGTCTTGACGGCCAGCGTTGGAACATCAGAGAGGCAGGGCATCCAATGGAGACCGTTTGAAAGGCTTAGCCACTTAGACTATGCCGATGATATATGTCTCTTGGCAAATAACATCAGCGGGCTGAACGGGATGTGTCAAGCTCTGAAGTTAAAAGGAGAGGCGAGTGGTCTTAAAATAAATAGCAAAAAGACAAAAATAATGCTCACAGGCCGCTCCACACATCAGCGTATTTTAATACAGGAGACGCCAGTTGAAGAGGTTGAACAATTTAACTACCTTGGAAGTATTGTTTCAGCAAATGGTGGTACTGATCTGGACGTTCAAAGTAGAATAAATAAAGCTCGCGCAGCCTTCGGTTCTCTCTCCCAAATTTGGAACTCATGTCAAATCTCCTTGCGCACAAAGTTGAGATTCTTCGAATCCAATGTCAAATCCGTGCTGTTATATGCTTGCGAAACCTGGAAAGTCACGACTACCATCTCAAAGAAATTGCAGGCTTTTGTGAACCGTTGTCTACGCCATATTCTAAAAATTCGCTGGCCACAAATTATATCAAACGAGGAATTGTGGCGCAGGACAAGCCAGGAGCGGCTGGACGTTGACATAAGAAAGCGTAAATGGCAATGGATTGGTCACACACTGAGGAAACCAAACGATGAAATTGCAAAGCAGTCTTTTGAATGGAATCCTCAGGGTGCACGGCGGGTTGGAAGACCAAGAACAACATGGAAATCAACAGTTCTAGCAGAAGCAGACTCCCAGAGAAAGACGTGGCCACAGTTAAAATATCTATCTGCAGACCGAGAAGGATGGAAACGATTTGTTGGCGCCCTATGCCCCAACCGGGGTTACAGGACTTGATGATGATCAATAAAGGCAAATGCAGACGCAGGAACAAATAATCAAAAATAAAAATAGCTACTAACTTTATTCGTTTTGGAAACTGGTTGTTATTTTGAGGGATTTAAACAACAAATCAAAGTTCTTGGTATCAAATTACAAGGAAAATATAGTTTTTGATAATTTTTGTGAAGTTCGAAAAAAATTGCTTAAAATGACGTTGATTTTTTTCAGAAAAACTTTATTCCTTGGGAAAACGCGTAAGGATCAAGTGGTTTTCTTCACTTGCTTAAATGCTTTTGGGTGTTTCTGAAAGTTTAAAACGTGTTGAGAGTGATTCTTTTCAAAATTCTCGAACATTTGAAACTAATATTGAAATATGGTTCATGAGAATGAATAGAAGAACTTGAGTTTTGTTTTAGTTTAATAATATTATTATTCCAATAATTTTGGGGGTTTAACTCAAACCCTCCCCCCTGAGCCCCCGTCTGGCTTAAGAACTTAATAAGATAGGTATACAATTCGAATTAAGGATTTTAATATCTACCTTATAAATTTTTAAAGATTAGAGTGGATCTTTCGACTGTTATTCACAGAAGAGTTTTCAAGCAAACTTAATTGAAAGCATAAACTGATGAGATTTAATTCATTTTTTTTGTGGGCCCAAAGAGTTTTTACGAGTTTTGTATTTCTTTTATCAACTATTTATAGTTATTAATTATACCCATAGGTAGTTAGTAATTTTTTAACTATAACTACTCTTTCTATTTTTATTTAAAATTTTTTCGAAACAACAAATTTCTTTTATAAGTTTAATTATAAAGGTAAGCCCATTACAAATTATACATGTATGTATTTCCTTTCAATTAAAGTAGTAAAAATAACCGTCGCGTCGTCAAAACTTTCAAATACTAAATGAATAATATAAAAAATTAAAAAGCCACTATACCTAAGTGAAAAAAGTCTGGAAATTGGATTCACTTTCTTAGCAATGATAATAATTAAAGCCGTAACATGTACGTTTCTACGAAAAGTTTATCCTTCAATCTACATAATTTATCAAAACAACTAAAATGTCAATCAGTAGTCAAATTTTATGGTTTAAAAGGTCAAGGAAATGGAATACCTAGTGATAAAAATAAACGGATTTGATGTATGTATATTGAATATGAATGCTATAAGTTGAAAGGAATTTAAATTTCCATTCAAATTAGTTTGAAACCATCAAATTAATTTAAAAGTATTGATTGTTATGATTTCCAATATTATTAACATTATTCATACCTACATTATAATAATTTTGATATTATTTGCATTAAATCCTTTAATTCTTCATTGAATTTCAAAAAAAAAAAACTGTCCTGTGACATATTCAAGTTTTGGTCCAAAAATATGAAACAAAAATATATAGGTACCGGCGGCATGATAATTCATTGAAAAATATATTTGAAACCACTCTCTCCTTCCTCCAGAGCGCAGACTCCAAAAGTCTCCAATATTTAATAATGAAGAATTGAAGACAGAGAGTTTTTTTATGTTCCACTTTCTATATAAAGAGACTTTTTTTGAATAAGAGCATTTTTAACAATTTCTTGGATGCATATTTTCTCTATCTGAGTTTTTTTTTCAATTATTCTCTATTTTTAAGGCTAAGAAAAGATGCAGAACAGCAGGCAGGATATTGTTGCTAATATGCTAATGCTCTATTTTTTAACAGTCTAGGACATGATGATGTGGTTCTAAGAGTTAGTCATCTCCTGGGACCTGCATGACTTTCCAGTGTCTGGAACAAAAGAACTTCGAATTAATTGAGTCACCTAAATCCTTAACATACGGCCGCATTTTGCATTGTGTGTATACCTTAATAATTCTTTTTGTAAACTCTTTATTTAATGGGTAAACAAGGTCAACGTTGTTTTATGTTTAGCCAGTCGATTACAAATTACACATTATCTACTGTATGGTATCATGTAATTATGTATTGAAAACAATATACATACATACATATAATCATATTAAAAAATATTCGTTTACATATATACATTAGGGTGGTCGTTATAATGGGTTTTTTTGAGTTTTAATATTTGGATGTGCCTAAATCAGCTCTAAATGAAGAAAAAAAAAAATTCCCTAATTTTTTCAGATTTTTATTTTAATCCCCTATAGTCGCTGTAGGGGTAAATTAAATTTCCCCTTTTTTTGAAAATTCGTGTAAAATCTGCCGACAAATTCAGAGCATGTAGGTAAGAAGTAGACAAGAAAAAATCCTACTCGAGGGGGGTAATATCTCCCACCGTTTGTACGGGAGGGGAAATTAAATAAAAAAATTGCATAAAATAGAAAAAAAAAAAATTAAAAATACAAAAGCAACACTTGCAGTAATATTTTGTAGCTTTTTGGAAAGCCAGAAGTCCATTTTAATAGTTGATTATTAAATAAAGTTCTTTGAATTAACAATGTCAGCAAAATCTATTTTCAAACCTATACTTTAAAAAAAATAATTATTTTTCTTCAAAATGTTGAGTTTGAAACAATTTGTTGCCAAAACTGTTCATTAAAAAAACTTTATATAAAAACAAGCCGTAAGAATGAACTTCTGGCTTTCTAAAAAGCTACAAAACATTACTGTAAGTATTGCCGTTGTTTTTTAATCAATTTTTTTCTATTCTATGCAAGTAGGTAGTATGTAGTATCTCCCCCCGTCCAAGCGGGGACGTTCCAACCTAAATGCTCTCAATTTTTTTGGCAGATCTTACGCGAATTTTTTAGTATGCAAAAAAAAGGGTAAATTTAATTTACCCCTACAGCGACTAAAGGGGATGAAAATAAAAATCTGAAAAAATGAGGGAATTTTTATTTCTTCATTTAGAGCCGATTAGGGCCCATCCGGGATGACCTTTTTTTAACGACCACCCAAATATACACATATATGTTATTATTTTTTTAAATACAAAATATAAATGTAATTGGTTTACTAGATTTTTAGTTACATAACTTAAATAATGTTACATGTTATTTTAATGTAAATAAATGTAAGTACTTGGGCGACCGAGCTCTGCTCGGCAAAACTTTTAATATTTGTTTGTAGTAGGCCAGGAAAAATGAGTTCCGAGGTTGAAAAAATTAATTCATGAAATATTAAAATTGGAATCGACGCAGAATTGCAACCTCTATAACATATCCAAAGTCCCCCGAAATCCCCGCATTGGCTTTTTGTGTAGATGCATTTGAAGAAGTGCAGACGGGGAGAACTTGAAGGTCTATAAAACTAAAATATTTGTTTTGGTACAACCTAACCATATGATACATGCTTTAAGGGTAGTTTTTAGTGCGAAATCAAAATCATACGACCACCCAAAAAAAAGTTATTGATTTTTTTATGTAATGATGACTTTTTTTCAGGTACAACCGGTAAAATATTACTGAAAACCCTTTGAAAATAAGGGTATGTTAATGAAACTTGGAATAAATGTTCCATTTGTCATACGAACTAAGAATCAAGACAGTCCCAACAAATATCCATGCTGAAAGGGTGTTTTTTTAAGGGGGAGGGTAAGTGTAGAATGAATACCATAACACCCACGAAAAAACTCTTACACTCATGAAACTCGCCAAAAATATTAAATTTGTCATGGCAACCAAGAATCAATATAGTCTACATAAATATATTTGTTCTGGTGGTTTTTTATTAAGGAGAGGGAAAATCTGGGAAGAATTTCGAAGATTTGAGCCAAAATTCCGATTTGGTGTAATTGAGGTATATACACAAAGTGTGGTAAATGATTTAAGGGTATTTTTTAACGCTGAATCTGATAAAAGCAAAACTAAAATGATACAAGCACCCTTAACAAAGTTATGGTCCTATTCAAGCAAAAATCAATTTTTGAAGGCGTATTTTCCGTAGAACAGGTCAAAATGTAACCGTCACAAAAACACTATTAGACCAAAGATGGGGCTATTTTGATTCTTGGTTGCCATGACAAAATTAATTTTTTTGGCGAGTTTCATGAGTGTAAGAGTTTTTTCGTGGGTGTTATGGTAAACATTCTTCACTTGCCCATCCCCCTTAAAAAAACACCCTTTCACCATGGATATTTTTGGGGACTGTCTTGATTCTTAGTTCGTATGACAAAAGGAACATTCACTCCAAATTTCATTAACATACCATTATTTTCAAAGGGGTTTCGATAATATTTTACCTGTTGTACCTGAAAAAAAGTCATCAATACGTAAAAAGGACTATAACTTTTCTTTGGGTGGTTGTATCATTTTGAATTTAGTTTCGTTAGATTCAGCGTTAAAAACTACCCTTAAATTATGTATCATATGGTTAGGTTGAACCAAAAAAAATATTTTAGTTTGATATACCTCCAAGCTCTCCCCGTCTGCACCTCTTCAAATGCATCTACACAAAAAGCCAATGCGGGGATTTTGGGGGACTTTTGATATGTTATAGAGGTTGCAATTCTGCGTCGGTTCCAATTTTAATATTTCATGAATTTATTTGTTCAAGGTTCCCCATACGATTTGTGCTATTTTTCCTGGTCTATAGGTATTTGTATTAATATTTAAAATAAATCGAGGTGATAGGCTAAACTTCTCCTATCACATAGTAATATGTCTGCTCTAATGATTGTACCCCACCCAAATATTTTGTTTGCCAAATTTGTTTTGAAAATTTTTAGGGCATATTGTATAAAAATTAAATCTTTTTGAAGTTGAAGTTGAAGTTAAATATATGCAATTTTAACAAAGGTAGTTAGGTATATAACATTCTCACTTGAAAACTGTTTTGATTTCTTTACTTTGAGGTGTTCTAGATATGAGTCTGGACTGCCCAGCCTTTTTTAAATTTGCTTTGTTGGCAAACGTTCACGTTTAATATATTTCGTAGATTTTATCAATTATTGTCTAGAAGACTTTGTCACACTGTAAAAGAATGGCACACTGTTACTCATGTATATGTTTTTACTTGCGATTATAGGTACTATAAGGCAGTTTTGGATTCGTGCAAAAAAAAAAATTTTGAGAAAATAATCAAACATGATATTACGATGATAGAGAACACCAAAAAAGAGGGTGGCACAATTCTGTCTGTCTGTCTGTTCGTCTACAGCCTAAACGGCTCGATCGATTTTCTTCAAACTTGGTACATAGTGGTTTTTGGTGATTATGCCCACACGTTTTTTCTTTTTTTTTTTAGAATCAAAAATAACGGTACCTGCCATACAATTTTTTTTATCAATTTTACATAATCGTATTTTTCTCAAAAACGGCTCGACATTTTTTCTAAAAAAAAATTCAATACATTTATTTTAGTAAAGGCTTTCTTTGGGTGGAAAACAATTTTTCAAAAAATGGTTATTAATGGTACCTCCCAAAGAACCATTTTATTTATTGTTGATTTTCTTCAAAATGGTATGACCGATTTCAATTATTTTTTTCACACAAAAGCTTCCAAAAAATATGAATAGTTTTGTGTACCAAAATGTTTGAAAATATATTTTTTGGATTTTTAAAAAATATTTCAAATTTTTTTTTGGAAAATCAAATATTTCGAAAACGACATGATCGATTTTTTTGAAATTAGATATTTAAGACTTTTTAAGTACTCTCTAAAATATTTTTAGAAAAAATATTACATTTATGAAAAAATAACGCTACCGTCCATACAAAAGTTAAAAAACCGCAAAGGAAAATATTTTTTTGCTTAAAAACGACTCCTACGATTTTGATTAAACTTTTTTCATATACTAAAATTAGTACGATCTACTACCAAAAACTATAAAATTGTACACTTAGCAACTATTAATAGTACCTGTCATAGAACGTATTTTTTTATTTTGAATTTTCTCGTTATCGGCTTTACGGATTTAGATGAATTTTTGTATATACAAAATTCAGATAAGATCAAATAATATTGTATATCAAAATATTCAAAAAAAAAAGTTTTTGGATTTTTAAAAAAAGCTTCAAAATTTTGTTTGGAAATTTTTTTTTAAAATTTGTTTTTTATATACACATAAATATATACTTTAGAGTTGCATATCAAAATTTGTTCTTAAAAATGTTTAAAGAATTTTATATATAAAAATTATTTTTTTTAAAAACCGCTCCAACGATTTTAAATTTTTTTTCCCATTCAATCATATTCAATCAAGAATTAAGATGGCATTCTTTTTTTCCACATCAAACTGTCAAAAGAGTTGTTTTATCCAATTTAAATGTCGTATTTCATACTTCTCTATATTATTTTATATATTTTGATGTTTTTTTTTTCTTCTATAAGTAATTTATTTTTAAATGTAAGTTTATTACACAGGTGTACAAAAATGGGTTAACATTTCGACACGTGAAAGTAAGAGTCGTTCTAAGGGTATTTTTGTACGCTGAATTCAAATCCGTTATACGTTTTTCGCTATTAGCTCTGGTTTTCGAGATATTACCGTTATAATGTGCAAAAAACCCTTTTTTCGACATTTTTGAGGTTATGTTACTATGAGAATTGATTTTTTTTTTGTTTACTATACAGATTTCTTAGAGTTCTTATCTTAATCTTCAAAATTCAACTTTAATCGTTCCAATACCTCTGTTACTTTTTGAGAGATTTTAAATTAGTTATTAGTCCTCATCTGACTACATATAATTTTAAAAATGCTTTCTCTCTGGCTTACGTTGTTTTCGACAGGAGCAGGTAAAATATGTTCTAAAAAGACTTTTTTAGGTTAGATTTCAAATCTGAAATCCATTTTTTGCTATCAGCTGTCAGCTCAACTTTTGGAAAAAAAATTAAAAACCACCCGTTTTTGACCATAGTTTTCTTAATTTGAAATAACACTTACAAATTAAAACGAAGTGTAATGGAACTGCACGGTTTATATACATTTTGGTCCGTTTCACGTATAAGAGACCAACATTAGTCACTTAACATACCATCATCCCAAAAACCTTTGTTAATCTTTTCTGTTCTTTCTTAATCTTGGTGAAGTCGCACAATATATTGAAAAATGCAAATGAGGATTTATCAAAAAGTAAAGCTAAGAACGCACTTGCGATTTTCAGTCACGTCTTAATTAATTGGATTATTTAGTCGCGCAAAATAGAACACGTGAGCTTAAATGTGAATATGACACCAAAAAATCCTTCCGGATTGCGAGTGTGATCCTAGCCTAAAAGAGATATTGGAACGGTTAAAGCTGAATTTTGAAGATTAAGATTAGTACTTTCAGAAATCTGTACAATGAAAAAAATAAAAATCAATTCGCATAGTTACATAACCCCAAAAATGTCGAAAAAAGGTTTTTTGCACTTTCTAACGGCAATATCTCAAAAGCCAGAGCTGATAACGAAAAACGGATAACGGATTTGATTTCAGATCAACTCTTACTTAGTCGTGTCGAAAACCTTGTAAGCCTGTGTATTAGTCTATTGAATAGACCGGAAAATGAGGGGCTTAAAGGAAAAATTACGTGCAAGGGTTTTTATTATTGAATATGTTTATTTGGCCCATAAGCATGCTTAAATCTAAATATGCTACTAAGCTCACCCATGTGTTTCTGAGAGAATGGTCACACTGGCCACTTTTCAATATTTTTGGTATAACTCGAAAACTAAGCCGAATTTGACAATTTTACATTTAAAACTTTTTGTTCAAAATTAAATTTTCTATTGAAATGGATAGTTCAAAAAATTTCATAAAAATAATTAAGCAAGAAAAGTTAACAAAAACCAATCTAAAAAAAATTCAAAAATCAAACATTTCTAAATTTTTTAATAAATTGTGCATAACTTTTATTGAAACGAAGGGTCAAAACATGCGTAGACAAAATAAAGTAGAGACTAGAGTAAGTAAAATTTGTTCAAATTTGACAGAGATATTCCCATTCAAACTGTACCACATTCGTAAGAATGTTCGAAATCAAGATTTTTATATAATATGATATTAAGGCTAGGTATAGAGATAATATAAAAAGTATGTAAGCTCGCAATTTTATTTTTCAGATGTTTTTAATTCTTTCAAACGTACAATCCAAAATGCTGGTCCGATTAATATAAGATTTGGTACTAGGTACAGGAATTTAAATTTGTCATAAAGTACCAAAACATGGGCTTTCGGGGAAAAACTACGAACAATATAAGAAATGGTAAAGTTTGAATGGCTATGGCTATATTTCTGTCAGTTTTCAAATAATATGGCTTTAATAACATGACATATTAAGGCCTTAAAACTCTTTTTCAATTTGTTTAAGTAAGAGAAAAGAGTTTTACACTTACTAGAAAAAAAATTAAAATTTACTGATTTTATGATTTTTTTATGTTAGTTTTTGTAAACTTTTCCTGCTTACATTTTTATATGAAATTTTTCAAAACTATTCATTTCGATGTTAAATTTAATTTTGAACAAAAAGTTTTAAATGTAAAATTGTCAAATTCGGCTTAGTTTTCAGTGTGACCATTCTCTCAGAAACGCTTGGGTGAATTTAGTAGCATTTCTGGTTTTAAGCATGCTTATGGGTAATTGTTCATTTTTAAAAGGTCTATTTCAATAGGCTATATTTTTAAATTGTTTTTTAAATAAGCATCTTATTTCTACCTTCCTTATCGAAATAATCCTTCTGCTTATCAAGAGGGTTGGAATATTGGTGTATATAATTGAATTAAAACGTTGTGCATTAATTTTTGTACCCCAACTTGTTGGCCACTCATAAGGACCATAACATATTGTAACGAAGTGTTCTACGTTACATTCTTTTCTTCTACAAATCCTTCATCACCAGTTAATATTCAGCACCAGATTATATTAAGCACCAGTTAATATTCAGCATCAGAGTATATTCAGCACCGGTATATTCAGCACCAGATAATATTCAGCACCAGTACATTCAGCACCAGATAATATTCAGCACCAGTTAATTTCAGCGAGAATTGTATTACATCAAAATACAATTCACGTTCAACACAAGCATGTGACGTCACCAGAAAATAGACACAATAATTATTTGCCATTTATCCTCGGTAAAGTTCCCACTCAGTCATTACCGGAAATATAACAAGTGGACCTGCTCGAATGGATAAAAGACACCCTTTTCGACCATACTCAACGTCAGACGGCATTTAGTTAACCTGATCAGTTACGCTCCGGCCGCAGACGAGTCAAGTCGTTTTGGTCAATTAAGCTTTTTGGTTTCACGGAACTTCCCCCCACCAGTGGTAAGGGGTTTCGTTGCTGAGAAGTGCCACCAAGGGCATTGTACTTGCTGATTAGTGCCACCAAGGGCGTTGTACTTGCTGACTAGTGCCACCAAGGGCGTTGTACTTGCCGATTAGTGCCACCAAGGGCGTTATACTTGCTGATTAGTGCCACCAAGGGCGTTGTACTTGCTGACTAGTGCCACCAAGGGCGTTATACTTGCTGATTAGTGCCACCAAGGGCGTTGTACTTGCGGACTAGTGCCACCAAGGGCGTTGTACTTGCCGATTAGTGCCACCAAGGGCGTTGTACTTGCTGATTAGTGCCACCAAGGGCGTTGTACTTGCTGACTAGTGCCACCAAGGGCGTTGTACTTGCTGATCAGTGCCACCAAGGGCGTTGTACTTGCCGATTAGTGCCACCAAGGGCGTTGTACTTGCTGATTAGTGCCACCAAGGGCGTTGTACTTGCTGATTAGTGCCACCAAGGGCGTTGTACTTGCTGATTAGTGCCACCAAGGGCGTTGTACTTGCTGAATAAGTGCCACCAGGGGCGTAGTTCCTGCTGATTAGTGCCACCAGGGGCGTTGTACCTGCTGATTAACGTATATCACCTACAACCGTTCCAGACGCAGTCTCAAGTACCCGAAGGCAGTTTTCCCGATACAAGAACACCCCGAACTTAAAGGCAGAACAACCAACATCAGTGTACCGCTCACAATCCGTGCTAACCAGGATACCAGTGTACAAATACCGCCGTCAACCAGATAATAATAAACTTAATATAATTTGTTATATATAAAAATAGTTGTTTCAATAAAGATTTTGTGATAAGGTTCTAAGACCTTTTCTTCTGAAGTTTCGTGTTTTCTTCAGTACGACCCTGGCGAGACCGGCGAGCGTAACCTCGGCTGGAAAGCAAAAAGCACATCACAATATATTTATTAATTTTATCATCAATTTCTTATCTCCTTTCTACCCCCTTGTTATCACCCTGCATGGCATTTGTAGCTTAAGTTTACGTTGCTAAATATTATCTAAATAAATAATGATGAATTAAAATTTCCTTGGACCACAAGAAGGGCAAATTTACTTTTTGTATAAGCGAATTTTACTCAAGCAATAAAATTTTTTGTTGCTCATACTCATACGTACATACCTACATACATACTCTGAAAACTTCATTTTGAAGTATTTAGTTAAGCTGGTGTGTCATTGGGTGAATTTGAATTAAACCATATTCCACCAAATGTTAATAATCATTTCCAAGAAATCAAGAAATAATTAAATTGAGCGTGGCAGTGGGTGGATTCTTTACTGAAACCATATTTAATTTGTTTGCCTTTTTATGACAGTAAATTCTGAAAGTAGCATCCAAATCATTTCATTACTTTCCAAGAAATTGAACAAATATGCGTAGAGCAATTTTCGAGAAACTAAAGAAATCAGCCCTTGCCTTATTTTACCAAACCCTGATTTTTACAAAAACCAAATTTTGTATTACTTTCGCTATTATAAGAACAAGCTATGCAAATGTCATTCAAATCCTTAAACCATTTCTGAGAAATCAATAATTAATAAAAGTGGGTTGGCAAATGGTGGGTTTTATTGAAGCCATTTTTCATTTTCTATCTTTTTAATTAACTCTCAAAATATCATCCAAATCATCTGAGTCGATACGTAGAAATATAGTTAAAAAGAACGTCTTCCAGAAAAAAACAATTAAAAAAATTTGTTTGCCTTTTTATGACAGTAAATTCTGAAAGTAGCATCCAAATCATTTCATTACTTTCCAAGAAATTGAACAAATATGCGTAGAGCAATTTTCGAGAAACTAAAGAAATCAGCCCTTGCCTTATTTTACCAAACCCTGATTTTTACAAAAACCAAATTTTGTATTACTTTCGCTATTATAAGAACAAGCTATGCAAATGTCATTCAAATCCTTAAACCATTTCTGAGAAATCAATAATTAATAAAAGTGGGTTGGCAAATGGTGGGTTTTATTGAAGCCATTTTTCATTTTCTATCTTTTTAATTAACTCTCAAAATATCATCCAAATCATCTGAGTCGATACGTAGAAATATAGTTAAAAAGAACGTCTTCCAGAAAAAAACAATTAAAAAAAATTTGCATGGCAATGGGTGGATTTTAATAAAAATACTTTCCCAATGTTTTTCATCTTCAAAACAGACAAGCCCTGAATATTTAATCCAATTCGTTAGAGCCATTTTCGATAAACCTTAAAATATTTAAATTGGGTGTGTCGGTGGGCAGTTTTTATTAACCTCACTTCCTAAGATTTGTCCATTATTGAGAAAAAAAAAATAAGAAAATGATATTTTAATCGTTAGGCGTTAGGGCTGTCTCTAAAACATCAAGTAATAAGAAAAGTGGCAGTAGCCTGGATTTAATAAAATAACCTTTCAAAGTTTTTTTTTTGTCTCAAACAAACTCCGAAAATCTCATTTTATCATTAGAGGTGGTCCCGAGAAACTTTAAAATAATAAAAGTGGGCGTGGCAGCGGGTGGATTTAACTAAAACCACTCTTTAGCTCTTTTTTGCTCATAATAACGAACTCTGAACAAATCATCTTAATTGATAGATTCTTATCTGAGAAATCGATAAATTAAAAATGTGGGCATGGCCAGGGCAAATTTTAATAAAATATTGCTCTTAATTACTAACTTGCTCATACAAAATAACTCTGATAATGTCATTCAAATCGTTGGAGCCATTTCGAAGAAAAAAAAATAATAAAAGTGGGCGTGGCATTAGACATAATTTCCAAATATACATTTTTAAATTAATTTCCTCTTAATGTTAATAAGCTCTCAAAATTCCATCAAAAGTAATGGTTCCTTTTCCGAGAAACCAAGAAATAGTAAAAGTAGGCGTGGCAGTGGGCTGATTTTATTGAATTTCGATTTCTTTTCATTCTCATAACAACAAACTGTGAAAATGTCATCTTAATAAATTTATCCCTTTATTAGGAATCAAAAATTATAAAAGTAGGCTTGTCAGGAGGCGGATTTGAAAATATTTTTCGATTTTTGCCTTTCTCAATACCAGTAGACGCTCGATTTAGTGAATCTCAAAATAGTGAACACACAAAATTTTATATAAAAATGTTTTTTTGAAAAAAAAACATGTCTCGCAAGCATTATTAGATTGCTGAGGAATTGTCTGAAAGAAAGCTTTGTTTAACGCTTAAATAAATGTAAGAACATTCACATAGAACAAAATGTGAATTTTGGTTCAAATTCACCATTAGAAAGCCTTTAAAAACTCCCGCTCGAAAAAGTGAACGATCTCGAAAGAGTGAACAGGCTTGGCTAAGTTGGGTTTTGTGTGCAGTGCATGCTGCAAGTTATAACGGGTGATTTTTTAGCTGGTTTGGTTTTGGCAACACTGGTTTTGACAGCTGACGTGTGTTTAGTACCTTGTGTCACTGTCAAACAGCTTCAGTTTGGTTTGCAATTTAACCATGGTAAAGCCAGCCGACCTACCACAACGCCGAATTTTTGGTGAATGTGCTCTTGGAAAGCTGGCCGAGGATCCGCTTTTTTATCGAAAAATTGTGTTCAGCGATGAGGCTCATTTTTGGTTGAATGGGTACGTAAATAAGCATAATTGCCGCATTTGGAGTGAAGATCAGCCAGAAGCATTGCAACAGCTACCAATGCATCCCGAAAAAGCCACTGTTTGGTGCGGTTTATGGGCCGGCGGCATTATTGGGCCATATTTCTTCAAAGATGATGCGAATCGCAGCGTTACTGTCAATGGTGAACGCTACCAAGCGATGATAACAAACTTTTTTTTGCCCGAAATGGAAGTTCTTGACTTGCATGATATGTGGTTTCAACAAGACGGTGCCACATGCCACACAGCACGCGAAACAATGGCGCAATTGCGAGGCGAGTTTGGTGAACAGTTAATTTCACGTTTCGGGCCGGTCAATTGGCCGCCTAGATCGTGCGATTTGACACCATTAGATTATTTTTTGTGGGGGTATGTCAAGGCTAATGTCTATAGGGACAAGCCCGCTTTGATTGACGCACTGGAAGCCAACATCCATGCATTCATTCGTGAGATACCGGCCGATATGTGTGAAAGAGTATGCCAAAATTGGACTCAGCGGATGGGCTACCTGAGACGCAGCCGCGGTCAACATTTGCATGAAATTATCTTTAAACATTAAATTGCAAGGTTCAAACTATCGATTCAAATAAATATTTCATTCATTTTTTCGAATTTTTTGTGTTTTTTTTTTTTTTAAGTTCTAAACCTCTTAAAAAATCACCCGTTACATCAATTTATGTATATTGAATAATTTTGAATGAAAACCAACTACTTGCGTGTGTTACCACCAAGTATATAGGCTGGAGTTATAGCTATTTCACGAGAGCCATCTCGATCATCAGACTCCTTTAGTGGTGCTTAGTATTAATTGAAAAACTCTTTGCCGTCATCTGGGAGCTTGGTTTTTATTACGTCACTATATTGAGGGTCTTCTGTATATACAAATAATAAACACTGAAAATATCATCCAAGTCATTAAAATTGTTTCCAAGAAATATAGCGTTTTCGACATACCAAGAAATATGAAAATTGGGCGTGGCAGTGGGAGGATTTTACAAAATTTAATTTTTGTATTTTTTTCTCACTCATAGGAACAAACTCTGAAAATTTAATACAAATCGTAGGAGCTGTTTCCAAAAAGTAAAACAAAGAATGAAGAAATGCGAACTTGCGAAGAGAGTACCGCATTGCAGATAAGATTGAATTGTACCAAATAGCCAAAGATTTTATCGGGAAAAAAAGCAACACCAATCATCCTGTAATGGATGTGGATGGCACATTGAGGATCAGCTTCGTAGATGGAAGGACCATTTTTGTTCCCTGCTAAATGAGGATTCAGTTGAGCAGAGTGCTGAAGTGCCCAACTAAACGAGATGCGCAGGTCCTATAGAGGTATTGACATCGAACCTCGGTCAGAATCGGTAATCCATACATCAATAAATCTCCTCAAAAACAACAAGGCAGCTGACTGGACGGAATACCAGCTGAATTCCTGAAAGCCGATCCCGTAACAGCGCGGCGGCTAGTATTTTACATCCGTTGATACAAAGCATTTGGAAAAACAAAGGCTATCCCAGGGACTGGAAGGATGGTGTGATTGTTAAATTGCCAAAGAGAGGTTACTTAAATAATTGCAACAATTGGCGTGGTATCACCGTTTTGTCCGTTTTCCCAAATCGAATGGCAAGCATCATTCTCGAACGAATAAAGGATAGAATCGAGTCTACACTCAAGAGGCATCCAGCTGGCTTCCGCAATGGTCGATCGTGTGTCGACCATATCAAAACCCTGCGTATCGTCCTCGAGCAGTCGATGGAATTTCAATCACCGCTTTACCTCATGTTCGTGGATTTTGAGAAGGCCTTTGATCGAGTTAACCGAGAATGTATTTGGAGATCGTTAGTTGGTAGAGGAATTCCACCAAAAATTGTTGCCATTATTAAAGAGTCCTACAACAACGCAAGGTGTTTTGTTTTGCACAATGAGCAGCTATCCGACTCCTTCGTAGTGCAACAGGGTGTGAAACAAGGGGATGTTCTATCGCCAATTCTCTTCCGGCTGGCGATGGACGACGTATTGACGGCCAGTGTTGGTACAGCTGAGCGACAGGGCATTCAATGGAGACCGTTCGAAAGGCTCAGTCATTTAAACTATGCCGATGACATACATATGTCTACTGGCAAATAACATCAGTGGGCTGAACGGGACGTGCCAAACACTGCAAGTGAAGGGAGAGTCGAGTGGTCTAAGAATAAACAGCAAAAAGACAAAAATAATGCTCACAGGCCGCTCAACACATCAGCGTATTTTAATACAGGAGACGCCAGTTGAAGAAGTCGAAAAGTTTAACTACATTGGCAGTATTGTCTCTGCAAACGGTGCCGGTGGTACGGATCTGGACGTTAAGAGTAGAATAAATAAGGCTCGTGCTGCCTTCGGTACTCTGTCCCCAATTTGGAAATCCAGTCAAATCTCCTTACGCACTAAGTATAGATTCTTCGAATCCAATGTCAAATCCGTGCTGTTATATGCTTGTGAAACCTGGAAAGTCACGTCTACCATTTCGAAGAAATTGCAGGCTTTTGTGAATCGCTGTCTTCGCCACATCTTAAAGATTCGCTGGCCACAAATAATATCAAATGAGGAATTGTGGCGCAGGACAAGTCAAGAGCGGCTGGACGTTGACATAAGAAAGCGTAGATGGCGTTGGATTGGTCACACTGAGGAAACCAAACGATTAAATAGCAAAGCAGTCATTTGAATGGAATCCTCAGGGTACACGGCGGGTTGGAAGACCAAGAACAACATGGAAATCAACGGTCTTAGCGGAAGCCAGAATCCCAGAGAAAGACGTGGCCACAGCTAAAGTACCTTGCAGCAGACCGGGAAGGATGGAGACGGTTTGTTGACGCCCTATGCCCCAGCCGGGGTTACAGGACACGATGATGTATCAGGGAACTTCAGATTAAATCAAAGAGAGACACACACCTTTGTATAGAATCCTTGGAATCTCTCGCACTCAAAAAAAGAGTCAATTTTGTAGGAGAAAAAGGTGAGAAACTGTTTACACTATTCTTACGATTTTTTTTTTCTTTTTGTAATTTTGTTAATTTTTGTAATTTATTCAAGCTTAAAGGGAATAAAAACTTCTTGTTGATATTCTGGGAAAGAAAGTATTATAATAATCTTCTCAATGAGTCAAAGTGAAATTAAAACGTCTTAAATAAAAGAAAATTTAAGCAAAATATAAATATAAAGGTCGATAGGCATATTCCGATATTCGTAAAGTCAATTTTTAGCAATTTCCCGGTATTGGTTTTTGCCGAATTTTGGATACAGTTTGCTGTGGCACAATTAGCTTGAGGTTACCTCTGATGGTTTTTCATAGATTCACCTGACTGTATTGAGAGCTATAGTTTTTAACTATCAACTTTTTTCTACTTTTAATTTCCTACATTTAAAAATAATCATCAAAATCGGAGCAGGTTCTCCAGGTTCCGAAATGAAGAAATTCTAGTGCTCCTCCATTATAAGTGGAGTCACATAATAGTCCTCTTAGCAGCAGTCTCTCTGATGACCACAAAATGTCATGGGAATGAAATATGATGAAGGATATCATCCATTGAAACTATTGGGCAGTCTCTTTGACCATATAAGTTATGGTATCGGATAGAGTATGCTGCTGGGCAGGTTCTCATTACTTAAGTATAATGAAAATACAAGGCAGCCTTTGAACTTTCTGTGATGATTTCTTAGCTCTGACAGGTTTGAGTCTTTTGTGCAATGCAACCGCACCATAGTCCATAGGTCCATAGGCTTTTATAGATTTCCCAATCATATTATTTCAACATGATTGTTCCAGAGGATTTACTATATCCAAGTGTAATATCTAAGTATTTACCACCCCCTTTAGTTCATATGCCTATTTCATTAGCTAAGTGGATAGCCTTTACATACAGAAAAAGCAATTTTTGATTAAATGGTTTAATCGTTGTCTTATGGTGGGGTTGATGTTTAGTCTCACCGATAGGCAACATCTTCTTGTATCTCTCAGAGTCCTCTTTGGAAAAGAATTTTAACGGGCTTCCCCAAGGATGTTATTATGAATCAATATGTTCTCGGCAAAGCCAAAGTAGTATAAAATTTAACGGTCATTAGGCCCTTGAACACTCTGACCAGTTCAAAGTGGTGAAGATAGACCCTATGTGTCCGTTTGAAGAAGATATTCCATTTAGACTTACATAAAAAGAATGCATTATGTTCATTTTGGACATACTATAACGATATTGTTCACGGACATTACGTCCGCCCATCATTCAGAGGGACACACACACCTCACAGACTTTCATTCGAGTAAACAATTATGTTCGGAAAAAATAAAAAATACTTTTTGAGACTTCCAGTGTGTATTTACGTACTGGAAAATTTTTCCTGGGTAAATGCCATGCTTTAAAAATTATTATCAACAATTATCAAGGAAGGATATTGTACATATTCGCATTTAATGTGTTCTTTTACTCGAGTCAGCAACTTGTTACTACCTGGTAGGAAGGTAGGTAAACTTTTATAAATGTTACATGAACATCGTTTATAGTTTCATAAGGAGAGAATTTTTATTAATTTTTAAGTCTTGCCCATACACACTATATGATGCAGTTTTAACTTTCTTTCACCGCATCACAAACTGCATTCCTTTGAAAGTCAATTTTGTCCTTGAAACATATTATAATATTAAAACTTGTGGAAGTAATTGCATTACTCGCACACGTGTGCTTACTTGTACATTACCTTTTAATTAACATGGAAAACATTTAAACAAAAACTACGCTCGAGAAGAGCCTTAATTTATGATGCCACTTCGTTGAGCATCTTTGGCCTATTTGCTATATATAAATTACACTACTCCACATGCCTTTTGAGTTCTGCAAAAAGCTTATACAACTACTTTCGTATTTACATAAAATATGAGCTCACAGTGATTTATTTGAAGGCTCATGGTTTATATAAAGCCATTTAAATTCCCAATTAAGTTTTCTCTTAAGGCAAAGGCTTTGGAAGCAGTGGTGGTGTGAGATAGATATATGCGATGCAAGGAGTGATTCGAGAAGCGATGCGAGATGCATCGAGAGATACGAGATGGTGATTTTTATAAATAGCTATAGAGCTAGTTTTGAGAAACGGGACAGAAGCTACCCACTTTGGATGAGTTTAAATGAAACTTGAGATTTAAAATTCAAGATTCTGACTAAATTCTGATCCAAAATTAAAAAAAAAATATTTTTTAAGGGGTAGAGGACAAAAGGGGTGAAATGAAGTTTTTTGCAAATTTCTCCAAAACTATTAGCATTTTTTTTTTTTTTTTTGAGAAATGTAGGTAAACTCCCTCTAGTTGAATTTCTTTCTAACTCAAATTTTTGCAAAAGTCTCCCGAGCTCGAACTAATTTTGATATTCCGTGAAAGATCGATTTAGAAGGAGTCAGCAATACATATTTCGAAAATCAATATTTCTTTCAAATATTGAGAGTTAAGATAAAAGCTAAGAAGATTCTATACCAAAAAGACTAAATAGGGACATATAAACCTTTTTTTCGTAAGACCAACAATTTTTGAGACTAACTTGCACCAACCGTCAACATCCCAATGTGCTGCAGTGGAAAAAATTGAATTGTACTTTTTTCCTGTTCCAGTGGCTAAAGAACCCAGATTGGCTCAGTTCAAGTTATAAACCATTTTTGGCCAGTACATCTGCCATTTCATTACCATAAATGTCACTATGTCCCGGGACCCATCGAAGGGTGACTGAGTTTGATTCACCGAGCAATATCAACTCACTACGGCAATGATCAACAGATTTGACTTAGTGACAATTGATGAAATGGCCTTAATTGCCGCCTGGCTGCCTATGAAGATGTCAATGTTTTTATTTATCATGTGAGTGTCGTGAAATAACGCCGAGCGAAATAAGGCCGAATGTCGAAATTCAGCTTTATTTCGCTTTACTAAAGTGAAATAGCCAAATTTAAGCTTTATTTCGCTTTGAAAAAGTGAAATAAGGCCGATTTGGCGTTATTTCACTTTTCAAAAGGACTAAAATATTTGATTAGATTAAAAAATTTAAAAGTTCATCTGCATAAAGTTCTTTTAAATCCAGATTCTTTTAATGCAAAAGAAACTTTACATACACCAACCCCAAATCTAATAGTGAGCCCAAGCAGGGGGATTGCAGGGGGCAGCATGCCCCCCATAGATAACTCACTGTTTATTCGTGAATTTTAAAATTTCACATACCAAATAAAGGAGAGGATATAAGGTTTGTGAAATTTTAACAATTCACGAATAAACAGTGAAGTATGCAAACCCCCCGCTTGAGCACGCTATAAGATTGGGGTGGATGCGAGGTTGGGTGTATGCAAAGTATCTTTTGTATTTATAGAATCTGGATTTAATGAAGCTTTGAAATAAAATCTAATTTTGAATTTTTTTGGTTCGGCTATATTTCACAGTAAACATTCGGCTTTATTTTACTTTCCCACAGCGAAATAAGACCGAACGTTCAAATTCGGCGTTATTTCACTTTAGTAAAGCGAAATAAAGCCGAATTTCGACATTCGGCCTTATTTCGCTCGGCGTTATTTCACGGCACCCCACATGAAGAAAGATATTTTGCAGCCTGGCAAACCTGCTAGCACTTACGCTTGAAGACACTGCAAAAGTTTGGGAGCTTTTTGATTTGTTTAAGGGTGGGTTTACTGAGAAGATGCCTGGACCCAACCCCATCTTCGTTTTATAACCGTCCGTAAAAACCGAAACATGATTTGCGTTTAAGACCCGGTATTCCTTCCAGAGTTATCTTGTTGGGAAAGTATGTTAGAACAACTGGGTTAAAATCAATGTACGGTGAAATGTAGTCCGTTTGAATGTCTATGTCAGTGTAGTTCATTATGGCTCTGTGTCTGCAGTGGCCCCGTTTCCAATTCTTACACTGTTTGAGTCGTAGGGCACTTTTGGCCGCCAACTCTTTCGTAAAAAGATCTAGTGGGGCTAGCGAAAGGAATGTTTCTAGGGCTGCATTTGGTGTAATATTAATGGCACTAGTTGTGCCAATACACGCCAGTCTCTGCATTTTAATCATGGTTTAAGATTGGTTTGCCTTATCCAAGGCTGGCCACCAAACCAAACATGCATACGTAAGAAGAGGCCCTGTAATGGCTGTGTACATCCAATGAATGGTTTTGGGCTGGGTCCCCATCTCTTTCCAAAAATTCTACTACAGGTATAGAAAGCTATTGCAGCTTTCTTTTCTCTTTCTTTGATGTTTTCTTTCCAGTTTAGTTTTCGATCGATAACCAAACCAAGATATTTAGCCGTGCTAGTGATATGAAGCGGTGTCCCATTATTGGTAGGAGGGTTTATAATTGGGATGTTATGTTTCCTCGTAAGCAAAACCAGTTCTGTCTTAAAGCTGTGTTCACTTGGCCCGCAAAATTCTCCATTTTTTTTTTTTTCGTAAAAGATGACCATTTAAATGACCTCTTTTGACCACCCTTTAACTTTTTTTGACCACCCACAGTTTTCGAGAAATCGATTTTGAAAAATAGTGGGCCAAAAGAACGCTGCGCCTCAAAAATCGATTTTTTCAAATTTGATTAATGTTTTCGATAGATAATTTTTTGAACATAAATGACCACCCCTTAACTTTTTTTGAACACCCTTAGAAATATTTTTTTTTGATTTTTTTTTCTGTATATTCCCTTTCCATTTTTTTAAATTTTCGATTATGAAAGATGACCATTGTGAAAAACTCAATTATCTAAAATGACCACCCTTCAAAATTACTCTAACTTATCAAAAAGATGGTCATCTTTCAAAATTAGAAAAAAAATACTTTTTGATAAGTTACAGTAGTTTTGAAGGGTGGTCATTTTAGATAATTGAGTTTTTCACAATGGTCATCTTTCATAATTCGAAAATTTAAAAAAATGGAAAGGGAATATACAGAAAAAAAAAATCAAAAAAAAAATTCAAAATCAAAAAAAAATATTTCTAAGGGTGGTCAAAAAAAGTAAGGGGTGGTCATTTATGTTCAAAAAATTATCTATCGAAAACATTAATCAATTTGAAAAAATCGATTTTTGAGGCGCAGCGTTCTTTTGGCCCACTATTTTTCAAAATCAATTTTCTCGAAAACTGTGGGTGGTCAAAAAAGTTAAAGGGTGGTCAAAAGTGGTCATTTAAATGGTCATCTTTTACGAAAAAACAAAAAAAAAATTGGAGAATTTTGCGGGCCAAGTGAACACAGCTCTGTCTTAAGAGGGTTGACATTAAGTCCGCAGCTACTGGCCCAATCACTGAGCTTGTCAAGGGCGGTTTGTAGGAGGTCGCACAGTGTGGGAACGAATTTTCCTGAGACCATTAACACGATGTCGTCAGCATACGCAACGACTCTGATACCGGTTAGACCAAGTTCAACTAATTATCCTATTTACGACCAGAAGCCAGAGCAGAGGAGATAGGACCCTCCCCTGTGGCGTACCCCTATACGTCCTGACTTTTAGCTTGCTACCACCCATTTCTGCATTTACAATTCTAGTTTGAAGCATGAAATCAATCCAGTTTGATAGCATCGGATCGATGCTGATGGAGTCTAGGGCTTGTCGAATATCGTAATTTTCGACATTGTTAAAGGCCCCTTCTTTGTCAAGGAATGCACCCAAGGTGAATTCTTTGAAGTTGATTGATTTCTCAATCGTTCTGACCACTTCATGGAGCGCCTTCTCACCAGATTTGCCCTTCATATATGCATGTTGGGCCTGAGAGAGAACACTATCATTTAGCTTTAGGCGAATGTGCATTTCTACTAGCCTTTCTTAGGTATTTAGAAGAAAGGAGGATAGACCTATTGGTCTGAAATTTTTCGGTTCGGTATGGGTGGGGCTTGCCAGCATTCGGATTGAAGATGACATTCACTTCTCTCCAACTATAGATGGAATATAAGTGATATTTAAACATCCCCTGAATATTTCCACCAGAATCGGTACAATCAAGTCCTTAGAGCTTTGGAGCATAATTGGCATTATTTTATCGGGCCCTGCAGACTTGCATCTTGAGAAAGAATCTATGGCCCAAGTCACCTTCCTGATTTGATTGTCTATAACAAACATCCAAACAAACAAACATTCACATTTATAATACTAGTAGGAAGAAAAGATTAAGTTCATACTGCTCACCTGTATATTATAAAAATATTCAAACCCAGACTTCCTTATTAAAAATTAAATTTTATGAATTATCATAAACCTTTGGTCATCAAGCGTACAAATTGTTTGAAACTTTATTTCTATTTTAAAATAAATTAAGGTACTGTTTTAAGAACATGCATTAAAGCCTACTTATTCGGATATTATTCGAAGAGAAAATTTTTTAATTACTAAAATATTTATTTGTATCATAAATAAAGCTAGTTCACTCAATCTTACTTAACAGTTTTTAACCAAAAATCAAAAGCCTTTAAATTTAATTTACTTGAGTGATTCCTTAATCCTTACCCAAATGTATAAATTCATAGCCTAGTTGTTTTATAATCATTTTACTTATTGTTTAAAGGAAATAATTTGCTGTCAGAGCTGTTATGATACCTACAGGGACAACCACTGCAATGCGGAAGACAAAAATTGACAATCCGACATTCCATTTTCATGATTGATTTCTTTTTTTTCGTCCCACTTCCCACTTCCCAAAAAAGCCTGAAAAATGTTCCAGGTCTGTGTGGCAAAGCTTCTTTTTGTCTGCAAATCAATAAAAAAGACTTTACTAATAGCCAAATTTTAAAAGCTTAGAGATTTATTTGCTATCATTTATTCATTTCCATATAGGGTTAGCCTATCAAAGTGTCGAAACTAATATCATCAATAAATAAAACAATTCAAAACCATTTCAGAATAGGAGGATTTATCAATCATTCATTGAATAAATCATCGATAAAAAAAATAAAAAAAAAATACATACTTACTCGTATCTAACTAAAGGATGATTTTTTAGCTGGTTTGGTTTTGGCAACACTGGTTTTGACAGCTGACGTGTGTTTAGTACCTTGTGTCACTGTCAAACAGCTTCAGTTTGGTTTGCAATTTAACCATGGATCGTCTTACAAATGAACAACGCTTGCAAATTATTGAATTTTACTATCAAAATTCGTGCTCGGTCCCTGGCCGAGGATCCGCTTTTTTATCGAAAAATTGTGTTCAGCGATGAGGCTCATTTTTGGTTGAATGGGTACGTAAATAAGCATAATTGCCGCATTTGGAGTGAAGATCAGCCAGAAGCATTGCAACAGCTACCAATGCATCCCGAAAAAGCCACTGTTTGGTGCGGTTTATGGGCCGGCGGCATTGTTGGGCCATATTTCTTCAAAGATGATGCGAATCGCAGCGTTACTGTCAATGGTGAACGCTACCGAGCGATGATAACAAACTTTTTTTTGCCCGAAATGGAAGTTCTTGACTTGCATGATATGTGGTTTCAACAAGACGGTGCCACATGCCACACAGCACGCGAAACAATGGCGCAATTGCGAGGCGAGTTTGGTGAACAGTTAATTTCACGTTTCGGGCCGGTCAATTGGCCGCCTAGATCGTGCGATTTGACACCATTAGATTATTTTTTGTGGGGGTATGTCAAGGCTAATGTCTATAGGGACAAGCCCGCTTCGATTGACGCACTGGAAGCCAACATCCAAGCATTCATTCGTGAGATACCGGCCGATATGTGTGAAAGAGTATGCCAAAATTGGACTCAGTGGATGGGCTACCTGAGACGCAGCCGCGGTCAACATTTGCATGAAATTATCTTTAAACATTAAATTGCAAGGTTCAAACTATCGATTCAAATAAATATTTCATTCATTTTTTCGAATTTTTTGTGTTTTTTTTTTTTTAAGTTCTAAACCTCTTAAAAAATCACCCGTTATATGCACATAAAGCTCGAGCATCAAATAGGAATCCTTCAGCTAAATAAAAACCAGATAAGGTTAGGAAACATTTATTTTTGGTTCCTTTCTCCGAACCCATGAGATTTCAAAAAGATTTAAAGTTCGATTTGTTTTGAAAAGTAAGCTAGATTGCATTGTCAATTTTGATATGTATATCAATTGGACATGTAAATTGAAACGATTTTACTTGCGATATATATGTAATTGTATATGCATAGGTACTATATGGCAGGTTTTGCACTCGTAAAAAAAATAAAACAAGTGACTTTGATCAGAATTGTTATTGCCATGATAGAGAAGACGAACAGAGTTGGTCTCATAATTCTGTCCGTTGCTCAACAGCCTAAACGGCTGGATCCAATTTCTTTGAACTTGGATCATAGTGTTTTTTCTCCCTAGACATTTTTTTTCTTTTTCTATTGGTGCCGAAGCCATATAATATTTAATATTTATCTCAAAAACAGCTCCGCAACTTTTGTTTAAAAAAATTCAATAAATTACTTTAAGTAAAGGCTATGCCTCTGGATTGGAAACCATTTTCAAAAAATGGTTATTTCTGGTAGGTACCTGCCATAGAACCAAATGTATTTATTTATTAAAACAATTCGTTAAATGCTAACGTTACATAATAATATAATATATGCTAAAATAAATACTTAACAAAAAACAAACAATTTAGATCAATGAGACACTGAGCTATAAAATAAAGCTTTAAATTTAATACATTTAAAATTGTCATTTATAGAATAGATGAGGAAGTAAAATTCATTTAATATGATAATTAATTAATTGATTAAGAGGGCTATTTGCACCAATGGTAGATCTACTTAATATTGGATTCAAGGGTTGCTGTCTTCTTATGCTTGCCCGACTAAAATTAAAGTTTAATCTACCCAGAACTGATGGAGATGAAATAGAATAATTTTATATACCGGAAATAAAACAGAATTGAAGATATTACCTATGCTATGTTGTGAAATTAAAGGCAGTTCTATTATTTTTAATCTATGTATGAGAATAAGGAGGTAGTATAACTCCTGGCGCCCAGGGAAGCAATCGAAGGCAGAAACGCATAGACCTTCTCTGTACTGCTTCTAGTCTTAATATATGGACAGAGTAGAAAGGGGCCCATACAATACATCCGTACTCGACAATTGGCCTCACAACTGACTAAGCTCTCTTCGGCAAAGATCTGATAGTGTAAAAATAAAATGCACGACTGGATCGCAAGTTGTGTGGGACTTAAGAACTTTAAAAAATATTCAAGAAATTATAGAAAAAGTATAAAAAGGATTTAAATCGTTCTTTTAATTGTATAAACAGTCTGATAAATAACTTAGAGCTCAAAAAAAGTATGCCATTTGATTACTTGAAAAAATTTAAAATCGTTGGAGCATTGTAACATTTTTCAAAAAAAAATTTGGTATGCCAATTTTGAGTATATATTAATATACATTTAAAACTGAAATTTCAAAACAATTCATCAACCCGTTTTTTAAATATTAAATTTTCAATAAAAAAATTTGAATCTTTTCTTAAAAATTCAAAATGTATTTTTTTAAAAAATTTTGGTATGCAGTATTATTTAATTCTAACAAAGCTTTTGTGCAAAAAAAAATCATTGAAATCGGATGAGCGGTTAATGAGAAAACCAAAAATAAAAAAAACCGTTATATGGTAGGTACCGTTAATAAATATTTTTGGTGATTATTTTTCTTACTAAAAGGTACATCATATTTACAATAATATACTAATTTTTTTTATCAAAATCGTTGGAACCGTTTTTGAGATAAATAAGCTTTTCCTTAACGGTTGTATGGCAAGTACCGTTATTTTTTGAGCTAAAAAAAAAATTCAATTTCCCCTCTGGAGAGTTACAAAAAAACTTTAAGTTCAAAATTTGAAGTAAATTTCTTCAGTGGCTTAGGCTGTAGGTTGAGGTACGGACAGACAGACTGAATTTTGCCACCCACTTTTTCGTGTTCTCTATCATCGTAATGTCATGTTTGATTGTTATCTCGAAATTTTTTTTGCACGAATCCAAAACTTGCCCTATAGTACCTATATCGCAAGTAAAAAAGAAGCTTCAGTACATAAGGATCTCGAAAGTCACGTGAGAATCGTTCTATAAAACCTAGAACTCTATTACGTCTGTGAAGTTAGCAGGGCAACTTTCACCCACGCAATTGGGACCTTAACAGGAATTTGCAGTTTTTTTGCATTTTTTTTGCATTTCTATTCCCGATTTTGCAGTTCGCCAAATAACGGTGTAATTTAGTGACCTGCTAACTTCACAGTGAAGTTAGCAGGTCACATGGCGTATCTCAGGAACCAAGCGTGCTAGGAACTTGTAGTAAGGCTCCAAATTGGCAGTTTTTTTGCATTTCAAGAATAGGCTAGGTCAAAATTTTGAAGTCCTTTTTTAAACAAAAATTTCATACTGACCTGCTAACTTCACAGTGAAGTTATAAGGTCACATGGTGTATCTCAGGAACCAAGCGTGCTAGAAACTTCTAGTAAGGCTCCAAATTTGCAGTTTTTTTGCATTTCAAGAATAGGCTAGGTCAGAATTTTGAAGTCCTTTTTAAAAAAAAAAATTCATACTGACCTGCTAACTTCACAGTGAAGTTAGCAGGTCACATGGTGTATCTCAGGAACCAAACGTGCTAGAAACTTGTAGTAAGGCTCAAAATTTGCAGTTTTTTTGCATTTCAAGAATAGGCTAGGTCAGAATTTTGAAGTTCTTTTTAGAAAAAAATTTCATACTGACCTGCCAACTTCACAGTGAAGTTAGCAGGTCACATGGTGTATCTCAGGAACCAAGCGTGCTAGAAACTTGTAGTAAGGTTCCAAATTTGCAGTTTTTTTGCATTTCAAGAATAGGCTAGGTCAGAATTTTGAAGTCCTTTTTTTTTTTAAAATTCATACTGACCTGCTAACTTCACTGTGAAGGTAGCAGGTCAGTATGAAATTTTTTTAAAAAAAAGGACTTCAAAATTCTGACCTAGCCTATTCTTGAAATGCAAAAAAACTCCAAACTTGGAGCTTTACTGCAAGTTCCTAGCATGCTTGGTTCGTGAGATACACGATGTGACCTACTTGCTTCATATTGAAGTCAAACTTGGGAAATTTTTTAATTGAGGACTTCAAATTTTGAACATAACCTATCGTTGAAATACAAAAAAACTGCGAATTTGGAGCCTTATTGCAAGTTCCTAGCATGCTTGGTTCCTGAGATACACCATGTGACCTGCTAACTTCACTGTGATGTTAGCAGGTCAGTATGAAATTTTTTTTAAAAAAAGGACTTCAAAATTCTGATCTAGCCTATTCTTGAAATGCAAAAAAACTGCAAATTTGGAGCCTTACTACAAGTTCCTAGCACGCTTGGTTCCTGAGATACGCCATGTGACCTGCTAACTTCACTGTGAAGTTAGCAGGTCACTAAATTACACCGTTATTTGGCGAACTGCAAAATCGGGAATAGAAATGCAAAAAAAATGCAAAAAAACTGCAAATTCCTGTCAAGGTCCCAATTGCGTCGGTGAAAGTTGGCTTGCTAACTTCACAGACGTAACTCTATTAGCTTTTTTAATAAACAAATTTAAGTGATCATTGAAGGTCAATTTAGAATCAATGATTATTCCTAGATCCGAAAACACAGAAAGTTTATTTAAAGAAGTCGAATCAAACACGTAGTTATACGTAAAACTATTTTTCTTCCGTGTAAAACACATGGTTTTACATTTGTCAATATTTAAAAATGAACGATTAATATTGCACCATTCTCTAAACATAACAAGATCTTCTTCAGAGAACTGATTCCTGTAAATTTGTTTATCACGAAGCTTCTTAAAAATATAAATAGTAGGTGTTGTGTACCAAAATTAAAAAAAAAAATTGTTTTTGGATTTTTAAAAAAATTGTTTACATATGTATGTATTTGTTTTTTAGTACAATATTTCGAAAATGGCATGATCGATTTCTTGAGAAGTCTGTATTTAAGGGTTTTTAATACTTTCTTTAATATTTTAAGAAAAACTTTTACTTTTATGTACCTTCCATGTTAAAAATCCGTTTAGGTTTTTTTTTTAACGGCTCTTGCGATTTTTAAAAAAACTTCTATCGTATGCTTAGACTAGTACGATCTACAACCAATGTCAAAAAATGTTTTTTTTTTTTGTTTATTTTTGAATTTTCTCATTAGCGGCTAAGCTAAACGGATTTGGATTAATTTGTTTATCTATAAATTTCAAATATGTAAGTTCAAATAATATTGCATAGCAAAATTAAAAGAAAAGATATTTTTGAATATTAAAAAAAAGTTTCAAGCTATTTTTTTAAAATTTTGATATCTATCTCAAAAATGGAAATTATTACCGCGCCTACGATTAAAAATTTGTTTTCTATAAAATCATAATTCAATCAAGAATTAAGATGGGTTTTTTTTTAGTTCAAACTATAACTGTAAGAAATTTGGTTATCGTTTTTTTTTTGTATAAAGACAATATTTTTTATAAATTTATACTTTCAGAGTTAAAGCACCTTGGAGTAATATGCTGTTTTTAGTTTTTGCCTTATATCTCCTCAACGGTTGTTGTTGTGGAAAAATGTACTTCAAAGTTGTAAAACATGCAGTTTTCCAAAAGTTTCAATTCTTATATTTCTCTAAAAAAAAAAGAAATCAAGCTCAAGTTTGACTTATTTCTCTACCAGCTAAGAAGCTTTTTAAGTAATGTATCTATCCCGTAGACCTAATTCCACAATAGTTTTTTTTTTTAATAAATTACTCCAATGTGCCCCTTTTTGATGGTCATATTGGCAATGTTCTAAATTTGTTTCAGTCAACACTTCATTTTCATATATTTGACTTCAATCAGAACGAAGTTTGAACTTTGTGGTAGGTTCGGAGAAAATAAAAACGCACTGTCGATTTTGACGGCGAAAGTATTCTGAAAGCTTAGGTATTGTCCTGGTGATTTAATAAGATATTTGGTATCGAAAGATTTTTATTGATATTTCAGCGAACCTTTCATTTCAGCACTAAGTTTTACTTATCTAACTTCAGTCTTAATTAGATTAATACAATGCAATTTCTTCCAATTCGATTTCCGTATTTTCCCAAATGGAAGTTTAGTGAGTTATTTGACTTTAAAAAATAGTGGGGTGGCTCAGCTATTCAATTGTGCACTTTGTGATAAAAGCAAATAATTTTAATAATTGTTGGCACATCATAAAATAATAATTTTAAGATATTGGGCCACTTCGTATCTCTGCCCATTTAGATGGGCGGGGCAATTTTGTTTTGAAAATGAGTTGAAATGGAAAACAAATTATTAAAAAATAACGGAAACACTTACAATATTTTTCCATATCTTTTTTCAAAGATTTCATTTTTCATTTTTATTTTTAAATTTTTATTTTTCAGTGCTCCTATCAATTCTGGGTCGAATTTTGAAAACAAATTGGTTGTTATTTTAGAAAAATATTTTTTTGAGTAGGTATTTGTTTAATTCAAACCGTAATTTTTGGTCTAAAACACCCTGGATTTGTATACTTATAGACAAAACAACAATATAGATGAGCAACTGTAGAGTCCCTTCCCTCTGCAAAAAAATACTATCCAAAAAAATGAGTAAGAAACCTCATATGACAGTAAATTCTTTTTTTAATGACTTAAAAAAATAGAAAGCAATACTTCAATTTAAAGACACTTTCTTACATAGGTATGTTGATAAAACATGCTTAATTATAATACATAATCCACTAAAAAAAAATATATTGTAAGACCGGCTTATACTAGATAATTATAAGTAATACATAATGTGCATACATTTTATAGAAATTCTAGCCTACCACAGTGGTCCGTTCCTTTTCTCTAAAAATGTTAACAATAATTGTTGATGTGTCAAAAAAAAATGTTGGAATGTCATTGTTAAGAATGTTACACTTTGTAACATTTCATTTAGGAACGATCAATGTTGAAAATATTGTTGATCTGTCAAACGGCAAGGTTGAAAAAAAAAAAATCGAAATGCATTTAGAATGAATAATCAAGAAAAAACAATTTATTGCATAGAATTAATTGAAAATAAATACATTAAATTTCTAAATTAAATTTCTATTAACTTAAACTAACTATGAGCACAAATTTCCTTAACAAAAAACACGGAATTGATAAAATGCAGTGTCGAAAAAAAAGTAAATTTATCATAAAACAATTCAAAACTCAAAAACAACACTAAATTCAATTGAATTGAAAACACATATTTGCAAAAATGCAAACAATTCCAAATCCAAACAACGAAAAGTAAACAAAAGATAATCACAAAATGAAAACATTGTAGTTTCAGCTGCTTTTGACAGATCAACACTTTCAATTCATGTCGAGGAGATCAGTTGGAAATTAACCCTGTTCCATGGTTTAGTCCCAAACAGTTTCAAACAGTTTCAGACCGCCAGATTTGGTGCGGACCAGTACAATTTTTCAAGTGTGGAACGACTTCGGACTAAATCTGGCGGTTTCAAACTGTTTGAAAGTCGGCAAGGAACAGACCTATTGTTACAAAGTGTAACATTCTGACACTTCA
Organism: Dasysyrphus tricinctus; assembly: GCA_963921185.1. NCBI lineage: Eukaryota > Metazoa > Arthropoda > Insecta > Diptera > Syrphidae > Dasysyrphus > Dasysyrphus tricinctus. Next base: position 78,441,062 of record OY992530.1, on the reverse strand, counting down.
ACATTGAGTTTAGGAACGATTTTATGACGTCATAATGTTACACGATGTTACAATTTGAGAATTTAGGAACGATCAGTGTTAACAATTGTTAACGTTTTAGAGAAAAGGAACGGACCACAGGCATATTTTTAATCGATTATCTTCATACTAAACAAAATCGTTGAGGTCGTATTCATCGGTGTCCTTTGATCAATGAACACAGCCGTGATCGGCGCAATAACCACACATTGATATTCAGAGGTGTTTTCCCTGAAAAAAAGGTTGTATTAGGTTAGGTAAGGAGGGGCGTCCAAAGCACAAAGGATGTTGAGTACAAGGGGCCTTTTGGTCCATTGTGATCCCCTTGCAAAAGGAGACAGAGATGCTCCCAAGCTATTGGTTCGCAAAGACTGGTTCGTTTGCGAAACAGCCTGTGCTTTCTATGAATTTTTCTGTTTGCCAAACAGACCTGCGCTAGATCGTCCTGTTCCCCAACAACTCTGTTTCCAAAGTAACGGATGCAATTTGTTTGGAGGTTTGAACAATCGCAGAGTAGCTGTTTAATGGTTTCTATTTCTTCGACATCCCGACAGCTCCTACAGAAATTGGGTGTGAATACACCCAGTCTGGTGGCCATTGTGCCAATGGCGCAATGACCCGTTAGTACACCTATTAAGATTCTAATATTCTTTTTACTCAGTGATAAAATATACTGAGTTTCCTTTTCATTAATTCTAGGCCAACTTCTAGAGAAAACGTACTAGTTCCTGGACATCCAGGAGTAATTGATTTACCATTTCGTTATTAGGTATATTCTACTTTTAATCACGCCGATCGGGACATCGGACATCTAGTCCCTTTTCTAATTGGCTACTCATCATCATCATCGTGTCCTGTAACCCCGGCTGGGGCATAGGGCGTCAACAAAACGTCTCCATCCTTCACGGTCTGCTGCAAGGTACTTTAGCTGTGGCCACGTCTTTCTCTGGGATTCTGCTTCCGCTAAGACAGTTGATTTCCATGTTGTTCTTGGTCTTCCAACCCGCCGTGCACCCTGAGGATTCCATTCAAAGGACTGCTTTGCAATTTCATTGTTTGGTTTCCTCAGTGTGTGACCAATCCAACGCCATTTACGCTTTCTTATGTCGACGTCCAGCCGCTCTTGACTTGTCCTGCGCCACAATTCCTCATTTGATATTATTTGTGGCCAGCGAATCTTTAGGATATGGCGAAGACAGCGATTCACAAAAGCCTGCAATTTCTTTGAAATGATAGACGTGACTTTCCAGGTTTCACAAGCATATAACAGCACGGATTTGACATTGGATTCGAAGAATCTCAACTTAGTGCGTAAGGAGATTTGACTTGATTTCCAGATTGGGGACAGAGTACCGAAGGCAGCACGAGCTTTATTTATTCTACTTTTAACGTCCAGATCCGTACCACCGTTTGCAGAGACAATACTGCCAAGGTAGTTGAACTGTTCCACTACTTCAACTGGCGTCTCCTGTAGAATAATACGCTGTTGTGTGGAGCGGCCTGTGAGCATTATTTTTGTCTTTTTGCTGTTTATTCTTAGACCACTCGACTCTCCCTTCACTTGCAGTGTTTGGCACATCCCGTTCAGCCCACTGATGTTATTTGCCAGTAGACATATGTCATCGGCATAGTCTAAATGACTGAGCCTTTCGAACGGTCTCCATTGAATGCCCTGTCGCTCTGCTGTACCTACACTGGCCGTCAATACGTCGTCCATCGCCAGCAGGAAGAGAATTGGCGATAGAACATCCCCTTGTCTCACACCCTGGTTGCACTACAAAGGAGTCGGATAGCTGCCCGTTGTGCAAAACAAAACACCTTGCGTTGTTGTAGGACTCTTTAATAATGGCAACTATTTTTGGTGGAATTCCTCTACCAAGCAACGATCTCCATATACATTCTCGGTTAATTGGCTACTACTGGTTCTATTTGATACTGACTCTTTCCTTGCCAGTTCATCTTCTATATCATTCCCTTCTTTATTACTATGTTCAGGAACCCTGCAAAGTTTGACTTGGCTATGGCTAGTGTTACAAATATTATTCGGTATTCCTCGGCATTTTTCTACTGTCTTGGATCTTATAGAGCCTGATTACACGATTCGTTTTTGCGTTCGTTTCGTCTTTGTCTTTTTGACAGGAACGTTCCTTCATGAATACAACGAAAAAATCCGTTCGTGATTTTGACGTTCAAAAAATTTGAGGGTCATTTATTGGAAAATAGGTAAGAATAATAATTAAAAGAATTTTTAAATCACTTCTTGTTTAAATTTATACCTATTTTATTATGAAAAACAATTTTTAAACTTACTATTTAAATATTTTAAGCATCCCCCGCCACTACTAGTTTGTCAAATCATAAACGTCAAAGTTCAACCGGAAAAAGTCTTAAAATAGTCATACGTGCTTTCGTTACTTCATTCTCCCTACATTTCTACACCCCTCGCCCAATGTGTCAAAAAGACGAAAAACGCAACGACCGAAAAAACGAATTTTGTTATCAGGCTCATAGTCTTTCATAGCAGCTTGGCTGTCCACGAAAAATGTGATCTCCAAAGAGCTAGGTTTTTTCTTGTGTACCATTCGACCTAATAGGGACTTTTTAATTTGACATAGTGGCTATGTTTTCACAAGCCGTTTGAGGAAATTTCTCTTCTTGTATTTTTGACTAGGTAAGAGGAAAGATGAAGTTCGCTCACTTGTAAGTTTGGCCAGACGACAACAATCCACGACACCAATGCAATGTGCAAATAAACAAACCAACTGTTTCACTGTCTCGCTTGCGTTTTGAGAAGTAATGGTAAGCTTTCTACTTACATGAGGTATGAATTAGTTGCAAAACCCCTAACTCTCTCTCATGGTACGGTTCTGCAAAAAGGTACAACGACAACTCTTCTCACTGTTTTAGAAAAGTTTGCAGCCTGTGAGCAAAGTTATTTGCCATGTAGCTCTGTTTCAAGGTCGATGAAGGTTTTCATCTTATGTAAAAGGCATATTCTTATACAACGGGATCATCGTTCTTCTATCTTCTACTGATCTGTTTTGTTCTTGGTTTCTGTTCTTTGACCAAAGGACACCGATGAATACGACCGAGGGAGGGGATTTGACAGTTGCTGATCGATATGGTTATTTTTGTCTATAAGTACAAATTCAGGGTGTTTTTGATCAAATTTACGGTTTGAATTAGACAAATACTCAAAAAAGATTTGTCTTTGAAAAAAAAGGTTTTTATAATTTTAAATTTTTTTCTTCAAAAACTAAGGGTCTTAAGACCATCAATTGGTTTTCAAAATTCGACCAAGAATTGATAGGAGCACTGAAAAAAAATGTATAAAATTACATAAAGTTTAAAAAAAAAATCAGTACCCATACTTTTTTTCAACATTTTTTTTTCAAAACTTTGAGTTTGAAAATATTTTTTTCGAAAACTATTTACTAAAATTACTTAATTTTAAAATAAAATATTGTATTAAAATATTGTGTTGCCGTTATTTTTTTATATTTTTTTTCCATTTTAAGACATTTTCAAACAAAATAGCCCCGCCCACCTAACTGGGCGGAGATACGAAGTGGCCCAATATCTTAAAATTATTCTTTTATAATGTGCCAATAATGATTAAAATTATTTGCTTTTATCACAAAGTGCACAATCATTCTTCATTAGGGCACTAAGCCGCCCCACTAAAAGTGCTTTGACAAAAATGAATAAAAAGATATATAAAAATGACTAACGAATACGGGGCACTCATTTTGTAAAAAGAGTATGAGAAGATTATCTACAATTCAGCAAGTTTTTGGTATTTTTGACCGTTTAGAACTTTTTTTGAGTTTCTGTGAGCAGTGAGATTCGTTTGAAATATCAAACAAAATTCAGATTACGTTTGATACAAACTAGTGCTTTCATCAGCACGATATGTATACCTATTACCTACATATTTAACTGTAGGTACATATATTAAAGCTTTTTTTATATTAAAATTGAAGGATATTCGTATAAAGAACTAACCAAAATTAAATTTGAACTAAAAATTAAAAAAAAATTTGTTACTTTTTATTATTGGAAACCTTAGCATAGTCTGTCAATTTGCTTCAGGGACTCGAGCCTCTTTAGTCCCACCTTGTGTACGCCACTGCACACAATGAATATACATTGATAAAGGAGAAAGCTCAAATAAAAGAAAAAGTTATAAAAACGGGTGGAAATTAATAATTTCTATTCTATTTTTGCTACAAAAATTTCGTGACAATTTTAAAAGAATATATTTTTTTGGTAAGCCCCACATTATTCAACTTCAGAATTAAGGACCCAATCTAAGTACCCGGATCCGAAATTATGAGTTGAATAATGGTCGTAATTAAAGCTGTCCTGTCATCGCATAGACGAAGTTTTATTTTGTATTTAACATAACCTTATAAATAATATAAAATTCATAGCTTTCTGTGCGGTGAGAATATGTGATAAAAATTGCAAAAACAACGAAACGTTAATATTGGGAGGATGTTTATTATTCAGTGGGTGTGTTTATATTCAGTGGGTGTGTTTATTCACTCATTCAACATGCCACTAAGTATTTCGTCGAAGCATAGTGTCAGCAAGGTTTTTTGGTTATGTGAAAAGGAAATGTGTCTACATCTGTACGTACATAGTTCGAGCTCAGATTGTCAGAGTGCTATGTTGACGTCGTCATGTAAAATGTAATTGAGCATGAACCACGTTTCATTTAACATTAAATGTTCTTGGATTAAACAAAAAATTTGTGTGCGTTCAATGAAAAGTATCTAATTCGGATCAAAAACACTTTTTTCTTTTTGGTAAAAATAAAAATGTTTCATTTGTGTAACAATAACAATAGCGAAATGAATCTTGCCACTTGCCAAATCGGAATTAAGTAGATACTTTAACATAGGAGGTAACATTAGAGGTACTTGAACACCATTTTGGTTTGTCAATTCTAGGCACTTTTTGTTTTTTATTTAAATGGAGAGCTAAGCTGGCAAAAATTCAGGTATTTACCAATAAAACGTTAAGGAACGATAAGGAACCGACTGGTACAAAGTGTTATCAACCACATTTTTCGGAGGTTTGGCCCATGTTTATAAGTTATAAGTATAAGTTTGAGGTCGATAATAATTCTAAGGCTCTCTTTCAGTAGAAGAAGTTCCTAAATAAATTATCATAATTTCTATAAAATAAAAATCTTTATTGCGTTTTTCTTCCTCTTCTTAAAACGTGTTTAGTTAACAAACTAACACAAATAAGAGTGGGCTTTTCAGAGCTTATCATTATATTTGGTTTCTTTGCCTAATGTCCAACAATATCAAACAATCACTCTTTCAAAAATTACTCTTATCAACAAGGATATTATTTCCCTAGAGTAATTTGACTGCTTTTGTGTTAATGTCCCTCCTTGCAATGTACTATACTCTACATATTCTTAGAGGTAGAAAACAAGTTGCAATTAATTTGCATTTACTCCTGAGGCCTGACACTCTTTTTTGCCATGTTGACAGGTTTCACAAACCCAGCTATACCTCTACCTACTTATGTATGTAATAAGGTTTTATGGTAAATGATGATGGTAGAGAAAAAGAATATTTTTTTGACGGGTTATAAAGTTTAATTTCCGGGGAGACTTTCATATAATTTATAGCTTGAAGGTTTGTATTTTTTCCACTTTGTTGTTTGTATAAGAAAGTTTTTGATTTTTGATTTTCTATTTAACGTTCCTTAATCTAAGAAATGAAAATATCTAATACCTAATTTCGCTTTTAATTGTTTAAGTTTTTGGACAGCGACGGGCACAGGCACCAACATTTATGCTGGTACCGGGTTTTTATTCTTAGATCAAAAGAGTTAATTGGATTGACGCGATGGTGACTGTGGATAGAGGTTAATGAAGGATTCAAAGAAAATACAATTAGGTATGCTTATGGTTTACAAATAGATTAGAATTAGATTGGAGGTTATTTCATTCTTCGAATTTTGAGCTCATAGCTATATATTTATATAAATCTAATTTCTCAGAAACACATCAGGGTGTTTGTCCTTATGGCTTCAGCACTTATGTAAATGCCATAAAAAAAATATAGACAATTTGTCGTCGTTGTATGTTAAAGCTGTTATAAACGATTAGAGCAATGATGTGACTAAAGCTTCGAAATTGTTTACTTTGCTATTAGCGGTTTATAATGGAGCTTCGACAATAGATTCGAGCTGCGATTCTAGCAACGAAAATCATCGATTATATTTGCGAAGCTCTTATCGCAATGTCTTGTGAAGAAATTAAATATGTAATGTAAAACAAAACAAACAATTTGTATTAGAAAACATCGCTGAAATTTTTAGCGTCCCTAATGATTTCCAAATGGCAAACTGACTGATTCACGTTCCATAGTTTTTTTGAAATATTCAGGGAGCTCTATTATTGATATCAGAATAACGAGCTGAATGGTCTCCATCACGAATCGAAAACATGTATATAAAGTTAGCAGGACACTTTTGGAAATTCAGGTTAAAAACTATCCAATCATTAGTTGCTATACTTAATTGCGAATTAGTTACGCAAAAAAAAAAATTGTATTGCATTTTTGGTTTGCGAAAAAATGGGTGTCCTGCTTTCTTCATAAGAACTGAACAAATTTGGTTGTTGAGAACTAATTAATGCATTCGCAATTAATTAGTTCTCAATAACCAACTTTTTTCGGCTCGATTATCTTCTTTTTTGAGAAAGTTGTCCTGTTAAGTTCATATGAAGTTATCAGGACACCCATTTTTTCGCAAACCAAAAATGCAATTAAATTTTTTTTGCGTAACTAATTCGCAATTAAGTAGCAACTAATGATTGGATAGTTTTTAACCTGAATTTCCAAAAGTGTCCTGCTAGTTTTATATACATATCTAAAACTGTTGTGTCCAAAGATTGTGTTAATTCTCTTGATCTAGGCAGGCTTCATTACAATAAATCAATCACCCAGGAAATTTGTTACGCATTCAGAGCCATTATTTCATGAGCTGTGTGACGATCACACCGAGAAACGATCAGTATGATATTTTTGATTTCAGGTAGGAACGTTATTTTGGTGATGCTTTGAACATTGTATCCTTTTTCAAAAGCAATACAAATTTTTGGTGTAACATAAGAATGGTTTCAAGATATAATGCATAAGTTCACAGAAATAACGAATAATATTATCTTCGGTTTCTGGATTCAATTTTAAAAGGAAACTCTTTAAATCAAGGTTTTTGGTGTGGAAATGAAAGATTTAAATTACAAAAAAAAACTCTTTTGGGTTTTCGATATGAACACAGCTCAGTTCTTAAAAAAATAGTACAGGTAAAATAGTACGAAAAATAAAATAAAATATAAAAATATATCACATGGAAGGGGAGAGGGGGAGGGGGGGGAAATGGTGGTGTATCAAACAGCAAAATAAGCTGTGGTGGAACCTAAGCATATGACACATGTTTGTAAGGTACTTTGGAATTCTGTATCAAATGATACTAAAACCAAGTCGATACGGCCTCCGTGAAAAAAGTTATTGTAATTTTTATGTAAAGAAGACTATGCAAATGGTGTGTCATTTAATCTCATCAAGATGAAGTGAGATAGAAAGTTTCCTTTGTGAAGAACTTAATTCAGCCATGAATGAATGCTTCTGCGCCATTTGAGAATAGGTGGGTTCGACAGTGGCGTAGCGTAGGGGGGGCGGTCCGCCCCGGGCGGCACTTTATGAGGGGCGGCAAATTTCGCGGGACCATATAGCGGATAAATTTAATAACTAATTGGTGTTAATTATTGTAAAATTTTGCCGCCCCAGCAAATGTATTCATGATGTGATCGGAAAGGCTGCACCTTGAACCGCATTCACGACTGCATGAATTGAAAAACCGATTCTCGAAATCATCTTGCTGATTACCGAAGGTGCCCAGCACAGCAGTTCGAATGATTATTAAATTTAGGAATCCCTAGAAAATTCTGTCCGGGGCGGAACTAAAACCAAATGTTTTGTCGCCAGACAATTATTATCAAAATTCATTTGAACAAAAGATAGATAGGTAAGAAGGCAGAAAGTAAGAAAATATTCACCCCGATTGCAGAATCCGACGAATGAGCTGCGGAGGGAATCAGACTCAATTTTGACAACTATGAGCCAAACGTCAAAATTAAGTCTGACTCCCTCCGCAGCTCATTCGTCGGATTCTGTAATTGGGGTGATTGATTGAATATTCAGAATATTATGATCTTCTTAAGAACTTTGCAGCTATTACGGCGAGTATATAAAAACAACAATTAAAAAAAAAAGAAAGTACTAATTCCCATTAAAATGTTTGATGTGGAAGAAAGGATTTTTTTTTTATTTTTCTGAAATTTAGGAAAACAGAACACTATTATTTATACATATGTATAGCGATTAGTAAATGTTTTATCCGAGGTACTGCCTCTTGCGAGGAACTGACAAATCCTCCAAGAGTATTACTTGTCATGGAAAAGTGCTTCTCATTTAGCCGTTCGGACTCGGCAAAAAACTGTAGGTCCCCTCCATTCCTGCCAACAACACGCACACAGGTATGGTTGTGAGTTGTAAGTCACTAGGCCCTGGTTCTCCATGAGCTGTTGCGCCACCCAATTTATTTTTTTTATTTATAGCGATTAGTAAACATTCTATCAACTATCAACTCAATTTTGAAATATTGAATCTTCAAAGAAAAAATATTTAGATTTTATTTTGTGGGAAAATATTTTTTGCAAATTTTAATGCGTATAATGTACTACTTTAAAAATTTGAAATTTAGTTTAAAAATCCAAAAAATACTTGTTCAAAATACTTTTTGAACTTTTTCTTTTGAATTTTTGATTAAAATCAGTCACAAAGTTTTCGAGAAAGCCAAAAATCATTGTTGTTGAGCTGTTTTTGATAAAAATTAGAATTGGTTAAATTGGGGTTAGAATTCAGCTTGAAGAAGAATTCTGTTTTCAAAATTTTGCTTTTTCTAAATTCTGCTTTCAAAATTCTGTTTTTCATAATTCTGCTTCTCAAGTTTCTGCTTTTCAAGTTTCTGCTTTTCAAAATTCCGGTTTTTGATAATCCCTTTTTAGAAAATTCTGCAAATAGTGAAACATTTTCCAAACCACTTTTTTCATTATTTTCATAATAAAACAGAATTATGAACTGCGAGTTGTAACAGAACATTCATGTACCTAAGCATACCGAAATGAATAAAAATGAAAACATTTTTGCAGCTCGAAGAGGCTTGCATATTTTGTCTGCTTAGACGTTAAGAGTGAAAAGCGGCTTAGTTCACATTTGTTTTGATAGTAATAGATTTTTAAAATCTTTTCAATTTCACTGAATTTTTAGTAACAACGAGAATAAATTCAAAATTCTGAACACTTTTGGGTGATATTTTTTTTTAATGAACACGAGTTAACTGTTTTTCCTTGTAAGGCGACAATTTGTTTTATGTCAACTGCACACGCTGATGGTAAGCGTCAATATTTACTTAATATAATGACCATTGCCCAAAAAATAATTTAAATACCAAAAAACTATGAGAAATCAACAACTCTGTATGACCGAACTACTAAATAGAACAGAACGTAACACAAAACTGTTCTGTACTTCGATCTAGCTTAAGCCCTTGAATAGATTTTCTTCAAACTTGGGATTCAACTTTTTAAGGTTTGGCTAGAAGGACCATTTATGTTTTTAGCTCCAAAATTAACGGTATTTTTCATAAAAATGTTATATAAAAAAAATTATTTGTCTTAAAAACTACTGGGTTAATTTTGTTCATGAATGCTTGTGTCCAAAATAAAAATAGAGCTAGCAGACTGTTAGACATAATAAAACAGCAACAGCTTTAAAAAACAGAATTGTAAAAAGCAGAATTTTGACCTATTCTCAAGAAAATTATACGGCAAGTGGCAGGTATCTACTTCTCCCGTTTCTTTTGGTTGAAAAAAGTGAAAAAATATATGAGGGGAATGAACAAAGACAACAATACACCAAGTGTAAAGAAAATCCTTCCAGCCGTTTAGGTTACATCCGAAGGGACGAACAGACAGTCAGAACTGTGAGACCCTCTTGTTCGTCTTCCATTCGAGTTCGACGATGAGAAATCACTTGTATTTTTTTATAAACAAAATTTTCTTTTGGAACAAAACTAAAAAAAAAGCATTAATTAATAGGCAAGTTCAGGAAAATGAGATCTCAAAGGCTGCCAAAAACTGAGCAAGCAAATCCAATATTTTGTTTCCTCAGTAATTCGACCGCAAAATTTCTGAGGAATCTTGTTCACAAGACTGAGATTGCTGAGGACTCTGAGATCTTATTTACTGAACTCGCATAATATAACAATACAAAATTCATTCGGAAAATGAGACAGTTTTAGAAAAAAAGTCATTTAGGTTTTTGTAGAGAATCGTAAGATCTTCAACACTTTTATGTCCGCTATTACAATTTGACGCAAGTGTGCTGACTGGTGACTGAGTTTGAAAGAAGTGGAAATGAATAAATTATAAATTTAGCTTTGCGGAAAAATTTTGTAGAATTTTTTTGTTTATATTAGTCGAAGTTTTTTTTTTGATTTGAATATTTTAAAATTTGGGAGGGGGCGGCAAAATGTTCCACCGCCCCGGGCGGCAGAAACTCACGCTACGCTACTGGGGTTCGATTTGTAAAAGTATTTGTCTTAGGAGTTTTAACAATATAAATATCAAATCTTCAAGATTTACGAAATATATTTGTAGTGTAAACCTTCCAGATTTAAGGTAAATCTTAATAAAACTCAGATTAGCATTGGGTGGAAATGTAGCATAAGATAGAATAGAAATCTAGAAATACTTTTCCCAAAATTTAAATCCCGAAAATTATATAAAATGACAAATTTGCGCAAATATTTCATATTGTATAATTTTTCGAGATTACAATTTCGGGTTTTTTTATGAATTTGGGTTTGTGGAACTCTGGGTTTTCGGTATTCTGGGTTTTTGGGATTATGGGTACGGTGACCATTTTTCCAGGGGTGAAATAGAGGACAACTTTTCTCTAACGTTGAAAAGTTAAAGAATTATTTTCATAAGAAAATTTTGCTTTAAAAAAAATACGTTCATAAGAGTTATAAGTTACAACAAAAAATCGAAGTTGTAGGTAATTGCACCTTGTCTTGGGTATCCAAATTTATTTAAAATTGATAACACTCTTTCGATCGGGACATTTCAAGATCTTAATGATATCAAAACTCACATGCTCTTCATGAAAATTTTGAAAGGTTCAAATCATTTCTTATTTGGGGACAAATTAATTCTTCATTGACTTATCGTTTGACTCAAGTAATCTTGTAAAATAATTCCTCATCATTGATTTCTAGATCTTTTCTTAATTCTTATACATTGGCAAAGCTTTTGGATTCAAACCAGTGCTGTCTACTTATTACATCTAAGTGATTTAGTTATGAAGAAGTTACTTTATGTATTTTTAATGGTAGAAAAATGATTTGAAAAATAAAAAGAGGACATTGGGAGTACAATTTAGTAAAAGGAGGACAAATTACTGTCCTCTTTAAGAAAATAAAATAGAGAGGACACGTTACCGAAAAAAAGGACTGTCCTCTTAAAAAGAGGACGGATGGTCACCGTAATTATGTGTTTTCGGGATTTTGGGATTTCGGGATTATGGGTTTTCGGTATTTTAGGTTTTCGGGATTTTGGCTTATCGGCACTTTGGGCTTTCAAGACATCGAGATTTGAGAATTCAGACCCCTAAACCTTATAAAGGGTGATTTTTTAGAGGTACACTCCCGTTCAATTGAATAGGTTCAAAATTTTCGAGTACGATTTACCGTTATAACTCCGAACTTTGTGGAATAAATGAATTTTTGAAAATGGCATTAGAGAAAGCATCCAATTAAGGAGAGAATAAGAAAACATACAATATTAAAGTTACCATCATTACACGTTTTATTATCATTTCTTTAAATTCATATTGAAATCGTAGCACTTTTTTTCGTTTATTTGAATAGGTGCACCGTCTTTATAATCACTTTTGCTTTGAACTAGTTGAAGGTTAGACCTTTTAAAGCTATTTTTGGGCTTTATATCATGGTTTCTTTGATATGACACAAACAAATAATTGAGAACTAACGTAGAATGGGTGGAGGAAAAGCTCTTTTCGCGGCTGAGTACGCGCAAATTTATTGTTTTCATGATAAATGACTAACGGGACATCAAATTTCGGAAGAAACTTACAGAATCCATTCTTTGATCTATATTTATCAGAGATGTAAGCAAAAAGATGGTGTCGATATGAAAAGAATGTAAAAAAACTGCTGCCTCCACAAGCTATAGACGAAAAATTCTGAGGGTTGGATCTTATTTGTCGGTTTAAATGGCTTAAATAAGGGAACAAGCTAGGTTTAGTGCAAGTATTTCTACAGTCGAGAGTGTAATATAAAGTTCTTCATACCAAAAAAGAAGAAAAAATTAAAATAAACCACCGCTTAGTTGAAAGAAGTTACAATTTCAGAATTCAAGGAAAAGAAATTTAACCCCACATTTTTGAACTATTAGTATGACTATGGTTAGGTACACAAAAACGCTCATTCTTGGAAGTACAATTTGAATCCATCAATTTCGTTGAATTTAATCCCTTTTTCATTAGAAAAAACGACTTTACGCCACTTATTCTTTCAAGTCTTATGAAGCTTACAAAACTGCATTCGGTTTGTTTTTTTTTTTGTTTTTGCTAACTTCGTTTAGGTGTGGTTTCATTTAATTTTCTTCTTTTTCGGTATGCAGAACTTTTAATAATACTCTCGACTACTGAAATACTGGCACTGAACCTAGCTTCTTCCCTTGTTTTAGCCATTTAAATCGACGAATTAGACGCAACCCTCGCCTATCACTTGCGGAGGTAGCAGGTTATTTGCATCCTTTCATATCGACACCATCTTTTTGTTTATTTTTCAGATAATTATAGATCAAAGAATAGACTCTGTAAGATTTTTCCGAAATTTGATGTCCCGTTAGCCATTTATCATGAAAACAATAAATTTCCGCGTACTCAGCCGCGAAAAGAGATTTTCCTCCACCCATTCTACGTTTGTTCTCAGTTTGTTTGTGTCATATCAAAGAAACCATGATATTAAGCCCAGAAAATAGCTTTAAAAGGTCTAACCTTCAGCTAGTTCAAAGCAAAAGTGACCTATTCAAACAAACGAAAAAAAGTGCTACGATTTCAATATGAATTTAAAGAAATTATAATAAAACGTGTAATGATGGTAAGTTTGATATTGTATGTTTTCTTATTCTCTCCTCAATTGGATGCTTTCTCTAATGCCATTTTCATAAATTAATTTATTCCACACAGTTCGGAGTTAAAATGGTAAATCGCACTCGAAAATTTTGAACCTATTCAATTGAACGGGAGTGTACATAACTTTAAGTTGGCAACACTATTTTAACTGGCTGCCATTTTTTCAGCTGTCAAGTGACTTAATTTAAGTTTGGTTGGGCATTTCAACATGAATAGACTAACGCCAGAACAACGCTTCCAAATTGTGCCAAATGGGCAACAAAACAAAATTACCGTTGCCTAATTTTCATAAGTGAACCTTGTTTAGCGATGAAGCTCACTTTTGGTGGAATGGATACGTCAATAAACAAAACTGCCGTAGTGTGAACCGTTACATTCACAAAAACTGACTGTTTAGTTTGCTTTATGGGTTGGTGGAATAATTGGTACGTACTTCTTTAAAAACGATGCTGGCTAGAACGTTACAGTCAATGGTAACTGCTATTGAGAAATGATTACTGAATTTTTCGTTCATCAATTGAACAACCATGATGTGCAGGAGCTGTGGTTTCCACAAGACGGCGGCGGCGGCGCAACATGTCACACAGCTCTTGCCACAAATGATTTATTGAAGGAAACGTTTGGTATCCGCATAGTTTCGCGTTACGAACCCGTGAATTGGCCTCCAAGATCGTGCGATTTGACGCTTTGACTATTTTCTGTGGGGATATGAGAAGTCGCTAGTCTACACCGATAAGCCCGAAACGTTTGACCACTTGGAGGACAACATTCGCCGCGTTATTGCCGATATACGGCCACAATTGTTCGAAAAAGTCATCGAAAATTGGACCTCCAGATTAGACTACGTCCGAGCCAGCCATGGCGGTCATATGCCAAAAATCATCATTGAAATTCTAATGCCACAAGATTATCTTTAGTAAATTTCATGTCGATTTAAAAAAAATCATCTTTGTTTCAAAGTTCTATACTTCTAAAAAAACACCCTGTATCTGCAGCTGACAAAAATTTTACAGAAAAACGTTCAATCAAGAAAATCACTTCAGAAGTTAGGGCTATAGATCGAGGTGCAGGCAGACAAACAGACTGGCAGACAGAATTGTGCCACCCACTTTTCACTTTTCGTGTTCCCTATGGTATAATACCTATGTATATTGCAAGCAAACAAATTATTTGCGTGTAATGAATTTTCATATTTGCTCAACCAAATCAACCGATATCCTTGCTATTGAAATTAATTTTTTTTACAAGTTATTTTAACAGTTTAAACAACTTGAACTATTAGAGCAAGCACGTGAAACTTAGTTGGGGATTTTATGGAATAAAAAAATAGCTATCATTTTATTTCATTTCAATATAATGATGTTTTTATGTTCAATAAATTTTGTTGGTTTTAAATATATTTATAGCATAAAGTCAATAAACACAACGTTAAAAAAAACAAGCTTTTCATTTTGTTGATGATGTTGTTATATGTAAATAAAATAAATACATACAGCTTTATTTGTATACAAACAAGATCGTGATTGAAATTTAATATTAAAAAAAAAAAAATATTTATTTTATTTTATGTTTTAACTTTTTTCAACTCAATTAACTAAAAATAAAAAATTGAAAACTCTGCATTAAATAGCATTCCACTCTCTACCTTTTAGCTTTTTTTAAATCAACAATTGAATAGATAAATTAAAATTAAATAAAATTAAATGCAAATGTATGTAACGTCAAATCACTTAATTCGCTCTTTTTTTCATTGTATTATAAGCTTTTGTCAAGGTTACCTCTTTTTTTAGCTTCATTTAAAAATCCCACCGGCATCGTCCTGAGACCTGAACCCGACAATATTCAACATCAACATAACACAATCCAGACCAATTTAATTTGATTTTGATTGCTAGTACAACACGGTTTATTGAAAGTTCGCAATATCGTTATATTTAACGCGTTAATCCCAGAGCATTGTGAACAGTGGCGTTCGAAGGGGGAGGACTAAGGGGGTTTGAGCCACTCGAAAGCAAAATGACAAACTATGCGAAGATTTCCAATGATATCGAAAAATATTTTGTATCATTTTTTAATTAAAATTTAATTTTGGTTAGTTCTTGGCCTAGTAATTCTTAAAGGTTTTAGTTTTTTCTCAATATTAAGATTTTGAAACAAATAACTATAACAGATACTGTCCTAGATTCGCTTACATTTTGCAGTCCGGATTTGAGTCCTAATTTTAGAGAAGCTATTGATGTTCATGGTGTTCTACCTGTTAAACTAGAACGTTCGATTTCAACTTTGAGACAGTTCAAAACGTGGCTGAAGGGAAGGCCACATGAAATGAACCAGAATAAAATTTTTCAAATATTCACAGAAGAATGGATGTAATTCCAGAAGATGTGGTTAATCAATTTGTGGCTAAAATTGAGACTGAGCCCCCTTTCACAAAATAAAATCCTGCATACGCATCTGATTGTGAACCCAAACAACAATGAAAATTGTTCGATACAAAAAATTAACTATGCAAGAGCCATTTTACAGTTTACATAATTGAACATTATGTCACTTTAAAAGTCCAAAGAAACACTTTTAAAGCCTTTTTAAGGGAGCCACTTATGAAATTCCAAACAACAATGCAAAAATAAATCTTTTTAAGTAAATGTTTTGTTACCTATAAAAAGAGTATTTTTCGATCGTTATTTCGGATGTTTCATTTGGAAAAAAAAAAATATGTATATAAAATTAATTCGAATAATTTAAGTGTTATTTTTGGAATTTCCATTTTGGCATGTGAAAAAAATTTAAGTGGTGAAAAATATATAAATAAAATAAATTCTATGAACCACGACATACATATTTGCTCTTTTTATTCAAGTTTACCCAGTGGGTGGCCAAATTATTAGGGACAGTATAAATTTCCTATAATTTTTAAATTGGAATGAATTCTTTGGGCAAATAAGGTGCTTTTAATTCTGTTACTGTATAGCTACTTTGAATATTTATAAGTAGTATTTTGTATTCAGAAAAAAAATATTACCATCTTGCATAAGGCGGAATAACTTAAAAATTGAACAAAATTTTAAATATTTAATATGAAAAATTAATTAATTTTAAGCTTCTACTCCCTTAAGTGTGAAGTTTCCGGGTGTTGGTCGTGCCATTTAATATGCTTTGCATGGAGATGGAGACTTTTGAATGTTATTGAAGACTGGGGTTGTAATACCAATCTTTTCTGAGAATTTATAGATGGCCATTTGTAGTCAGTATTATATTCAACATAATATTTTTAATTACTAGCTTTACAAATGTTTGCACTCATAAAGTTTTATATCCACAAATGTGTATTAATTTAATATTTACATTAGGTACTAGTTTTTTTCATTTCATGATTTCATGGAAAATAAGTTATAATGAGCTTATGAGCTTGGAATGAACAAGATAACTAAATAAATAATTAAGAGGCTTTTTTTGCTAAAATGAGGGGGAGATTTTTTGTTTAATGTCTTTGATGATTATAGTTTCCAGAATTGGTGACTGCTTACCGATTATAATGTTGATGTTTTTGAAGGCATCGTATCCTGGATAAGTTGCTTGCAATTGCTTCTGGAACTGGATGTTGCTGTGGAATGTTTTATGAAGTTGTGGAACAAACTATTGACACATTTTAGTTCGCTCCTAAACTCTTCGTTAGTTAAGTTCTTGTAGGTCATATTGAAATTTCTTTGATTGATATTTATAAGGCTTTTCGTCCACTCACCACTGTGAGAATTTAGACCCTCGATGTCCAGTGTTCATTATGGTTGGTCAATGTATCACATATAACTTGTTCCAAACTTCGAAACTATCTATAGCTGCATCGATTTCCTTGTCCCCCAAGATCCTGTTTTACATAATGTGGTATTGTAATGTAGTCTTCAATGTCAGTAAAAGTGTGATATCTATCGATAGAGTTGCACATCAAAGGGCACGCTATTGCCCAGCCAAATTCGCGACACTATAAAAAATTTCCCACAAATAAGATGCCAAAAATTTTGCGTGACCTTGAGAAACTTTAAGCCTTGACTACAAATTATATAGGGTTGACCAATTTCTGGGACTAGTTGACCTTTCCTGATCAATTAAATTCCATTTTCTTTTTTCAAATTTCACATGCCTACATGAGGTCCCAAAGGTCCAGAGTCCTTAGATACTCATGTCTACCTTACGTTATGTCGTTCGTAGGTGTTGGGGTGTCACAAGGCGTTGTAGCAGGGGAACCCACTTGGGGATTTTGGGATTCACTCGAGCGCGTCAGTTTAATATAAGGGGGGGTACTTTACACCCTGCTGAGTACCACCACCATATATTAGTCCTCTTTGTAGGGCCGGGCGCCTAGGGCAGGGTATCAGATTAGTAAACAAAAATCGATAGCTCGAAATACTCGAAAGCGTCAGATTAGGATAGGGTAGGTTAATTACATGCTGAAAAGTGTGTATTTCAATAATCTGACGATTTGAGCCTAACCTAAGGTAGTCGTCACCTTGATATTCTCGAGCGCGGTCGATTTTTTTTTATTTTGAAGTGTATAATTCTAGGATAACGGAAAAAAGTATAATCTGCCGTTTTCCTCGTCCCGTTAAGGAGGAAGAGGCAATTTTTGAAAAAAAACGACTTAAATGGAAAAAAAAATATTAAAAATAAACTACAATACTGAAAATGCAAAACAATTACGATTTTAAAAGCCAAAAGTCTTTTCTTTAAAAAATAAGCATTCAAACTCAAAATTTTGATAAAAAAAATTTAAAAAAAAAATGTTTGGAGCAATTCTTCTCCATATTGTGAAATGGAAAACTAAATTTTCTTTTTGTGGTCAATGCTAATATTAATTTTGAATAGAACACCAAAAACCGAAAGCTTTTATGTCTTTTAGTTTTTGAGAAAATTAAAAATTACTGATACTATTTTTTACGAGATTATTCATGTATATGGAAGTATATCATTATGTAGCTGTTGACATTAGTAGCTATTGCCATTTGAAACAGAGAATACATTCAAACTTCTTTAAATGCAAACAAAATCTGGCATACACCGAACTTCGCACACACCCTAAATCCTATAGTGAGCCGAATCAGGGTGGTTGCAGGGTGCAGCATGCCCCGCGATACATATCTCACTTTAAAAACGCAGCAGTAATGCTGGGCAATACAAGCGAACTAAAAATCTCTGAAAAAAAGTAGTATCAGTAATTTTTAATTTTCTCAAAAACTAGAAGACAAAGAATCGGTGTTCGATTCAGAATTGATATGAGCGTTGACCACAAAAAGAAAATTTTAGTTTTATTTTGCACAATTTTGAGAAAATTTGATCCAAACATTTTTTGTTTGCGTTTTCTTATCAAAATTTTGAGTTTGAGCGCAAATTTTTTGAAAACTACCTCGTAAACGGGGTGAGATAGACCCCCCCTCTCATAGTACAAAATGCTCGTATTTGACCCTTCTACAAAAATCCATTATCAATTTTCGGCGCCCAAGTTATCGTACTCTTCCCAGTGATTAAAAAAAAGTCCTGAATAAAAATGTTTCTTTTTTTCGAATCGTCAGATTAAGAAAACCCCTCTTGATAATCGTCATCAGATTAAGATTCAGCACATGTAAGCACATCAAGTTGAACCATATACAGTAGACGCTCGATATAGTGAAGTAATAAAAACCAAACCCGTTCACTGTTTCGAGATTGTTCACTTTTTCGAGCGGGAGCTTTCTAAGGCTTTTTAAAGGTGAATTTGATTCAAAATGCATATTTCGTTTGATGTGAATGTTTTTAATTTTAATTTAGCATTAAAAAAGGCTTTCACTCAGGTTTAAACAAAAAAGAGAAACAATTCCTCAGAGCTCTCAAGCTTTGAAAATGCTTGCGCGAAATTTGTATACAAAATACTTTTTTCAAAAAGCTGCCGGAAGCTTGCGTCAGATCCGAATCGTCAGTCTTTTGAATGTAAGCATCCTTGGGGGTCACTTAACATCCCCTCTTAATATCTGACGCACTCGAGTAAGTCTGTTTGTATTCCAATTTCTATTCTCCCATACGGCCACCCCCACCACGCAAACTGGCAGATTAACCTACCTTCGTTATTAGAAAGACGCGAGCCATATACACTATTAATATCTGACGCGCTCGAATATGTCCATGTGACTGTTTTTTTTACATTTTGTTCTCTCTATCATCAATTATTCTTCAAAATCCAAAAGGTCTCCAAGAGCGACGCTCAAGTAAATCCACATTTAACATCGTTGGCTCCCCCACTGTTGGTCTAATACTACAGATAAGAGAGCCATGTGAAGAAAGTTGTTCCTTATGAACATGTTGAATGATATCCTCTTCTCCATAGTACCTAAAGATTATTCGTCAGTATCTATTCAATTGCATATTTGAAATATGAAAGTGCCCATTGCATGGACTTCACATTCGTATCGTAAATATGTGTGTAGTTCGGTGGAACAACATTTCGATAGAGCAGTACCTAATCCGGGCTTTTTCGATAGTCGTATAATCGTGATTAGTTTGGACCGGAAATTCCGCTGGCCTTCATATGGCTGACATTCATATTGGCTCGGGCTATTTTTACTGGTCCTGTTCTGGCAGCTCTTACCCTAACTGGTGCTGTCCTCATTGATATACTTTGAACTGGAGTTCATATGTTTGAGTTTCTTTTCTTCATTTCTGCGAAGTTGACTACTGAGCAGAATTGGCTACAAAGTGCTTTTACGATTATATGCAGTGTTTCGCAAAATATTTTTCAGCATGAATCAAAATTACTCTTCCGAATAAAGAAAGAAGTAAGAAATATACCTGTACGTTTGTTAGTAAAATTCTTTCACAGTTTTTATTTAGAATACAAAAATATAAAAACAACTTGTGAATCACAAACGAGTAGGGCTATCCCCAAGACCAGAAACGTCTTGATTTGGGCTCGTGATGAAACATCAGATGTGTCATCGACATCGATTCAAACCCTAGTCCTTATGGAAATAATTTATACCAGTTGCTGTGGCCTCTGTTCTTTTTTTTTTAATTCTTTTACAGGATGTTTTTTTTAGAGGTATAGAACTTTAAGTTGGATAAACTATTTTAGCTGGCGGCCATTTTGTCAGCTGTCAAGTGATTTATTTTTAGTTTGGTTTGGCATTTCAACATGGAAAGAATAAACACGGCTGAACAACGCTTCCAAATTGTGCAAATTTGTTTTGAAAATCGTGGTTCTGTTCAAAATACGTATCGCGCACACGCACTACGTCCATTAGCGATGAAGCTCACTTTTGGTTGAATAGAGTGTGTGATGAGATTGAGACGCCACGCCGCCGCCCCGCCGCACAGTGGTTCATTTCTATGGACCAAGTGGAAATAATTCTATAAAAACCAAACGGATAAACCGATCTTGTTGATATTTGACATGTAGTATTAGGGGGACAAGTTCTCACCATGGTACAAAAATTATGGACCTATCTCAAAAATTAAGCATCCTTACCAACAATTAATTTGCAAGAAGAATAGGAAAAAACGGTCTACAAGACCAATAATATGTCGTTGGAAAGGTATTCTTATGTGCAACAATAATTACTATCGAAGCTTATTTCAAATCACTGGCACTGTTTGAAAAAATTTATCACTAAGCAAGAATATGTTTTTGAGTGCATTTGAGTATGAAGCAAATGTATGCATTATGCGCAAAATTATGGAAACTGGTCTTACGAATAACGAAGATATATGTCGAAAGGTTGAAAAGGTATTTTTACATCACTTGCAATAGATGTTATAACAGGTCAGCTCATTTAACTGTTTGAACAAAACTATTCGCACCATTGTTGCATTTTAGTGAAAAAAAAATGTTTTTGTGTAGTAGAGCTAGGTATGAGCAAAAATGTGTGATAGGTACATAGTTTAACCATTAACGCCAAGGCATATATGTCGCGAGAAAGCTATTTTCATTTACAAAACAGTTAGTAAGGTATTTGTGTGTACTACAATAATAATAGTTAGCAACGACACTCATTTTAAATTATTGTGTGAAAAAAGTTATGTAATTTTCAAGGACAAAATAAGCCATTCTGGGACTTTCCTAATTGGTTTTTACCTAACCAAAGCTCAAACGCATTTGTTACGATGGTCTAATAGATCTTCTATTATGTAAAAACTGTTTCAACAAAAATAGCTGTGTAACGGTAAAACCAAAAGTCGATTTGAAGCGCTATTCAGGCAACACGAGTTTTTACACTTAAAAGCTTCTTGACGGCAAAGTGACCAAAAGTGACCTTTTGTTTTTATATGACAAATAGTATTAGCATAGGCTTGAAAAATATATAAGGCTCTACAGTTAGCAACGCTTAGCTCTTCTTTTATAGACCAAAAAAAGCAAGAATGACTAGTTGCAGAGGATGTTCCAGCTGAAACTCTAATATTTTACATGGATGGACAAAATTGATAAACGGTAAATGTAATATTAAAGACAAATGAGGCAGTGAGAGCCATAGTGGCCTAACTGCAATTTTATCGAAATTTGGTTTACTACAGAAATTGAATCTGTATGTATTAAACAATATTTCTGCATTTAAATTTTTTGAATTGATAGCTCCATGTCATACTTATAGGACTTTTTGCATTTAGAGGACACCCAGAAGAAAATTCAAAGCTTGAGTGCTAGAGTGGCCTATCTGATCAGTTCTAACGGTATTTAGAAAAATGATTAATACAAAATCAAAAACCTTTTATTTGTTTATCATATTGCAAATAAAAATCAAAATTCTGTTCAGTTATTTAAAAACTACAAATTTTTGATTTTGTTTTAAAACCACAAGTGTTTTAAAATAATCTGCTCTTTATTTTTTCTCTACTGAAAATAATGAAAAATGCAGTTAGACCACTATGGCTCTCACTGCCTCAAATATACAATAATTAATAAAATAATATTTTTTATTTCAACCTAAAGTGCTCCTTGTATCAAGAAATATACATATCAAAACTACTGAAAAAAACTTAAAATTTATGAAATATATAGAAAGTAGCTACTTTGTGTTAACTGTACTGCGACCACATTGACTTTGCCCGCAAAATTCTTTCAAAATAAGGGTTTTTTCCACTTAGGAACCACTGTGCGCCGGCGCCGCTACATCCACAAAAACTGACTGCTCGGTGTGCTTTATGGATTGGTGGAATAATTGGTCCGTATACTTCTTTAAAAACGATGCTGGCCAGAACGTTACAGTCATTGGTGACCGCTAAAGAGCCATGATTACTGACTTTTTCGTTCATCAATTGAACAACCATGTTGTGCAGAAGTTGTGGTTTCAACAAGACGGCACAACATGTCACATTGATCGTGCCACAATTGATTTATTTAAGGAAACGTTTGGTAACATCAGCATAGTTTCACGTTACGGACCCGTGAATTAGCCTCGAAGATCGTAAGTGAAGTTTCTAGTCTACGCCGATAAGCCCAAAACAATTGACCACGTTATCGCCGATATACGGCCACAAATGTTGGAAAAGTCACCGAAAATAGGACCTCCAGATTAGACTACCTACGTCTGAGCCAGCCGTGGCGGTCATATGCCAGAAATCATATTTAAATTATTATGCCAGAAGATTATCTTTCGAATAAAGTAAATTTCATGTCAATTAAAAAAAACATCTTTATTTTATTCCATTTCAAAGTTCTATACCTAAAAAAAAACACCTTTACGAACTGTAGTTTTTCTTATATTTTTGATAATACCTAATGAAATAAAAAGAAGACAAATTATGCATGACCGACATGAACACAATAATTTGGATTTATCTCATTTAGCCCTGGATAATTAGACTTTCAGTTCGAAAAAATTCCGACAAAGCTGAATTTTCGAAAATAGCTTTAAAAAGTTCCGCAAATCTGGGAACTTTTTAGGAAATGCTTAAGACTTCAAATCAAAGCTCTCGACACTAATTCAGCTTTGTCAGAATTTTTCGAACGATTTGCCATTTTTTTGTCTCATTTTCCTGGACTAATTTACAACAACGAAATTGTTTTTTTTTCCGCGAAAACGATAATAATTTACCTTTCTATAAGTCTGTTTAAAATGGTAGTTAAATGTTTCTCTTGAATGTATTCTCCACGAAGAGATATCTGTTGTAAGCAAAATCCAAGTGATTTAATGTGTTTATTTGATAATCATAAAAAAAGCTTTTTGCAGAGAGAATTATTTATTCATAGTATAGTGACTAGCTGTGTAAATAATTGCAACCCCTTTTGGAAAAATCATTGCTCAGCTATGCATAATGTGAAAATACTTAAGCAGTTAACAGGACTTAGAACCTTTTAGTGAACTGATATTTTAGCTTTTTGTAACAGTGGAATTCCAGCCCAATTCAATAAATTTAAATTTTATCTCTTTCAATAAATAACAGACTATACTAGGAATTTCCTTTACTTGTAATATATTACGTAGAGGGTAAAGTCTATTTACATATACAGATATTAATGTTCCTTTATTCAGCTTAAAGGCATCATAATGCTTTTTAAAAAAGTCCGTAAGCTGATAGAAAGGGAATGAAATTCTTAAAAATAAAAATTGCTAAGAATGTCCTTTAACAGTTTTACTATGATTTTCAGAATATTGAGTGTGCATGTTGATATTTGTTAATATATTTAATATTACTTCAGTTACAGTTATCCGTTGAAAGAGTATTACAGAGAGGAAGTGCATATCATAAAGTTGGAAACAATATTATTTGTGCCATATGATTGAGTTGGAACAGGATATTGACTGATATATGAGTGTAATTGGTACACACGCTTGAATTCTTTTAATCTCTTTGTTGACAAAAATTCCATGTAATTTCAATATGCCTCAAGAATTTTTCAATTTTTAAAATGTAAGGGGGCTATATACATAAAGGCCAAATATTAAAAATAAATATTACAAAATAGAGTCTATGGTCCTTACTATGGTACCAGAGGATATTTTTTTAGTCGCTCTACAAGAATGTGTATTTTTTCACCCGACTTTAAAGACTCTATAAGGGTATCCATAAGTCAAAATAACCCCCTTAAAGCACGTGAAATATACATATAATAATAAAAGTTTATTTTAAAAAATGTACATATATCTTTAATTATTACATATCCATCAAACTTCATTTCAAATTCAAGTCTTGAGTAAGCGGAAATGCAAAGCCTACCTCACTTTTAATTTGCAATAAATTCAGGTATTAATATACATTTAATATTGAGTTGCATTGAAAAAAAAATAATTTTTCTTACAGTTATGTGCATGATGCTTATTAATAATTCAATTGCAAATTCTTTTAAAATTCTTCTCATTGCGACTATCATGTCAACATTTATAATTTACCATATCAAAACCACTTTGACGCACGCTTCAAACTTCAAACTATTAAAAATTGCAATTAGTGTCTTAATATAATGTATGTTCTGGTTCTGGTTATGCTTATGCAGTAGGTATTAGCTTCACTGCTACTAAAAGTATAAAAGTTGATCTACTTTCAGTTATCAAATCAGAAATCTTTCAAAGCTTTCCCAGTTCGAAGTCTACTTCGTCTTAACTTACAAAAAAAAATCAACATGAAGGTAAGTTTTGATTTAACCAGAGATTGAAGATTGTTAAAAAGGTAATAACAATTTTCTTTATTCAAGTTCGCCATTGTTGCCGTAGTCGTGTTGGCCCTTACTTTGGGAGTTCAATCATCAATCATTCCTGGTCTCAGTCTTAATTTAATTGGTGCTGCTGGTGCCGGACCATCACTACAACAAGGCCCAGTTGTCATTGGGTGGGGAGCTAGTGCTCCAGTTCCAGTTCCAGTTGTTGCTCCCAGTGTAGATGTTGCTTCAGTTGTCGGAGTATCTGGAGCTACATATGTAGCTAAGACCCTTGGTGCTGTTCATGCTGCCCCATTGCCTGGACATACTCAATCAGCTGCTGCTGTTAACGTCAATCCTGCACCAGGAACTTCGTAAATTTGTGAAATTGTGTTTTTTGGCTGATAACTGATGATATTGAATAACTGTTACAATAATATTAGATTTAGGAAACTTGTTTATATTGCTGTTTGGATAAAGCTAGATAATAGAGACTTTTGATTTTTAAAACCATATCAAATTTTGTGTTTCTTTATTTTTTCTGTATTTCGATACACATAATTGGATTGATATCGATTTTCAATAATCTTACTCGAAATTTAATTCCATATTCTACTTTTTATTGGTTTTCAAAAATTTTGAAATCACTCTGAAGTTCAAACTGTAAAAACTGAATGTATTCATATTTTATTTGTTCTGTAAAGTGAAATTACTACACAAAGGATTATGGAGGAAACAAATTGCGTTGAAAATCAAATATATATTATATTTATCGGAGTAAATAATAGCAAATGAATTATGTTCTGACCAATTAATACTACGTTTTCATAACATATTACAGTCAATTTTTTCTCAAAAAAATTGTGGGATAGTTCCCTGCCTTATGTTCTCGGGGGCGCTGAATCCGAATCTGAGGTTTGCGAACAAAGTTTCGTGACGCAACATGGAAAGAATGCAAAAAATGCATTTTTGGGAGTTTTTTTTTACTTATGGCTCGAAAACTATCACTTATTCGTAAATTACAGCAAAGCACAATTGAAAGTATAAACAATTTCCAACAAATCTCTATCTTAGATTTTTACTTGCGATATAGGTATTATATTATAAGGCAAGTTTTGAATTCGTGAAAAAAATTTTGAGACAACAATCGAACATGATATAACGGTGATAGAGAACACAAAAAAAGTGGGTGGCACAATTCTGTCTGTCTGTCTGTCTGTCTGTCTGTCTGTTCGTCTACAGCCTTAACGGCTCAATCGATTTTCTTCAAACTAAGTACATAGTGGTTTTTTTGTGATCATACCCACACGTTTTTTTAATTTTTTTTAGAACCAAAAATAACGATACCTGCCATACAATTTTGTTTAGCAATTTTACATAATCGTATTTTTCTCAAAAACGGCTAGACAACTTTGCTTGCACGTAGTTGGCCCACCAACTATGGAGTTGAGCAAAACTGAAAATGGCAATCGTTTGTACAACTTTTAGAATAAATTGTACACTCACCGTTTTTTTTATGGAGACACTTCGAAAAATAAAACGGAAGTTGGCCCACCAACTATAACAATCGAAAAATCTGGAAATGAAGTTCGATTGATAATCGTTTGTACACGTTTGTCTTTTTTTTGTTTAGTTTTTACACTTCGCAAAAATTTCTTACCAACATTTTTTTTGAAAATTTTTTTATGAAATTTTTGAAAAGTATGCAATCGTTTGTACATTTTTTATTAAAATTTTCCACCGTGTTAGTTTCTTAAATTTTGCTTTATTTCTATTTTTAAATAATTATTCAAAATTTTGCGGCGAAAAAAAACATGTAGTTGGCCCACCAACTATAACGCTCGAAAAATCTGGAAATGCAGTTCGATTGATAATCGTTTGTACACGTTTGTCTTTTTTTTTGTTTAGTTTTTACACTTCGCAAAAATGTTTTACCAAAATTTTGTTTTGAAAAATTTTTTATAAAATTTTTGAAAAGTATGCAATCGTTTGTACATTTTTTATAAAAATTTTCCACCGTGTTAATTTTTTAAATTTTGCTTTATTTCTATTTTTAATTAATTATTCAAAATTTTGCGGCGAAAAAACATTTAGTTGGCCCACTATAACGCTCGAGGAAACCTGGAAATGCAGTTTTATATAATATATAATCGTTTGTGCACGTTTGTTTGTTTTTTTTTTTTTTTAGTTTGCCATCGTTTGTATACCTATTGTTTGTATTAATTCTCCACCGTTCAAATGAAGTCAAGTCAAAAATAATCATACTATGTAGATGGTCACTTCTCCCTATATATTTATAGGTACCTACATATGTAGTATAAGTATGTATAGTTAAAATAGAACAATTCGATTTCTTTTGGACAAAAAACTCATCCAGCAAAGAATTCAGTTACTATTAAAGTAATAAAATGTGTCTTATCCAAAAAATAGTAGGTACATAAGTATTTATTTATTCTTCTAATTTTGTTTTGCATTCGGCAAAACGCTTTTCATTACTGAACTACCTACCTACCTACAATAAATCAATTTTATTAGTTTCCAATCTATTTATGCAGAAAAAACATTGAAGCGTCGGTGTGATCTGAGATCAAATGGTTCTTTATTGACCTTTATGAGGTTAGAGATCAAAGGACAAGGACTCTTTAAACAAAGAAAAAATGCATTAATTCTACCTATATATGTAGGTATTGTACAATGTACATACGAGTTTATTATTTATTAATAAATTTAGATTTTTTAACCTAGATAGGTACTTGTTTTGTGATCATTTGGACAAAATAATCAATATAGTTATAATTGAGGCAGTGAGAGCCATAGTGGCCTAACTGCAATTTGATCGAAATTGAGTTTTTACAAAAATTGAATCTGTATATATTAAACAATGTTTCTGCATTTAAATTTTTTGAATTGATAGCTCCATGTCATACTTATAGGACTTTTTGCATTTAGAGGTCACCCACAAGAAAACTCAAAGCTTGAGTGCTTGAGTGGCCTATCTGATCAGTAATAACGGAATTTTGAAGAATCATTGATACAAAATCAAAAACTTTTTATTTTTTTGTCATATTGCAAATAAAAATCAAATTTTTGTTAATTTATTTAAAAACTAAAAAATTTTAACTTTTTTAGAACTACAAAAGTTTAAAAATAATCTGCTCCTTATTTTTGCTCTACTGAAAATAATGAAAAATGCAGTTAGGCCACTATGGCTCTCACTGCCTCAATTATACTCATTTATGCAACCAATTCTTGCAAAAATTCTTATAAATAAAGTGTAACTAATCTTAAATATGTACCAAAGCCCATCTCTTAAAACTTCATTATTATAAGAAGTCTTAAATAAAGATTTATTAGGAATTGTGTATACTTTCAAGGGTACTTTGATGTAATTTTCGAATAATTGGAAGATTTCTAGCCATTAGTGAAAAACTCCAAAAAAATGCATTTTTGCATAATTTTTTGTATTTTTTTGCATGTTGCGTCGCAAAATTTTATTGGCAAACCTATATGACTGGACTACCACCCAAATGAAATATTTGAAATTAAAACATTTTTTTAGTAGATGATAGTTCTAGTTCTTCAAACAGGAGGGTTGTACCTATTAACAAGGTTAATTTAAGTTTGTAGCACAGATACTAGAGTTACATAGATATTGCATCCAGTACACATAAAAATGACCATTTTTTCAATATTTTGTGATTGCAAGCTCTTCTGTTTCGTCCTCAAAAATCGAGTCGGTTGATCAAACTATTGATCACTTATTATTGACGTTTTGTATTTATGTCTATGTATGTAAATCTATCTTTTTTAACATCATATTTGGTCCATAACTCACACAATATTGATATAACTGGGATGTAGCTCTAAGTCCCACGATAAAAAAGTAGTCATTTTTATTTCCTCTGCGTGCGATATCTATGTAACTGCGTTTGTAGCTTTTAATTATGTATAAGGGGAAGAGTGCCCATTCACATACATATGCATATAGGTATAAGAAATTCTAATTTAATTTAATTTAATACTATACACTACCACATACCTATTATGAATAGTTTGATGCTCAATAGACTTCTTATAATAATGAAGTTTTAAGAGTTGGGCTCTGGTACCTATTTAAGATTAGTTACACTTTTACATAAATGAGTATAATTGAGGCAGTGAGAGCCATAGTGGCCTAACTGCATTTTTCATTATTTTCAGTAGAGCAAAAATAAGGAGCAGATTATTTTTAAACTTTTGTAGTTCTAAAAAAGTTAAAATTTTTTAGTTTTTAAATAAATTAACAAAAATTTGATTTTTATTTGCAATATGACAAAAAAATAAAAAGTTTTTGATTTTGTATCAATGATTCTTCAAAATTCCGTTATTACTGATCAGATAGGCCACTCAAGCACTCAAGCTTTGAGTTTTCTTGTGGGTGACCTCTAAATGCAAAAAGTCCTATAAGTATGACATGGAGCTATCAATTCAAAAAATTTAAATGCAGAAACATTGTTTAATATATACAGATTCAATTTTTGTAAAAACTCAATTTCGAT
Source organism: Dasysyrphus tricinctus (assembly GCA_963921185.1). Classification (NCBI taxonomy): domain Eukaryota; kingdom Metazoa; phylum Arthropoda; class Insecta; order Diptera; family Syrphidae; genus Dasysyrphus; species Dasysyrphus tricinctus. The sequence goes on along the minus strand of OY992530.1, from coordinate 78,411,600 downwards.
CAAATTGCAGTTAGGCCACTATGGCTCTCACTGCCTCAATTATAACTATATTGATTATTTTGTCCAAATGATCACAAAACAAGTACCTATCTAGGTTAAAAAATCTAAATTTATTAATAAATAATAAACTCGTATGTACATTGTACAATACCTACATATATAGGTAGAATTAATGCATTTTTTCTTTGTTTAAAGAGTCCTTGTCCTTTGATCTCTAACCTCATAAAGGTCAATAAAGAACCATTTGATCTCAGATCACACCGACGCTTCAATGTTTTTTCTGCATAAATAGATTGGAAACTAATAAAATTGATTTATTGTAGGTAGGTAGGTAGTTCAGTAATGAAAAGCGTTTTGCCGAATGCAAAACAAAACTAGAAGAATAAATAAATACTTATGTACCTACTATTTTTTGGATAAGACACATTTTATTACTTTAATAGTAACTGAATTCTTTGCTGGATGAGTTTTTTGTCCAAAAGAAATCGAATTGTTCTATTTTAACTATACATACTTATACTACATATGTAGGTACCTATAAATATATAGGGAGAAGTGACCATCTACATAGTATGATTATTTTTGACTTGACTTCATTTGAACGGTGGAGAATTAATACAAACAATAGGTATACAAACGATGGCAAACTAAAAAAAAAAAAAAACAAACAAACGTGCACAAACGATTATATATTATATAAAACTGCATTTCCAGGTTTCCTCGAGCGTTATAGTGGGCCAACTAAATGTTTTTTCGCCGCAAAATTTTGAATAATTAATTAAAAATAGAAATAAAGCAAAATTTAAAAAATTAACACGGTGGAAAATTTTTATAAAAAATGTACAAACGATTGCATACTTTTCAAAAATTTTATAAAAAATTTTTCAAAACAAAATTTTGGTAAAACATTTTTGCGAAGTGTAAAAACTAAACAAAAAAAAAGACAAACGTGTACAAACGATTATCAATCGAACTGCATTTCCAGATTTTTCGAGCGTTATAGTTGGTGGGCCAACTACATGTTTTTTTTCGCCGCAAAATTTTGAATAATTATTTAAAAATAGAAATAAAGCAAAATTTAAAAAACTAACACGGTGGAAAATTTAAAAAAAAAATGTACAAACGATTGCATACTTTTCAAAAATTTTATAAAAAAAATTTCAAAAAAAATGTTGGTAAGAAATTTTTGCGAAGTGTAAAAACTAAACAAAAAAAAGACAAACGTGTACAAACGATTATCAATCGAACTTCATTTCCCGATTTTTCGATTGTTATAGTTGGTGGGCCAACTTCCGTTTTATTTTTCGAAGTGTCTCTATAAAAAAAAACGGTGAGTGTACAAATTATTCTAAAAGTTGTACAAACGTGTACAAACGATGTACAAACGATTGCCATTTTCAGTTTTGCTCAACTCCATAGTTGGTGGGCCAACTACGTGCAAGCAAAGTTGTCTAGCCGTTTCACAGTGTTTCGCCTAGAACAAGCTAGGTGGACAAATCTCATTTCTTCCTTTCAAAAAATAAGGAATCAGGTATTGTACAAAATACTCCCAAACTCCCGATTTCAACAAATATATGCGTCTTATATATATCAGTGACGAGTGATCGGGTTCAAAAAACAACTAAAAACAAAAATCAAATTTAAATGAAATTTATTGTTTAATTGGGGGTGGATTAGATTGCATATAACTGTAATTTTTTGTAACCAACTGGAATGTTTTAGTGATGGATTTAGTTAATAAGGGTTTGAACTTTATTTATTTATCAAAATGATTTATTTATCTTGTTTAATTAATACATAATAAGGATTTGAAAGTATTAGTTAAAAAAATTATAGTTTCAGTTATAGTCAAAACTTTAAAGGCGTGTTAAGTACTTGTAACCTCATGTACCCGGGCTAATTTTTTCATATGTGCTAGGAGCATCCTTCATAATTATAAGAACATATGTTTTAGCCTGCACACTTGAGTTCATCTATTATTATTTTTATTTTATTTAAAATACGTTCACTCAATGTCGAAACATAAGTTTTTTTCAATAAATGACTTAATACGAATAGATGAAATAAACGCCAAACTTTTTGAATTAATGTCTTTGGAAAAATTAAGGAAAATTAGTATAGGAAGTGGATAGAGGTCTCTTTCCTTCCGTTAAGGTTTAAGGCAGTTTTCTTTAAAAAAAATGACTTAAACTGAAAAAAATATTAAAAAGCAACGGCAGTACAATATCTTGCTATATTTTTGTTTTAAGTTACGAATCGACTTTTTTTTTATTAAAATCAAGTTATTTTAATGAATATTTTTTGAACAAATTAATTTTCATACCTACCATCATAAAAAATAAAAAAAAAAAAATAAAAATGATTTTATTTTAAATTTTAACTAATTAAGTGACTGCTTTGGCTTTTTGAAATCCTTTGCTTGTATTAATTTTAGTTCAAATGATAACAATTAGAATGTATTAAGGCTTAAAGTTTTTGGGTACATTGAAATTTACAAAATTAGCTTTTTTAGAAGAATCTCTGTTTTTGGGTATTTAGTATAAATTGAAAACCCAAACACCACTATCGATAGATAAAACGATGAATTTTGATATAGTTTTCCTTAAAGTATGAGAAACCCAATATGTCATAATATTTTATTTTTAATATTATTTCTCTCACACTTCCCCATATTACCCTTAAACAAATGATTTATTATGATTTTTATTAGTCGGAAAGTAAAGGTAGAACCGAAAAATTGCCAGAAGAGATTTGACACTAGGGTGTCCGTTATTTTCTAAAATCATTTTAAAAAGTGTTTGCCATAAAAAAGTTCTTAACCAACTAAAATTATTTGTCAGAGGTTACCATCTCGCGTCTCTAAGACCATACATTATTACTTTTCCCATACAAATTGTAATAATATTTACTCCTTCGTTCAATGTGCACAACGGAAGGAGATCTGGTGGGAGAAGATACGGCAGTTTCGTTTGTTTGCTTTTAAAAGTACTAGGATTTCGAGTTTGAAAATTTTTAGAGGATTGCACCTGCCGAATAAATGGGGATACATAAACTCCTTATATCATAGGACTCAACCTATATGCTCTTATTCTTTAATAAATACCTACAATGACATGCGTGCTATGAAAATCATCTTCAATAAGTACCTATGTACCTACACTAATTTTTAATTGTTTTTTTTTTATAATAAAATCTTAATTTAAACTTTATTTATTATAATTTACAAAAATATAACGTGATCACCCCATATCAATTCACAAACAACAAACAAAATATTTTGTCCACCTAGCTTGTTCTACGCGAAACACTGTGCGTTTTTGAGAAAAATACGATTATGTAAAATTGCTAAACAAAATTGTATGGCAGGTATCGTTATTTTTGGTTCTAAAAAAAATTAAAAAAACGTGTGGGTATGATCACAAAAAAACCACTATGTACTTAGTTTGAAGAAAATCGATTGAGCCGTTAAGGCTGTAGACGAACAGACAGACAGACAGACAGACAGACAGACAGAATTGTGCCACCCACTTTTTTTGTGTTCTCTATCACCGTTATATCATGTTCGATTGTTGTCTCAAAATTTTTTTCACGAATTCAAAACTTGCCTTATAATATAATACCTATATCGCAAGTAAAAATCTAAGATAGAGATTTGTTGGAAATTGTTTATACTTTCAATTGTGCTTTGCTGTAATTTACGAATAAGTGATAGTTTTCGAGCCATAAGTAAAAAAAAACTCCCAAAAATGCATTTTTTGCATTCTTTCCATGTTGCGTCACGAAACTTTGTTCGCAAACCTCAGATTCGGATTCAGCGCCCCCGAGAACATAAGGCAGGGAACTATCCCACAATTTTTTTGAGAAAAAATTGACTGTAATATGTTATGAAAACGTAGTATTAATTGGTCAGAACATAATTCATTTGCTATTATTTACTCCGATAAATATAATATATATTTGATTTTCAACGCAATTTGTTTCCTCCATAATCCTTTGTGTAGTAATTTCACTTTACAGAACAAATAAAATATGAATACATTCAGTTTTTACAGTTTGAACTTCAGAGTGATTGCAAAATTTTTGAAAACCAATAAAAAGTAGAATATGGAATTAAATTTCGAGTAAGATTATTGAAAATCGATATCAATCTAATTATGTGTATCGAAATACAGAAAAAATAAAGAAACACAAAATTTGATATGGTTTTAAAAATCAAAAGTCTCTATTATCTAGCTTTATCCAAACAGCAATATAAACAAGTTTCCTAAATCTAATATTATTGTAACAGTTATTCAATATCATCAGTTATCAGCCAAAAAACACAATTTCACAAATTTACGAAGTTCCTGGTGCAGGATTGACGTTAACAGCAGCAGCTGATTGAGTATGTCCAGGCAATGGGGCAGCATGAACAGCACCAAGGGTCTTAGCTACATATGTAGCTCCAGATACTCCGACAACAGAAGCAACATCTACACTGGGAGCAACAACTGGAACTGGAACACTAGCTCCCCACCCAATTACAACAGGGCCTTGTTGTAGTGATGGTCCGGCACCAGCAGCACCAATTAAATTAAGACTGAGAACAGGAATGATTGATGATTGAACTCCCATAGTAAGGGCCAACACGACTACGGCTACAATGGCGAACTTGAATAAAGAAAATTGTTATCCCTTTGAACTTTTTGACATTCTTCAATCTCTGGTTAAATCAAAACTTACCTTCATGTTGATTATTTTTAAACTAAAGACGAAGTAGACTTCGAACTGGGAAAGCTTTGAAATATTTCTGATTTAATAACTGAAAGTAGATCAACTTTTATACTTTTAGTGGCAGTAAGACTTATACCTGCTGCATAAAATTAACCAGAACTAGAACATGCGTTTTCTTAAGACACTAATTGCAATTTTAACAGTTTGAAGTTTGAAGCGTGTGTTAAAGTGGTTTTGATATGTTAAATTATGAGTGCTGACATATCAATGTCATGATCATCGCAAAAAGAAGAATTTACAAAGAATTTGTAATTGAATTCTAAATTAACTTCATGCACATAACTGTAAGAGCAATTAATTTCTTTACTGCAAAAATATTTTTAATACCGAAATTTATTGCAAATTAAAAGCTAGTTACGCTTTGCAAGGAATGAATATAAGTGTAATTTTATTGATACATTTAATTAGCAATTGCTATAATATGCAAATAAGAAGTTTCTATGGTATTGAACTTGACTAAAGTTGCGTTTCCATTGACGAGTATTTTCACTACAACAAAACTCTCGATACTAACTCTCGTACAGCTGTTTACCCCTCTGTGAGCTAATTTCATGGCTATATCCACCTGCGACTTTTACTTTCGAGATATGCTTGAAAGTTGATCGCAGTCTTCTTAATCTCAAATGGATGCCCACCTTTATCACTAGAAAAAAGGAATTCATGTGAAATTTCTTATCTACTTCATCAATATTAAGAAACGAAAAATTATGATAATTATAAATTTTCCATTAAAAATATTCTGAATAGATGGGAGATATGCTTCTACCACATAAACTTACTACCTTGATAGTTTATGTCCCTCATTTAATTGCGAACGTGCTATATCTTCTTTTTTTGAAGTTCAATAATCTGGCATATAGTTAATGGCAATGGCATTTACCCTTCTCAGCAAACAATGGAAAAAGGACATCCTCTTACATTTATTTAGGATTTAAATGTAGGAACACCACAAACATGCGGTAAATATCTTAAATGTTCCAAATGTTACGAGAACTTTATCTAGAATCTCCCATCCTTGAATTTCTGTCACTTCCTGTGGTATAAACCCTTATCAAAAATACTCACATATATTTTTTAAATACATAAATAAAAGGAGGATTAAGAAAATAATTGCCATAGAAATAGTGGGACTTGTATACAAATTTAAGAAGCAAGTGTGATTTTGTTCTCTTTTTTTATTCGATAAAAGCATTTCATTTAAGAAATTTAATTAAATAAATCTTCAATGGATTTTTTTATTTAATATTGTCAAAGCTACATAAGTGTGTCTTTCTAGGATAATCATTTGAAGAGTTCATATATTTTATTGTTAACTACAATACTGTATTTCCTCTTTTAGAGTTTTGTCTTCTTTATTGGAACATTCCTCTTCAGTATTATATTAATTTTATAAAATTACGAAAAGAAAAAAATGAAGTATAAGAAGTCATTTCAGGTAAAGTTCTATTCTCAAATAAATAAAGAAACTTGACAAGGACGTTCCATTTGCCATTAAATTGAAGAACTAGAAGTGTGGGTAGGCAAAACAAAAACAGTTTTTTAGGTATTTTTTAATGTCAGAACTTATAACAACAAAAATAATACAAAAAGTTATACTTGTATAATACAAATAGTCATTTCGTGATGAGGATGACTTTATTTTCAGGACAAGGTACGGGTTAAACCTTATCAACAATTATTATTAAAATTAATTTATTTTATTTGCTATTGCTTGGAGTGAAAAATTATGGAGCCGAAATATCAAAATATCATATCACGACCGTATTTGAATACCTTAGAGCAGCGGTTCCCAAACTTTTTAAGCTGTGGAACCCTAAAAAATGCCCAAATATATTTCGGAACCCCATCCTGACAATAGCAAAAAATGAAAAACAACACATTCTAAAATCATTTTTTTAAGTGTGAAGAATGGATCTGTTTCATTGTTTGATTTATAGTTGTTTTTAAATTAACTTCTATGTCCGAAAGTTGTATTCGCATATCTGGGGCAGCGTCCAGCCTCGATCTGTATTTTTGTGTAAGTACGCTGAAAAGCCTACTTCACAGCGGTACATTGTAACAAAAGGTAGTAAATTTAATATAGCTTTCTTGCGAGCTCAAGAAATTAATTCTTACAAATACAAATTTTGATGAAGAGGAGCTCTGCAGATCTATTTTTCATTAGAAATGGATTGTGTACCCACTCGATGTCAGTATTTATGTCCGGAAAGTAATCCAGCATGGATCTTTCGAGACTAACCAAATGGAGAGAAATAACATTGCTATATTTTTGCTCTGAGTTCAAGCATGTTTTCTTGCAAGAATTCATGTAAAACTGGAAAAAAAAATCAAAATTGTTTTTTGTACACATGAGATAGTCCAGTCATATTGTATTTTTACCATGCAAATTGTGGGGTAATTTTGATTTGTTTGCTCCTTCATGTTTTCGGGGGTGCTGAATCCGGATCTGAGGTTTGCCAACAAAATTTCGTGACGCAACATGGAAAAAATGCAAAAAATGATGCAAAAATGCATTTTTTAGGAGTTTTTCACTAATGGCTCAAAAACTACCAACTATTCGAAAATTACATCAAGGTACCATTGAAAGCATACACAATTTCCAATATATAAGGATTAAAATATTTAAGGTTTTTTTCTGCGATAACCGATTTGGACTCAAGCGCTAGTCGAAAATTGATGTATTTTTGCTGTTTTCGAAAATCCACTCGAAAGCTCTAAAAAATTACCTTGTGTCAAAATTTGAATTTTTGTTTGTAACATGAACCAAGATATACTTTTCTGATGGTCTTTGAAGCGCTGAGTTTGAATCTGGCCTTGAAATTACTCTATCACGTCATGTTTTTGAAATATTCAAATCAAAAAATTAAAAATGAGTGCATTTATTTTACAAATTTGGGTATTTTTTTTCTCAAGGTAATTTTTTTCCAAAAAATGTTTATGGTCATTCTGAAGTATGAACATTTTACTTCAAAATTCTTTTTGAATCTTTCAAATACCTCCATTCGTTTTCGAGAAATCGTTGGTTTTTGTTACTACCTAATTCGAAAAATCCCACAATTTTCCCTGTTAAGCACAAGTTGACTGGATTTTTCGATTTAGGTAGTAAGACCAAGACCAACTATTTCTCGAAGACGAATGGAGGTATGTATTTGAAAGATTCAAATAAAATTTTGAAGTAAAATGTTCACACTTCAGAATGACCATAAACATTTTTTTTGAAAAAATTACCTCGAGAAAAAAATATAACTTCAAATTTGCATAAAAAATGCATTTTATTAAATCCTTAGATATCTCAAAAACGTAACGTGCTAGAGAAATTCCAAGGCCAGAATCGAACTCAGCGCATCAAAGACCATAAGAAAAGTATATCTTGGTTCATGTTTCAGACTAAAGTTCAAGTTTTGTCACTGTTGAGGAACCAAATTTATATTTTATTTCATTATTTAAAGTTTGCTTTATAAAAATTAACTAACGTAATTTCAAATCAAATTCAAAATAATTATTTAATGTTTTCATAAATTGCCAAACATTTTTGCTACACCCTATGTTGACGATTATGCTTAGGATATTGTTTTTCTTAAATTTGTTTTTTTTTTGTTTATCGTCGTCATAATCTACATAGACACTTGCACTTGATATTATCATGTACATAAGATGACCGTTGGAAAGAGAACAACCGCAATGGTCAATGCGGATTGTTGGTGACGAGTGCAAAATACTGGGATATCGAAGTGTGGCTTGATAGATTTATTGTTTTAAGCTTTCTTCTTATAGCAACCACCAAACCAGACGGTCGACATAAGGTTACATAGCTTGTTAAAAATATTAATACTAAATTTGCATAGTCTTGATTGTTGAATTGCTTCCTCAAATAAAATTATTTTTATAACGTTTGGAAATTTGAGTTTGTTGTTGAAAAGCGTTCAATCTAAATCAAAGTTGGTCCTTCTTCGCCTTGGATATTTGAATCGGCTTTTCGTTTCCTGGTTGGTGGTGTGCTTGACTTGGATTCCTACATACATATATAGATAAGTATAAGCAGAGAATCTGAATTTTGCTGGTGCTCCTCTGTGCCTTTTATGGATGCTTTTTTTTTGGGGCTCGATTTGCTGCTGCTGTTGTGGGACTTGTCTGTTTATCGTTGGTGAGGAATCGTTGAGGAATCTTTTTGGCTGAAAATATTAACTGTGTGAATTGTGCATATTGTGTTAGATTTTTGAAAAACTCGTGGTTGAGAATTAAATATAACACTGAACGGTTATTACGGTAATTATGGAAGCCTTGAAGCAAGCTCGTGGACACTATAAAGGTTCCATAACTAGGGTTTTTTCTTATGCCCAGAATATTCCCGAAAATGTTACGGTTTTAGAATTGAATGTGCGTCTGGAGCGATTAGAGAAAGCATTCAAAGATATTTGCGATTCTCAATCGGCTCTTTTTGAGTTTCATGCGGAAGAGGGATACGTTGATCCCGAACCCGAATTTGAGATCCTAGAATCGAAATACATAACGTCCAAATGTGCTCTATTGAGGCGTATTGAAGACATTTCACCGGTTGGTGATGAAGACAAAGATAGTTCGCTGAGGGAATTAGTTGCTTCTCAGACCGAACTTTTAGAAAGGTTAGGGCAATCGGCTTCTTCGAATAATCGTGATGAAAACGTATCAAATGTAAAGCTGCAACCCATGCATATTACGCCATTTTCCGGTGACTATCGTGAATGGCCGGGTTTTCGTGATGTGTTTTTGCAAACCGTGGACTGCAACACAAAACTTTCCGGTGCTCAAAAGTTTAGATATTTGAAATCTGTGTTGCGCGAAGAAGCTTTGAGCCTTTTAAACGGTATAAGTGTGTCTGATGCAAACTATAAATTGGCTTGGGATAAGCTAGAACGTCGGTATAATAAGCCTCTTTATATTATAAACGCGCTTATTGAACAATTTATTAAGTTGCCAAGCGTCGGTTCAGGAGACGGTGCCCACTTGCGTAAGCTGGTTGACAAGGCTGATGAGGTTGTGCGTGGTCTTGAAGCGGTTAAGTCGGAAGGCAGGGATCCGTGGCTCGTGTACCTGCTGATAAATAAAGCAGATTCAGAAACTCGAAAAGCTTGGGCATTAGAAAGCAAAAATTCGGAATATTCTACTATTCAAGAACTTTTAGAATTTTTAGAAGAACGGTCTTGTGCTTTGGAAGCTAGTGACCCAAAGATTACCCGCGTAAAGAACTCTCGTCCGTCAAACCCTACAAATATTAAGAGCTTAGCCGTGGTAAATTCTTCGTGCCCAAAATGCAAGGGTGAACATTATCTTCCACAGTGTCCAGAATTCCTTTCGATGTCGGTTAGTTCGCGTCGCAATTTCGCTAGAGATGAACGATTATGTTATAATTGCCTTGGTACTAAGCACTCATCGATGCGTTGTCGAGTCAAAGCACGTTGTACGCTTTGTAAATCTCGTCATCATAGCTTGGTACACCTAGATAACATTCATCCATCATCTGCTGCACCTAGTTCTTCAAATGTCGCTGATGCTACCCCAAGCTCACCACCGCCGGTCGTGAGCAACCATATGAAAAATGATTCGCGCTCTTCGGTCATATTACCTACAGCTGTCGTCAAAGTGTTTGATTCCCTTGGAAAGACTCATCTCGTGCGCGTTTTATTGGATAGCGGTTCCCAGGTTTCGTTTGTGACAGATAGTTTGGTGAAAAGGCTTGGACTTCGTCGTTCCCATGCTCGTTTACCCATAGCAGGGATTTCGTCGGTTGAAGCTGGTGTGACTGAAGGTGTTGTTGATTTAACGTTAAAATCGCGAGTAGCTTCGCATTCTATGCAAATTCAGGCTTATATTCTTAGCAAAATAACTTCTCAAACTCCATCTTCTTCGTTCGAAGAAAGCAATTTCACTTTCCTCAACGACCTTCTGTTAGCAGACGTAGGATTCAAGAACCCTGGTCCTATTGATGTGCTCTTGGGAGCTGATCAGTCTTGGAGCATTCTGCTCAGTGGTCATCGTTCAGATCCAGAAGGAAAGGTTGTTGCACATGAGACACTTTTCGGATGGGTTGTGACAGGTTGTTTGCCGGCAAAATCTTTAATTTCGTTGCACGCAGGTGTTGACCTTGATGTGATTTTGAAATCGTTTTGGGAGATTGAGGAGGTTCCACATAGTTCAACGTTAACCGTAAGTGAAGACGAGGTAGATAAAAACTTTTCAAAAACCCTTACGCGTACTTCAGATAGCAAATATATGGTAGAACTTCCATTTCGTCAAGATAGTTGTGAGTTTGCTAATACAATCTCTGGAGCTTTGTCTAGACTTTTCGCCATGGAACGTCGTTTTTTACGTGACGAGAGCCTAAAAATTGAATATTGCAAGTTCATGAAAACCTATTAAGACCTGGGACATATGGAGCGTATTCCAGATGACGAAATAGAACCTACATCGGGAAAGGTTTTTTATTTACCCCACCACGCCGTTATTACAAACAAAATTCGTGTAGTTTTCGATGGTTCACATAAGGATACCAATCATTGTAGCCTAAATGAGATGCTGCATGTAGGAGCTCCTCTTCAGCGTAACTTGATTAACGTTTGTATTCGTTTTCGCCTTCATCGCTTCGTCTTCTGTGCTGACATTGTAAAAATGTTTCGGCAAATTTGGGTGCATCCAAAGCATCGTGATTTCCAAAGGATAGTTTGGAGAGAGTCTTCTGATAGCCCAATTTCTCACTTTCGTTTGTGTACTGTGACTTATGGTACTTCTCCAGCTCCATATTTGTCCATGAAAGTTCTCCGTCAAATAGCATTTGATTACAAACACCAGTTTCCTCTAGCGTCACATGCCATTTTACATGATATGTATGTTGATGACCTTATGACAGGCGCTGAGTCGTTGTTGGAGACATTAGAGCTGAAGAAACAAATTGTCGATTTGCTGTCTCATGGAGGTTTAGAGCTCAGTAAGTGGAGCTCTAATTGTTGGGAGATTTTGCGGGAGATCAACTGTAAGGAGGATGTTTCACTTGATTTGGATAGTTCATCGCAATGTACCAAAGTTCTGGGTTTGGTTTGGAATCCGTATCACGACACCTTTACGTATAAAATTAGCTTGCTTGAACAATTTATGCCCACCAAACGAAAACTACTTTCTGAAGTGGCAAAGATTTTTGATCCCTTGGGATTTTTGGCTCCTTCCACTATTTCTTTGAAAATACTGTTTCAGGAGCTGTGGATCTCAAAGACAAAAATAGACTGGGATGATCCCTTGCCCTTTGAAATTGCAGAAAAATGGAAGCTGTATCGGGACAATTTAACCTATTTCGAAAACTTTAGGATTTCTCGAAGGTTTACCCAAAATTCTAATAGCTTGGATTTAATAGGATTCTCGGATGCTTCAGAAAAGGCTTATTCTGCAGTAGTTTATTGTCGTAGCTGTTCAGGTGATGGTACTGTTGAGGTCCAATTAGTCGCAGCAAAAACTCGTGTTGCTCCGGTGAAACAACTATCTATTCCACGTCTGGAACTCTGTGGAGCTCTTCTCTTGTGTCGGTTAGTTAAGCTCATTCGATCTTCGTTAGATGTAAAACAAGTTCGAGTATCTGCGTTTTGCGACTCCCAAATTGTTTTGTCCTGGCTTTCCTCTTCTCCACGAAAATGGAGTACATTTGTAGCGAATCGTACGTCTGAAATACTGTCTTTTTTGCCTCGATCGTCTTGGAATCATGTACGTTCATCTGAAAATCCAGCTGATTGTGCTTCTCGGGGTCTTGCACCTAAGGATTTAATGGAATACAAGATGTGGTGGAATGGTCCAGAATGGTTGACTGAGGATTTTGATAACTGGCCGAAAGATCGTGAAATTTGTATAGAAGAGATCCCTGAGGAGAGAAAGAAAGGCGTTACTGTTCATGTTTCCGTTGCAGTTGAGCATTTTCTCGAAAACCTTTCGCTCAAAATATCTGATTGGAGAAAACTTATAAGAATAGTTGGCTATATTCGTCGTTTCATATATTTTTGTCGTTTGCCTAAAGGAGATAGAAGATATGGATATCTTTCGCTTTCCGAGCTTCGCCTTGCTAAAAGGTCCTGCCTCAAGTGGTCTCAAATTGAGTTCCTTGGTGACATAACTGCTCTTAAAGCTGATCGTTGTGTTGATAAGAAGTCCAAATTATGTTCGCTTTCACCTTTTGTTGATGACGTCGGTTTTTTGCGTGTTGGAGGCAGAATTTCGAACGCCAAAGATGTTCCCTTTGCGATAAAACACCCTGTTATTCTGCCAAAAAATCACCCTTTAACTCAGCTGATTCTGTTAGATGCTCACAGGAACTTTTTACATATTGGTGTTTCTGGCCTCTTTTCATTGATTCGTCAGGAATATTGGATCCTAGGGAGCAGAAATCTTATTCGAAAACTGGTTCACGATTGTGTTACGTGTTTTCGCCATCGAAAAATTACTTCCACGCAGCTTATGGGGAATTTGCCATCGTCCCGAGTGAATCCATCGTTTGCTTTCGCCCATACAGGATGTGACTACGCTGGCCCCATTACTCTTCGGTCGTCCAGAGGAAGGAAACCAACGCTGACAAAAGGGTATATTTCGTTGTTTGTATGCATGACTACCAAGGCGCTTCACCTTGAATTAGTATCGGACCTGACCACGGAGGCATTTTTGGCTGCCCTGAAAAGATTCATCGCCAGGCGTGGTAAATGCAGTGTTATGTACTCCGATAATGGTACAAATTTTCAAGGAGCAGCTCGTACTCTATCGGAAATGTACAAGCTGGTGCAATCTCAAACTCACATCAATAAGGTTGCTGAAATGTTGGCTGGTGAAAACATTGACTGGCAATTTATACCTCCGCACAGCCCTCACTTTGGTGGGCTTTGGGAAGCGGGGGTAAAATTAGTAAAACAACACCTTCGGCGAGTCATTGGTGATAGTGTTCTAACCTTCGAAGAAATGTGTACCCTGTTAGCCCAAATCGAAGCCCTCTTAAATTCTAGGCCCCTTTGTGCTCTCTCCGATTTAGATCTTGATCCATTAACGCCTTCTCATTTTCTCATAGGTAGACCCTACACGGCCATTCCTGAGCCAAGCTATTTGGAGACTCCTATCAATCGCTTGGGAAGATGGGAACTACTACAAAACATGATGCAAGGTTTTTGGAAAAGGTGGCAAACTGATTACCTTACATCCTTGCAGCACCGTCCGAAGTGGAAAGAAGCTACCAGAGATTTTGAAGTTGGTGACATGGTTATTCTCAAGGAACCCAACTTGCCACCATCACAATGGTCATTAGGAAGAATAACTGCCGTCCATCCAGGCCAAGATGGACACGTACGTGTGGTCACATTGCGCACCAAACGTGGAACTTTTATGCGCCCCATCACTAAACTTGCTCTTTTGCCATGTCCTGAAATTCCTTCAGCGGGGGCGGCATGTTGAGGAACCAAATTTATATTTTATTTCATTATTTAAAGTTTGCTTTATAAAAATTAACTAACGTAATTTCAAATCAAATTCAAAATAATTATTTAATGTTTTCATAAATTGCCAAACATTTTTGCTACACCCTATGTTGACGATTATGCTTAGGATATTGTTTTTCTTAAATTTGTTTTTTTTTTGTTTATCGTCGTCATAATCTACATAGACACTTGCACTTGATATTATCATGTACATAAGATGACCGTTGGAAAGAGAACAACCGCAATGGTCAATGCGGATTGTTGGTGACGAGTGCAAAATACTGGGATATCGAAGTGTGGCTTGATAGATTTATTGTTTTAAGCTTTCTTCTTATAGCAACCACCAAACCAGACGGTCGACATAAGGTTACATAGCTTGTTAAAAATATTAATACTAAATTTGCATAGTCTTGATTGTTGAATTGCTTCCTCAAATAAAATTATTTTTATAACGTTTGGAAATTTGAGTTTGTTGTTGAAAAGCGTTCAATCTAAATCAGTCACACAAAGTAATTTTTTGGAGCTTTCGATTGAAAACAGTAAAAAAACGTCAATTTTCGACTAGCGCTTGAGTCCAAATGAGTTGTTGCAGAAAGAAACCTTGAATAGAGATTTATTAGAAATTTTGTATACTTTCAATGGTACTTTGATGTAATTTTCGAATAGTTGCTAGTTTTCGAGCCATTCGTGAAAAACTCCCTAGAAATGCATTTTTGCATAATTGTTCGCGTTTTTTTTCATCTTGGGTCACGAAATTTTGTTGGCAAACCTCAGATTCGGATTCAGCACCCACGAAATCATAAGGAAGGAAAAAATCAAAACTAATTTTCAAAGCTGCCAGTGTCTCTCGCAAAAAATACTTTAATTGATTTTTCCTGCAGAGCTATAGCAGTTTCGTTGATCTTCTCGAAAATGTCTGCAAGATAAGCTAATTTCGTAATCCATTGCTCATCATGCAAGATGCAATACATCAAAGAGGTTTGCAGTTGAAGACAAATTTTTTTTCCAGTTTGAACACATTCAACTCATCACGAAGTTGAAATAACCTGGGTAATGCTTTCGCTCTGGAAAGCCATCGGATTTCAGTATGAAGAAGAAGCGATTCGTACTGACTGCCCATATCTTTACACACTTATTTAAACAATCTTGATTGGAGAGGACGACTCCTTACAAAAGGAGAATGGGCAAATTTGTATGAAACATGGGCGTGAGCGGCCAAGAATGATTTTGTTATTTTTGGATGTGTTTTAGTCCTACAATCACCGTGCAGAAATTTTTTCATTGTGGTGTACTTCAAAACCGAAAAAAATGCATTTTTGTTCTATGACTTTAATAAAGTTTTACTAAGTTTCTGGCTTCTGACCAATTCAAAACTAGAAAAAGAAAGTGGAACAAGAAATCTAGACAGTCTCAAGAATATTTTGTTTATAAAAATGGCCATATAACATCATAAATAAGAACATTTACCATAAAACTATAATATTACAATCCTCACAATATTAAAAAATCCTGAGTAAAATAATTTGTTTAAAAAAATTACAAAGTTGTTGAAATACGCAGAAACTGGTTCTGTTTAAACCCGTAATGCATCCTTGGGATATTCTGAAACCCCGTTAAACACACTAATACAGTGTCAGTAGACGTTATGAAGTTAAAATAAAGCATTACACCCACTAAAAATATATCCACCATGCAATATTGCTCAATGAAATTGCATTATATAAACATTGAAATATCTTCTTTTCTAAATGAAATGCAATGTAACGTCCATAGTGAAAGTTGTTCCTGAGTAGCATATCTTTCATTTGACACTAATTTCATTAATGGCCGCTAACGCCCAAAAATGCCCATTCTCCTTTACTATTTTCACAGCTTCACCGAGAATTTTTTTTAAATCAGTTGGCATTCTTTTCATAACAAGTGCATAACGATGGAATATACAATCACTGCTGGTACTTCTAGGAGCAAAGTTTTTAATATTTGAAACAACCCCGTTAGCCTTTCCCACCCTTGTTGCCGCTCCGCCGCTGCATATATCAATACATTTTCCCCAATTAATGATGTGTTTACTCATGAAACAGTTTATGACCTTGAAGTTCACACTTCGAATATAAACTTTAAAAAAAAACTTGTTCAATTTTTTTTTATGGAAATTTTTATTTTTTTTTTTCTTTTATTGTTTGTATTTTACTCTTTATACTTCAAGAAATTTGTGGAAACCTGAAAACTCTCTCTGGGAATCGCTGCCTTAGAGCATAGGAAGCCCCAAAGTTCCCGAAAATCCATAAAGGGTCCCAGCTTGAGACACCGCAGGCTTCCATCTTCTATGATCCCAAGCACGCTGCTTCCAATCATGTAGATTCTAGACGAAGCTTTCTAGCATCCGTGATGGGTTGGTAATTAAGCCGGACGTTCGGTCTTCTTCGTTCTCTCAAACCTGGGGGCTGGGATTCAAAGACATACTTGTTTAGAGCATTATTGTCCATTCGCTCGATATGGTCGAGCTTATGTAGTCGATGTGTTTTGATTTTCGTGTGAGGAGTTTTGAACTCATCTGTTGCGTGGAACCGAAGTAGCACCAGTTTGCTTGTCGAATTCCCACTAAAATGACGTTCGTGGGATTAATATTTACTCCGAGGTAAATTACTTCCATAACAAGTTCAAAGTTGTCGCTATAAACAGTGACATTTTGTCCTAGCCGGTTGACAGATCATTCATTTCTTGTTGAAAGCATGTTTTTGGTTTTGTCCTCGTTTACCTACTTGAAAACCAACAAGTTACGTTTGTTCTTTTACAGCCAAGAATGCATCTTTAGCTATAGACTAAATATTTACTCTCAGGTAAACCCTCTTAGATGTTAGAGGTGTGTCTTCCGTCGATTATCAAACGGTCAATTTGGATGGCGCATCGAACATTTGGGGAGCGCCAAGTTTCTTTGTGGATTCTTAACCTCGGAAACCTAGTGTTACTTATCACCGTAGTACGAGCTTCTGAAAAGTCTATTTGTTGGAGGCCGTTATCACTTGTCTCTTCGCCCGCCGATGTTGTACCTAGCAAATTATCTGTCGAAGATTTTTCCTTTCCATTTTGAGCATTGGTCTCCGAGCAAAATTTGTACATCGTACTCCAGGCAGTCTCCTTAAGTTCTGTCCAGGAGTTCACAAAACTCACTCCTTATTTATTGAGATTTCAACTCCATTATGAGGGGCGTGTGCAACTATTTGGCTTATATTTTGGAAAGCGGCTTTGATTCGGATAACAGTCAGGGTGATCACTTATCGCTATTAAGTTGATAACTTTGCTTCTTACGACGAACCCGCACTCTTAAATATGTAGTCTTTCATCACAGCGGTATTAAATTTCCCTAACTGTCCTTTACATCATATACGTGACCCTATTCTTTGCATCTTCTGGATTGCAGTGATGTCTGCCTTGTACTGCGTGTGGACAGACTGAAGTCTTTGAGTTGCATCTGGGGTGTAAAGGGCTCTCAAGTTCCAAGTACATACCCTCAAGTCGTTATCCATTGACGTGCCGGGTCTGGAAGGTTATTATTATCTGAGGCTCCTACCGAATTTTTTTTTAAGTGGTAGCTGTTAGGGAAGTTAACCCGATGACACAACCCACAAACTCGGAGGGCCAGAGGTCCTTGTTATGCCGTTGGTTTTGGCCCGTAAAGGGTTCATCCTCCATCATCGCTCTTTCAGAACCCTGACAAGTATTTAAAATCCTTACTGACTTCATCTCTATGTATGCTAGAGTAGCTTCTTACTACGCCCAATCATCGTAATTTTTATTTCTTAAATAAATTACAAAAAAAAAATAAAAATTATATGAAGGCATTAACAATAATTTTAAGAAACTGCAAAACAGGGCAGAATTGGTCTTTTTCAAGATTCTGTAATTTAGTTTTTTAAGGCAACTGAAGAAAAAGCAAAACTCCTTGGTACCTACTCAAGTACTGCTTTTATAAAAAAAAAACAACAATAAGTTTTTCCACTAACGGCTAGGAAAATTCATAAGCTTATTGACTCAATTAAAGAAAGTTTGTTATTTTTATAATAATGCCAAAAGGAAAATCATCTACAAAAGTTATATCCTTGAAGTCGTCTGCTTAGAGGTTATAATAAGAAATAAAATTATGCTAACAGATCTACATCTAGAAAATCATCCATTAATAATTAAAAATTATAGTAAATCTGACATGTAATCGCAGTTAATTGAACAATTCATTCGAGTTTAAAGTCCAGTTTATATCATTTAAGTATAGCTATTGGGTTTACTCAAATGACTTTTGAAATTCTGATTGGTAGGTAAACCTCAATTTTATATACATAGATTTTCATATTTTAGGGATTATTATAATTTAAACTCTAATTTGACATATTCAATTCATGTACATACATAACCTGTATGTAATTAGTTTAACCGACATTTTTGCTCTGCTAAGTTTGTGATTAGCCAGCTGATAGTGAGTTATTGTGCAATGGACTCATAAAACAAAAGCATAAGCAATTAATCCCTTAAATGCGGGATTTATAAATAACACAACCAAATTAAATCGAATATCACATAGTCAATAAATATATATAAAATAAAAACGAGACAGGAATGAAATACTCGACAAAGTCGCACGTATTCGTTTTTAAGCATTTGATTTTCGTATTTTTAGTCTGGTCAAATGGTAGTTTGAAGTGGAAAGTTCTGGTGTAATTATTTTAAGTGACTCCCTTTATGTTTTTGGGGTCGCTGAACACGAATCTGAAGTTGTCCAACAAAATTTTTCACGGCAAATATGAGAATTCGTCAAAAAACGTCAAAAATTTCGACATTTTTTGTCTTTTTTCCTTATTTCTCAAAAATTATTTTTCTTTTGCAAAAAGCGCTTATGCAAAAATAAAGACAATGAGATTACCTACAATCTATGCTTACATCATTTTTTTGTACGACTTATGGTTTCTGCGGAAACAGTCGTTGAAAAACAGCCAAAAATCCGTCATTTTTAAAAAATTGCAAAAACGACTTTTCTTGTATTGTTTTCTTCATTACATGAAATGTAGGCCATGAGTTACTATGTTATTTGCTCTTTCTAATTGTAAAGAAAATCTAAAAGCATTATATTGCAGTGGTTAAGTGTCTAAGTTTCAGTATTCATGTCCATTCAAAAGTGTTTTATTTGTGACAAAGATTGGAGTATGGTGGGGTGAAAGTGGTGAATGAAAAAGCAATTGAAACGCTCCATCAAGCCAGCAAGAAGAGAAAAGACGAAAGGGAGCTTCTTTGGCAGGTAACAAATCAGTGAAAGTGCATAGAACCTGCCAAGAAAGTTATATAAATGGTAAATGGTAGGTAGAAATGGTGGCAAGAGCGTAACACTCGCTCTTTGCACAATTAGCACTGGATTGCGCCGTTTTGATACCATTACTCGTTTGACCTGTGTATTAAAGCGGACTGAAGTGAGGATTTGGGGTTTATTCTCTGAGGGGTTTATTTCTCAGGTGTCCCGTTCCCTGGGTTGGATGTGAGATTTCTTCCAGTGCGGGTTGGAGATCATCTTTCCCAAGAAACCAGAAAAGCGTTCCTTGCTTTGAAATAGGACGGCTGCGAAGTATGGTTGAGGTACCTTGTGAGTCAGTAAAAAAACAAGAGTTGGGTCATAAGACACTCACTCGATTGGATCGCATCTCGATTGGATCTCATCTCGCCCGAGCTTGCTACATTATGCCGAGCTCGGCAGGTTGTAGAATAGCAACGAAGCGCGATCGATCCGACCGTGTGATCATCATTGCCATTGAGCATCATGAAGCCCCGCAGAAACCCGGGTTCCTATTACTCACAGTCTTTTGATCTGGGGGGGAACATGATGCAGAACGCAACCGATTTTCGTCTTAGATCCATTTCGTGGCGTTTAGAAAAGAGATCAAGTCTTTGATCTTCATTTCGGAAAGTTCGTTTAGGTCCTCAAAAAAGCTGTATATTTACAGTGAAAATGTAAGACTGTTTCCTTTTCTTGCTGGTCTCCACAGCTGTGACAGTGAGTATTGTAAGGAATACCTAGCCTCGCCACATGTTCTCCAATTGACCAGTGTCCAATGCAGGTTGCTAGACCCTGGCTATGTCCCGCTTGGGTCTAGACATGAGATCAATTGTTCGGGACTTATTAAAGGCGGGCCAGATCGTTCTGGATATTTTGCAGTTGGTTAAACTGCTCCACCTACGCACGATTGGATTCCCTAAGGAAAATTGAGAATATATTGCCCTTCACAACTCCAAGGGGAATGTTGACTCTTTTCGCAAGCGAGATGTGAAGGGCTGATCCTTGCCTGGCTAGTTCATCTGCCCGTTCATTTCCCTCAATGCCATTGTGACCAGGAACCCAGATAAGAGTGACCATGAGGTTAATATTTAGACTTTCGAGCTCATCTCGGCATTGTTGGACCATTTTAGAGGATGATGTAGCCGAATCAATGGCTTTCACAGCCGCCTGACTGTCTGTAAGGATGGCTGTATTACGATTTTGGTTTGGTATCTTGCATGCCTCCCTAATTGCCAGTATTTCAGCATGAAATACACTAGCAAAATTCGGTAGCCGAAATGACTTAGAGATGTTGAGAGACTCAGAGAAAACTCCTGAGCCAACACCACACTCCATCTTTGAGCCATCAGTATAGATAGTTGTGTCGAAGTCTCTCGTCACGGCGCGGCGTCATCATCTCAGTTCCCTCTGGATGGGAATAAGACTTTAAAATCTTTACTGAGGCTCATTGTAGGAGCACGGCAGTCAGTGGGAGTCGAAAATATATCAGTGGGAATCAAATTTGTGATATTGCTGAGACCATAAGGTTTAGCAACCCAAGAATTTGATTCTTTAAGTCTTAAGGCATTGCAAGATACTAGATATTTTATGTGTAGATCAAGTGGTAGAAGGTGCAGAAAAACGCTTGAGGCATCCGTGGGGCAAGATCGAAGAGCCCCTGTGGTACCAAAACTAGCTGTTCTTTGAACCTTTTTGAGTTTGTCGATGCTATATGCCTTGTTAAGTGCGGGCCACCAGACAATGGAACCATATGTTAGAATCGGCCGTACCACTGCATAATGCGTCCATAAGATCATCTTCACTGCACCATACTCCACTCTTTATCACAAATAAAACACTTTTGAATGGACATTTTGACTGTTTGGAATACTGAAACTTAGACACTTAACCACTGCAATATAAGACTTTTAGACAACTACAATTAGAAAATGCAAATAACATAATAACTCATGGCCTACTTTTCATGTAATGAAGAAAACAATACAAAAAAATCGTTTTTGCAATTTTTTTAAAAATGACGGATTTTTGGCTGTTTTTCAATGACTGTTTCCGTAGAAACCATAAGTCGTACAAAAAAATGATATAAGCATAGATTGTAGGTAATCTCATTGTCTTTATTTTTGCATAAGCGCTTTTTGCAAAAGAAAAATAATTTTTGAGAAATAAGGAAAAAAGACAAAAAATTTCGAAATTTTTGACGTTTTTTGACGAATTCTCATATTTGCCGTGAAAAGATTTGTTGGACAACTTCAGATTCGTGTTCAGCGACCCCAAAAACATAACGGGAGCCACTAAAAATAATTACACCAGAATTTTCCACTTCAAGTCTGTATGGGCTTCTTTAAAATGTGGTGCCGAATTCAACTGCATTGTAAATTTCTTTGCTTAAGGGTGGTGAATGCTGCCACTACCATACTTAAATTGTTCCGATAGTCAAAGCATGAGTTATCGTTTCATCGTTTCGTTTTCACGATCTGCGATAAATTAGTCGGCGAACAATGTGGTATTGGGATTATCTAACCTCAAAAATGCGTTCGCGGTTCTTTTCTTCCTCGACTCTCAATTGGAAAAGATCGTCCCAGAAATCCGAAGAAGAAAATTTTCGTGATTCCACGTTTTTTAAGAGAGTCCTATAAAAGATATAAAATATCAAATAAGCTTTGCCATCAAAAGCGAAAGATTTAGTTCTCGGAAGCTAATCCAAGGTAATTTTTAGACAGTTGGTTTGCTGTGTGCGCCTAAAGAAGACAAAAAAGACTTATCTCATTTTTTTTTTACCAGTTTTCGCAAACGAGTAGCGTTTTAATCCTCCTCGGAAACTTTTGCTAGTCCGTGAAGGATCATAAAATTATCTCTATAAAGTGTAAGTTTTTAACTGCCAAAGACAGTTTCTTGTTTTCTTTTGGAAATCGTCGAATAGATCTAACGACCGAACCGAGTTCGATAACAAAAAATCCAAAGAAAGAAAAGGGTTCACAAACCTAATCAAAGGAAGAACACCTAGACTGTTCGCATGTTTGTGTTTATTCTCAGCAAATCACCACATCTTTAATACTGATCACGCTGAGCAGTGTAAAAGGTGGAGTGCTATCCACAAGCTCAACTAGGTGTCAATAAATGCACAGACACACGTGTCATAGACAGGTAAAACTCTAAACTAAATATGTCATCATTAGTCGAGCAGAATTTGTGATCTATCGTTTCTACATAAGCAAGCATCCTAACGCATCATAACCGTGCCCAAAGAAGTGCGGTCATTTGGAACCATCCGGTGCCCTTGAGAGCACACTCATCTATGACTCGCACAAGTTCCAAGACGTCCCCTATCGCTTCGAAACACCATCTTAGTTCCAGTTCAGCCTAAATTAACCATATCGTAATCATTCTCTCAATGTAACAAATCTACTCAAAGTTAAGTATACCGATTCTAACTCAATTAATGCCCCTCGTTCGATTTGACAAAATTACTTTAACCTTTCTATTTATCCTAGCTTCACGAAATACTAATTAAGAGACCAGAGCAATACCACTCAAATGCTCCAGATCCGACCAGCGAGGTGGTGCGCACAACTTCTGTGGAGGATTTTTTTTACGCGGTGAGTCAAATTTTGTCTAAGAAAAAAAAAATTAAAAGAACAAAACAAGAAGAGAATAGAAGGGGTAATGTAATTTTGTATATCTTGAACGAGTGAGTCGCAAGCTCCATTGCTTAGAATTATCCCAGAGAATCAAACTTTGAGTGATTTGATAATATCTAATTTAATTTGTTTTATTTTTATTTTTTTTATTTCAAATAACCTCGAAAGAGAGAATTTAGAGTTCTTGTTTTTATATCATTTGAGTTATAGAATTGAAATTTTAAATGTTAACGTTCTCTAAAATATAACTTTCTTTTGCCTAACTTAGTTTTTGCCTACTTATATCTAATATTATATGTCTGCACTCTACCCCTAAGACGATATTTAAGCAAACCATTATATCTATGAAGTCCATAATAAATTTCAGCTGTCTTTAATTGAGATGAATGTACATAAGTACAGATACAAATTGTCGTACTCTATTTTATTTTTGTTTTGCGCTGACTAATTAAACATGGTCAACGAATAGATTTTCGGAAGTGCTTAGGGAGTTTTAGTATGGTAAGATGAGGATCGGCGACGGCCAAATAAATATGTTTTAAATTCGCGTTTCAATTCGCGTAAGGGGTTGTCGCTTAAAGACAGAGTGGCGTGGCAACCACGGAGCTCTTACTTAATGTAGTGAGTAGAGGGAGGGTCACACTCCGGAACCTACAACACCTTTGGGTTCCTTAAACGCGGATGTTTGTGATCGTGGATTATTGAGTGAATGAGTGTCAAATTTAGGTTCTTGATTAGAGATCAGATATAGGCATGAAAATGATGAACGGCAGTCCAAAGGCGGGTGCAAGATCCCACCCCGCCGACGAGCTAGCTTAAGGCTACAGCAAGCATGCCTACCAGCACTTTGCCATTTGGACAACTTTCTTCACGATCGCTGCTTTTCCTAAGCATCCTGTGGTTTAGGTTGAGTAGTGAAAAGGCACATCATCGCCTAGCAGCGAAGAGGGAACATCAATTCCGTTATAAGTCCCTTTTGAACACCATTTGACTAGACTATTTAAGTTGTACTACATAACTTACAATGTTTACTTGAGGTAGGTACTGTATTACATAGTTACTTACTTAAGGTGACGCTACTCCCAGGGTGGGCCTCAACCAACAAGCAGTCAACCTAGCAGTCTCCTTTAAATTTTCCGATAGTTTGGGGACATAAACTATACTCTTATAAATACCTCTCTCTTCTTGAAGTGGTTTTTCAACAGGAGCTTTGTATTGTTGTTATTGTATTGTACGACCAAACAGCCGAAGAAGAAAACTAAAATTTCTCACATACCTACAATTAATAATAACTCTTCTATAGAAATTTTTTTTCCACACCACCTTCGAGATTATTTTTGACAAAATATTTCTTTTTGGCTTGTTGAAAACAAAACGAATGGCCTTAAGAGTTTTCCGGACTGAAATGGTGATTTCATGCAAAAAATTGTGAAGCATGTACTTGTCCAATCATAACAGTTAAGGTGTCTATGGACAGATAAACTTGTTCGCTAGGACATCATTAAACAAAATTAAATTTTTTGCTCTAGTTTTTGGTAAAAATCTCTAATAAAACGAGAAAATAATGAAAATGGCTGTTTTTCAAAGCAAATGTTGCATAACATGACATAACATAAAATTCCAAATTTTTATTAGGACACTATTGAAGAAAATTTTTAATTTTGTAACTAATAAAAGTTTGAATAATACAAAATAAAAATGCTTATAAATTTTGAAAAAAAAATGCATTTTTGACAGCCAATTTTTTGTAGCTAACGGTATTTTTTCGACATTTTTTTTAGTGGATATAAATTCAGTTTATTCTTCACGATTTTTATTAATTAAATAATCATAATTGTATCATTTGATATTGAATTATTAATTCTTAAAACCACTTATTGACAGAAAATTCATGTAAATTTGGATGTTAAAATCAGTTACTTTTACAAATTGTTTTTTTAATACAATAATACGCCTACTAGTGTCCAATTAGTAAAAAAAAGAAAAAAGTTTTTAATAAACAAAGTATCTGATGAAAGTGAAAAAAAATCGGTCTTATATATGCAAAAAAACAAAGTTAGCAAATGACAAGTTTTGTTCAGTTTGGAACACTCTTAATAGTCTGGTCAAAATAAACATAAAAATGTGCAAACCTAGCAAAAATTGCGATAAGGCTGAAAACTGGGATAAAGACCTTCTCTTTTAAATAACAAATCAGCTGTGAGAAGTCCTTGTCAATCTCACACGAGCATAAAAAGTTATTGAAGGTCAAATGTCGAAAAAGTTGGTTTTCCCCCAAAAACTTTCAAACAGTAAATGCTGTTAAAAAGTAGTATGAGAAAATTTTTTAGATCAAGCAATTTTCTACAAAAAAATATTAACACACATTTTTACGTAGAACAGAATATTTAGGAAATAGAGCTGTTTTAAAAATGGTAAATTGACGAAAATATCGGTTTTCGGGTATAACTCCTTAACGCTAAATAGTTTCGGAAAGTGCTTCAAGTAACGTTTGGACCATTTGACTCTTTACAAGAAAATATTAAAAAAAAATCCAAAAATGTACCGTCAAAAACATAATTATTTTAAGAATTTGGTCAAGAGCCAAAAATAACGGTTTTCTGATTTTACTCGTAAATGACGAAGTTGTTCAAAATTAATGTTTGCTCAATTTGTAGACGTTAAAATATTCTGCTTAAAAGGTTGTAATACTTTTTCCTTACGAGTGGGATGGTCTCAATGATTTCTTCAGGAACTTTAACTGGTCACTATGCTTCCTCGATAGTGACGTAGACTCCAGCGCAGATATGATAAAAAACTTAATTCTTTACGGGATGAGAAATTTTATACCGAATAGGATAAAATCTATCAAACCGAAAGAAAATTCTTGGTTTGATTCGAGCTGTAAAGAGGTTATTAGGGTCAGAGAAGTAAGTTTCCGATGTTATAAAGCCAACCCAACTGAGGAAAACCGGAAGAAGTTCAAACAAGCTAGAAAGACCTGTAACGGCCATATTCAAAGAACCAAATTTTTGCATGTCCAAAAATAACGGCAAAAAATACTACAATGTCCCAAAGGTAGTAAAAATTTTTGGTCATTTGTAAAAAACATTCGAAATACTACTTCGTCGGCGGTTCCAACGCTCGTCTTTAATGACACTCCCTATGTAAGCTCACAAAAAAAAGCCAATTTGCTTGCAGCACAGTTTTCGACGCTACCAGAGAGTGTCATGATTCCACCTGTACTTGAGAGCGCCAGTGATTTTATGGGACAAATCTTCTTTCGCACTCGTGCAGTAGCAAGAGTTTTAAAAGATCTCGATGTACACAAATCCGCTGGCCTGGATAGTATCCCTCCCATTGTTCTGAAGAGGTGTTCTTCAACGCTGGCAAAACCATTGCGTAAGCTTTTCCATCTGTCCTACTCTACAGGTCTCTTTCCGAGTGGATGGAAAACAGCATTTGTCCAGCCTGTCCCTAAGAAAGGCGTATCTTTTTCTCCCTCTAATTATCGTCCAATTGCACTTACGTCCCTTCTTTCCAAGGTCATGGAAACGCTGATTAATTATTAGCTTAAGAAATATCTTGAAAAACGAAAGCTTCTTAATGACCGACAGTATGGCTTTCGTAGCAATAGGTCCACTGGTGATCTGATGGTATATCTCACCCAACAGTGGAACAAATATTTACATCGTTTTGGAGAAAGTAAGATTATTGCACTTGATATTTCAAAGGCATTTGATAGAGTTTGGCATCAAGCTCTCTTATCGAAAATGCGTGCATTTGGTATCGATGAATCTCTTCTTCTTTGGATTAGAAATTACCTTTCGGATCGTTCAATACAAGTCGTCTTGGATGGTTACAATTCATAAAATAAATGCTGGTGTGCCCCAGGGCTCCGTTTTGTCTCCGACTCTCTTTCTCATTGTCATTAATGACCTCTTATCTGAAACTTCTAATCCATTAAATTGTTTTGCTGACGATAGCACCCTCAGCTTTTCATATTCGTTTCTAGATTCACATCCCTGTCCTTCGGATGTGGAACTTCAACGGCACCGTATGATAAGCTCATTAAAATCTGATCTTGACAGCATTGTCCAGTGGGGAATTAAAAACCGTGTTGAATTTAATGCTTCAAAAACCCAATGCTGTCTGTTGTCGCTGAAGCAGAACCCACCCCCAATGCCGCTATCCATGAGCGGTACTTGCATCGAGGAAACTGACCAGCTTTCAGTCCTGGGTATGTGTATCACAGATCACCTTCTGTGGAACGATCACATATTCAACGTCGCCAAAAATGCTGCAAAGTGTTTAGGTTTTCTCCGAAGATGTAAGAAATTCTTTTCCCCTTCTGATCTGGCTATAATCTACAAGGCCTTCATCCGACCCAAGCTTGAGTATAACTCCCACATTTGGAAAGGTGCTCCTATAACTCACTTGAATCTCTTAGATAGAATACAAAATAGAGCCTTAAAAATGATAGGTACGATAGATATATTACTCAAACAATCACAACTCTGAAACATCGCCGCCATGTTCCATGCCTCTAATTATTTTATCGCTATTTTTACAAGCAATGTTCTAGTGAAATAGCCAGTTGCATTCCTCCCCTTAAACAATTCAACCGTAATACTCGCGCTTTTAGGAATGCCCATCAGTTTACCCTTGAGCCCAACTTCGGACGTACTGTCAAGTACAGAGATTCTTTCTTTACACGTACAACACCAATGTGGAATGCTTTACCAGGCTCTGTTTTTCCCTTCCATTTTGATATTCAGAGCTTCAAAACCAATGTGCATCGGTATCTCCTCTTGAATTCTTCCTTATTTTCCTGATTGCTCGCACTGTTTCTCATCATATTAAGGGTAGTCAAAACCCCTTTAGTGCGCGCAAATTATAAAAAAAAAGTGGTCGGTTACAAGATATTGCGATTGCAAAATGGACAAATGTCGAAAACGAGAATTTTCACGTATAACTCTTATGCAGAGTTTGTTCATAATGTAGTGCTCTACAAGATATTTTTTTTTTTTCAAAAATGTATCAATTAAAAGATATAGTTATTTTAAGAATTTTTTCAAAATTCAAAAATAACGGTTTTTTAATTTTAACTTTTAAATGGCTTGGTAATTCAAAAATGTTTTAAGTTGAGTTTGTAAAGATTGAAATGTACGACCTAATAAAAAGTAAAATTTTGTCTCATACGAGTGATTGGTCAAAAAATATTGCGATTTAAAAAGGGCCAAGTGTCGAAAATATCGGATTTTCATCTACAACTCCTAAACGGTGAATGTTATCGAAAAGTAATTTGAGCTAAGTTTGTAGATAATGTGATATTCTACAAGACAATTTTTATTTTTTTTTCTTAAACTTACAATTTAAACGATATAATTATTTTAAGTTTTTATAAAAAGTTAATAACACTGATTTCTTCCCTTTTACTCGAAAATGTTGAAGTTGTCTAAAATCAATATTAAAAACATTTTTTGCAAATTTCCCATAAATGAGGTGCCAAAAATCACGCGTGACCTTGAGCAACCTTGCGAAAGCTTAAGCCTTTATTACAAGTTATCTAGGGCTGACCAATTTCTGGGACCAATTGACCTTTTCTGACCAATTACTGACCAATAAGATGGCATCTTTTTTATCAAATGTTCCTCATATGAGGTACCAAAGGTCCAGAGCCTTTTAAGTATGCTCATTTCTTGCTTCAAAATCACTGAAATCTCATTTATCAACTTTGGAGTCCAAAATTTTATATTTAGAAACTGATTTGAAAAAAAAAAATCCTGATCATACTATTTATTACTTAATCAAACTGCAATATGAAACATTTAAATATTTAACAGTCGATAAAATGGTTTTTTGCCGCACCTGACGCAATGCTTCTGAAAAATTCTTAGTTTTTTATGTTTTATATGTTAATTTCAATAGAATTTCAATATTTTGGGGTTCTTGCAGTTCAAACTTCATAATCATTTATGCATCTAGAATAAGTGCTGTTGAGTTTCATTAATTATTATTATAATTATTAAAGTCTTATCGTCGTTCTTCAACTTGTCACTGATGAGTTCAAGTGAGTAAGCCGAACGAAACGCCAATTTATAGGACTAAAGGCCATAAAAAGCTATTTTGAATCAAGTCGTTCTTCAACTGTACTCATTACATAGATATTATTATTTAGGTTTATCATATCGGTATTTCGTAGGTACCTAAACACTTTTTTTCTTCAGTTAAATATTCCCAAACCTATATACTTTGTAACGTTTTATAAAATTTCGATTTTTCTTTGAACCAATAACTTTCCCTAAAGTCCAGGGGGAGGCAAAACTGGTGTAGGCTTAATTTCAGTATTCCTTTTGAATAACCAACCGATATGCATCAAACAATAATGTAAAAATAAATAATTAATTTTCCTCCAACAAGGTTTTATATTGTTTTTTGTTTCAATATCTGTCATATTTTAGAAATTCCATGTTTCCATCAAATTTATAAATATTTTACAATAGGATAACAGTGTCAAAATCCATTTAGGCAAATTCGATGCTAATTTATGGTTTTCGCTTTTATAGTAAATTGGATGCAAGTTAATTCGAATGAATGCACTGATGGCTGTTTTTTTGTATAAAACTAGAGACTACCGCCAGGTGGGGAGGGGTATTTATTTCAATAAATGTACCTATATGTATCTGATTAGTTGTCTGTTTAAATTATTAATTACATATATTATTATGGAATGCACTGAATTAATTAAAACTATCAATATTGTTTATAAAGGTTAATTTTTAGATGTATGCATTTGTATCTATGTATGTAACATATACATACGTTGTCACTATAAAATGTGCTAAATTTTATTTAAAATTAAAGAGAGTGCTGTCACTTCGTCTGAATTTAATTTGAATTTTAAAGTAATTATTTGCTATTTACATTTGGTAAAGTAGATATAGACACTATGTGAATGAAGGTGACGGTGACTTAAATTTCTCTGTTCAAGTAGATATTACTCCTGCTCTTGATGTCGAGTCGACAAGCACTTTAAATGTTAAAGATAGATTTGTTCATCTTATTTCGATACGTACTCAAATAATTCCTGTCAGATACATACAATATATACCTTAATTAGATTTCCAACTCAGGCCATTATTAAATTATACAAAAGCACTCCATTCTTAGAATTGATGGTTACTAATTCTGTTCTGTAAGGAAATTATTTTTAAAATTTTAAAGGGAAATTGAGGAAATTTATTGTGAGTATACCTGCCTCAACTCGGACAGCATTGGGTTTGACGTTGATGAACTGTGAAAAATATAAATAATTTTTGAAAATAAAAACCTTTGAATCTGTTCGAATAGGAAGGTAAGAGTACCTATACAAATACATTAATACAAAATTTGTATTCTCTTCAGAAGAGAATATTATTGTGTGCAAACAGAAACAAACCAAAAAATTTGTTCAATACTGATTTCTTTTATATTAAAATTTTAAATATTTACATAATTAGGTACCCACTAGTGCTAGTGCAACCAAAAATATGCTGGAGCATATTTTTTTCAGTCAACACTATTAGGACGATACCATGCGATTTGTGTTTGAGCGCTTTCTGTTAGGTCATATTATTGCATATTTAATCGAAAACGCATTTTTTCGTTTAAAAAGCATATAGAAAAGTCATAGGTTCAGCGAACTAAGTCCCCGGGAACTTAGTGTTGCGGGGACTTAGTTCTCATTTAATGGGAACTAAATCAACTTTAACGAAGTGAACTTAGTTCTCATAGAAGGTGGGAATTAAATTCCTCAAAACCTAAGTGGTTTCAATTCCCTTTAAATGTGGATTTAATTCCCACTTCCAAGTTTGAAATCAATTTATTAGTAAAATAAAAATACTTTTTACAACTGTAGATATATATTAAATAACTGGATATATTATATAGGATAATTCAAAGTTTATTTACCTAAATCCTGATTCTTTAAATGCAAAAGAAACTTTGCATACCCCCAACCTTGTATACCTACCCCAAATTCTATAGTGAGCCCAAGC
Source organism: Dasysyrphus tricinctus (assembly GCA_963921185.1). Lineage (NCBI taxonomy): Eukaryota > Metazoa > Arthropoda > Insecta > Diptera > Syrphidae > Dasysyrphus > Dasysyrphus tricinctus. The sequence goes on along the minus strand of OY992530.1, from coordinate 78,380,384 downwards.
AGGGGGGTTGTATACATACCTCACTGTTTATTCGTCGTAGTGCATTGTCTTATCAAATACAGTGCTAGCACCAAGCATTGCGGCGAATAAACGGTGAGGTATGTAGGTTCGAGGCTGGGTGCAGATATGTAAATTTTTCGCGCAATTTTTGATTTTTGTAATTTTTATCGTTGAAAGTTTGTTACCTCTTTTTTCAAGATGTTTACTTAGTTCTCATAAGGAAGTGGTATGCTTTCTCACCTTGCCTGGGAACTAAAGTCCATTTCGTTTAAGTGATTTAGTTCCCATTTACGGAGAACTAAGTCCCTAGATGGACAAAGTTCCCGGGGACTTAGTTCCCTGCCCCGAAAAGTCACACTGGCCATTTTTCAATATTATTGGTATAGCTCAGAATGAGTGTAGAAAACAAATTACTTATTTTAAAAGTCCATTTCCAAAGCATTATGTTTTATGGCTCACCCGTCTGGGGGAAATGTGCTAAGAGCCATATAGGAAAATTAAAATTAAAATATAAATATAAAAAATATCAGTTTTTCACCATTTTTGATTCCTTAAGTCACTAAGAGCCATTTTTTTCACTAATGTTCAACTTGAGGCAAACTCTCAAGTTGACCAACTTGAGAGTTGACTTCAACTCGAGAGTTGAAACGCAAGTTGAAATTCCTTTTTATTCAATAATTTTTTTCTCAACTCCCGAGTTGAAAATCTAAAGTTCGCCAACTTCCGATTTGAAAAAAATCCCTAGGATATTTGAAAAAATAATTCAAGAAATGTCATTTTAATATTTAAAGTTGAAGTAATTTGCTCAATAAAACAGATTTTTCTCAAGTTTTGTGTGTTATTTTGTGCGAAATTGGTTTGTTTCAAGCCATTCTGTCAATCAGACTGATTTTTTCAAGTTTTGTGTTATTTTGTGTGTGAAATTTATTTGTGTATGCATAGGTAAAAAATTTTTAAAACAATGCCTGAAATAGTCAAAAGATGCCTAACAAAAGAAATCCTTGTTAAGGTTGTTGGCACGTTTCATTCTTTTTGTTTCTACCGCGTCTTGAGTGTATGTACATAGGTACAAATAACCGCCATCTCACCAACACCCCAAAAAATCCGATGCGGAGTGCGGACTTCCCCAAATCGCTACTTAAAGCGCGTGGATTCAGGTAGAAAAAATACAATTAATTGCCAAATGTCCATAGAAATAATTTATAAATATTGTGGAAGTGTGGTATTTTCCAGAGCCAAAGGGCAAATGCCCCCTTGTCCTCCCCTCCTTTTCAATTACAATGCAAGACAACATCTTGTACTGTCTTCTTTCAATGTACTTTGGCTTGTCAGTTCCATAATCTTCACTTTCACTGGCCGAAGATGATGATGGCCAATTTTCCCAATAATAATGGTAATGATTGCTTCGGAACATTATAGTTTGTTTTTTAATTTGACTGTATTTTGATAAATGAAGAGCATAAACATCTGAAGCAAAATATTTGTATGCATTTCTCAAGTTTGCCTTGCCAACTTCTACTTTTTCCGGGAGTTGAGAAAATCAGAAGTTGATCAACTCTAGAGTTGAAAATCGGAAGTTGAAAACGTCAATTTTGAGTGAGTAAAAACAAATTCACAAGTTGAAAATAAAAATCCTCAAGTTATGTTCAACTTTGACTGAAAAAAATGAGCCTAATTCTTTTTCTTCAAAATTTGGTCAATATCTCTCCTGATATATCCTGAGTTTGGTCTTCGTCGTCACCGTACAAATTTTCACTATTTTTGTTGTTATGGTACACGATATAACATTTTTTTAAATATTGTAACGATTCCTGCCTTAGCTCCTCCTGCGTACGCTACTGCAGGGTGTCCCGGACCTGTGTGGAAGTATTTTAGGGTGTGATTCTTGGGGTTATTCTAAGAAAAAATTTGATGGGGGGGCAGTTTCTGAAACATTGACTTTAAATGCAAAAAAACATTAAAAATCAACGAAAACACATCTAATAATGTGTTTTAATTTTTTTAAAAGCTAATATGGTTTTTAAATCAAGTTATTTAAACGAATAGTTTTTGAGAAATTAAATTTCAAAGCCAAATAAAAAAAAAATTGTGATTTTTTTTCTCAAGTCGATATTTTTTTCAAAATTTTACGTAACTAAGTGCTTTTCTTGTAATATTCATTGCCCTCATTATTGTTTAGTCCATTACCGAAAACCAAATGTAAAAATTTTTCTTAGTTTTTGAGAAATTAAGAAAAAAACAAAAAGTAAAAGTACCAACATTTTTGAAAAAATATTTTTTGGAATTTTGAAAAATGTTTTAAATTTTTTTTTGGAAAATCAAATATTTCGGAAACGACATCATCGATTTTTTTTAAACTTGATATTTAAGACTTTTTTAGTACCTACTCTCTAAAATATATTAATAGAAAATTTTACATTTATGAAAAAATAATGGTACCTTCCATACGAAAGTTAAAAAAATTTTACACTTAGCAACTATTAATAGTATCTGTCATAGAACGTATTTTTTTATTTTGAGTTTTCTCGTTATCGGCTCAACGGATTTAGATGAATTTTTTAATAAACTAATTTCAGATAAGGTCAAATAATACTGCATATCAAAAATTTAAAAAATTTTTTAAAAAAGTTTAAATTTTTTTTTTGAAAATTCGATATCTCAAAAACTGGTTGACTATTTTTTTTTTCAAATTTTGGTTTATATACACATAAATATATACTTTAGATTTGCATACCAAAATTTGTCTTTAAAAATGTTTTTAGAATTTTATATATAAGAAATCAAGATTTTAAAAAACGATTTTAAATTAAAATTTTCCACCACTGTCAAAGCAGTTTTTAGGCAATTTAAATGTCGTATTTCATGCTTCTCTATATATTTTTCTCATAATTTCCATGTTTTTATATACAATTTGCTTAAACTCGCAGTGTTTTGAACATAAGAGCAAGTACGTGCCACCCAGTCGTGTATTTTATTTTTTTGAAAATTGGATAACAACCCACAAACGAATTTACAATTGGGGTTGAAAGTATATTTTTCTAGGACATAAATAATTATTTAAAATTTTCAAATTTTTCCTTTTAAATGCTTTTTAATTTGATATCGGTTATATAAAAAATACAATTATTATGTTTGATCAAGTATTCAGAGTGCATTCTTTTGTTTTCACCTCATACTATTAAAGGAGGTGTTTTAGCTAATTGAAATATTCTATTTCATGCTTTTAAATATTTTGCATTCATAATTTCCATGTCTTTATATACAATTTTGCTTAAGCCCTCAGCTTCTTCAACATAAGAGCAAGTATACGTGAGATCCAATCGTGCGTTTTGTTCATGTCAATTTTTGTTAACGTTTTATGTATTTACAACGTTTGACAATAGTAAAGTGTTAATACACAAAAAGGACTTAATTTAATTAAGAACAATATATTCATCAAGCTTAGAGACTTTAAAGAAGTCAATTGAATTGCTGTCAACTGACTTACTGGCTTGATCTAGGTCTCAGGTTGACTTTCAAGTGACTTATAGAGATTGGAAAAAGAAATTAAAAGACCGAAGTCAATTATCTTGACAGAATAATAAAGATTATGACTGCTGACTATAGTTTTTAAGTTAAAGTACCTACTTTGTCAAAGTTTTAACCTTTATTCAAAATGGTTATAGTCAACTGACTGTGACCTTACTGGTTTCGTAGTTTTCAATTTACTGCAGTCTTTACAACTTTGCCGCATGAATCCTCATCCCACTGCAATTTGAATCTTAAATGTTACGTTTAATGTAAATTTTTTTTTTTTTTTAATAATTAATTGTGTGTGCCCAAAAATCTCTTAACTTGCTTTAGTAGATGAAGTCACGATTTCACAAAACAAAAATTTATAATAAAAATAAAGTTAAAGTAGGTACCTACTCACAAGAGTTACTCATAATGTCCTAAATAGGTCCTCTCAGCCATAATAGGTTGCCCGACACAAATTCTTATGACCAGAAGTTAAAGTACCTTGAGTTTTATTATTATTATTTTATAAGTACATACATACTTATGAACATGCCACAATATTATTTTTTGTGGGAAAACACAAAATAATAATAAAAGTAGGTACCTACTTGAAAGCCTTTAAATTGTTTTTGTAGCCTTGACAGAAATGCTAAAATGTTGATACAAATTAAAGCCATAATATATATTTCCTAAGATTTTTCTTCAGTAGATGCCTACATATGTATATTTAATTTTCACAAATCAAAGCGATTTGTAAAAATAGATTTCTTAGTTCCTGCGCCTTTAGTTTTATATTTTTTCAATATTATGATAACTCCAAGAAATGTTGCCAAGACACAACTTCATAAAACTATGTAATCTCTTCTCTTTATAATTTCTTCAATTTCTAATTTCTATTTTTTTTTTCGTAAATGCCCGCCAGGTCAAAATGACAGGCTCATCTCACTAACAGTCCGTTGTGATACCACATGAATCTTGAAAATCTTCCTTACCTCGTAAAACCACTTAGAGCTCCTGAATAAGTGTGCGAGACACGAGACTATAAATGCCAGACCACTAGGATCGTTTTAGAAGTATTCTCCTAAGTGGAGCCTACGTCTGTGGAAATGAGCAGGGCAAGTAAAGAGAAGGTGAGGCATCGTTTCTTCCTCCTCCTCGTCTATACAGATTCTGCAAAAGTTGTTTGATCATACGCCAAGCCGCGTTGCGTGCCTGTCTATTAAAAAGTGTTCCGTTATGACACCTACAATATAGCAGATGTGCAGTCTGCATAGACATAGAGATATTTAACACTTAGAGCACCTTATGTCAAGGTTTGGTAATATTAAGTAGTGATGTTGTCCTACCTAATGTTTGTTCTCTCGAAAGCTTCTTGCTTCAGCAAAAGCTTGCACGTAGCTATAGGTACCACTGGGACCCATGAGAGCTCCTCATTTGTGGTGGAAGGGCCATGCTTCACGATCCTTCCACCACCGAAATGGGGTTACGAAATTTGGGGAGGTTTACTCTCCGTAGTAGTGGAAGGCCCATGCTTCACGATCTCTCCACTACTGAAGTTGGGTATTGTTACCTTACTCTCACTGTTCTTGTTGTCGACAACTGGACCATGATTTCTCCCGGTTTCCACACCAACAGACAAGACAGTAGATGACTTTCCACTTTTTCAGTCGCTTTGCCGGCCAAACAAACCAGACTTGCCATTAGCTACATGTGAATAAGTATTCATTTGATTCCCACGAGTATCGTAGAAGGGGTGGTCACTCTGCACAGAGATCCGTACAGAGAAGGCTGGTTAATTCGAAGATTGCCAACTATGCCCTCAAGGCTGATCACTGGCACAAGGCGAATAACACCTTGATACTGCCAAATATAGGGGAATTCAGGAAAGGTAAGGACTTGATGATGATGTTCAAAGGGTAGACATGTGCATTCAAGAGGACACAAGCGTCTACAAGCTTTATTTCAAAGCGAACCTCTGTCTATCAACTCCTACTCTCACCTCCAATTGGTGAACATCGGGTGCCTAGTACCTTTAACTGAAGATGGGGTTCCAATCCCTGTGGACGGTTTTAGGGGGCAGCAAACGAGAGAGGGGGGAGGAGTGTTCCCACTAAGGCACTTCTCCTTCATCCAGGCGGCAGCGGAAAAATTTTCAAGATGGAATCAACGGTGGCGTCTACAGTTCCAGTTAGGCTGAACTACTTAGTGAACACCTTACACGGGCTACTACGACATATTCGGAGCTCAGGCCTATAAGGAGCGGTTAATCTGGCTCCCCGCCCTTGGAGTTATATATATAGGGTCTGGTCCTCCAGGTTGGGGGTCCTGCCGTCGGGTTGACTTCCCGGCCACGTAAAGCTATCTTAGTTGCGAAGCAACAACAAGCCTCGGATATACGGACGGATTTTCTGTTGATGAACCAAGCAAACGAAATAAGGACAACGAACTTCGGATGTGCACGTGGAATGTTCTGTCTCTCTTTAGACCACGTGCAGCCGAACATTTAGCGGAGGCCCTAGACTGCTACAAAGCAGACATCACCGCCATCGATGGGATGGGCCGGGCAAGAGAAAACTGAAAGACTACGATATCTACTACGGTGACTGTTACCGACCACAAGGGCAGCGTCTCTTTGGATGTGGATTCGTCGTTAGAGGCAGACTTAGGCTAGAAGTCTTGAGTTTCAACTATGTGAACGAGCACCTCACGAAAATTCGCATCAAGGCTAAATTCGCCAACATCAGCCTGATATGCGCGCATGCCCCAACAGTGGAGAAAGATGACGACACCAAGGACGAGTTCTACGAGCTCCTGGACAAGACATATGAGCAATGCCCTAACTATGACATTAAAATTGTCTTGGGTGATTTTAATGCCAAACTAGGAAGCGAAGACGTCTTTGGTGGCACAATCGGAAGATACAGCCTGCACGACACCAACTCCCATAACGGACTCAGGCTAATCGACTTTGCTGCCGGGCGAAACGTTGTGGTAGCTAGTACGCAGTTCCCGCATCTCGATATTCATAAGGGGACATGGCGAATTGCTGGTCAATCAACCGCCAACCAAATTGACCACATTGCGATCGACGCAAGGCACTCCTCCAGTATCAAGGATGTCCGAACGTTCCGAGGAGCCAACGTTGACTCGGACCACTACCTCGTTGTAGCAAAGGTATATCCAGACCAAAGCCAAAACAGGGAAATACTGTGAGGAAGTTCGACGTCGGACGGCTACAGTCGGAAGAAATCGCCAGGTCCTTTTCCGATCGAGTCTCTCGCGCCCTAGTCCTTTGCCGCCAACTGCAAACATCGAGAACCAGTGGAAAAACTGCCAGGAAGCCATCAGAGATGCCGCCTCTGACGTGCTGGGCTTTGCACGACCACCACAGCGAAACCCCTGGTTCGACGAAGAATGCCGGCAAGTACATGCAGCCAAACAACAGGCATACAAAGCGGCGCTGCATAGAAGGACCAGAGCTGCTCGCGAGCTCTACGAGCAGAAGAGGAGAGAGGAACACAAGCTTCTTAGAAGGAAGAAGAAAGAGCATGAGAAGCGCGCGATCGAGGAGTTAGAGAAATGCCACTGCAGGAATGAAGTTCGGAAGTTCTACCAAAAAGTAAAAAGAACCTCCCAAGGTTACAAACCCCGAACTGAAGCCTGCAAAGACAATCAAGGGAACATCGTGGTCGAATCGCAGTCGGTGCTGAGGATATGGAAAAATCATTTCTGCAAATTGTATAACGGTGATGACGAACCGAATTCCGCTAACATGCAAATTGCACCATTCAACTTGGACGACGTAGGCCAACAATTCCGTCCACCCGATCTTGACGAAGTGAGGATAGCCATATCCAAACTTATGTCCAATAAAGCTGATGGCCTTGCGGCTGAACTATTCAAAGCGGCTGGCGATGAATTGGTTAGGAGTATGCACCAGCTCATCTGTAAAATATGGTCGGAGGAAAGCATGCCCGATGAATGGAACCTCAGCATTGTTTGCCCGATCCTCAAGAAAGGTGATCCTCTGGACTGCACCAACTACAGAGTCATCAGTCTTCTTAATATCGCCTACAAGATCTTCTCTGCCATACTTTGTGAACACCTGAAGCCATTTGTCAACAACCTGATAGGTCCATATCAGTGTGGCCTTAGGCCAGGGAAGTCCACCATCGACCAAATATTCGCACTACGGCAGATCTTGGAGAAAACCAAGGAGTTTCAAATCGATACCCACCACCTTTTTATCGATTTCAAGGCCGCGTATGACAGCATCTATAGAGACGAGCTATATAGAGCAATGTCTAGTTTTGGCATCCCTGCCAAACTCGTCCGTTTGTGCAGGATGACGATGGAGAATGCAAGGTCGGCAAAGACCTCACCGACACCTTTGATGTCAAAAAAGGTTTTAGGCAAGGCGACGCGCTGTCATGCGACTTCTTCAACATCGTTCTTGAAAGAATAGTGCAAAACTCTCAATCAACACTATTTATTTATTTATTTCATCAATTGATCAAAGATCTGCTGATTACAAAAATTAGCTAATTAATATCTACCTCATATACAAGTACAGGCACTTGTGTTCTTAAAAATACATAATGATATCACATAAAACTTTATTATAATTTATTTTTAAAGCATTTATAAGTAAATTATTTACATACATAATTGCAAGCATTTCTTTTTTAATAAGTCTCTTTTCATATAAAGGTCGATTTCATCGCATACCATATTTACAAGTCTTAGAGAACGCGTAATTGGTTCATTCAACCCATAGTTAGTTCTATGAGGAGGAATATAAAAAAGCTCGGGTTGGGGCATAGAAAGGCATTAATGACAGCAATTCAGAACAAGATACGCGATTATCCAAAATATCTTTAATAAATAAGATGCATTGAACTTGCCTTCGACATTCAAGCGGTTTTAAATCGATAAGAGAACATCTTGCTTTATATTCGGGTAATGTTACATTCCAGTTAAGCTTTCTCAACGCATACCTGGTGAATCTTTTCGATGCACTAAATATTTTGCACTTAGAGAAGTTCAGTTTAAGGTGATTGTAATTACACCAATCAAGAAAATTATTAATATCTACCTGCAGAAGTGCACAATCCAATGGTGAAGATGTTGCCAGAAAAAGTTTCACATCGTCGGCATACATTAAACACTTACAGTACTTCAATACTGAGGGCAAATCATTTGTAAATAAAATGAAAAGGAGTGGCCCCAAATGACTTCCTTGTGGAAGACCCGATATGACGTCTATATGTATAGAAGAGCAATCATCTATTTTAACGACTTGCTTTCTATTAGATAAATAGGAATTTAACCATTTTATAAAAGCTATGTTCAGACCTAATCTTTTTAGCTTTTGCAAGAGGAGACCATGGTGTACGCGATCAAACGCCTTGACAAAGTCGGTGTATAAGACATCAACTTGTTTCCCATTTTCTAATGAGTTCATACCAAAGTTAGTAAAGAGGCTTAAGTTTGTACAAGTTGATTTACCCTTTACAAACCCATGTTGGTAAGGGGACACAAATTCCTTAACCGAAAAATAAAGACGATCAGTTACTACCTTTTCGAAAAGCTTGGGAATAGCTGAAAGCTTTGAAATGGGCCTATAATTGCTCACTAAGTGCTTAAGTCCGTTTTTATAAATTGGATCTATAAAGGATATCTTCCATTCCTCAAGAAAAATGCCTGTTGACAGAGATTTGTTAAAGATAGTTGTCAAAACACAACAAAGAGAAGAAGAACATTTTGATAACAGGATAGGAGGGATTGAGTCAAAGCCAGCCTTTTTAGTAGTATCAAGGTCATTTAAACTTTTGAAAATTTCTTGTTCTGTTAATTTAGTTAACGAAAAATCTATTTGAGGAATAGTTTCCGGGTATAGCTCATCAATATCTTCAATTATATCACTATTATATGATGTTTTAAAATAATGCGCAAAGAGATCACAAGAGGATTTAATATCGTTTGATCTATTGTTTTCATACTCCATACATTGTGGAAAAGATGAACCTTTCCTTTTAGAATTCAGAAATACCCAAAAGGATTTAGAATTATTTTTTATATTGGATTCGGTGTTATGCAAATAATGTCTATACAAAAACTTATTAAGGAAGTCAAATTCTTTCCTTAATTGAAAAAACCTTTCACGATCTTCAGAGAGTTTCGTTAGTTTGAAACGCTTGAATGCCTTATTTTTGGCATTTTCTAGATTCTTTATTCTAGGGTTAAACCATGGAAGCTTAAAAGTTTTTTTTCTTCTTAAGGTAGGAACAAAAAGTTCTATACCTTCAAACAATATGTGTTTAAATTGAGTAAACATATCTTGTAATGATTTGCCATCGATAAAACTTTCCCAATTTACATTATTATAAAAACTATTAAGTCCAATGAAATCAGCCTTAGCAAAATTATATAATTTTTGGTTTTTGATCAAATTTTTTGCATAATCATAGTATTCAAAAGATATACATACGGCCTTATGATGAATGGAATTGTTTATCAAAGGAAAATCAGACATTACCAGAGAGTATTTTAAATCATTGCTGATAAATACTAGATCTAATATTCTCCCTAAACTGTTCTTTACATTATTAATTTGAAAAAGACCCATAGTTACGGTGACCATCCGTCCCGGGTTTCCCGGGATTGTCCCGTATTTCTATAGCCTGTCCCTGTTTATTTTTTAAGAAACCCGGGACGTACAAGCGTCCCGTATTCAGATACTTGTTATGTATTTGTCCCGTATTTGCACATTCCAAGAAGTCTTTCTATTTCATATAAGTAAATAAATAAAAAAAATAAAAATTATTAAAAGAATAAAGGCCAATACTTCAGTGCGAGCTCAACTCGGTTTTAATCCTGAGTTTTTCAATCAATATTCTAACAGTCGTATTCATTAGAATTCACTAAAACACCTCTCATCGAGTCAACATTTACGCAGTGTTTTAGCCCTTATTAAGGCTCTATTCAACGCTGCGTAAATCCTTATTCAGAAAATATTTTGCGATTTTTTTATTTAAAATGCTCTTGTGTTAAAAATAGTACAAAAAAGATAAATCTATTACTTTTAGATGTCAAACAAAAGTATCATTATGTAGTCACTATCCAACCTCTAACGAGTTTAGCTTGAAATGACTCTACTCAACGTCACATAAATTGTATGAATAACATTTTGGTGTTTAGAGGCATTGTTACTTTACGCAGTCTCTAATATGCGTTTAAATTAAACATAACGCTGTAAGGTAGCTCCAAGTTAACTCGCTTAGTTTGATAAGTTGGCTCAGGGACCAAACTCTTCCGTTGTGAAGCTTTCTTGATTTTGAGAGCGAAAGTTATTGAAATATTTGAAAAGTGCAAAGTTTTCATAGTTGCGCTATCTTGATTTCGATTGTAATAGCCGTAAAAAGATTTTTGATGGCTGAAATATTAGTTGAAAAACTGCTTCTGAAATAACTCAGGCGATTGACTAATTTTCAGGACTAGCTAACCCTGATTTAACTCAAAGCTTACTCTGCACTGAAAAACTGGCCCTTATTTTAATAATGAAATTGAAAATGTTAAGTTTTTTTTTTTTTTTTACTTTTTAGTTTGTATGTTGTAACTTATGTTATTGTTCCTTTCTTTTTCGTATGTTTTTCAGTTATTATATTTATTATATTTTTTTTTTAGATAATAAATAAAAAGTCCAACAATTTTTTAATGTTTTCAAATTCTTCATTTTTTGTCCCGGGTTTTTCTCCCAAAAATATGGTCACCGTACCCATAGTAGATAATGAGTCAACGACCAACATTTCTACATCTTTAATTGTATTAAAAGGTATTAAAACATGATCATCTTCCATGTACCGCCAGACGATGTCACCTAAGTTAAAATCGCCAAGGATACATGGGAATTGGTTGGTCGTTAACTCATTTACAATTGCTAGTACAGGTAAAATAGGATAAATAAAACAAAAAAATTGGTACCTTCATGAAACTTGGTGAAAACGTTTCATGTACTATGAAAATGAAAAATCAAAAGAGTCTATAAAAATATTTCACATGGAAGGGTGTTTTTTGAGGGGGAGAGGGGGGAAGTTGTGGTGTATCAAACACAAAAATTAACTTTGGTGCAACCTAAGCATACGACACATGTTTTTAAGGTAGTTTAAAATGTTGAATCAAATGACACCAAAATCAAGTCCATATGGCCTTCTTGAAAAAAGTTATTGTCATTTTTAGGTTACGATGACTATATTTTCAGTTTAAAAGTTAAATATTACCGGAAACCAGTTGAAAATAATGGTCCGTCGATGAAACTTGGCATCAATGGTTCATTTGTCATGAAAATCAATAATGAGAAGGGTCTATAAAAATATCTGTGGTTAAAGGGTGTTTTTTTGAGGGTTGGAGTGACGGTTGGGGAAGTGGTGGGATTATTACCATAAAACCTGTGACAAAAATCGTACCACGATGAAAGTTTATAAAAATGTGCTATGAACTACCAGAATGAAGAATCAAAAGAGTCTATAAAAATATCTATATGGTAGGAGGATGTTTTTTATGGGTGAAGGAATGTATGAAACTTTTTCTAAAAACTAAAGTTGTTTCCAAAAACAGATAACACCCTTTACCCAAGGCCACAATAACACCGTTTCTTCCTTGATATTTTTGTAGACTCCATAAATTCTTCATTCTCGTAGTAAATGAAACACTTTTACCAAGTTTTTTGAGGGTTACCATCCTTTTCCAGTTTTTTGAAAAATAACCACACACTTCCCCCTATCATCAAAAATCACACCCTTCCCAGCGAAATATTTCTATAGACTCTTTTGATTCTTCAATCTGTTAGTCCATAGCACATTTAAACAAAATCTCAGGGGGGTACCATTTTTGTCGCAGGTTTTATGGTAATAATCCCACCACTACCCCAACTCCCCAAAAAAACACCCTTTAACAACAGATATTTTTATAGACTCTTCTTATTATTGATTTTCATGACAAATGAACTATTGATGCCAAGTTTCATCGACGGACAATTATTTTCAACTGGTTTCCGGTATTAATTTACTTTTAAACTGAAATATAGTCATCGTAACCTAAAAATGACAATAACTTTTTTCAAGGAGGCCATATCGACTTGATTTTGGTGTTATTTGATTCAACATTTAAAGCTACCTTAAAAACATGTGTCGTATGCTTAGGTTGCACCAAAGTTAATTTTTGTGTTGATACACCACAACTTTCCCCCTCTCCCCCTCAAAAAACACACCCTTCCATGTGAAATATTTTTATAGACTCTTTTGATTTTTCATTCTCATAGTACATGAAACGTTTTCACCAAGTTTCATGATGGTACTAATTTTTTTTTTATTCGAAAGACTTTTCGTACTATTTTACCTGTACTATGCTTGAACATTAGCAATATGTTCATTATACAGTTCTACTCCACTATTGGGACGAATATTACTTACAATAAAAAATAAATCTTTACTATCAGCAGAGTCTTTGGAACTTACACTAACACAAAGTTGCTCAATTTCATCACCGTCATTCAATAGATTGCGTTGAGTACTGTTAAAACTTGTTCGGACGGCAATCAAGACGCCTCCACCTCGAACCCATCCTGTTGTAGTGGAACGATCTTTTCGATAAACGTTGAAAGAAGAGTTGAAAAGCTCCGATGACATAAAATTTGAGTTAAGCCATGTTTCCACAATGATAATTACATCAAACTCATGGATCGAAGAAGCTAAGAAAAGCTGGTTTGTTTTAGTCCGCAGGCCACCAGCGTTTTGAAAGTATACACGAACTTCGGACATATTCACTCTAGGTTGTGAGGTTTTTATTATTTCACTTTGGAAGTGTCGCCCCTCTTCGGAAAATTTATGAATTTTTTAATTTGCAAATTAACAGGCCAAATTGATGGATCTAAGGCTGCATCAAAATAGTTTGCAGGAATCCCTTATTTGAAATTGACGTAGCGAAGTGAGGTAGAGTCAACATCTCTTTTAATTAGCCTCGAGCAACGCAAACAGGTCTTCGGGATATTTAATTTATTCGCAGCATAGTCCAACACATTGTCTTCAGTTACATTGCTAAGCAAACGAGAAAGATGTAGAAACCGCATCGGAGGAACAGACTCTAGTGTAAGTTCGCCTTCGACAGCAGCAGCAGTACCAAACATTGTTTTTTTAGAGCGAAGACCTTTTGAGTTTTTTTTTTGATTTGTATCTCTTCCGATCGTAGCTACAGTATCAACATTGGCAACACTAGCAACATTGTCAACATCAGCACTCACACCATCCAAAAGCAGAACAGCTTCATCTCCATAATCAAAAACAACATTGAGATCGGCACTCTTATAAATAAAATAAATAAATTGGGTGGCGCAACAGCTCGTGGAGAACCAGGGCCTAGTGACTTACAACTCACAACCATTCCTGTGTGCGTGTTTGTTGGCAGGAATGGAGGGGACCTACAGTTTTTTGCCGAGTCCGAACGGCTAAATGAGAAGCACTTTTCATGACAAGTATACTCTTGGGGGATTTGTCAGTTCCTCGCAAGAGGCAGTACCTCGAATAAAACATTTCTGTTTTTAGGTGGCACGGCTGGGAATCGAACCCACACCTTCGGCATGACAGTCCTACGCACTAACCATCAAGCCACGAGGCACTCTTACCAGCACCAATAAACACAGCAATGAGAGGCAAAGCAGCTTCACCTTCCTCACCCACACCATTTACAACAGCATCACGATCCCCAACAACAACAGCAGCATCACCCTCGTTAGTGGCAGCAGCAGCAACAGCAGCAGTAGCAGCAGCAGCATCAACCACATTAACAACAACAACATCTGATTTTTTCTCACCTTCCAAATTTGTATTAAGCAATAAACTTTCATCAGTCCTATCAGAACCAGCAGATAGAGATGATGGGCAGAAACCATCAGCAGGAGTCACCGCATTTCTTTTTGAAGTAGATGCTTGCACATTTAAAGCTTTATCAATATCGCCACTCTGCGTAGCAGAGTTCGAATTGATTGTTGTTTTTGTGCTTTGCTTAGAAACCGGTTTTTTTTTCGCGATGGCTTTGTTATTGCTCAAACCGAAATTCGATGCAGGCGACGAAGAAGGAGTAATTTTAGGTTGTGGGGAATGCGAATAAAGCGAGCGGGGAGAGGAAGAAATGTTTTTGTCTTTCAAGAGATTCAATTGCTTATTGTTTTTGTTTTGATTTGTAGACAATGGTTTAACTTGAGATTGAGAGCGTGTTATACGTATTGGTTTCACGAGACTATCGAAATCTGATTTATGCTCAGTGAAGAAGCGATATAAGTCTTTGATAATTGGCATGCAACCAAGGAAAGAAACGTTTTTGCATGTACCGCACTTCCAGAAAATGTTTTCATTAGATTCAAGCGAAACCCGATCGGAATCACTCATATTTGTACATTTAAAATGAAATCCGGATAGGCAAATACCGCAAACAATTATATCACTTTTAGAAGTTAAAAAATTGCATTGAGAACATTGAATGTCCATGATGAATAAAATAGAAAATTGTATAGAAAAGTCTGCAGAGAGAGCTGTACGTACGTGACGAGAGCAGAAACTAGACATGTTTCTGACTAGAGGCACAATCTTTCAAAAGTCCGTCCATAATTACTCGCTTACGCTGACGACATTGACATAATCAGACGAACAAAGCGTGATGTCAGTGGTGCTTTTGTGAGCATTGAGACGGACGCCAAGAACGGTGAATGAAAGCAAAACAAAATATATGCTGTCAACAAGAAAGGACACTCAACACCGACGTCTAGGACAGAACGTCACTATAGACAGCTTTAATTTTGAGGTGGTCAGAGACTTTGTCTACCTAGGATCCGCTATAAACTCAGCGAACGATACAAGTGCTGAGATCAAACGAAGAATTACTCTTGCCAATCGCTGTTTTTTTGGGCTAAGAAGGTAATTGAGAAGCAAAGCCCTCTCTCGAGCAACTAAACTGTCCCTGTATAAGACGCTTATCATCCCGGTCCTGATAAATGGTGCAGTGGCATGGACACTGCTAACGGGGGATGAGAACGCGTTAGACTCTTTTGAGAGGTAAATTCTCCGGGTGATTTTTGGTCCCGTCTGCATAGATGGGGAATAGAGAAGAAGATACAACATCAAACTGTATGGGCTGTACAGCGACACCGACCTAACCACAAAAGTAAAAAGCGAACGACTAAGATGGCTAGAGAAAATGGACACCAATGCTCCGGCCCGGAAAGTCTTTGAATCCAACCCCGTGGGACAACGCAGTAGAGGTGAACAGCGTAAAAGGTGGCGCACGCAAGTGGAATAGGACCTCAACCAACTTGGCGTGCGAAACTGGAGACAGCTAGCGAGAAACTGAGCTGGCTGAAAGTAGCTTGTTGGTTGAGGCCCTGGTCCACGCCGCCGGACTGTAGCGCCACCTTAAGTAAGTTAGTAAGTAATATGTAAGAAATGTATTCTGATTGGAGGGGGAGTGGGCAAGTGCCCTTAATCGTTGTAATCGAGGTACTAATTCAATCGAGACCGTATACTAAAAAAAAAACAATAAAAGTTGCTCTACCACCACTAACTTAGGCATTATACATATCCTTGAGTCAAAAAATGTTCAATCAGACATGTGTTTTGTTTATGCTATATCACCTTACCCCTATAATTGATAAAGTGATACATTGTCATTTTCACAACTAATTCACTCAACTGAAAGAGTTAAGATTGACATTTAACCCTATTAAGCTGAGCACAATTTTCTTAAGGTCAATATTTGGATCAATTTGCAAAGTTAATAATTAATATCCTTATAATGTTACAATCGATTAACCTGAATTCATTTCAACATTTTCATAAAATTCTTGGAAAAAATGAATGACAACGGGAAAACTAAAAGGACAATGGCGACGGCAGCGATGATATAATACTTAATTCTATTTGGTTTCTATATATTCGATCATCAATCAAACTGAATTCAATAAAGTAATATAAGAAGAAGAAAAAAAGAAGCTACCACTCCATAGATAACTTTCAGTAATTTATTAATCCAGTTATACCTGTTTCGTGTTGTATCAATTTGTTTTTGTTTTCTTTTCTTTTTTCTAAGGGAAGTCAATTGAGAATGTTTTCTAAAGGAAGGACTTATCTACGTGACCAACCCTTTAAGTTACAAACCAGAAAGTTATTTTCTTTTTAATTCTGAATGGTTGAATGAGTTTTCGTTTGGTATAAGGTGGATTATTTTTCAAAGGTTGTTTATATATAATTTGAGCTCATTCATCATTGAATAAAAGGGTTACATATGGCTTGGGGTTAAGTCGAACAGGAAATGCATTAATATTTGATACGTGAATTGAATTTATGTACATAACAATATGTACATAAATAAATACTAAACACCTGATTTTGTATCATTAAGGCAAGTTTCTGAATCAATATGTGATTGTTGACCGATACGGGTTGGATCCACATAATACAACAAACATGTATAAGTTCCATAATATTAAGGATGATAAAATGTATTCCAATAAAATGCACGAGTGAATCACACTTACATATACTACTTAAAATGAGTAAATGCAATAAAATGGCAAAGCACCTCTAAAAAATTCTGATCATTGAGTTGGTATCTACTCAATCGTAGAATAGCTATAACTCCAGCCTATAAACTTGGTGGTAGCGCACTCAAAATGTAACTTAATTTGACCAAAAAAAGTCAAACCATTCAGTTTGGGAATAAATAAAAAGAAAATATCATTGTAGCCCAGGAAAATTAGACAAAAAAATGGCCAAACTTCGAAAAAATTGCGACAAAGCTGATTTTTGGTGGAGTGGCTTATAATGACGTCTTAAGCATTTCCTGAAAAGTACCCTAAATTTGGCCCGGGGCTAAATTTTTTAGGGGGGGTGAAAGGGGTTGAAGTTCAGTTTTTTGGGAATTGCTCCTAAACTATCGGTTTTATTGAAAAAATGTGAAGCTAAAAATTAAAGCTGATGTTATTTTACACAAAAAATGTTAACATACTTTTTTTCGTAGAACCAATAGTTTCAGAGAAAAACGTTAGAGAACTTCATGGAGCAGTGAGTTAAGTCTAAAAAATTTATAAAATTTTTGCTTATCGCTGGGAGAATTTCGTTTTGTGATTTATGTTTAAGTACAACTCCTTATTGTAAAATCAAGTTTTTGGGGTGGTAGGGGAAAGGGAATGGCCGCCATCTTGAAAACAAGGTTGATTTTGTTTTTGTTTAATAACTCGTTGAAATTGCACTTTTCAAAAAAATGACCAAAAGACAGATTTTAGAAGATTAAATTATCTAAAAAATGAGCCATTAAACAGCTCTGTATGTTTATTAATCTCAAAGTTACAGCGGATCAAAGGTCACCTATGCCTCATATATGGTGGGGATGAAATGACGTTTTTTTAAGGTTTTTCGCTTATTTGTGAATTTTTTTGGTCAGAATAGAAGAGTCATTTTACAGACAATCAAGAGCAGTGCAAAATATATTCTAGACATCATCAAAAAAACTCACAAATAAGCGAAAAACCTTTAAAAACGTCATTTAATCCCCACCATATATGAGACATAGGTGACCTTTGATCCGCTGTAACTTTGAGATTAATAAACATACAGAGCTGTTTAATGGCTCATTTTTTAGATAATTTAATCGTCTAAAATCTGTCTTTTGGTCATTTTTTTGAAAAACGCAATTTCAACGAGTTATTAAACAAAAACAAAATCAACCTTGTTTTCAAGATGGCGGCCATTCCCTTTCCCCTACCACCCCAAAAACTTGATTTTACAATAAGGAGTTGTACTTAAACATAAATCACAAAACAAAATTCTCCCAGCATAAGCAAAAATTTTATAAATTTTTTAGACTTAACTCACTGCTCCATGAAGTTCTCTAACGTTTTTCTCTGAAATTATTGGTTCTACGAAAAAAAGTATTTTAACATTTTTTGTGTAAAATAACATCAGCTTTAATTTTTAGCTTCACATTTTTTCAATAAAACCGATAGTTTAGGAGCAATTCCCAAAAAACTGAACTTCAACCCCTTTCACCCCCCCTAAAAAATTTAGCCCCGGGCCAAATTTAGGGTACTTTTCAGGAAATGCTTAAGACGTCATTATAAGCCACTCCACCAAAAATCAGCTTTGTCGCAATTTTTTCGAAGTGAAAGTCTTATTTTCCTGGGCTATTGATTGAATTTTGTTGTAAGAAACCACTTTTAGTTTTATTAGAATCAATATCTTCAATGAAAGTATAAGGATGACACATAAACATGGTGATGGCATCAAGGTTCAAGATTATAACTGATGGCATTCAAAAATCATGTTTCATGCCAATGATGCCTTCTTTTGCAATTTGCAAACAATCGGAACTACTGCGAACTGCTACTAACATATAGATTGAAGACACAAAAGACTTATGAGATGACATTCAATCACTTCCACATAATTTAATTGGTAAGTCAGGTCTTCACCACTGATACTATCATCATCGATTTCACTTTAGGTCACGTTCTAGGCAATGGCCAACTTTATCTTCAAAGAATGGTCAACATTCCTAGACAGATTTCAGTGATTGTATCCATCGAAAAATTGACAATATTGAATTATTAATCCGGGAGATGACACTATCAATACATCTCTCTCAATCCCTTACTGTAAGGCTAAATAAAGTAAATATGTACTTCTCAATTGATATTAGGCTCTATTCAAGATCCACCATGTAATCTCTTCTGGAAAATAAAATATAAGAAATCCTAGAAGAACCATTTAAAAAAAATGTATACCTACGACAATTAAATATTTCTTATAATATCCAATTTGTAAATTGTTGTTAAATCGAAAATTTTACTTTTTAAGAAGAAACAATTTTTAAGAAACCACTGCAGCTCATTTGACCTTATAAGACGTTTTGTTGACGCCCTATGCCCCAGCCGGGGTTACAAAACACGATGATGATTGTAGGAAAAATAAATATGAACTAACTCTAACCCAGAGAATATGAAATAAAGATTTCATATTCTCTGCTCTAACCTCTTTTTAGGATAGGGCTTAGTTCATTGGGACTTAGCTCAAAATGAACTAAACCTCAACTGCATTAAGTCCCAACTTTATAAACTAAGTCCCACCAGGATATTAGGTGGAAGTTAGTTCATTTTCACAAGTGGGAGTTAAGTCATTTGGGAGTTAGTTCGTAGGGCCGATGTCTTGAAAATTCTCTTCTAAATTCAGAGTAATTTTTCTAACTTACCAATCATTTCCGCAGAGTAGGAGTTTTCATGTACAAATAAGAAAAAAAATGTTAAGATTTTGCGCCGAAATTATGAAAATTTTTATTACAACATCCTTTTTTTCTTTGATCTAAAAAAGACCACTTTGACAACCTCTTTCAGCCGCACCCTTAAAGCAGAAATCGAAAATAACAGTTGACCTTGGTTTCTCACTGAGAGGTATTTAATTTGTCAAATTTTATTTTGGACTCGGCCTGAGATTTATTTTTAAAAATTAATTTTGTTGGTCTTTTGGTAAAATTTATCATTTAGCTTCCAGAATAACTCTTGTCTGTTGACTTATTTTCAAAAAAAAATAAAGGGAAGCGATCAACTGTTTCCATACAAAATAAATCAAAAATGGTTTTTTCTCTCCAACACGAAATAGAAATAAAATCTGTGCTGTTTGAAATATTTCAGATAATTCAGAACTCAGTAGACTCAAGTCGTTATCAACATTTTTAAAAATTGATTTTCAGTTCTGGATAGGAAATGACGACAACGACGCGGCTGCCGACGATGATGATGATGACGACCGAGACGACGACCACGACTACGACAACGATGACGACGATCACGTCGACGACCATGACGACGGACGTGTCATCTCGCAGACTGCTTGCCACGGTAACATAAACGTGGCTTTCAGTGCCACGATCATTGTTTTAATCTCGCTTTTGTCACGTCTTTCCCGTTTACACTGCTATCTGTGTCGATCT
This sequence comes from Dasysyrphus tricinctus, assembly GCA_963921185.1. Classification (NCBI taxonomy): domain Eukaryota; kingdom Metazoa; phylum Arthropoda; class Insecta; order Diptera; family Syrphidae; genus Dasysyrphus; species Dasysyrphus tricinctus. The sequence continues at coordinate 78,359,858 of OY992530.1, read as the reverse complement.
CGCTTTAGTCTCGCCGTGATATTTACACGTGGTTTTTGGCATTTAGAATGCTTTTCAATCATCTCGCTTTGGTCTCTCTATACTCTCGCCAAAACTCTTTTTTTTCAAAAATAGTTTTTTGCAAAATTGCAAAATGGTTACAATAAGCTAAAAATGGGGTAACAAATTCCAAACATGGTTCTATGTTTCATCGTCTTTGTGTTAATCTCACTTTTGTCACGCTGGCTGTGCCCGTTTACATACATGGCTATGTGTGTCATGGTTTTCTCGCCTTGGTCTCACTTTGGCCTCGCCGTGATATTTACACTTGATTTTTGGCATTAAGAATGCCTTTCCATCAACTCGCTTTGTTCTCGCTATAGTCTCGCCAAAACTCTTTTTTTTCAATTTTTTTTTTAAAGGTTACAATAAGCCAAAACCGTGCTTAAAAACTCTAAACGTAGTTTTATGTTTCATGGTCATTCTGTTCTTCTTGCTGTAGTCTCACCGTGCCCATTTACATACATGGCTATCTGTATCGATTTCTCGCAATAGTCTCGCTTTAGTCACGCCGTGACATTAACACGTAGTTTTTGTGCACGCCTTATTATCGTCTCGCTTTGGTCTCGCTTTTGTTTCACCGAGGTCCGGCTATTATAGCAATTAGAGTTTCATTTTAACTACGTTTTTTAAGCTGCTGATAACGGGGCCTGACTGGCAAAAGAACTGTTGGCAATGACAATTGACACCTTACTGCTGACTGAACATACATACCCTAAGTGGGTCAATGGAGTTGCGTGAGTGGCACACAGGTCCCAAAGAAGGAGTACAAATCCAGATGAGAGAACCCATTGAAATTTGTTGACTATCCTTAAAAGATCCATTTAAGCAAATTTTTCAAAGACCATAATAAGATGAAATTATAACCATAAGCGAGAAAACCTCGTAAATGCATACAGCGAGACCCAAAGATATGAACACCAATAAACGGCCATGGCGAGACGTATGCCATGGGGGCAACAATAGACAAAACGACTTGTAAACGCAATCGGCAAGATGACGCCAAAAAATCGTCACTATCACCATCGTGCAGTCGTCGTTGTTATTATGGTCGTCATCGTCAGTGGCGTGGTATTTTGACTTGCGTGATTTTTATGTGTGAAATTTTGACCACAGCAAGAGACAACAAGAGTCAATTACGATCAGCACTTCCACTAATTTTTGCTCAAAGAGTATTAATCCTTGAAAATCCAAAAGCAGAACTTTTGAAAAAACAGAATAAAAATCTCCAAATCAGAATTATTTTTTTCTCTCAGCGATAAGTGGGTTAACTGAAACATAAAAAAAAAAAAAAAAACAAAATAAAAGTTTCTCCCTGAGAGATACCGAAAAAAGTTCTTTTTAAGTTAAATGATTATAAAGTGATGATTTTTAAAAATCTCGGCAGGCAAGCGAAATTTTAAAGACTTTTCAAAAGGTTGAGACCTCTGCCTTAAGGCAATTTTAAAAATTCTTTCGGCTTATGAAGCTTCCAATATTTCCGAATCCATTAAAAAAAAACTTGTTTTTTAGGCTTTTTTAAAATGGGCCCACTGAATCATCAACATGAAGGATCATCTCAAAACGTGAAAAAGTTCATCGAAGGATTCGATGTCCCTTAATGGGGTCCCATAATTTCCGCAAACGACCATTACCATCTTTCAAGACTCCAAAATATGCTTGCAATTCACGATGACATAGGTTTCCAAACACGTTGCACTTGACGATTGGCATTAGCTTTCCTTAGACATCATTGGCCTTTTCACTTGTCCATTTTGTATTATAATGATTGTTGAAAAAGCGGTAGAAAATTTCGATGAGTGATGCATAAACGACCGCACAATTTGCTCTTTGAGGGCCCTCTTGAGTACAAATTGACTGGACTGTTTCTTGAAAATCAAAAAGTAAACATTATACCAACTTTCAAAGTTAACTTCAACAACAATTCCACTTGATTTGAGGTTAATTATGGCTCAAATAATCTTAAGAAAGTTTCTTATATCTATATCTATACAAATTAATTTAATTTCTTTGTGCAAGTCCTTGATGAAGATAAGGCAAATCAAAGTACTAAATAAAAAAGCTTTTACAAAACTTTTCATTGCTAGAAAAACCACATTTGATTAAAACGTGCGTAGGTACATATATTTATTTTTCTTTATCAAATGAACAAAAACAAAAATAATCTCTTCAATAATCTATCTTAACTTGATGTAACAGGCAAAGATCTTCATAAGATTGTGGGCGACGTCGATTTCTTTATTTCTTTTTCATTTAGATGTGATAGTTTTTTTTTTCCTTTATTGTCTGACTTAATCGAAAAATTAAGGATTCTTAGTATAATGAGTTTTGTTTCATCCTTGTTTTGACTTCTTCTTCAAAATTGTTTGTTAGTCCTTGAGTTTCCTCAATTTTATCTTTAGTTTTAGAGAAATTATGTTCTTTTTTTAAAGCTGTGACAATTAGGCTACTTAATAAGAAAGTTCTTAAATTGGCATACATACATATATTTTATAAGGAAAGATTTAGCGGACCATATTCTTTTACTTTAGTAGACTCTATAATTTATTCTATATGATATTGACCCAATTTTATGTGAATATTTATATTTCAGGATATCTATATATTATTAGTTGAATTTTGTTTTGATTCAAAATGATTGTGTCTTTAAGCAGTAGTTGTTGTTGTTCTTGAAAACTTAAAATGACAGGAAAGCTTTTAAGAAACAAATTCATATTTTTCTTTGAATGTATTTCTCTTTTGTATTCACTTAACTTCACTATATTGTTGTGTCTAGTTTAAAAATGTTAATGTAAGCAGTGTAAGGGACAATATACCTAAGTTAAGTTAACCACAAAGAATATTATAAGTTTTAAATCGGCTTTTGCTACCGAAATCGCACTAAATATAAAAAAACACAAACTGATGGTCAGTGCTAATTTGCTAATTGAGAGTGAATAAAAAGAAACACTTCTTTAAGGCCCTATCAGCTAAAAAATTCCTCTTGCTTATTTTGTAGATAAAAAAAAAATTGGATTTAAATTAAATGAATAGTTAGGTACCTAAGAAGGCAGAGCCTCAGTTAAAATCGTTATAGGCTGATGATGAATTAATTAAATTTTCTTAGATCGATAAATTTCCTATTTTAAATGAGCAATTAAAAATAAATAGAAAGAAAAAGCTAATATCCCAAAATTAATTAATTAAAACACAAATTTCTAACATACAGCATTGACTTACAGTAAGAAATGATGAGTCTTTTAAATCTTTAAATAATTCATCTAATCAATAAAGACGCGTAATATACATTTTATTTATTCATATAATTATGTTTAAAGTGGATTAAATTATGGGAATAAGTGGTGTGTGTGTGTGATGCCGATGCCGATACGATTTAAACACATATGGTGTTACACCACCAAGCTAATCAAATTATAGGAATGGCTTAGTAAAACATAAGAGTATAGGGAGGGAAGATATGAACCGGTAGTGACAAAACCCACCTGTCAACCCACGCTGTTTTGGTAAGAGGGGAAAATGTTCTTCCAAATTATTATGATTTCAAATTTTAACATTAGGAAAGATTTTGACTTTTTGCGTGACTGGCTGTCTGAAAAAAAGAACCATCCTAACTCAAAGGTGTCATAACTTATGCCTATGCATATAGTATAAAGCTGTGCTTACACAAGCTCGTCAGGTAAATTGTCCAGATTACATCAAACGTAAGAAATTGTTTTTTTTTTTTTAGAATGTGTGAAAAAAAACTTAATTTATTCAAGCAAAGAAGGGGATTTTGTTTATTGAAGAGTTAGAATGGGTCCAGAAGAAAGGAAATGGTATATACATTTGTATCCGAATTTCTTTCAAAACGTCTTTCGTCTAAGTTCCAAGACAATTACATTTTAAAGCCTACATCTAATCCTAATCAAATACGCTTCGGTTAATTTAAATAACAATGCCTTTTAACTCTATCAAAAGTTTGCTCCTAACCCAATTTCTTAGAGCAAATTAACAATCTTTTAACGCTACTGTACTCAGTAAAAAGCGAGTTTTTGTCTTTTCAGAATACCATACCAAAACTGCCAGTGGAACACAAGGAGTTCAGCCACCACAACCTTTTTTTACGAAATCCTGGCTATTCATGATAATCATAACTTGTCTCAGGTCAAAATAGTCAAAGTAAGGTGAGCACCCAGTAGTCGGTGGGAGCGATACGAAATCCCAAATACGAAACCAAAATCTCGAATAACAAAATGTCACTTTTTTCTTATTTAATAATCGAAAAACGAGATCTCTCAAACTAATATTCCTGCTTCTCTCACGAGAACTGAATTTCCGAAATTTTGATAAGAAAAATATTTGTTGCAATACAATTAAATTTTGTGAAATTTGTGAGCTTTTAGTTTGAGGGTTTTTGTAATTGCAAGATTGTTAAAAGCGGGATTTCGTAATTCAAAATTTTGAATTAAATTTGCGGGAGTAGTTTGCACACCTGGCATTCGAGCCACAAATTCACGCTGGGAGGTGAATATATACTTTATTTTTGGAAGTGTAAGCCGACGATCCAAAAAATTATTGCCATAAATTGTTTTGCATGACATTCCATGACAACAATGGGTTTTTTGCATGAAATTGTTAACCAATCAAGTCAATAAAAGACCGTAAAGTCTTATTTTAATAATTAAATAAAATGCACGACTGGGTCGCACGTACTTGCTCTTATGTTCAAGACACTGTGGGATTAAGAAAATTGTATATAAAAACATGGAAATTATGAGAGAAAAATGTAGAGAAGCATGAAATACGACATTGAAATTGGCTAAAACAACTCTCTTGACAGTTTGAGGTGAAAAAGAAGAATTCCATCTTAATTCTTGATTGAATATGATTGTATGGGAAAAAAAAATTTAAAATCGTTGGAGCGGTTTTTTAAAAAATTAATTTTTTATATATAAAATTCTTAAAACATTTTTAAGAACAAATTTTGGTATGCTAATTTGAACTATATATTTATGTGTATATGAAAACAAAATTTGAAAAAAAATTGTCAACCCGTTTTTGAGATATGGAATTTTCAAAAAAAAAATTTGAAACTTTTTTTAAAAATCCAAAAACTTTTTTTTCGAAAATTTTGATATGCAATATTATTGAGTCTTGTCCGAAATTCGTATATAAAAAAATTCATCTAAATCCGTTTAGCTGATAACGAGAAAATTCAAAATATAAAAATACGTTCCATCACAGGTACTGTTAATAGTTTCTAAGTGTAAAATTTTATATTTTTTTGTAGTAGACCATACTAATTTTAGTATATAGAAAAAGTTTTATCAAAATCGTTGGAGCCGTTTTTAAGCAAAAAAATATTTTCTTTTGTGGTTTTTTAACTTTTGTATGGAAGGTACCGTTATTTTTTCATAAATTTAAAATTTTTTCTAAAAATATTTTAGAAAGTACTAAAAAACTCTTAAATATCGAGTTTCCAAAAAATCGATCTTGTCATTTTCTAAAAAAAAATTTGAAACATTTTTTAAAAACACAAAAAATATTTTTTCAAAAATTTTGGTATACAAAACTATTTATATTTTTTGGAAGCTTCTGTATAAAAAAATAATTGAAATCGGTCTTACCGTTTTGAAGAAAATCAAAAATTAAAAAAATGGTTCTTTGGGAGGTACCAGTTATAACCATTTTTGAAAAATGGTTTTCCACTTAAACAAAGCCTTTACTAAAATAATTTTTTTTTTTAAGAAAAGTTGTCGAGCCGTTTTTGAGAAAAATACGATTATGTAAAATTGCTAAAAAAAATCGTATGGCAGGTACCATTATTTTTGGTTCTAAAAAAAAAATGACGGCAGAATCACCAAAAACCACTATGTACCAAGTTTGAAGAAAATCGATCAAGCCGTTTAGGCTGTAGTCGAACAGACAGACAAACATACAGACAGACAGAATTGTGCCACCCACTTTTTTCGTGTCCTCTATCATCGTAATATCATGTTTGATTGTTATCTAAAATTTTTTTTTGCACGAATCCAAAACTTGCCTTATAGTACCTATAATCGCAAGTAAAAAATTTAAATGACGCTTTTCGGCTGCCATCATCGGATCAAAATTAACTTATAAAATTATAAATGCAAGAAAATAATTTTTTATTTCACCTCAATCATTTTTGAATTACGAAAATATTTGAATAGATTTTTGTCCGCATGTGAACTGTAAACTAGGCTTAATTCAACAAATTTGTCAAATTTTCCATACAAATTGTGACAGAATTACGAAACTTTACTACGTTTACGAGTAATTTATGCTGTTGCATGAATACCCCTTATATTCCATACAATTGTGGTCTTTCATCAACATAAATAATTTGTTAAGAAGAATTCCGCTGATTTTATTTCTTAATTAAGTTTTTATTAATGCTGAAATAGCACACTCAACTTTTGCTCCCCTGTGTAGAAGACAAAAAATATATGAAACCAATTTTTTCATAGTTCGGAAACCTATCATTCATATTAAATTTCATTTTCGAAAACATTCTTGAATGTTTTTAGATGCTGTAGTTGATATGTCAATGTTTCATAGTGCATATGTTCCATGTCTTGATCGCTTAGCTCATTCAGGAAATAAATGAGGAAAATGCCTGTAAAGTGGAATTAGCGAAGAAATATTCAGATTTTCCACAGTGATTGGAATAATAAATTCGAGGAGCTTAAGGACGTGGCCATCATCATAAAAATTTAATCACTTCAACATTTCTAAAAAGCTGTTATCAAAAAATTCCTGCATTTTTTTTTAAACAAATACATTCCAAACACACTGATTTTAAGATGTTTTGATAAAAGCATCTCAGCTATTGAGCTGACTATTTTTCCCGTTTTCTGGGTTGGTTTTCCTTTTTTCTCTTAAGGGTAAGAAAATCCCGAAAACGGGGAAAATTCCTCAATCTGGCATCCCTGGCCTCAACCAACATACTTCTTCCAGATGAATTAGTCTTTATCTAGCTATCTTCAGTTACGTGCGCCATCTGTAACGATGTCCTTCTCTACTGTACGATAAGATAAGATTTTTCAGGCCGGATCAATGATGTCAGTTTGCTCTAAGTGACCCAGCCATCTCAGAGAGCTTTGTACAATTTCTTCAAGAAATAAGTTAAAGAAGTCGCATTACAGCGCGTCACCATGTCAAAAACTTCTTTTCACATCAAATGCATTGGTTAATCCTTTAAATCGTTGAAAAAGTGGTGAGTATCGATTTGAAACTCCTAGGTGTTTTCAAAGAATATCTAGTCGATGTTGGACTTCCTTGACCTAAAACCATACTAATATGGACCCATCAGATTGCTGACCAATGGCTTCAAGCGTTCACAAAGTACGGCAGACATGACCTTAGCTGTGATATTAAAGAGACAGATACAGATGCCTATATAACTAGTGCAGTCCAGGGGGATCAGCTTTCTTCAGGGTTGGGCAAATAATGCTGAAGTTCCATTCATCGGGCATGCTTTCCATTGACCATATTTTGCAGATGAGCTTGTACGTACTCCTAACCATTTTAACACCAACCGCTTCGAACAGCTTTATTGGACTGAAGTTAATATACAGCTATCTTCACTTTTTCAAGTTCAGGGGGGATGGAATTGTTGGCCTATATCGGTCGTACAGGTTAAATGATGCAATCTGGATAAGAGAGGAATTGGATTTGTCATCGCTGTTATAAAAATATAATTTCCATATCCTCAGCACCGACTGCGATTCTACCACGATAATCCCCTCCACGCCCTCCGCTAAATGTTCAGCTGAGCTAAGGAGAGACAGATTCCAAGTGCAGATCTAAAATTCGTTGTCCTTATTTCGTTTGATTAGTTCGTCAACAATATAAATATATCCGTATCCGAAGATTGTTGCTGCTTCGCAACTAAATAGCTTTGTGTGGTCGGGTAGTCACTCTGATGACACAACCCCAACCTGGAAGACCGGAACTTAGTGTGACTCCATCGGCGCGGGAAGCTAGATTACTTCTTTATAAGTCTGAGCTCAGGCCTTTATAAGGTGTTCACTGAGCAGTGAGCAGTTCAGTCAGACTGGAACTGTAGACGGCGTCATTGATTTCATCTGGAGAATTTTCTACTTCCGGCCGCCTTGATGAAAGGAGAAGTGCTTTGATGGAATTATCCCTCCTCCTCTTTCATTTGCTGCCCCTAAATATCGTCCACAATGATAGAAACCTCAATTGAGACTAGGCACCCGATGATCACCACGATGAGAGTAAGAGTTGATAGACAGAGTTGGGTTTAATGAAAAACCTGTGGACGCTTCACGCTTGTGTCCTCTCGAATGCACATTTTGTCTTCCCTTTAATAATCATTGTTTCGCTTCTGTTTATTCCGGAGTGCCTTCTTTGGTAGGTACACTCTTTCATTGGAGGGTAATTAGTTATGAAATCCTGATTCTACCCCACTTCGGCCTTCCGACCATGGGTGGTCCTTTTGCAAAACGAGTTCCATAATTGCATCGTACAAGTTGCCGTGCTATAAACCTCATCACTGGCGCTGCACTGATGGTTCAAAACTTACCTTTTGATGGTTGTATGTTGATTCAAAACTCATATTAGAGACAAATTTAGACCACCTAACTTATATGCATATATGTATCTCCAATTGCCATAAAAACTGTACATAAGGCGAAAAAAGACATGCCAGAGTTGATTCCTCATTATTTTCTTTCTATATCGAGCTGATTCCTTTAGAAACTCTTTAAATTATATAGAGACTTAAGAAAGACGTACCGCCTGTATACCTTTAAAATATTTAAGATAGTTTGCCTACTTTAAAGATTCAAGTTGGACATAAAAGGATCAAAAGAATTTCTTCAAGTACCCATGTTCTTAAAAGTTTTTAAAACGAAAAACATATTTATACACTTTCAAATGTAAGTCTGACAATATATTTCGCCCCATTTTCGTCTATGATTTCTTTCATTAATTTCCCAAAAAACATACAATTTCAAAAATATATGGGTGTCTATGGCGTATTCGTAATTGTTTGCTACCTTTTTAATATTCCTTTTGCTGCGCCATGATTTGTTTGTAAATGAAATAAAACGATAAAATAATGGCGCACATTTTACATAAAACGCTCTAAGCACAAAATATCAGAGAAGACATTTAATGTTGATTGCTTGTTTTTGGTTCAAAATTATTATATTTGATGCGAAGCATTTCTATGCTACTAAAGACTACACGTTACATATATGAATGTACATATGTATGTATTTATAATTAATTCAAAATTTCATTTAATTTATATCACCTTGTGGAGGAACGAAGCAAATGCTTTTATGAATTACCTTATGCGCTTGGGTGTTATAATTTTCATTTTATTGGTCATGTGGCAAATAAACATAAGGGAGTTAAACAAATAAACTTAATTCAACCTGTTTTTGTCCTTTTCTGTGATTCAAAGTTTAAATTAAAGAGGACAAAGGGATGATGGAAAAGGTTGTTATCCAAGGCTTATTTATTATGCTCTAAATTATTTGCTTTGAAAAAAGGTAGGTTAGGTAAAGGTACCTTCTAGACTGAACATTAGTTCTGTCTAGCCATAAATTAAACAAAAAAAATGGTTTGATATAATACAGATGTATACTGTGAGCGTCAAAAAAAAGTGTACAGCTTTGAACTGCGTTTTTGTAGCTCAGTTGAAGAAAATAGATTCGATCTTTAAGGAAAATACTTATCTTATTTTTTAAAGCGGTTAATCTTCAATGAATTCGCATATAAAACTTAACAACAAATATAATAGCAAAAATTCATTAAAAAATAACAAAAAATACTTCATTTTTATGACGTCAAAAAAAAGTGTACACTATTCAATTAAAGCGAAAAACCTAAAACCAATACTTCGCCTGCTTCCCTTTCGCCGTTAGGACAGCTTCTATGCGTCTGGGGATTGACTCTGCTAGCTTCCCTGTCAATACAGCTGGGATTTTTTGCCACTCTTCAAACAAAATTGAATTTTGTGCCTTTTGGCTAAATAATTTCCTCTTCTGGATCTGTTTGTACAGATAATATAACAAATGCTCAATGAGGTCAAGGCCTGGGGATCGTGGAAGGTCTTCTAGTTGCTTAGAAGTAAAATGGAGTAACCATTTCTTGACCAATTTCGATGTATGCTTGAGGTCGTTATCTTGTTGGAAGACCCATGAATCAGTTAACCCCAGTCTTGCAACACTAAACGGCAAATTGTCTCTTAAAATATTGAGGCAATCTTCAGTCATCATTGTATTATAAATAAAGACAAGGTTTCTAATTCCTGAAGACGTCATGCATCCCCAGAACATTACCAAACCTGAAACCTCCTCCGTGCTTTGTGCAAGAAACCCGTTCAATTCAGTGTTTTTCAGTTGCCATATTTTTAGTGGCTGTCTTGAGCCAAAAATAGTAATTTTGCTGTTGTCCACTAACAAGATCATTTCCCAGAATGATGAACCGTAGTTTTTATATTTCTTGGCATAAAGAAGTTTTCACTTTCGATTTTTTTTTCGCAAAGGGCTATACGGCAATGTTTCTGAGACGGTTCGGTAATGGTCTGGGGATTTCTGAGACGGTTCGGTAATGGTCTGGGCGTCATCTAGAGTTGGAACCCTTGTTTTTACTGACAGTACGATGAGGACTGAAGATATGCTTTTGCAAAAAGAAGAGTGGCAAACAATCCCAGCTGTATTGACAGGGAAGCTAGTAGAGTCAATCCCCAGATGCATATAGAAGCTGTCCTAAGGCGAAAGGGAAGCAAGTGAAGTATTGGTTTTAGGTTTTTCACTTTTATTGAATAGTGTACACTTTTTTTTGACGCCATAAAAATGAAGTATTTTTTGTTATTTTTTTAATGAATTTTGTACTATAATATTTGTTGTTAAGTTTTATATGCCAATTCATTGAAGATTTACCGCTTTAAAAAATAAGATAAGTATTTTCCTTAAAGATCGAATCTATTTTCTTCAACATAAGTTACAAAAACGCAGTTCATAGCTGTACACTTTTTCTTTGACGCTCACAGTATGTATATGTACATATTTTTTGTAAGGGTAACCAAAATAGCCAATAACAAAATTTTACTTTGACATATTTACAAGCAATTTACTAACGATGCGATGCGATATTTTTTACTCTCACAGGTTCTACTAGTTAATGCCTTAAAAGAAAGAGGGTGGCTATAGTTTCCAATTATTAATTTTGTGAGAAAATGAGTAAGGTATAACAGTTTCAAATTATGAAATTTGAATTCGTGGTTTGGGGACACATAAAGTGTAGCCTACTTTAGGGAGGGTCGAACTAGACGTTACAGGGAATTTATTTCGTCGTTGTTCGTGATATAACGATAAGTAAGATATTTTCCAGGAGGATGCTCAGGAGACAGTGGAGTATTGTTTCTTGGGTGTAGGAAAAATTATTTATATAACAAAAAAAAAAAGATACAAAAAATATTAAAAGTAGCCTAAAATAAAAATAAAAAAGAGAAATAGAAAAAAAAAAAGTAAGTACGCTAGGATTCGAACCAACGAATGGTGAAACGAGACCATCGCCTAGACCACGAGACCACGCTTTGGTATGAGGGATAGCGAGCTTATTCTGCTTGAAGAACGAAGAATAGATACCGACATGTGGATTGAAGGAAAGGGAGAACATTTGGAAAACAAAATAGGAGATCAAAGAATATATAGTTCGTTAACTAATACTATGAAATGTAGTGGTGTTAGTTAAAATTTTGTTTTTTCCGCTTTTCAAACTTTTTAGATTTTGACCAAATTTAGACAATTTTAACACATATATTATTGAAAAATTCAAAGAATGATTCTAAGATTGAAATTGGATTTTTGTAAATAAAGTTCTTTGGGAAAAACGATGAAACGGAAGCTCGGATAAACTTCCATGATGAAAATCCAACTTTCGTCAACTTTTCACCAAACAGAAAAATAAGTGTGAAGTCCAAAATCCTGAAAACTTTTTATCAGTTGGTTTCGGTTTATAAGTGCGTGCTAGTCGCGAGTGGTAAAAACAAAAAAATAAAACAAAATCGAGGTGAAAATAAAAGAACATATAAATTTAAGGTACAGTCTTGAAAACCTTCAAATCAGTTTTTAAGTTTTTTTTTTAACAAGCTCTAAACCTAAAATTAAATTGTTTTTAATAAAAGCTTCAAGTAAAATGATTTGTTTTGTTTAGATAAAGACGCGAGTGAGACTGTACCAAAAACAAAAAGTGATAGTGCAGCCACTCAGCGCATGTGGCTACTCGCCTACACTTGCCAAGACCCCTAATCCCTATAGCAAAAATACCTCAGGTAATCTAAACATCAATTTTAATGTACCACGCCAAAATTTTAACACAAAAAATGTTACAGGTGATAGTTTTAATCCCTAACCACGTTGGCTAATTCCTGCCAGCGCTAGCACGCCAAAGAAAAAAAACAGTAAAACAAACAACCGAATCTTCACCACCCAAAAAACCAAAGTCACGCCACAAAAAAAAACCAACGCCCAAAAACACAATAGAAACCAGAAACAGCACCATACAACCCAATTCACGCCATAGAACCAGCTTATGCCCCACCGACCGACCTGAGCAATATATGCCATCCAATCACGCCATATATCCAGGTAATGCCACCCCAAACCACAAAAACATAGAACCTAAACCAGCACCCACCGACACGCGGCCATACGATACACCAGGCTGCACAACAACCCAGAACCTCAGAATCCATCTCCAAGACCATAGGCGTAAGAATCCCCGAAGAGAATTCACCCACGTGGATTCCAAATCTTAGCCTTAACTCCGGACTCGACAGCAACATCAACTCAACAATATACGACCTCTACAACAGCCCAATAGTAGTTGCACTAGTATATCAGCAACAGCGTACAACCTCAGTAATAGCCAACTAACAGCATGAACCTACAACCTCCTCGACTACACATCACATCATCAAAACAGCCGATACCTACAACGACCATAGAACCCCACATCTAATTATTCAGCAAACAACTTTCAAGGACATCCATCACAGCAATACCTACTCACAACCATACACCATCCAAATTTGCATCAAGATCCCACAACACCTACTACAATCCATAAACAAGTACAGTCAACAGCAACTTTAATACACCTACATCAACGAATGCAATCAAATAATATTATAACTATAAAAGCTAAGTACATATTACCTTACCATCTACCTACCAACTAGTTAAATCATAACAATTAATTAAGTAAATTTAACACACAAAAAAAAAATATATATATATATACATATAACTAAACCTGCAAACAAACAAATTAAAAGAAAAAGAAATACAAATATAGATAACTAATAGTAAAATTAAATAATTAAACTAAATTAACCAATAAGCTACTAAAATTCCGAAACAGATCGTTAGTATATTTTTTTTTATATATACCTACTTAGATTTTTTTTTTGTAAAGCAATTAATTCGATATTTAAAATCCTTTCAAATTTAATCCTAATTCCTAGGTAATTTTCTACAAGAAACAAAAGATAAATACAAGAAATCCCATCGAAGCGGTGCACCACCTCGAAGGCTCATCAATAAGTCAAGAAAAACAAAAATACAAACTACATACATATTAATGGTCAAGTAAACATGACATCGGTAAGTGTTTTTTTTTCTTTTTATTGATTTTATTTGAATGAGAATTTTAATCGAAAATTGCTATAAAAATAGTGTAGCATAGACACGAATCGTAGGGATTCCGAATAATAGTTTTATGGAAGAATTATAGTAAATTATCAATTTCATGCACGAACCTAGACTTTCGGAATAAATTTTGAAAGTTCCTATAATTGAACATCCTAAATGAACAAAATACAGGGTGTATCGGAACAATATTTAATTGAATAATTTAAAACAGTATGCAATGCAATTTGATCAAAGTCAAATATAATAAATAAATAAAGCATACTTTCAGAGAATTATAATAGAAAATATAAATTTTGAAATAAGCAGATTTTTTTTTCTTGTCTCTATTGAATTTCATAATTAAAAACGAAACGGAAGTGGAGATTTCCTAAAACTAGTCCACTGATTAAATGAAACGAATATTTAGTAACGATCGAAAATTTTAAAATTAGAATTCGAATTGAATTCTAGAATATTGAATATTGAAAATTTAACGAATAAATGAATCATAAAGATAATTAGTAGGACATATCTATATTTAGTTATCATTATTATATAATTTTTAATAAAATTGTGAAATCAAAATATTATACCTACCATTTAAATTGAAATTACTATATACATATATCTTTTTTTTGAAAATTATCTGGTTTTGAACATTGATTGCGGGTTATTATACCTTTGTTTTTTTTTTTGTTGTTATAAACAATAATGAAGGAAAACCTTTCTCTTTTATATAAAATCATTTTTACAGTAAGGGTTATATGAAAATTTGCTATGCTTTTAGTCTTAATAAAATGAAATTATAACGTTTTAGAAAAAAAAAAAAACACTTTCTAATTTTTAGATTAAAGTAAATATGGGAAGTTGGTTCTATTTTTCATTTTGATTAATTTTAGGGAATATTTAGAATGATTCGCTAAAAACATTCTTTAGGGTGGATGTGGCAAAGCTAAAAGACCTCCAAAAGCAGATGACATTGATCATGGAAAGATCTGAGGTAATTTAGTTTATCGTGGAACTACGAGTTAGGGGGTTGCTGCATATACATACAACGAGGTCGCAGTGACCAAGGACGCATCTCAACGGTGATGCGTGGGAGGGTTTGCCTCTTTAGGACTGTACATCTTGTCCTACCTCTCTCCAGGGTTGCCAACTCTTATCTTTTTCTCGCTTGGTTTTCATTTTAACTGAAATTCGGATAGTAATCTTTTTTCGTTTTAAACTGAATGAATTTCTGGTCTCGATTTTATTTTCGAACCTTTCTTTTATTTTCGTTTTAATGAATTTCCATCATTCATTCGGCATGATTTTCAAACGTAACACACGTTCTTAGTTACGATGGCAAGAACCCATCCATATTCGACGAGCTGAGCCTTGGCTAATGCAAGCATGCCGAGCCATTGTAACTAGGTACACCCTTCACTCTCGCTGCCAGGATCGGCCTTTAGGATCCTGTAGTCTAGGGGTCGTAATGGTGGCTTAAGGAGTGAAGGTTTGGCAAGGACTTCAAGGAATTAAGCTAAATTAGAAATGTACTTTCATTTTCGTGATCCTTGGATATGGTACCTCCTCTTTAGGGAGATTGGAAGTTTACTTTTTTCTGAATGTCCTTGTCTTCACCAACAGGTTCCGTTACAGGTGGCGCCCAACGTGGGGCCGAAATTCGTCCTTTTTGGAAGGAAAAAGGATAGGCCAAAGAAGGAGAAAATAATTTTTTTTGTAATTTTTACTTTTTGTAATTTTTTGGCTTTAGGAAAATTTCGCGTGTAATGAACCCTTAAGTAGTTAGCATTGACGTCCAGTGGTTGGGTGGTTATGTCCCTGGTCAGTCTGTTGCGCTCAATGTTTAGCTGCTATGGTGTTCTTACTTTAATAAAAAGTTCATTTCATTTCTAAAGGATAAACCAAATTATGGATTAATTTTATTCGTAACCTTGTTGTTACTCTTTAGATTCGAATTTTAGATAAGAGGTACGAATAAGTGCTCGACCCAATTATTTAAAGTCTTGATTGGTATTTGGAAGCGAGTACTAAAAGTCTACCTTGAGTATTAAGAACATTTTTTTTTTTTTTTTTGAACAAACTGACAAAACCTAATTTATTTTACAAAATAAAATTATTTTTCTTTCGGCGGCGATTGTTTGTCTTTTAGTAACCTGAAAAGTAAGTGAGTTGGAGAGAGAGAAAGCATCCTGTGAGAGTGGATTATTGACATGATTACCTGCTTTTCGGTCACAGTACGAGAGGATTTAATTTGTCACATCCACCTTAATTTTTTTATGATAGTTACAACCAAATCTTTTCATTTCTGATTTTGATATTTCTTTTATTTACCTACCCTTTTTTTTTAGTTTTCCTTTTGATTGAAGTCAAATATAATTCTATTGTATCATCGTTTAAGTACACAGTACTTTTCCATTTACCTATTGATAGATACAATCTAAGATTTTGTTTTATTGTTTTAGATATATATTTCTTTTCTTTTGATTCTTTAATTGATTTCCCTTCTGGTTATATTTTATAGTTTCAATTCGTTATTACCAAGCTTATTTTCATAAAAATTTTGTTGATAAAATTTTTTTTTGGATTTTATGTTGACACATTTTTTTTTTTAGTTGGTATCTCATTTTGTCTGTGAAACAATCTTTTAGTTAATTGCCTTAGTTACTTTTTATTTGAGTTGGAGTCTAAGACTTTGAAGAAATTTAGTTTTGGGTTTGAGTTCGTTTTTTTTCTCGGGACTGATTAATTTTTTTGTACATATTGACCAAAATGGAAAAACGAAGATTGTCTTTTGCGGATTATAAGAAACGTACGATTTTGCGGAGTAATCCAAACGCGATTGCGGAAAATATGGCAATCATCGCAGGGAATACTAATGCTACAACTGCAACTGCTGCGCAAAATGAGTCCTTGGAGGAAGATCAATCTTTGAATGATCAGAGAACAGAAGGAGGAGCAGCTTCTTTAGCAGCTCAGGGTGTGAGTAGAGTCAACGATGGTTCAACTCTCGGGGATTCTACTTCTCAAAATGGTACGGGTCAGATAGATCGTGATGCTACAGAGAACGATGACGATGAAGTGTTAACAGACTATATTGAGGAAGTCGTGACAGCGGCAATAGGGTTTAACAGAGCGAAGGACTTAGAGTTTTTGAGAATGGAAGCTGAACGGAGTAGGGTGTACTTGCAAAGTCAAGTAGAGAATATCGTGCGCCAAACAATAGCGTCGATCACTCCAACGGCCACCCCACGACGATACAGCCTAGAACGAAGAAATGTTCCAGCTCCAGCTCCAGCTAATACAAGTTCTGAGAATCCTACAGTGAACATTCGACCGCAAGGACCTCAAGGTGAGTCAACATCGCATCCTACTAATCAAGGCCGTACCTCCAACGCAGATGAGTTTTTGCGACAGCTCAACAATTTGTCATTAAGTGATCCGTTAGGTAGTACCTTTCATTCTGTTCCCGCGTCGTCATCTAGCAGATATCATCACTTCCACAAATGGGGTTTAAAATTTGATGGGAGACAAATGACAGTAGATGATTTCCTGTTTAGGTTGGGTAGGCTGAAAAGTTGTTATAACGTATGCTGGGAAGAAATTGTCCAAAACTTTCATCACTTTGTGACAGGACCTGTTGAAAACTGGTTTTGGATGTACATGAAGTCAAACCAAACGGCTAACTGGGATACCCTAAAACTTGCCTTGATAGAGCAGTACCGGAGTTTAGAGACTGACTCTGAGTTGTCTCGTAAACTTTTCGACAGACGTCAGCAGCCCACAGAATCCTTTGACGACTTCTACACGGCTATACTTCAGCTAAATAGTAGGCTAAGAGTTCCAAAGCAGCCTAACGAGATAGTGGAGTTGTTGAAACTGAATGTGAAGTGACGGATGGGCGAGTTATTGGTTACATTCCAAACAAATAGTTTGCCCGAGATGGTCTACGTTTGTAGAAACATCGAGAAGTATCTAGGTAGTAACGACCCTAGCTTCCAAAAGCCCAGAATTCAGTTTCAACAACCCCCACAAATACGTAGGAATGTGTCCGAGATAGAGCCAGATAATTCCGAGATCCTCGAAGTAGGTAATCCAGGCGTTGAAGCCTTCAACGCAAATAAAGAAGGTCGAAGCCTGGTGTGCTTCAACTGTAAGGAAAAGGGACATACCTACTTTGAGTGTCAAGTGCCTCAAAGAAGTCTCTTCTGTTACAGATGTGGGTGGGAAAACACTACTGTACCTCAGTGCCCTCGTTGTTCGGGAAACTTCCCGAAGAGCAGTCCCACGTCCAGGGCAAACTGCTCTCAGAATCCCAGCTCGGACAAACAATAGATTTAATATCCCAAACCCAACCTTACAGCTCCCAGAAAAATCAACAAGTATCTACAAACACAACCACAAAACACCCAATTCCAACTATTAAGATATTAAAACCAGAACCCAGACCAAAACCAATAGAGACAGAAAAAGCTCAAACTTCCTTCAAACCTCGAAAAACTTTGCACGAGCGATTGCAAAATTATTACGCAGTAAGAGATAGAATTTTCGGCACATCATCAGAACCTAAGAAACAAGTATCCGAGAAAGTCCTTAAACTCAGGCAAAGGTTTAAAGAAAAGAAACAAGAGTTTAAGTCGATAGAAGCCTCTACATTGTGTAGTTCTGAGGATCTTAGACCTTACGCTAATGTTAGGATATTTGACCAGCCAATGTTAGGATTGCTTGACAGCGGAGCTAGCATTAGTTGTTTAGGAGCGGGAGGAGTCGATTTTCTGTTAAAAAACAATTTTGAATTCGATAAACTAAACCAAAATATAAAAACTGCAGACGGTAAGAAGCAAGCCATAGTAGGCAAAATCTTGGCCAAAGTTTCTTACAAGGGTGTTACGAAGAGTATACATATGTATATCGTGCCATCTCTTCAGCAGCAGTTATACCTCGGCATAAATTTTTGGAGGGAATTCAACGTGGCTCCTCACCTCGTTTCAGAGCTTTCTCTTGACATGCCTTCTCAAGAGCTTGATCCCAACGCACACATTTTGACAGTTGAACAATCAGAAACATTAAGGAAAATGATCAGCAAGTTTCCCTCCTCGGCTGTATTAGGCCTTGGAAAGACTTCACTGATCGAACATACGATAGATACGGGGGATGCCGATCCCATCAAACAACGTTTTTATCCGATTTCTCCAGCAGTGCAGAAGCTGATGTATGAGGAATTGGATCGTATGCTTGAGCTTGGAGTTATAGAAGAGAGTTCCAGTGCTTGGAGCTCTCCAGTAGTCCTGGTTCGAAAACCAGGAAAGAACAGGCTCTGCCTAGATTACAGGAAGGTTAACTCCAAGACGAAAGGAAATGCGTATCCAATGACTCATATAGAGGGTTTGCTATCGCGTCTTCCAGATACGCGCTTTATATCGAGCATAGATCTGAAGGACGCGTTCTGGCAAATCCCTCTGGAGAAATCATCAAGGGAAAAGACCGCGTTTACGGTTCCTGGCAGACCCCTTATGCAGTTTAAGGTAATGCCATTTGGTCTTAAGAACGCTGTGCAAACAATGTGTCAAGTTATTGACAAAGTGGTACCTGTCGAATTGCGAGAACAAATTTTTCCTTATGTTGATGATTTGCTGGTGGTGTCAAGTACTTTTGAGGAGCATGTCAAGCTTTTAGACATCTTAGCAGAGAAATTAAGATTAGCAGGACTCACGATTAACGTGCAAAAATCGAAATTCTGTTTTCGAGAGTTGAAGTTTCTCGGCTATGTAGTAGGAGACGGATGCATCAAAACCAATCAGGATAAAGTGGCAGCAATAGTTGAATTTCCGGTTCCTAAGACCACGAGACAGGTTAGGCGTTTCTTAGGGTTGGCAGGCTGGTACAGAAGGTTTGTCAAGGATTTCTCAACTCTGGCTAGTCCACTAACAGATTGCCTGAAGAAAGGTACGAAATTCGTCTTCGGACCAGAAGCTATAGCGGCTTTTGAAAAGTTGAAAGAAACGTTGACCTCTGCACCAGTCCTGATCAATCCTAACTTCAAGAAGGAGTTCATAATCCTGTGTGACGCGTCAAACACTGGCATAGGATGTGTGTTGTGTCAACTCGACGATGATCAAAACGAGCGCCCAGTGTACTACCATTCCCAGAAATTGAACAAGGCACAACGTAACTACAGTGTTACAGAGCGCGAGTGCCTAGCTGCTGTTGTCGGAGTTAAAAAGTTCCGGGCGTACGTCGAAGGACAACCGTTCAAGATAATCACCGACCATGCAAGTTTGAAGTGGCTGATGAGTCAACGAGATTTGAGTGGTAGGTTAGCGAGATGGAGTCTGAAGCTTCAAGGTTTCGACTTCACAATCGAACATCGAAAGGGTTCACAAAATGTGGTGCCAGATGCCCTTTCAAGGGTATTTGAAGTTGAAGCACTGAACCTAGATGATTCGGTTGTGGGGGAGGAATCTGACGTGCTGCACATAGATCTTGAAGACCCCAGCTTTAGATCTGAGGAATACTCCAAGATCATAGACACCGTCGTAGAACAAAAGAACCAGCTACCGGACCTTCAAGTTTCGAACAATTTCGTTTATAAGAAGGTCCAACATTGCACAGGTAATCCGTTAGAGGATGACCTTATTTGGAAGCTGTGGGTTCCGGAATCTCTGACTAATCGCTTAATATCTTTGGCTCATCAACCACCTCGAGCTTCGCATGGGGGTATATCGAAAACCTTGTACAGACTACGCTCCCGGTTCTTTTGGCCCGGCATGGCAGCTCAGGTGAAAGCCTTCATCGCGAAATGTGACATTTGTAAAATGTGTAAAGCACCAAACAGTACCCTTAGGCCACCAATGGGGAAAGCCTTTATGGCGGATCGACCGTTCCAGATGGTGTACATTGATTTTTTGGGTCCCTACCCTCGCTCTAAAACCGGAAATATACATATCGTTGTTGCGCTTGACCAACTGACGAAATTTGTTATTATAAAACCTTTGAGAAAAGCTACTACGGAAACGGTAATTAAATTTCTAACAGAAAATGTTTTATGTTTGTTTGGGGTGCCTGAAACCATTCTTTCGGATAATGGGACGCAGTTTACTAGCAAGGAGTTTGGCAAGCTGATGTCCTCGTATGGTATAACCCACGTGAAGACTGCTGCATATTCCCCTCAAGCTAATGCGAGCGAGAGGGTAAATCGCTCGATTTTGGCCGCAATTCGGTCGTATATCGATCAAGATCAGCGTAATTGGGACTTACATCTCCCCGCTATTGCGAGCGCACTCTGCACGACAGTCCATTCGGCAACGGGGGTTTCACCATACGAGGCTCTGTTTGGCCAAACAATGGTGGAACACGGATCCGATTATAAATTGCTCAAAGACCTTAACGGTCTGAACAATTCGGAGATACAGGCACTTTCAAAGGCATCCCAGATGAATATACTGCATTCATACATAAAAGAGTCGTTGGCTAATGCACACTCCAAGTATGAAAACGTATACAACACTCGGAGTAAGGCCGTAAAATTTTCCGTGGGGGAGGTAGTCTATAGAAGGAATTTCATTCTGAGCGACGCTACAAAAAAAATCAGCGCTAAATTGTCTCCAAAATTTGTAAAAATGAGAGTAAGGAAAGTCATAGGAAACAACCTGTACGAGCTAGAGGACATGAATGGGAAACGAGTAGGCGTGTATCACTGCAAAGACATTCGTAGATAAGATGTTTTATATTTTTTTTGTAGGCCCGGCTGTCAGTCTGTGCATGAGTCTCTTTTTGTATTTCCTGTTCCTTTGCCTCATACGGACTCGGAAAAGGAAGCAGGTTTGTGAGAAAATGAGTAAGGTATAACAGTTTCAAATTATGAAATTTGAATTCGTGGTTTGGGGACACATAAAGTGTAGCCTACTTTAGGGAGGGTCGAACTAGACGTTACAGGGAATTTATTTCGTCGTTGTTCGTGATATAACGATAAGTAAGATATTTTCCAGGAGGATGCTCAGGAGACAGTGGAGTATTGTTTCTTGGGTGTAGGAAAAATTATTTATATAACAAAAAAAAAAAGATACAAAAAATATTAAAAGTAGCCTAAAATAAAAATAAAAAAGAGAAATAGAAAAAAAAAAAGTAAGTACGCTAGGATTCGAACCAACGAATGGTGAAACGAGACCATCGCCTAGACCACGAGACCACGCTTTGGTATGAGGGATAGCGAGCTTATTCTGCTTGAAGAACGAAGAATAGATACCGACATGTGGATTGAAGGAAAGGGAGAACATTTGGAAAACAAAATAGGAGATCAAAGAATATATAGTTCGTTAACTAATACTATGAAATGTAGTGATGTTAGTTAAAATTTTGTTTTTTCCGCTTTTCAAACTTTTTAGATTTTGACCAAATTTAGACAATTTTAACACATATATTATTGAAAAATTCAAAGAATGATTCTAAGATTGAAATTGGATTTTTGTAAATAAAGTTCTTTGGGAAAAACGATGAAACGGAAGCTCGGATAAACTTCCATGATGAAAATCCAACTTTCGTCAACTTTTCACCAAACAGAAAAATAAGTGTGAAGTCCAAAATCCTGAAAACTTTTTATCAGTTGGTTTCGGTTTATAAGTGCGTGCTAGTCGCGAGTGGTAAAAACAAAAAAATAAAACAAAATCGAGGTGAAAATAAAAGAACATATAAATTTAAGGTACAGTCTTGAAAACCTTCAAATCAGTTTTTAAGTTTTTTTTTTAACAAGCTCTAAACCTAAAATTAAATTGTTTTTAATAAAAGCTTCAAGTAAAATGATTTGTTTTGTTTAGATAAAGACGCGAGTGAGACTGTACCAAAAACAAAAAGTGATAGTGCAGCCACTCAGCGCATGTGGCTACTCGCCTACACTTGCCAAGACCCCTAATCCATATAGCAAAAATACCTCAGGTAATCTAAACATCAATTTTAATGTACCACGCCAAAATTTTAACACAAAAAATGTTACAGGTGATAGTTTTAATCCCTAACCACGTTGGCTAATTCCTGCCAGCGCTAGCACGCCAAAGAAAAAAAACAGTAAAACAAACAACCGAATCTTCACCACCCAAAAAACCAAAGTCACGCCACAAAAAAAAAACCAACGCCCAAAAACACAATAGAAACCAGAAACAGCACCATACAACCCAATTCACGCCATAGAACCAGCTTATGCCCCACCGACCGACCTGAGCAATATATGCCATCCAATCACGCCATATATCCAGGTAATGCCACCCCAAACCACAAAAACATAGAACCTAAACCAGCACCCACCGACACGCGGCCATACGATACACCAGGCTGCACAACAACCCAGAACCTCAGAATCCATCTCCAAGACCATAGGCGTAAGAATCCCCGAAGAGAATTCACCCACGTGGATTCCAAATCTTAGCCTTAACTCCGGACTCGACAGCAACATCAACTCAACAATATACGACCTCTACAACAGCCCAATAGTAGTTGCACTAGTATATCAGCAACAGCGTACAACCTCAGTAATAGCCAACTAACAGCATGAACCTACAACCTCCTCGACTACACATCACATCATCAAAACAGCCGATACCTACAACGACCATAGAACCCCACATCTAATTATTCAGCAAACAACTTTCAAGGACATCCATCACAGCAATACCTACTCACAACCATACACCATCCAAATTTGCATCAAGATCCCACAACACCTACTACAATCCATAAACAAGTACAGTCAACAGCAACTTTAATACACCTACATCAACGAATGCAATCAAATAATATTATAACTATAAAAGCTAAGTACATATTACCTTACCATCTACCTACCAACTAGTTAAATCATAACAATTAATTAAGTAAATTTAACACACAAAAAAAAAATATATATATATATACATATAACTAAACCTGCAAACAAACAAATTAAAAGAAAAAGAAATACAAATATAGATAACTAATAGTAAAATTAAATAATTAAACTAAATTAACCAATAAGCTACTAAAATTCCGAAACAGATCGTTAGTATATTTTTTTTTATATATACCTACTTAGATTTTTTTTTTGTAAAGCAATTAATTCGATATTTAAAATCCTTTCAAATTTAATCCTAATTCCTAGGTAATTTTCTACAAGAAACAAAAGATAAATACAAGAAATCCCATCGAAGCGGTGCACCACCTCGAAGGCTCATCAATAAGTCAAGAAAAACAAAAATACAAACTACATACATATTAATGGTCAAGTAAACATGACATCGGTAAGTGTTTTTTTTTCTTTTTATTGATTTTATTTGAATGAGAATTTTAATCGAAAATTGCTATAAAAATAGTGTAGCATAGACACGAATCGTAGGGATTCCGAATAATAGTTTTATGGAAGAATTATAGTAAATTATCAATTTCATGCACGAACCTAGACTTTCGGAATAAATTTTGAAAGTTCCTATAATTGAACATCCTAAATGAACAAAATACAGGGTGTATCGGAACAATATTTAATTGAATAATTTAAAACAGTATGCAATGCAATTTGATCAAAGTCAAATATAATAAATAAATAAAGCATACTTTCAGAGAATTATAATAGAAAATATAAATTTTGAAATAAGCAGATTTTTTTTTCTTGTCTCTATTGAATTTCATAATTAAAAACGAAACGGAAGTGGAGATTTCCTAAAACTAGTCCACTGATTAAATGAAACGAATATTTAGTAACGATCGAAAATTTTAAAATTAGAATTCGAATTGAATTCTAGAATATTGAATATTGAAAATTTAACGAATAAATGAATCATAAAGATAATTAGTAGGACATATCTATATTTAGTTATCATTATTATATAATTTTTAATAAAATTGTGAAATCAAAATATTATACCTACCATTTAAATTGAAATTACTATATACATATATCTTTTTTTTGAAAATTATCTGGTTTTGAACATTGATTGCGGGTTATTATACCTTTGTTTTTTTTTGTTGTTATAAACAATAATGAAGGAAAACCTTTCTCTTTTATATAAAATCATTTTTACAGTAAGGGTTATATGAAAATTTGCTATGCTTTTAGTCTTAATAAAATGAAATTATAACGTTTTAGAAAAAAAAAAAACACTTTCTAATTTTTAGATTAAAGTAAATATGGGAAGTTGGTTCTATTTTTCATTTTGATTAATTTTAGGGAATATTTAGAATGATTCGCTAAAAACATTCTTTAGGGTGGATGTGGCAAAGCTAAAAGACCTCCAAAAGCAGATGACATTGATCATGGAAAGATCTGAGGTAATTTAGTTTATCGTGGAACTACGAGTTAGGGGGTTGCTGCATATACATACAACGAGGTCGCAGTGACCAAGGACGCATCTCAACGGTGATGCGTGGGAGGGTTTGCCTCTTTAGGACTGTACATCTTGTCCTACCTCTCTCCAGGGTTGCCAACTCTTATCTTTTTCTCGCTTGGTTTTCATTTTAACTGAAATTCGGATAGTAATCTTTTTTCGTTTTAAACTGAATGAATTTCTGGTCTCGATTTTATTTTCGAACCTTTCTTTTATTTTCGTTTTAATGAATTTCCATCATTCATTCGGCATGATTTTCAAACGTAACACACGTTCTTAGTTACGATGGCAAGAACCCATCCATATTCGACGAGCTGAGCCTTGGCTAATGCAAGCATGCCGAGCCATTGTAACTAGGTACACCCTTCACTCTCGCTGCCAGGATCGGCCTTTAGGATCCTGTAGTCTAGGGGTCGTAATGGTGGCTTAAGGAGTGAAGGTTTGGCAAGGACTTCAAGGAATTAAGCTAAATTAGAAATGTACTTTCATTTTCGTGATCCTTGGATATGGTACCTCCTCTTTAGGGAGATTGGAAGTTTACTTTTTTCTGAATGTCCTTGTCTTCACCAACAGGTTCCGTTACAATTTATTTGTTCGAAGAGTGGAACCATTGACATCATCAAACAAGCACAATATATTATAATTTCGATACCATCATCATGCGTGTCCTGTATAACCCAGGCTGGGGCGTAGGGCGTCAACAAAACGTCTCCATCCTTCACGGTCTGCTGCTGCAAGGTACTTTTGGCCACGTCTTCCTCTGGGATTCTGCTTCCGCTAAGACAGTTGATTTCCATGTTGTTCTTGGTCTTCCAACCCGCCGTGCCCCCTGGGGATTCCATTCAAAGGACTGCTTTGCAATTTCATCGTTTTGTTTCCTCAGTGTGTGACCAATCCAACGCCATTTACGCTTTCTTATGTCGACGCCCAGCCGCTCTTGACTTGTCCTGCGCCACAATTCCTCATTTGATATTATTTGTGGCCAGCGAATCTTTAGGATGTGGCGAAGACAGCGATTCACAAAAGCCTGCAATATCCTCTTGTCACGTCTCACACAGCGATAGACCATCTTATGTGCAATGCGGTACTCGCAAATCAGCCTTTCGTTGAACATCTGCTTCGGCATATATTTGGATTTTCAACGATTTGCGAAGTTTGATCTTATCCTAGGTGTCTTGGGATATCCAAAAGTCTCTATGTCTCGTTCGCTTGGGTAAAGTTTCGGATCCAGCCTCCATAAAAACACTTTTAATTTCACCCCACATCTCATCAATTGTTGAATGCTGGATTCCGTTTAAAAACGAGGCTCTGTCGTTAAGGGTGGTGACATAGTTTCGACATATGTTGGGATCATTTAAAGCATTATAAATGAGTTTTGAGCTCCTTGCTGCATCCTGCGCTGGTTTTTGTACGGCAGCGGTTCGTAGTTTGAGTCTCATCAGAACCAAATGGTGGTCACTTCCCACATCGGCATTTCTTATACTCCGGACATCACACATTGACTTCCTCCATCGCTGCTGAATCATGATATGATCAATTTGGTTTCGGTTTCTCCATCCGGATGCACCCAGGTAATTTTGTTGCACGTCTTATGCTTGAATACAGTCCCACCAATCACAAGACGATTCGCGTTACAAAAGTTGACAAGCAAGTCACCATTTTCATTCCGTGACCCCAAGCCATTTTTTTCCCATCACGCGTTCCAGCCCGTAATTGTCTGAACCGACTTGAGCATTGAGGTCTCCCATAACGACTATGATATTGGCTCTCGGAACACTCCTGTTAACCGAGTTAAGATGAGTGTAGAACGCGGTTTTGTCTTCCTCGGTCGCTTCATTTGTGGGGGCGTAGCACTGAATGAATGTGACGTTACGGATTTTTGAACGAAACCTTGCTGTCATTAATCTCGCAGAAATGGGAGCCCAGGAGATCAAACTACGCCTCGCTTCATCGTTCAACATAATTCCGACACCATGCAGTCTTTGGCCACCCTCTCTTTCATCTTCCCCGGAATACAGCATTCTCGTCTATCTAGTGTCTGATCTGTATTCAGCTCATCCTCTCCACTTAGTTTCGCTTATGCCCAGGATACTGATCTTTAGGCGAAGCATTTCACGCTCAACCTGCTCGTATCTACCATCGCTGTACAAGGATCGAACGTTCCATGCTCCGATTTTCGTACGTATGCGGTAGCCAAAAGTAACATTTGCGCTTCTTGAAAGACTTCTTCTATTTGTCAACGATTCATTTATTATTATGGCCTTATGCTATTCTATTTACTATTTCCTGGAACTAGTTCCGCGGAACTATTAAGATTTTTCATTTCATATTCATGTTTCGTGATTGGAACTAAATTTAGCTGCTTCAACCCTTCAATCCAAATTATTGAATACTTTTCGTGCGTTGGGGGACAAACTATATTTTGACGGAAAAAGTTAATTTTGATCCAAAATGTCAGCCAATTGAACAAAAAATAAACTTTTTCCGGGGCAGTAAAAAACTGTGAACATTTCTGATTTCTTAGAGGTTTTTTTAATACATCATCATCATCGTCATGCCGAAGGTGTGGGTTCGATTCCCAGCCGTGCCACCTAAAAACAGAAATGTTTTATTCGAGGTACTGCCTCTTGCGAGGAACTGACAAATCCTCCAAGAGTATACTTGTCATGAAAAAGTGCTTCTCATTTAGCCGTTCGGACTCGGCAAAAAACTGTAGGTCCCCTCCATTCCTGCCAACAAACACGCACACAGGAATGGTTGTGAGTTGTAAGTCACTAGGCCCTGGTTCTCCATGAGCTGTTGCGCCACCCAATTTATTTATTTATTTTATCCTTCAATTGCAAAAATGATTTCTTTAGCCGAAAGCAAATAAAACAAAAATTATCAAACATCAGTCAATGAGTCAACACAAGACTCAGCATTAGAAGAACAATAAAATGCACGACTGGGTCGAACGTACTTGCTCTTATGTTTCAGACACTGCGGGTCTTAGAAAATTGGATATAAAAACATGGAAATTATGAAAAATAATGTAGAGAAGCATGAAAAACGATTTTTAAATTAGCTAAAACAACTCCTTTGATGACAGTTCGAGGTGAAAAAAAAATTGCCATCTTAATTCTTGATTGAATATGATTGTATGGCAAACAAATTTTAAAATTGTTGGAGCGGTTTTTTGAAAAAATAATTAATAAAATATTAAATAATATAAAATTCTTAAAACATTTTTAAGAACAAATTTTGGTATGCAAACCTAAAGCATATATTAACATGTTTATAAAAACAAAATTTGAAAATAAAATTGTCCACCTGTTTTTAAAAAATAAATTTGAAACTTTTTTTAAAAATTCAAAAACTTTTTTTTGAAAATTTTGATATGCAATATTATTTAATTTTACTTGAAATTTGTATATAAAAATCATCTAAATCCGTTAAGCTGATAACGAGAAAATTCAAAATAAAAAAAAAAAAACGTTCTATGACAGGTACTATTTAGTTGCTAAGTATAAGATTTTATAACTTTTGGTAGCAGATCGTACTAATTTTAGTTTATGAAAAAAGTTTAATCAAAATCGTAGGAGTCGTTTTTGAAAAAAAAAATATTTTCCTTTGCGGTTTTTTAAATTTTGTTTGGAAGGTACCGTTATTTATTATTGAATACATTGAAAAGTTTGAACAAAAAAACCTTTGCGTTAAAGGAGATTGGGCAAAAATGTATGGGGATTGGTCGAAATTTCCACCACGAACGGGACCTATGCAGTTGAATAGTTCGATTAATATAGAATTTCTTACATGTTAACAGTATTTACTGAGAAAAATCGTTTAAGAACTTATTTTAATAGATATATTCTAATATCACAGTATCACTCATTTTCGAATTCGATTGATACAAGAACGCGTGAATTCGAAGGTTAACTGGCTGAACAGAATAGAGTGTTGCAACTGGAGCTGCAGCTGCAACTGGAATAGCTGACAAAATGTGTCGTACATGATTTTTTACGGGCCCACAATGTAGCTTAACAGCTCTCTGATATTTTGGTGCCGAAAATAAAGATAAAAACAAACATAAAAATACTTACTTACTTACTTAAGGTGGTGCTACAGTCCGGGGTGGACCAGGGCCTCAACCAACAAGCTTCTTCCAGCCGGCTCGGTTTCTAGCTAGCTGTCTCTAGTTTCGCACGCCAAGTTGGTTGAGGTCCTCTTCCACTTGCGTGCGCCACCTTTTACGCTGTCCACCTCTACTGCGTTGTCCCACGGGGTTGGATTCAAAGACTTTCCGGGCCGGAGCATTGGTGTCCATTCGCTCTTGGTGACCCAGTCATCTTAGTCGTTGGCTTTTCACTTTTGTGGCTAGGTCAGTGTCGCTGTACAGCCCATACAGTTCGTGGTTGTATCTTCTCCTCCATTCCCCATCTATGCAGACGGGACCAAAAATCACCCGGAGAATTTTCCTCTCGAAACAGCCTAACGCGTTCTCATCCACCGTTAGCAGTGTCCATGCCTCTGCCCCATACATCAGGACCGGGATGATAAGCGTCTTATACAGGGACAGTTTAGTTGCTCGAGTGAGGGCTTTGCTTCTCAATTGCCTTCTTAGCCCGAAGAAACAGCACTGGTATCGTTCGCTGAGCTTATACCGGATCCTAGGTAGACAAAGTCTCTGATCACCTCAAAGTTATAGCTGTCTATAGTGACGTTCTGTCCGAGACGTCGGTGTTGGGTGTCCATTCTTGTTGACAGCATATATTTTGTTTTCCTTTCATTTACCGTTATACCCATCTTCTTGGCTTCCTTCTCAATGCTCACAAAAGCACCACTGATATCACGCTTTGTTCGTCCGATTATGTCAATGTCGTCAGCGTAAGCGAGTAATTGGACGGACTTTTGAAAGATTGTGCCTCTAGTGTTGACGTAAGAGTTTTGCACTATTCTTTCAAGAACGATGTTGAAGAAGTCGAATGACAGCGCGTCACCTTGCCTAAAACCTTTTTTGACATCAAAGGTGTTGGTGAGGTCTTTGCCGACCTTGATGGAGCAGCGTGCATTCTCCATCGGCATCCTGCACAAACGGACG
Source organism: Dasysyrphus tricinctus (assembly GCA_963921185.1). Lineage (NCBI taxonomy): Eukaryota > Metazoa > Arthropoda > Insecta > Diptera > Syrphidae > Dasysyrphus > Dasysyrphus tricinctus. The sequence continues at coordinate 78,329,718 of OY992530.1, read as the reverse complement.
AGTTTGGCAGGGATGCTAAAACTAGACATTGCTCTATATAGCTCGTCTCTATAGATGCTGTCATACGCGGCCTTGAAATCGATAAAAAGGTGGTGGGTATCGATTTGAAACTCCTGGGTCTTCTCCCAGATCTGCCGTAGTGCGAATATTTGGTCGATGGTGGACTTCCCTGGCCTAAAGCCACACTGATATGGACCTATCAGGTTGTTGACGAATGGCTTCAGGCGTTCACAAAGTGCGGCAGAGAAGATCTTGTAGGCGATATTAAGAAGACTGATGCCTCTGTAGTTGGTGCAGTCCAGAGGATCGCCTTTCTTGAGGATCGGTGATGATTCCACCACGATGTTCCCCTGATCGTCCTTGCAGGCTTTGGTTCGGGACTTGTAACCTTGGGAGGTTCTTTTTACTTTTTGGTAAAACTTCCGAACTTCATTCCTGCAGTGGCATCCCTCTAATTCCTCGATCACGTGCTCGTCATGCTCTTTATTTTTCCTTCTAAGAAGCTTGTGTTCCTCTTTCCTCTTCTGGTCGTAGAGCTCGCGAGCAGCTCTGGTCCTTCTATGCAGCGCCGCCGCTTTGTATGCCTGTTGTTTGGCTGCATGTACTTGCCGGCATTCTTCGTTGAACCAGGGTTTTCGCTGTGCTGGTCGTGCGAAGCCCAGCACGTCAGAGCCAGCATCTCTGATGGCTTCCTGGCAGTTTTTCCACTGGTTCTCGATGTTTGCAGTTGGCGGCAAGTGACTAATTAAGAGGGCGCGAGAGACTCGATCGGAAAAGGACCTGGCGATTTCTTGCGACTGTAGCCGTCCGACGTGGAACTTCCTCACAGTATTTCCCTGTTTTGGCTTTGGTCTGGATATCCGTAGCATTACCTTGGCTACAACGAGGTAGTGGTCCGAGTCAACGTTGGCTCCTCGGAACGTTCGGACATCCTTGATACTGGAGGAGTGCCTTGCGTCGATCGCAATGTGGTCAATTTGGTTGGCGGTTGATTGACCAGGAATTCGCCATGTCCCCTTATGTATATCGAGATGCGGGAACTGCGTACTAGCTACCACAACGTTTCGCCCCGCAGCAAAATCGATTAGCCTGAGTCCGTTATCGGAGGTGTTGTCGTGCAGGCTGTATCTTCCGATTGTGCCACAAAAGACGTCTTCTCTTCCTAGTTTGGCATTAAAATCACCCAAGACAATTTTAATGTCATAGCTAGGGCATTGCTCGTATGTCTTGTCCAGGAGCTCGTAGAACTCGTCCTTGGTGTCGTCGTCTGTGTTCTCCTCTGTGGGGGCATGCGCGCATATGAGGCTGATGTTGGCGAATTTAGCCTTGATGCGAATTGTCGTGAGGCGTTCGTTCACATATATGAAACTCAAGACTTCTTGCCTAAGTCTGCCTCTAACAACAAATCCACATACAAAAAGACGCTGCCCTTGTGGTCGGTAACAGTCACCGTAGTAGATATCGCAGTCTTTCAGTTTTCTTTTGCCCGGCCCATCCTATCGCACTTCTTGGATGGCGGTGATGTCTTTTTTGTAGCAGTTTAGGTCTTCCGCTAAATGTTCGGCTGCACGTGGTCTATAGAGAGACAGAACATTCCACGTGCAGATCCGAAGTTCGTTGTCCTTATTTCGTTTGCTAGGTTCGTCCAGAGTTAGTCCGTCCGTATCCGAGGCTTGTTGTTGCGTCGCAACTAAATAGCTTTCCGTGGCCGGGAAGTCACCCCGACGGCACGACCCCCAACCTGGATGACCAGACCCTTACAATATAACTTCAAGGGTGGGGAGCCGGATTACCCGCTCCTTATAGGCCTGAGCTCCGAATATGTCGTAGTAGCCCGTATAAGGTGTTCACTAAGTAGTTCAGCCTAACTGGAACTGTAGACGCACCCACGGTTGCCGCTTGTAAAAAAAAATTCCTACCAAATTTTCCAAAAAAACCTACCAAAACGAATAAAAACCTACCAAATAAAAAAACTCTATTTCCGTTCTGCAAATTTTCTTTGGTAGAAACCTCAAATTGGTAGAAACCTCAAACACATTAGAGGTACGAGGTTTATTCACAATCGTGAAATCCATTTTCCAGAAAATTTGAAAAAAAACGAAATTGTTGTAGGTATATATTTTAGATCTCATTACCTTTTTTGGCTGCCTTTGTACGCACAGGTTTCTAGTACATATTAGAACTTGGCTCCTTTTTTAACATTTATGTTTTTGTTGTGATTTCACTCCTTTTTGCAAAGATTTATTTTGCCCGGTGAAAGTCAAGCCCTACCGCTCTACAAAGTTTCATAATTCTACGACAACCGAAAGTGCTCCATACAAATAATAGCAATTCTGATAAAGTGGATGGATGGCACCCCCCCTGAATGGAAAATTCCAAATTTTCGATTTTTTCCTTTCTAAGTACTTCAAGTCCTACCGACCTACCAATTTTCATCGTTCTATAACAATCAGAAGTGCTCCATATAATTTATAAGAATTTTTAAGAATGTGGGTGGATGCCACGCCCTCTGAATGCAAAATTCCAATTTTTCAATTTTTTCTTTTTAACTACCTTAAGCCCTACCGACCTACCAATTTTCATCGTTCTACAACAATCGGAAATGCTCCATATAATTTATAAGAATTTTTTAGAATGTGGGTGGATGCCACGCCCCCTGTATAGAAAATTCCAATTTTTCAATTTTTTTCTTTCTAAGTACCTTAAACCCTACCGACTTACCAATTTTTATTGTTCTACAACAATCGGAAAGGCTCCATATAATTTATAGAATATTTAAGAAAGTGGGTGGATGCCATGCCCCCTGAATAGAAAATTGCAGATTTTTGATTTTTTTTCCTTTGTATGCACCACAAGGCCTACCGTTGTGCGAAATTTCAAGATTCTACGCTGTCGGGAAGTGCTCCATAATTTTGATGATCTGTCAGTGAGTCAGTCAGTTACGGTTTTTGCGATTTTTGAAGTCCTATATCATGGGAACTAATTATGTTAAAAATTTGCAATTTGGTGAGCCACCTGTGTTTGATCAGCTCAGAAAATACTGCGAATTTGAAGTTTCTGACTCTATTGGTACTGAAGTTAGAGGGGGGTTGAAAATCGCCTGAGTTTGTTTCTGTAAAAAGAGTGTAGTTCCGCGAACTTGGCTGGGCACTACCGTGCCCTTTGATTTTAAAAATTTTATCATTTGGAAATGAAATAAGGATTTTTCAACGAAATTAGATCACATTTGTTCTTAGAAACATAGGCAGATGAACGCCAATTGATTCAAGTCTCTGTTTACTTGATTTTAGTTGACATTTTTTGAGTTGATCAGAAACTATCTCAATTTTTAAGTTTGAACAATGTTTTACATTATGCTAAAGAGTTGTATGAAAAAACCTACCAAATCGGATTTTAGCCTACCAACCTACCAAAGCTGAAAAATCCTACCAAGTTTGGTAGGATCCTACCAAAACGGCAACCGTGGACGCACCTCACCGTTGATTCCATCTTGAGAATTCTTCCGCTGGCCGCCTGGATGAAGGAGAAGTACATTAGTGGGAACTCTCCTCCCCCCTCTCTCGTTTGCTGCCCCCTAAAACCGTCCACAGGGATTGGAACCCCATCTTCAGTTAAAGGTACTAGGCACCCGATGTTCACCACTTGGAGGTGAGAGTAGGAGTTGATAGACAGAGGTTCGCTTTGAAAAAAGCTTGTGGACGCTTGTGTCCTCTTGAATGCACCGTGTCTACGCTTTGAACATCATTGTTGACTCATTGTCATATGAATAATAGACATTATTATGAACGTGTGGGGAGCTAGATGCATTGAGGTGGAGAAGTATAACTTCCAATGCGCGTGCGAAAGTGCACACTAATTTTTTGGTTTTTTCGCTGTAACTTTTGACTGCCATTGTTCTTTTTATTTGCCGCAATAGTAAAAAATTATTCCTTATAAAGGGGGCTATGCAACTACGTAGGTTTTTTTCGTGGTGGGTATTTGGACCAATTTGCCCATTTCCTTTAAAGAAAATCAATTGCGAGCCGTTTGGGCAATAGCTCAAGAGACATGATAGACTATCAGGCAGACAGGCAGATAAAATTGTGAGACCAACTGGCATACTTCCTTTTGAGCATAGAATTATTTAAGAAATTAAAAAAGTTACACTACTTAAATAAAGCAATCAGATATTTACTTACATTAGTGTTAATAAAACATCGATTGTTGGCGTTTTCGATAGTATCGATTTTTTAAACGAAACAATCGATTAATCGATAAACAATCGATGGTTTTTTACTAATAATAATAATAAATAAAAGCAATAAAAAATAAAATTTTAAAACAAATTTTCAAATTAAAAAGAAATCAAATTTTTCAAACATACATATTTCAATATGAAAAAAATGTTAAACATGTGAATATACATTCTAGGTGTATTTTCTAACGGTAAAATTCTGAAAAGTTCCACAATTTGGTCGCAGGCATAGTTAAATATAAGGTCTGATCCTTTACTTTGAATTTCTATGATTTTTAGTCCAAACTTCTGTCATTTTTTTATATGAACTTCGACAGAATTTTGGACTAAAATGCGCAGAAATGCACAGAAATTAAAACTAAAGGAACAGACCTATTGATGCAGAATTTTCCCTATTGGGCTTTTCCAAAAACTATCTTTGTCTTTCTAATTTTGGCATTTCACAAGAAAAAAGAAGACGAACAATTCACAGCTGCATCTCAACAGGCAAAAAAAAAAAGAATTTAAGTATTGTCTGCGTTCTTTGATAAAAATAAAGGATTTTAATAGTAATAAATAGTAAAATTAACATAATAGAACCATAATTCGGAAAGAACCGTGTTCAACAACCAACTGAACTTAAGCTCAGCTAAGATTTTTGTCATTCAAGGTCAATTTTGAGTTGACAACTCATTTTTCGGCAATTATTTTGTCCCCAACTACAAAAACTTATCAACTGGACAGACTATCGATGTTTTCTCCAAACTATCGATAGTCCCGATAGTTCAAAACAATCGATTAATCGATTAAACTATCGATGTTTTACTAACACTAACTTACATACTTATGTCAATATTTGAATCAAATCTCCGGTTGCCTGTATAGGACTGATGAAAGTTGAACCTTAAAAAAAGAATTACATTTAATGTTTAATAGATAATAGCTGCGTTTTTTTGTATGTCCATATGGAGTTTGGCGAAAAAAACGACATCGGGACATTTCAACATTTGCCTTGGTCTGCCATTTTGTTCTGAACTATCTTACCAACAAACATTTGACATTTCTATACAAATTATCGATAACACAACGACAATGGTAGTCTGGCAATACTGCTTTATCGGGACAAAAGTTAACTCCAGTTAATTATCTGGACTTAGCTAACTCTATATGGACATAGTTGTTGTTGTATTTAACATGTAAATTGTTTTGTTTTGTTGTCGTTTTTTTCACACAATTTTATCTGGACATGCAAAAAAACACAGCTAATGTTAAAAAATTCTTGAAGAAAAAAGTTAAACATTTCAAAAATATTTAAAAGTTTCTACAAAAGTTCAAAGATTTTACAACAAAAGTATGTATATCTACAACATTTTTGCATAAATTTTTTCCACTACAATTAAATAAAATAAAATAAAATCCACATTCAAATGTGATGTGGGAAAAGCTCAAAAAAGTGAAAGTTCTTAAAAAGACTAACGAACATTCAAATCTACTTCCCCATTTTCTTAAAGTTTTCTGCGTTATAATACCTAAAGCTGCCACTGCTAACAAATAAAATCTTCAAAAGTATGCATATTAGAGGTTTCCTTCAAAAAAAAAAAAAAAACAATCAAACAAACTTCGTCCTCTCATCAAAGTATATTATTACAACAGTTGCGTTTCAAATCACCATTCTAATGAACATTTTCTTAAATAAAAGTTTAAATTTATTCAGACTTAATAAGAATTACTATGCGAAAATAAGGTTAGCTAAAATAATTTTTTACAGTCCCGAAAGTTTTGTTTTGCACGTGTTTTGGTTAAATTTGATTATGTTTTTGTAGCCAGGGTTTACCTTTTTGCATGTGAAAAAAAAAGAAAAAAGAAATACATAAACACTCGAACGAAATTGACAAACTCTATAGAAATCCTTTATAAGTCAGCTTATATATTTGAGGTTTAGGGCGAATTTCGGGTTCTGGTCTATATTTTCATTTTTAAATAAAATATTTTCAGGAGTTGGGTTAAATTTGTGAGGTCAAAGTTCAGAATATAGTACTGTTTATGCGTGTTTTAAAAGGTTTTAAGGAAGGTCATGCTCCATATGACATATTTGAGCTTTAATATAGAAAATAATCCAGACTTCCCACGTTTATTTATTTTGAAAGCATTCAATGAATGCAAGCTACCATTATATAAGTATATCTATATGTGTGTCACAAGGTAACCAAGTTTCAATTTGAGGTTATCAAATTTAATAACTTTTCCCAATGTAAAATCACACTTTGCATTAACTGAAATTACGTTTGACTGAGTTTGGTTTTGCCTGTTTATTTATTGAATCGTAAATATGGTCAAAACTCACACCTTTGTGTTTTTAGATTAAAATTCATCAAATTGTACTTTTAGTAATTTGGTGACCGACGCTATTTACAAATAAGGCAATAACGAACCAAAAATTAGTAACTTTATTGGATGCACTAAAATGGCGTACGTTGGGAGAAGAAAGAAAAACTAGGAAAATTGCAACCATCTAGCTTAAAGGAAAAGGGAAGTGCTACAAATTCTATGTGGACATTACCTACCGACTAATAGAGTGGCTGCCACCTGTCAGCTCAGTGATGTGGTGCTTTCAGTGAACGGAATACGGAAGGTTTTTTTTTAATAATCGGATTGTATCGCTGGTTATATGTATGTATGTACGAGTAGATATACCTAGCTAGTACTTGCTTTGAGAAAATAGATTGTCCTATTTGACTGTCATGATTAAAAAAAGTCATGAATGAAAACAGCTATAATTGAAAACAGTCATGATTGAAAACAGTCATGATTGGAAACTGTCATGATTGAAAACAGTCATGGATTTCTAAGGATTTCTTTTTTTTTAGAAATCTGTTGAATAGATAAAAGAACTTAAAAACTAATGGAATAACCAGAAAATAATTATCAACATTTTATTTTTGAAGTAAACATCAAAAAATGAGGAACATATTAATAAATAAATAAATAAATAATTAAATAAATAAATAAATAATTAAATAAATAAATAAACAAATAAATAAATTAATTAATAATAAATTAAATAAATAAATAATTAAGAAATAAATTTACAAAAAAAAAGCATATAACAAATAAACAAGTTAATAAATAAATAAGTGAATAAATAAAAACAAAACACAAAAAAAGATAAATAAATAAATAGATTAATGAATTAATTAACACCTAATAAATAAATTATTGCATATATTGGAACAAAAAACAAAATAAATAATAATTGACGGTCATATCACAGAGTTTATTTACATTTGTAAGTTTCTAATAACAATTAACAATTTTGGAAACATTTTGCATTGTGTTTTTCAATTTTCTCTGAAATTTTTAATACGCCACTGCTTTCATGTAGGAGTGAAGTTGAAAAATGCCAGGGCAGTTCTAACATTTAACATTTAAAAATTTTTTTTTTTTTGAGAAATTTGTAATTTATTGATATGAGATTTTGCGCATCTTCCCCAGAATGGACATGCATAAAGCATGATTGCTCTAAAAATTACTTTGAAGATGGTAATTTTGTTATGCTTACATTCAGAGAAAAACGTCAGGTAAATAATTAACTTGGCCCTTGTTAAATTCATGAGGTGCATAATTCCATAAAAAGTTACAGATGTCTCAGAAATGTACCTGATTTTAGTACATAACCTTGTATTCAGTGTAAAATCAACCTGGTGGACTTTCATACCATAACTATTCAGGTTGATTTTAGAAGATGACCTGTTATTTTAACACTAAATTCAAGAAATTTTAACAAGAATACAAAGTTAATTTTAACCGAGGTCGTGTTTTTTAACATTGTATGTTATGAATTTCGGTTTCATCATATATCAGATTGAATAAACGTTTAATGCAGTAATTTTTACAATTTTTACTTTTTGTATTTTACCTGGGTTCATGTTAAAAAAGCACTCTGTCAGTTCATTTCGAAGTGACAACAGTACCTTTCAAGTAAAACGATTTGAACTTAACCTAACCTCCTGTTAAAGATAAACACTCTGCCAGTTCATTTCTCAACGTGACATCAGTGTTGAAGCGCACACACAAGCTATTCAAATAAAAATTTTTGAATTTAACCTGGCCTCCTGTTAAAGTAGCACTCTGCCAGGGGCTCAGTTCCGCAAGGGTAAATGATTTTCTGTGTACACATTCTATTCACACCCAAAACAATAAGTGTGAATAAATTTGACTGATTGTGCATGCGTTATCTGTCCAAAACTTTAAACTCACTCTTGCGGAATCGCAAAAATCGATGTGTACACGAATTTCTGTGTACACAGAAAAAACTCACTCTTGCGGAATTGGGCCCCAGTTCATTTAAACATGACACTAGTGTTAAAACACATACACAAGCCATCCAATGAGCTTCAATTTAGGTAGGTATTGATATTTGGCACCAGTTTTTTGTGTAGCGAATTGGCCTAGTGGATGAGTGCTATCTCCGTGTGTAAAAGGTTCCCAGTTCAAAACTGTAGAAAGTATCACGAATTATTTTTAAATAAAAATAAAAATAAATGTATAATAAAGGAGGATGGGCAAATTAGTATGTAACATGAGCGTGAGCGGCCAAGAATGATTTTGTCATTTTTGGATGTGGTTAAGTCCTACAATCACCCTGCAGAAGTTTTTTCACTGTGGTGTACTTATAAAACGAAAAAAATGCATTTTTGTTTTAACACTTCAATTAAGTTTTACTAACTATTATGGTCCCTAACCAATGCAAAAATAGAAAAGGAAAGTGAACTAAGAAATCTAGACAGACTCAGGAATATTTTGTGTATAAAAATGCCCATATAACATCATTATTAAGTTCATTTGCCATAATACCCTATATTATAATTAACATAATATTAAAAAATGTTTGATGGGTATTTTATAGTAAAAATGCATCTAATGAAGCTCTAAATCCCACTTTATTCCGTTGACTGTCATAGAATTTGGTTTTCGTCAAAAACAGGCCAATTACCAGTGGTGCTTTCGAACGTTGCATTCATATTATTGCGAAAAACATAGCAGGCCCAGTCGTTATAAGTGGTCAATATTAATGTAGATGTATTTACGCATTAGCATTTGAAAAGCGCCAATTAGTCAACCTGCTATACTAATGTCTTCAAACATGGGGCCTAAATCCTGATTAAAATAATATATTTAAAAAAATAAAAAAGCTGTTGAAATCCGAACTGGGTCTGTTTTAAACCGCAACGTGACCTTTTATTTATTGAATTCGTTAAATAACTAACGATAGAAAGCTTATAAAACTAGTTTACATTAAATATAGATTAATATATCTAGTCAATTACAATGATGTATTGAAAAAGATCTCTTTGAATTTACAACTTTTGACATTGTCATTTATACAAGAAAATATACAATAATATTTATTGAAGACTGAAACCAATTGATTTAAAGGACTATTCACACCATAGTTTGTTCTACTGAAGATCGGACATATAGGCAACTGTCTTCTTAAGCCTGTCTGACTGTAGCTGAAATTCAAACGACACAGAGCTGATGGAGATACTATTGACCCATTTATAAATTTTATAACGAAGCTAATCTGGGTGTATTGTCTATGTTTTGAGAGTAAAGGGAGATTAATTAACGTGAGTCTTTGAGCATAAGGAGGTAAAGCATGTCTATGGGACCACGGAAGAAAACGAAGACAGAAGCGCATAAACCTTCTCTGGATACATTCAAGTCTATTTATGTGAACTGTGTAAGGGGCCCATACCACGCATCCATATTCAAGTACTGGCCTTACAAAAGATACATATAGAAGCTTTAGAACATATGGGTCCTGGAAGTCACGAGAAAATCGTTTTATGAATCCCAGAATTTTATTGGACTTTTTTACAATATAGTCATAGTGGTTGATAAAGGTTAATTTTGTGTCAAGAATAATGCCAATATCAGAAAAAACAGTCAATCTACATAAAAAAGAAGAATCTAACATATAATTATAAGTTATCATACTTTTTTTGCGTGTAAAAGACATTGTTTTACATTTGTCAATATTTAACAGAAGACGGTTTGTATTGCACCATTCCCTTAACCTATAAAGATCCTCTTGGAGTGTTGAACAGTCATTTATAAAGGTTCTTTTAAAAATTTTTATATCATCGGCATATAAAAGAATAGAGGAATTTTTAATAAGCGAAGTCAAGTCATTTATGTATAAAATAAATAATAATGGACCAAAATGGCTGCCTTGTGGAACACCAGAGTTAACAATAAAATGATCAGAGTGCTCATTTCGAAAATTCACAGTATAACACCTATTCTCCAAATACGACGAGATCCACATTAAAAAAATTTTATTGAACCCTAAGGCCTTCAGTTTATTGGTTAAGGTCTTATGACACAATTTATCAAAAGCCTTACTAAAATCGGTAAAGACACAATCTACTTGTTTTCGATCTTCGAAGGAATCAAGACAAAAAGAAGTAAAATGAAATAGGCTTGTAACAGTTGACTTGTTTTTGACGAACCCGTGTTGGTTGTCACAAATAATAGATTTACAATTAAAAGATAACACATTACAAATAATGGACTCAAAAAGTTTTGGAATGACAGAAAGTTTAGCAATAGGGCGGTAATTTATGATGTCATTTTTCGAACCTTTTTTATGAACCGGTGTTATAAAAGCACTTTTCCACAAAACAGGGAACATTGAGCATTTAAGTGATTCATTGAATAGAATACACAAGATGGTATACCATCAGGACTAAAACAGTCGTCGAGTTCAAGAATACTTTGGATAATTGAATTCTCGCAAATAGAAAGATTAATTGAATTAAGGTGTGAAAAACTAGGGTTAGGATGGAGTGGATCCATGGGCTTGTGAGAACTAGATACTACAAAGGCATCTTTGAAAAAATTTGCGAACATGTTTGCAATTTCTTCGGAGTCATGACTAGTAGCATTTTTAAAAGACATATAGTTAGGGTAGCCATCAACTTTCCTTTTGCTAGACACGAAACTCCAAAAGTTTTTTGGGTTACCTTTTAGATCATTTTCAGTTTTTACGATATAGTGACGATACAAGGCGTTAGAATAATCTGTAAACATACATTTCAATTCGGAATATGCCCTGTAATCTTCATCAGCCTTGGATTTACTAAATTTTAACCATGCTTTGTTTCTTTTATTTTTTAAGATCTTAAGCTGAGTATTAAACCATGGTGGTATTTTAGAACTTATACAAGTTTTACGCAGTGGAGTAGTTTCATAAAAACAGTTGAATAGTATATTATAAGATTTTAAACATATATCGTCAATATTACTATTTAAAAGGATTTGATTCTAATCAACATTACGACGACCTTGGGAGCTTCTGAAATCCCCCAAAACACAATACTACAGTTTCACGATATGTTTTCAAGTTAGGATAAAGCATAAGACACACTAATAATATAATTTATATGCAATATTTCCATATGCAATTACATTGAAATATCTTCTTTTCTAAATGAGGTGCAATTTATAGCCCATAGTAAAAGTTGTTACTGCCATTTGACACTAATTTCATTGATGGCCGCTTACGCCCAAATATGCCCATTCTCCTTTCTATAATTATGATTTTGAAGAAAATTAAAGATAATATTCTTCTGTTTTAGTGGAGCGAATGAATTAAGTTCAAATAAAGAATTTTAAGAGGGCTCTACTCCATATATTGCGTTTCGCCCAGGTACAACAGTTGGGCTCATCTGTTAGATGCAGGATAAATAGAATTCACAGTGTATTCATGCTGTGATTTCTATACGAGTCAGTAAACATCGACCATTTGCGTCTTAGAAGGGTACAGTACAACAGCATCTAAGTGATGAGCCCAACTGTTGTACCTGGGCGAAACGCAATATATGGAGTAGAGCTCACTTAAAATTCTTTATTTGAAATAAATTTCTATATGTACTTTCAGAATAGATAATGCTTAACGATTTGAGCGATAGGCAGCGTAAGAGACGGCTCTTAGACGCATAGATTCATGACACAGATACAGGGTTGATTCAACATTGACACCTGTTAAATTAACTATTGATTTTCATGTTAAATTAATAAGATTTCCATGTTAAATTTACAGGACATTAAGTATTGAGTCATGTTAAATTTACAGGTAAAATTTACAGGATTCCTTTTTTGTGGCAGTGTTAAATTAACAAGGTGTTGAGCAGATTTTACCTGCAACCATCGTTGATTTAACACGACATTAAAATCAGGTACCTGGTTAAACAGTTAACCTAATCTACCGAGTTGAAAAATAACAACCTGAAAATCAGGTACAATTGACCAGAAATTGGTTATTTATTCCTGCCTTTTTCTCTAAGTGTACTTAAGCATTAACGTCGACAAATCAACGGATATAACATTTAAGTTGCTATACTTATTTTATTTAAGGTATTATCATTGAATAGTTACAAATAGAAGGGGACACCGAACATTGCTCAAACGACAGTCACACAAATCCAGTGGCCGCCCATGAAGCTCTAATTTCCTTTTCAAACAATTATTGGTTTTCTTCTCGGCTAAGAGAGCCTCAAAAAATCCTTTCATCATTTTCATACTCTATGAAAAAAAAACATGTCTTCCCTTTCTTATTCGGCAATAAAGGAAATTTCCCAAAATGAACAAACTTTTAGGAACAAATTTATTACAGGGGTGTTGTATTTGATAGAGCGATTGCAGCGACAGGCTACCAAACCAGGACACCTAGTGGACGTTTTTCCCAGTGTCCCTTCTATTTGTAGTTATTCAATGGTATTATTTAAGTACATGGATCCGGTGGGTCAATGTCTTGTCAAAATATACACCAAGATAATTTGAATCAGAATCAACCCACGGAATGTCGCAATTATTTATTTTCAGTTGACTTGAAGTTAGAGAACAAGCTTTTCTTTTCTAGTGAAAAAGATAGCTTTTGCTTTATCAGCATTGATTTTTTTTCCATAACTCAAAGTAATTTAAGTATAGTATCAAGAGCATTTTGGAGAGAATTTTCGATGTTAAACCATAATTCATCAGAGCTAAATAGGGCAGTGTCATCTGCAAACATAGCTGTTTTGCAGTTAAAGAGGTCCAGAAAATATATTAACATATATTATGCACAAGAGAGGCCCCAAAACTGATCCTTGTGCAACTCCACAATAAATTGTTTTGGAACTGGAACATATACATATTATTTGAATTTTTACTTTGAATTTCCTGCCTTGTAAAAAGCTTTGGTTAAACTTGATAAGATTATTTGGTCAGCCAAAGAGCTTGAGTTTTTAGAGAATACCTTCATGCCATATGCTATCAAATGCTTTTTCTACATCAAGGAGCACAAGACCGGTAGATTGTTTTTGAGATAATTTTTCTTTTACAAGATTACAGATACGTAAAAACTTGATGAACAGTTTTATGTCTTTGTCTGAATCCAAATTGATTATTTCGAATGATATTATAATTTTCAAGAAAACTTATTAGCTTTGTTTTTGATAACTTTTATATTTTATGAATTCATAAAATCATGACCATGAGATGAGTATCTATTCAATCTATAATAATAGAAATAATCGCAACGACTGTCACATTTAATTTCCCAACAGATTTTAGAATAAAATTGGTTCTGTTCATTCCTAGAATTGAATTATGTACTATCTAAATTTGTGTCATATAAAACTGATCTATGTAGGTACCTAAATATTAACTGGATATTTAAAATCCCATCAAAAGCTGTCATTCTCATGGCGTTGTTGGTCGATATAAATACATTTTAAAACGTATCTATAAAAATTATGCATTACGCACTAACACTGGAAAATAACAACTTCTGATAGTTTGTCATTTTAAATTAATTAATGATCTACCTTCACGTGGCTTAAAAATTCGAAATTGAATCTGATGAATGTATAATGTCCCTACGTCAATAAAAACAATTTAGGAAACTATACTGAATCTCTAAAGGTGAGCGGAAATAATGGTTGCCAATCTGTCATATTCAATTAGTCCATACTAACGAACTATCAACATTTTGATACACATTTTAAAATATATATTTTTAGAAATAATAATCACCCATTACTATAAATGTTATAGTTTGTATAGTTCTAAAACTCAATATCATCCATTTCCAGTTTTTATTAACAAAAATTGATTTTTTTAATAACTGCTTGTGATTTAACAATATCCTTATGCATATCAGCATATTACTTATTTTAGTTTAAAATTGAATTTAAAACAAAAACAGGGTACAATTTGTAATGAGTAGGGCTAGGATTTCAATGCAAATGCATGTTTTTTCTTACAAAATTTAGAAGAATTAGACCAAGTTAGCCTTACGAATCATAAAATTTCCTTTAAAATGGCATTCAATCGTTAGTGTATATTTGTGTATTTTATGCATATTCTCAAAACAAATGCATATTTTCATAATAAATGCATATTTTAAGTGCATATTTTCATATTTTTCTTGCATGTTTTCAAAAAACTTTGGAATCGAAATTTGAGATGAAAATCTTAGGTCGATTAATTGGTTTAAGAGATAATGCATTATGTGCCGCGACTCTACTCTAACTCAACCCTATTGGAACAGTTATAAAAAAGTAGGACTGTTTTTGAAAAAAAACGAAGGCTTTTCTACAGTGAAAAGCGTAAATAATACATTGAATCTGAGCAACAATAACGAAAGCTGTTTTATTACATGAAATTTGTTTGTTTGAAATTTGTTGAAAAACACTCATTTTTCTGTCAGTTGAAGAAAAATGTTCTTTTTCTTTTTACAAAAGTCTTCAAAGGTCAAGTAGGTAAAGTTTTGTCTTTAAAAACTTTAAGCACAGTTTTCTTATTTACATACATCTACGTATGTGAATAAAACATATATGAAAAAGTGTAAGTTCCAGTTAATTTTTGTAATTTTTGAGCGATACAAAATGCTAGCGTTTCTAATAAAAATATTTATTACTTGTTTTTTATTTTACTTTCGATGTTATCTTTATTTTTTTATTTGAGACTGAATTAAATTTTTATTAATAAAAACTGAAAGAAAAATTATTTTTTCATTGTATTTTTTGGAAAAATGGTCGTTTTAAGTGCATATTTTCCATTTTTAAGGGCATATTTTGAGCGCATATTTCCGATTTTTAAGTGCGTGAGAATCCTAGCCCTAAGTAATGAGTAATAAGATTTTGTTGGTTAGTATAAGTATGTAGTACCTACCTAAATAGTCAAGTCAATTTGTGCTCAAATGGGCTCTTTGCGAGCAAATTGTGGGGTAGTTTTGATTTGTTCCCTCCTTTATGTTTTCGGGGGTGCTGAATCCGAATCTGAGGTTTGCCAACAAATGGCACAAAAACTACCAACTATTCGAAAATAAAATCAGAATACCATGGAAAGTACACACAATTTCCAGTAAATCTCTATTCAAGATTTTTTTCTGCGACAACCCATTTGGACTCAAGCGCTAGTCGAAAATTGACGTATTTTTAATGTTTTCGAAAATACACTCGAAATCGCTAAGAAATTACTTTGTGTGACAAAATTTGAACTTTTGTCTGTAACATGAATCAAGATATACTTTCCTGATGGTCTTTGATGCGTTGAGTTCGAATCTGGCCTTGGAATTGCTCAAGCACGTTACGTTTTCGAGATATTCGAAGCTAATGATTAAAAAAAAATGCATTTTTTATGCAAATTTGAAGTAACAATATTTTTTTCTCGAGATAATTTTTCTTTTTGAATCTTCAAATACCACCATTCTTCTTCGATAAATCGTTAGTTTTCGTCTTACTACCTTATTCGAAAGATTCCACAATTTGCCCTTATGAGCACAAATTGACTGGATTTCTCGAATTAGGTATTAAGACGAAATCCAACGATTTCTCGAAGACGAATGGAGGTATTTGAAAGATTCAAAAAGAATTTTGAGGTAAAATGTTTATACTTCAGAATGACTATACAAATTTTCCGAAAAAAATCACCTCGAGAAAAAAATATAACTTCAAATTTGCATAAAAAATGCATTTTTTTTTAAATCTTTAGATTCGAATATCAAAAACGTAACGTGCTAGAGCAATTTCAAGGCCAGATTCAAACTCAGCGCATCAAAGACCATAAGAAAAATATATCTAAATTCATGTTACAGACAAATGTTCAAATTTTGTCACACAAAGTAATTTCTTAGCGCTTTCGAGTGGATTTTCGAAAACAGTAAAAATACGTCAGTTTTCGGCTAGCGCTTGAGTCCAAATGGTTTTTCGCAGAAAAAAACATTAAATAGCGATTTATTGGAAATTGTGTGTACTTTCCATGGTAGTTTGATTTTATTTTCGAAAAGTTGGTAGTTTTCGAACCATTAGTGAAAAACTCCCAAAGAATATATTTTTGCATCATTTTTTGCATTTTTGTCCATGTTGCGTCACGAAATTTTGTTGGAAAACCTCAGATTCGGATTAAGCACCCCCGAAAACATAAAGTGGGCTCTGGACCTTTGGCACCTCATATGAGGGAAATTTGATAAAAAAAGATGCCATCTTATTGGTCGGAAAGGTCAAGTGGTCCCAGAAATTGGTCAGCCCTATATAACTTGTAATAAAGGCTTAAACTTTCTCAAGGTCACTCAAGGTCACGTGCGATTTTTGGCACCTCATTTAAGGGAAATTTTCCAAAAATTTGTACCATCCGAAAGATTTCTAGATCGTGATAAAAAGTCAACTATTTTCAGTAATTGGTCAGCCATAGATTTTTTCTATGAATCTTTGAAGTTCGTTTAAAGGTCACAAACAAAACTTTTGGCACCTCATTTGGGTCATTTACAAAAAAAAGTATACAATTTGAAAGGCCTCTTCACGGTTGTAAAGGGTCAGCTATTTTCAGTAATTGGTCAGCCATAGAATTTTCTTATGAATATTTAAAAAAAAAAACTCAAGGTAAAAACGATTTTTGGCACCTCACTTTAGGGAAATATTCAAAATATGTGTACCATCTGAAAGATCTCTTGATCTATATAAAAGGTCAGCTAGTTTCAGTGATTGGTCAGGCATAGATTTTTTTTAATGAATTTTTAAAAATTTCAAGGCCATAGCGATTTTTGGCACCTCATTTATGGGAAATTTGCAAAAATTTAATACCATCAGAAAGACCCTGAGAAACATATAAAAGGTCAGCTAGTTTTAGTAATTGGTCATTCATAGTTCTTTTTTAGTAAATTTTTAAATTATTGTTCAAGGTCACGCGCGTTTTTTGGCACCTCATTTATGGGAAATTTACGAAAATTTAATACCACCTGAAAGGCCCTAAGATTTACAGTGACGTGCGGCACTCGAACGAACTGGGTAGACAGTTATAAATTTAATTCATTATTTTCCATCTTATCCAGTCAAAAATAAAAACTGTTAACAAAGTCCAAAAAACAGCGTATGTCTCTTTGAAATCAAACGTTAAACTTCACACAAGACTTCACAAACGTGTCTAAAAGTTATGGCTACCAATAAGAAACTTTATAAAGCAAAAATTAAATACCTATTTAATACAAGAATACAAATTACAAAAAATTGTACACAGATAAGTATATTTATCAAATGCTTGTATTTTTTTGAAACAAACGTTGAAGGGCCAAGATATGTATGTACATAGTCCACACAAAGTTTTAAAAACATTATTTTGAAAACCTATTCAAGTCATAAAAACTGTCCTTGAATATGTCATCCTCATCCTTACTATTTTTTGTTGAGATAATGGTGATCAAAGAAAAAAATATGCATTTGTTTGACTAAAAGTTATATAGGTACACCAATCTCAAACAAACAAAACTGGCAGACCTAAATTAAGGCTGAATACAAAATGTATTGATTTATAAAAAAAATTCAAGAAACTCATAAAACAAAGAAAAATAGAACATTTGATTCTCGTACCATTTCTCTCAGTCGCAATAAGGCAATAATGGTACCTTAAAATAAATATGTATTTGTTAAACAATTTCAAAACAAGAAGAAGCACACTGCTTCAAAATGCTTTTTGTTTCGACTCAATACGGCAACTAATCCCAAAGAAACAGCTCCTCAAAACCTCAGTAGTGTACTTATGCGAAAGAGTCCAGCCTTCCTACTTATTGCATTTTTTAGAGTTGACCTACAACTGCCCACTCCTATTTAATCAACTCCAAAAATAAAAAATTAAGAATTTGTTCTCTTCACTAAACAGTCAACGAAAAAGTTTCGAATTTATAGCCCGATAAATCTAGGAATTCAATCAAAGTTAAATGAAGTACAAAATGTTTTGATGCAGTTTTGTTCCAATGATAGATAAGAATATAAGACCACAGTTTTACACCAAAATTTGTAATGGCGTCTAGGGTAAAATGGGGTAAAACTGAAAAAGAGCCAATTCTAAACGGGAATTTCTAGAATTTTGTTTTGTTTTTTGTCGGTAGATGTTAAAAATATAACAAAGTCATGCATATATTTTAAAATTCTTAAAAAAATTTTGAAGGAGTTATGATTGTTTAAAAGTTGAAAACAAGAAAATAGTTATTTATAAAATAATTCACCAAAAATCAGAAGTTCAACCGATTTTGATTAAATTTCTATTTTTGGAAAGACAATAAGAAAAAAAATTAGCCATATTTAAGGATATTTTGATGCTCCTTTTCTACAATTTTTTTTGATTTTTTTAAAAAACATGCTTTTTTTGTGTCAATTTTTGACACATTTTTGCCTATATCTTTCTAAGGGGGCGGTCTAAAAACTTCAAATTTTCACAGCACATACATAATGTTAATTTAAATTTTTGAGCAAAATTTTGATTTTTCAAAATACCGTTAAACAGAGATATTTACATTTTACAGTTAGTTTCAAAAACACATCATATGTCTGGAGTTTATGAATATATAACTTTTGTTTTTTTTTTAGTTAAAAAGTTTAATATCTTTTTGTTATTCAAATATATAATACATAACTGTACATGCTATACAAGCTTCACAAATCGAGTCGAAAATCGAAAAAAATATCACCTATTTTACTGTCTTTTAAGGGTAATAACCAAAAATAATAAATAATAGACTAAGAGCCAACAGCAGATTTTGGGTGTGAACGATAGCAAAATAAGAAGTATAGGCGTCGAAAGCTCCATTAAAGACTTAAAAAATCAAATTCTTGCAGTCCACAACTAGGGCCTTCGAGGAAAATCGTGTTAGCCGAAATTGGTTTTCACCCCTACCTAGATAAGCTCCGCGGATCCCATATCACGGAATTTGAGATCATTTGGGTGTTTAGTTCGCCCTGCCAGACTGTTTAAAAAAAACCGTTTTTCACTTAGAATTTTGGATTTTTTAAACGTTCCGGTAGAGCGAACTATGCACTCAAATGGTCTCAGATTCCATGATATGTGATCCGAGGAGCTTCTCAAGGGATGAGTGGAAACCAATTCTGGCTAACACGATTATCCTCGAATTTGCATTCATATTTTTTTTTCGATGCACTGTTTCTCGCAAAGGCCCCAGTTGTGGACTGCAAGACTTAGATTTTTTTAATAGTCTTTAATGGAGCTTTCAACGCCTATACTTCTTTTTTTGCTATCGTTCACACCCAAAATCTGCTGTGGGCTCTTAGTCTATTATTTATTATTTTTGGTTATTACCCTTAAAAGACAGTAAAATAGGTGATATTTTTTTCGATTTTCGACTCGATTTGTGAAGCTTGTATAGCATGTACAGTTATGTATTATATATTTGAATAACAAAAAGATATTAAACTTTTTAACTAAAAAAAAAACAAAAGTTATATATTCATAAACTCCAGACATATGATGTGTTTTTTAAACTAACTGTAAAATGTAAATATCTCTGTTTAACGGTATTTTGAAAAATCAAAATTTTGCTCAAAAATTTAAATCAACATTATGTATGTGCTGTGAAAATTTGAAGTTTTTAGACCGCCCCCTTAGAAAGATATAGGCAAAAATGTGTCAAAAATTGACACAAAAAAAGCATGTTTTTTAAAAAAATCAAAAAAAAATTGTAGAAAAGGAGCATCAAAATATCCTTAAATATGGCTAGTCTTTTTTCTTATTGTCTTTCTAAAAATAGAAATTTAATCAAAATCGGTTGAACTTCTGATTTTTGGTGAATTATTTTATAAATAACTATTTCCTTGTTTTCAACTTTTAAACAATCATAACTCCTTCAAAAAATTTTTAAGAATTTTAAAATATATGCATGACTTTGTTATATTTTTAACATTTATCGACAAAAAAACAAAAAAAAATTCTAGAAACTCCCGTTTAGAATTGGCCCTTTTTCAGTTTTACCCCATTTTACCCTAGACGCCATTACAAATTTTGGTGTAAAACTGTGGTTTTATATTCTTATCTATCATTGGAACAAAACTGCATCAAAACATTTTGTACTTCATTTAACTTTGATATATAGTCACATTTTGTCTAGGATGATCGGGCTATTACTTCAAAGTTCAAAGCAAAGACAGATTCGAATCTGTCTACTTGCTTCACATAGAAATTCTACCTGAGCAACATAATCCGCTGATTTTATTTTCATATAATTTAGGTAGAACGAAAGACTCTGTCTTCGTTTTCAGTCGGGTATTCCCGAAGCACGTAGCTGATGCAGAAGGCAGAGCCATAGCGAAGCTATAGCGTTTGTATTGTGTGAGCATTGAGATTTTGTGCTTTGTGGTTGTTGGTAGAGCAGAGGTCAAATTATCTAAAGAAATAAAAGTAGGTGTGGAAAATGTGAGTGTGTGAATAGTAAGGGATGAATGTATGATTTATGTTTGTTAAATTATAGGTGTTGACAATTGGAGATAGGTTATGGATGTTAGGGACTTAATGCAATGAATGTAAACGCAGTTTTCTTGATTGTAACAAGTAGGTTTCTTTTTTTTCTCTCTTTACGGTAGGGTAGACACTGTCTAAAACGTCTTATTGACGCACCGTCACTGAAGATTTATATAAAAGGTCAGCTAGTTTCAGAATTGGTCAGCTATAGATTCTTTTATACGATTTTTTTTTTAAGTTTTATTTTTAAGGTCATGAACGCTTCGTGAACTTGAAAAACATACTTTAAAAATTCATAAAAATGAATCCATAGCTGACCAATTACTGAAACTAGCTGACCTTTTATATAGGTCTTAGGGCCTTTCAGGTGGTATTAAATTTTTGTAAATTTCCCATAAATGAGGTGCCAAAAATCGCTATGACCTTGAAATTTTTAAAAATTCATTAAAAGAAATCTATACCTGAACAATCACTGAAACAAGCTGACCTTTTATATAGAACAAGAGATCTTTCAGATGGTATAAATTTTTTGCAAATTTCCCCTAAATGAGGTGCCAAAAATCGCGCGTGACCTTCAGTGACCTTGAGAAAGCTTAAGCCTTTATTACAAGTTATCTAGGGCTGACCAATTTCTGGGACCACTTGACGTTTTTTGACCAATTACTGACCAATTAGTAGGCATCTTTTTTTATCAAATTTCCCTCATATGAGGTGCCAAAGGTCCTAGATCCCATAAAGAGGCAAACAAATTAAAACTACCCCACAATTTGTTTTGTAAAAATTAAATATGACTAAAATGTCAAAAGAAGAGATCGAGAGAAATCGCTTTAAATATTTTATAAGTTAAATAATTTTATTAGAAATTATTTTGTTTTATAAAAATATTGTAAAATTTTCTCAGGTTCGTTGTTAAGACTTATTTAATTTATTTAAATTCTCCCCTTATCTATTTCACAAAATAAAACAATTTATTTTTGCTAACTACAAAACTATTATTGATCACCACTGAAATTAATTCACCAACTTTACTTTTCACTTTCAATCAAACTGTCACTGCTGGTCAAACATATGCCTTGTATTCTTGTTTGATAAACTCAGAAAATTGGTAGAATGTTCTGGTATCTGCTTCTAGAGCTTTCTATAGGGAAAATTTTCCATAATTTCCCTTTCTTGAGCTTTATTTTGACATTTAGCACCAAAGCTCTAAGGCTCACGAAAGCTCTCTGTAGATTGGTCTCAATCAGGTATATTTCGGAAGATGGCACTTCTTCATCTGACAGTCGTAATAGTTCAATCGTGAGTCGTTATAGTTCATTTGAGAGTCGTCATAAATAGTGCAAGTGCGAAAGTCGTTACACTATCATTGCGAAACGAAATACCTTTATTCCACAAAACCTGGTAACAATGAATGTTTGTTATAATTTTCATTACATTGATGTCAGAATTCATTTCCATTAATCAAGCGCAATCAGGTTCCTTGACATATTTCGTCATCAGCCGTTTTATACTATTACATTGCTTACTCATTTTGCGCCCCGATAAGCGGAAATTTTGCTCAGAGGTCAGTTGATTAAATCATTCGCTCCAATGGGAAGAGTAAATTTCAATCACACGATTATTTCAGTGGTCAGAGTGCATGCTTAACAGCGAGCATGATATTAATGATTTAATGTTATGTAATGTAAGTTTCAATATGGAGTCTATAAAAGGCACTATGACTATCCATGGTTTTATTTTAAAGGGCAATGCTTAGTGATATTGAAAAGAATTTTTTTTCATTCTTAAATGTCACAGAATTAAATTACACACAAAAATAGCACTTAATTGCGAAAAATGTAAAAAAAAAATCAATCTGAAAGAAAAATTAGAATCGCAATTAATTTAAACAAGCAAATAATAACTAGATCAAGCAGTATTTATTCAGTCTACTATGATTGCTACCCGCTAACTGTCTCTTTATTTGCTTTTATCTTCATTTAACTATATGCTGGTTTTACTGTCTACCATTTTGAAGAAAAACAAAAACTAAATTAGAGATCCTATACCGGTGTTTGCAATTAATCTTTATTTTATCTCATTTTCATTGTCATTTTTGTTAATAGGGGGGAATAAAATGCTGTGTTTCACATCTCGTATATTATTCATGGAGAAATGCATACAAACACTATACCAATTCTCTTGTTGAAACCAAAGCACAACGAACTTATTTGCACTTTACTTCAGTAATGAGTTTGTTCTTGAGGAATTTTGTGTTTGTTTTGCTGATGGCAATGCAGACAGAAAATCATTTATCGTTTCCTTAGGCAAATAGAGTTCAAGTCTAGGTACTTGTGAAAAAAAAATGACATCATAAAGAATCTTAAAGTTGTCATCAACTATCTACTTTTTGAACCTGAAAAAGATACACTTGAGTTCATTTGAATAGGTACATCTCTTTTTTAAGGGACAGACAAGATTTTTTTTTTTTCATTTGAAAGGTGAATTATACTGCTAAAAACTGGCTGCCTTTTAAAGAGGTGAACATCGTCAACGTACATGTGGATCGAAGAGTAGGTACATTTTACTTCTCTATATAATTCATTAATACACAGAAAACAGATCGTAGGAAGAGTATAGTCCTATGTTCAACTCCATTTTTTTTTATTTTGATTTCCTCAATAGCTTGTGTCTTCCTTGGAAATACTTATTTCCTTGGAAGCTCCCAAAATATTAATACCTTGGACCATAAACGGTCAGAAAATGAACCAAAACATCCCCAAGGTCTGACTAAGGGACAAGTTGCAATTGCTGCTCAACAGCTTCAAACCATACAAGTCTCCAGAACCCTTACGGCATATACTTGTACCACCCGAACTACAAATGAATTCTGATTTAGTTCTGCCAATTTTGGAGAGTAATCTAGCGGCTCTGGACCTTTGGCACCTCATATGAGGGAAATTTGATAAAAAAGATGCCATCTAATTGGTTAGTAAGTGGTCAGAAAAGGTCAAGTGGTCCCAGAGATTGGTCAGCCCTAGATAACTTGTAATAAAGGCTTAAACTTTCTCAAAGTCGCTCAAGGTCACGCGCGATTTTTGGCACCTCATTTATGGGAAACTTACAAAGAATGAATACCATCTGAAAGATTTCTAGACCGTGATAAAAGGTCAACTATATTCAGTAATTAGTCAGCCATAGAGTTTTTTATGAATATTAAATGAATTTTTAAAATAAATTTCAAGGTCAAAACGATTTTTGGCACCTCATTTTAGGGAAATTTGCAAAAAATATGTAGGTACCATCTGAAAGATCTCTAGGTCTATTTAAAAGGTCAGCTTGTTTCAGTAATTGGTCAGGTATAGAATTTTTTAATGAATGTTTAAAAATTTCAAGTTCAAAGCGATTTTTGGCACCTCATTTAGGGAAATTTGCAAATTTGAATTTTTAAATTACTGTTTAAGGTCACGCGCTATTTTTGGCACCTCATTTATAGGAAATTTACAACATTTTAATACCACCGGAAAGGCCCTATGATCTATACAAAAGGTCTGCTAGTTTCAGTAGTTGGTCAGCTATAGATTATTTTATACGATTTTTTTTATTATTTTTTTTTCAAGGTAAATGATTTGTGTCCTTGAATAAAAATACTTTAAAAAACCGTAAAAATGAATCTAAGGCTGACCAATTACTAAAACTAGCCGACCTTTTATAAAGATCCTAGAGCCTTTCAGGTGGTATTAAAATTTTGTAAATTTCCTATAAACGAGGTGTCAAAAATGGCGCGTGAACTTGAACAGGAATTTAAAAATTCATTAAAAAAAAACTATGGCTGACCAATTACTGAAAATAGCTGACCTTTTACAACCGTGAAGATGCCTTTCAAATAGCATACTTTTTTTTTAATGACCCAAATGAGGTGCCAAAAGTTTTTTTTGTGACCTTGAAACGAACTTCAAAAATTCATAGAAAAAAAATCTATGGCTGACCAATTACTGAAAACAGTTGACCTTTTATCACGATCAAGAAATCTTTCGGATGGTATACATTTTTGGCAAATTTCCCTTAAATGAGGTGCCAAAAATCACGCGTGACCTTGAGCGACCTTGAGAAAATTTAAGCCTTTATTACAAGTTATCTAGGGCTGACCAATTTCTGGGACCACTTGACTTTTTCTGACCAATTACTGACCAATAAGATGGCATCTTTTTTATCAAATTTCCCTCATATGAGGTGCCAAAGGTCCAGAGCTTTATCTAACTAGTTGCTTAAACCAGGTCCACATTCTCCTATATAGAGAAGTCAACATTGTGTTTATACCCAAAACTGGAAAATGTTATCAGGTTAACCCGAAAGACCTCAGACCTATTAATCTATCATCATTCCTTCTTAAAATCTTTGAAAGATTGACCGACATTCACCTTCAAACAAGCATAGACACGTGACTTTTGTCTACCGCTCAACACGCTTATTGCAAAGAGAAATCCGTAGAAGCTACGTTACATACATACTGCCTTACATAAGTTTATTAATCAAGTCATGCTAACTGGATGGCATTTCTGCTAGAAGAACTATCAGTAGAGGTACGACACAAGGCGGTTTCCTATCTCCCCTTCTTTGGAACTTAGTAGAAAATGAGCTGCTGACATGCCTGGAAGCAGATAATTACAGAGAGATGGCCTATGTGGACGATGTAGCTATTGCCGTATCAGGAAAGCATCCTACTGTCTTAAAAGAACTTTAAATAAGCTTACCAACTGGACTGCCCGGTGTGGTCTGGGTGTTATCCCTCAGAAAACAGAGCTTGTTCTATTTTCAAGGAAATATAAAATCCCTTATATAGATCCTCCTTCTATCAAAGGTACTCCACTAACATTCACTGCGATCAAGCAAAATATTTGGGCCTTATTTTGGATAAAAAGTTAAGCTCGATACTTAATTTAGAAAAAAAAATCGAAAAGGACACAGTAGCGCTTTTCTCATGCAAAAAATCTATTGGGAAAAAACTAGGCCCTCAACCTCGTATCACCCACTGGCTAAATATGTATGTATACTTCGGTGATTAAACGAATTCTCACTTACGGAGTGGTAGTATGGTGGTCTGCCCTAGACAAAGCGGTAATTTGCGACAAATTAAGTATAGTCCAACGTTTATCTGTGCATAAGTGGAGAAGTTCTGCTCCATGTGACACCCACCAATATTTTCAGCAAACCAGTGGCTCCAAGTACAGCCATTCGCCTTAAAGCTTCCTCACAATCAGGGTTTCCAGGTCAAGAAGCACTTGTGTAGCCCAATTTCAGATTTCCTGTAGCCCAAAATCGCCGCCCTAAATGTAGCCCAAAAACTAGCCCAATGTTATTTTAAAAATCTAAAATTTCATATACATATACTCCACGTTCTTCTTTGTTTCGTAATAATTTCTAGATTCTTAAAATTTGGACGAATTTAAATATATTGCTGGACTTATGCATGTAACGAATTTTCTTAAAAATAATAACAAGTACATTATACGAAATTGGGCTACTTTTTCAAAATCTTGTCGCAAATTTAGGAAAAAGAGCCCAATTTATGATAAATAGTGCAGTTGACCATTCCATTATTCTGAATTCATTCGGATCAATCCCAAGTCGCACTGATTGAACAAACCATAAACTACAGTTTGGCAAAAACTTTCAAGTCAGCAATCCTTCAAGAGTCCTCTGGGAGGATACGGCTCCCATGGAAGATAAATAAATACATTTTTACACCAACAAATCGAAAACTGATGATGTACTGATGGTGTGTACTCAGAAAGTCTAAAATTGAGTCACTCCTTCCGTCTTCCTTATCATTGTAGCGTGTTTCAGGCGGATTTTATGGCGATCAAAGAAGCCTTATCTTGGCTGAAATAAAACGTGATATCGACCACAACAGATATCCACATCTTCTCATGACTCTCGGAGAGTCAAGCAGCTATAAAATCTCTGGAATCAGTCTCTACTGACTCTTTAACGGCCCTAAATTGCCGTTCATCTCTGCTGGAGATAGCGCAGCAGTTAAAAATTTACCTGTGTTGGGTGCCGGGGCATAGAGACATTCCAGGTAATTGTTAGGCCGATGCACTCGCTAAAAAAGGAACAACTTTACCATAGGAAGGCAGATAAGGTATAACCATCGCTACATGTAAACTTATGCTTAAGCAAGATGCTTTAGATTAGAGAAAACAAGCTTTGGATGGAAAAATATCACCACTTGTTTGGCAACAAAAGAAATAAAACAAATCTGGCTAGTAAATGGATTTGAAGCGATTTAAGTGTTTGATATATCTAAGCAGATTGCACATTAGCTCCATGATAGGTATCATTAACAGAAACTGTCTTATTGTCAAGCTCGCAACGCGTCTTCGGGTATTCTCTAACGGTTTTTGCAGAAGCTTCACTTGCCCTGCTCTATCTCATAGGCGAAGACTCCATCTTGGAGATATCAACTTCAGTTATCCAAGTGATTTTATAAACGAAGACGTAGGTAGTCTGCTACTGCATAAGAAGGTCCAAATGCTTAACCTAGTAGGGAAAAAGGTTTCCCACACTCATGTGGTAACACAATGGACAGCCTAAGTGTGTCAGTTTTCATGACAGACAGCAACTTCAACCTTGCCTAACCTAATCTCACTCATGCATTTCTGAGAGAATGGTTAGACTGTCCACTTTCCAATATTTTTGGTATAGGGTAAAAGCGGGTGAGATGGCGCAGTGGGGGAGATGGCGCACCTTTAATATCTCGTACATTCACTATCCAATCGAAACTTTTAAACCTTTTAAATATGCGCTTTCGCATTTAAAATCGAAGTAGCCTGTACTCGCCGATTCTTCCATGATGTAAAATAAAAAACAAAAAATATGGCACAAAAATCAGGTAGGGATTTTTTTCGGAAAATTTTGTTTGAATCTTTTTTTTATCGTTTCTGCATCTAAGTTTGTAAATGCTTGGATGTCATCTATACATCAATAGATAACAAAAGTATTGTCTATGACCTGTCTACGATAACTTTGTAAAACTGCCATCCGTTTTCTTGTATGCGTTAAAATAAGTAAATATGACAAATTGGGATAGATGGCGCAGTTTTTTAAGGGTGAGATGGCTCATTCCACAGCATACTTTTTTGCTTTGGTGTTGTTAATGCATCCAGCACCTAGGATATCGCGTTTACCACCCAAACAAGATTAGCACATTTCAAATTCCAAACAGGTGTACTGTGGCCGTATACCATCTCGACGGAAAAATGATTTTTTATACCATC
The DNA here is from genome assembly GCA_963921185.1 of Dasysyrphus tricinctus. Classification (NCBI taxonomy): domain Eukaryota; kingdom Metazoa; phylum Arthropoda; class Insecta; order Diptera; family Syrphidae; genus Dasysyrphus; species Dasysyrphus tricinctus. The sequence goes on along the minus strand of OY992530.1, from coordinate 78,301,458 downwards.
TCACCCGCTTTTACCCTAACTGAGAAACTAAGCCGAATTCGACAATTTTACACTTGAAACTTTTTATTCAAAAATAATTTTTCTATCGAAATGAATGGTTTAAAAAATTATACAAACAAATTTAAGGAGGGAAAGTTCACAATAACAAACATACAAAAATCAAGATATTTAATTTTTGTACTTTAACAAAAAATCTTTAGTGCTCGTATGACAATATCACTGATTCACTGACTGACTCTGTAATGCTGGAAAATATTTTATATATGGAAAATTTTGCAGAAACGATTCCAGATGCCAAACGCGTATCGGGAAAATAACGGCCGATGTCATAAAATATATGTACATACATTTTGAGCAGATGCACCATCGGGTACAATTTCAGTGTCGCCATTTTTCGGGAAAATACTTCTCAACTTTTTTGGAAAAAAAACTTTTTTAATATTTTGATTGTGAGGAAAGTTGCGGAAACGCCCCCAGATAAAGCATTGGAAGCATTTAAAAACAGCCGGGAAACAAAATTGCGGGCTGTCCTACTTTATAAATATGCTCAATTATCTTTATAACCTTGAGCTCGAATATTTTTCGAGTGTTAAATTTGCCAGTACAGAAAAAGAGGCTTAAGGGCAAAAAAGGCGAAAAATTATGAGAAGTGGTTAAGCTTGAATGGATACATATACATTAGGGTGGTCGTTATAATGGGTTTTTTTGAGTTTTAACATTTGGATGGGCCTAAATCAACTCTAAATGAAGAAAAAAAAATTCCCTAATTTTTCAGATTTTAATTTTCATCCCCTATAGTCGCTGTAGGGGTATATTAAATTTCCCCTTTTTTTGGAAATTCACGTAAAATCTGCCGAAAAATTCATAGCATGTAGGTGAGAAGTAGACAAGAAAAAAATCCTACTAGAGGGGGGTAATATCTCCCACTGCTTGGACGGGAGGGGCAATTTAATAAAATAATTGCATAAAATAGAAAAAAATTAGTTAAAAAACAACTGCAGCACTTGCAGTAATGTTTTGTACCTTTTTGGAAAGCCAGAAGTCCATTTTGATAGTTGATTATAAAATAAAATTCTTTGAATAAACAATTTCAGCAAAATTTGTTTTCAAACCTATAATTTAAAAACAAACAAAATAATTTTTCTTCAAAATTTTGAGTTTGAAACAATTTTTCGCCAAAACTGTTCATCAAAATAACTTAATTTAAAAACAAGCCGTAAGAATGGACTTTTGGCTTTTTAAAAACATACAAAACATTACTGTAAGTATTGCCGTTGTTTTTTAATTAATTTGTGTCTATTTTGTGCAAATATTTTATTAAATTGCCCCTCCCGTCCAAGCGGGGGGAGATATTACCCCCCTTCTTTAGGATTTTTTTTCTTGTCTAGTTCCCACCTACATACTCTGATTTTTTTTGGCAGATTTTACGCGAATTTTCTAGAATTATTCTTCATTTAGAGCCGATTTTTGGGCCCATCCGGGACGATCTTTTTTTTAACGACTACCCTAATATACATACCAAACATATGTATCTCTCTATTTTGAATAAAGATGACATTTTGAACATCTTATATTAAGACCTTGCGCGATGCGCCTCTAATGTATTTTGTCTGAGCATGTTTTCAGTCTATTCTTGCTCTAGAAAAATTATGCGCAATTTATTAAAAAAATTAGGAACCTTAAATTTTTCGATTTTTTTTTTTGGTTGGTTTTGTTTATATTTTCTGCTGAAATTTTTCCGACTTTCAATTCGGTATAAAATTTAATTTTAAACAAAAAATTTTAAAAGTTAAATTATCAAGTTCGTCTTAGTTATCGAGTTATAATAAACATAATGAAAAATAGCCAGTGTGGTCATTCTCTCATAAACGCAAGGGTGACTTTAATAGCATTTTTGGTTTAAGACTAGCTCATGCCCCAAAAAAACATAGGTATTCAATAATAAACATTTTTGAACGTTATTGAGGGGCTAAGGAACAAAAGGTGACATTATCACTTTTTCATTTTTACTTGCGATATACATACATAGGTACTATAAGGCAAGTTCTGAATTCGTGTAAAAAAAAAATTTGAGATAACGATCAAACATGATATTACGATGATAGAGAACACCAAAAAAGTGGGTGGCACAATTCTGTCTGTCTGTCTGTTCGTCTACAGCCTAAACAGCTCGATCGATTTTCTTCAAACTTCATACATAGTGGTTTTTGGTGATTAGGCGCATACGTTTTTTTCCTTTTCTTAGAACCAAAAATAACGGTACCTGCCATACAATTTTTTTAGTCAATTTTACATAATCGCGTTTTTCCCAAAAATGGCTTGACAAACTTTTCTTAAAAAAAATGCAATACATTTATTTTAGTTAAGACTTTCTTTGGGTGGAAAACCATTTTTCAAAAATGGTTATTAATGGTACCTCCCAAAGAACCATTTTTTTAATTTTTGATTTTCTTCAAAATGTTATGACCGATTCCAATTATTGCTTTTATACAGAGGCTTCCAAAAAATATAAATAGTTTTGTGTACCAAGATTTTTGAAAATGTATTTTTTGGATTTTTAAAAAATGTTTAATTTTTTTTTTTTTTGGAAAATCAAGTATTTTGAAAACGTCACCATCGATTTTTTTTGAAACTCAATACTTAAGAGCTTTTTAGTCTACTCTCTAAAATATTTTTAGAAAAAATTTTACATTTGGGTGTTTCCATCGTTACGGGTGTGACAGTGAGACTCCATATTTTATTAATTATTCACATACTATTCCCAATTTATAAATAATAACTTTACTATTCTATAGGACACCTGAAGCCCTTTTAAAAAATTAGTATATTAAAGTATGAAAAATTAGTGGTTTAGTTATAGGATGCAATTTGGTTGCGTTACGGGTGTGACCTTAGAAAACTGGTGATTTGCGATTAAGATATCTAATTTTCATGTGGTGTAAAATATTGCATGAAAAGTTTGTATCATTCTTTTGCAAATATTAACCCAGATAGTTGATCTTCAGTTTCAGCTAAGAAATGAGAACCAAAACTACGAAAAACTATACAATTTTTTTATTTGAAAACGTTACGGGTGTGACAGGTCATCGTTATGGGTGTGACCGAGTATGATTTGTATGCCTAAAAACAATATAATATATTATATTTTGCGGCAAATTGTTGTCATCGATGTATAATCATTTCTCACATGATGTCAAAAACACTTTTTCTAGAAAAATTAAGCTTTTCTAACTGAAAAGTGAATAGATTTCTCACTTCAATGAGATTTTTTCCATTTTCTTTTAAAATAGGGAAAACTTTCAGTTAAAGCAGATTAAAATTATATTTAAAGTAGATTTTCTTAGAATTATATCCCTACGTCATGAATTTCATATCTAAAAGTAACACAACTAAAACTGAGTTGAAAAACAGAAAGATTACGATTTGAAATGCCAATCTGTTACGGGTGTGACATAGACTTAAAATTTTAAATACGGGGTCAGTATTAATTTCAAAGTCTTGAAATTTTGTTTGACAGTAGATCATAGTATTCTCCTTTTTTCCCCAAATTATCACATTGATAAAAATTTTTTTCTTCTAGTAATGAAACATAATTTGTTTTTGTTTCGGGCGTGACACTAACCACTTTATGAATCAACTGCCTAAAAACTAAAACTGTATTTACTATTGAATAATTAAATGACACGAAAACGTGCTTAGAGTTCTGATAAGAGCAAATAACCACCGGTTCTCAAATTGTGAAACAATTAATTATTGAAAGTAGGGTTTTGAGCTTCTGATAACAAAAAGTGACTTTTAGAGACCTATTCTGCAAAGTGGTTCGAGCTGCGAAATAAGCGGCGATAAGAAAATTATTGATAATTTCACTTTTGAAATGAAACATGCAATCTTTTAAAACCGTCTAACAGTCGTTTTTTCAATTCTAAATCATATTTTGTGATTTTTCGTAAAGGGTCGTTTTCTATGGAATCACCCATTTATGAAAAAATAACACACAAAATTAAAAAAAAACCGCAAAGGAAAATATTTTTTTTTCTCAAAAATGACTCCTACGATTTTGATTACATTTTTTCCATATACTAAAATTAGTACGATCTACTAATGAAAATTATAAAATTTTACAATTAGCAACTATTGATAGTAGGTACCTGTCATAGAACGTAATTTTTTATTTTGAATTTTCTCGTTATCGGTTTAACGGATTAAGATGATTTTTTTAATATATGTAGGTACAAATTTCAGATAAGATTAAGTAATATTGCATATCAAAATTTTCAAAACAAAAGTTTCAATTTATTTTTTTTTTAATTCGATATCTCAGAAACGGGTTGACAATTTTTTTTCAAATTTTGTTCTTATATACACATAAATATATTCTTTAGAATTGCAAACCAAAATTTGATCTTAAAAATGTTTTAAAAATTTTATATACAAAAAATTATTTTTTTAAAAAACAGCTCCATAATGATTTTAAATTTTTTTCCCATACAATCATATTTAATCAAAAATTAAGATGGCATTCTTTTTTTCCACCTCAAACTGTCAAAGGAGTTGTTTTAGCCAATTTAGATGTCGTATTTCATGCTTCTCTCATAATTTCCGTGTTCTTATATACAATTTTCTTAAGCCCGCAGTGTCTTGAACAAAAGAGCAAGTACGTACGACCCAGTCGTGCATTTTATTTCTAGAAGTTGAGTAAAACAGTATTGACGTATGCCTTCTCAGACTGTATTTGTTGTATTTTTAGTTTTTCAATAGGTTTTGAGATAGTAGGTACTAATATTTATTAAAATATTTTTAATTTGTCACCTTTTTATCTAAAACCAAAATATAATCTTTTGAAACTGAATATGTTAAAAATGTCAACTTTTGATCCAACTTCAAGTAAATAATTTAAATAAATTGAATTAAAAAACTAAAAATTGCCACCTTTTGCCCTGAAAATGCGTTTCATGTTATTATTCTTGACTAAATCTCCTTGGCAATCGAAAGAATTCAGGGTTCTGGACAAGATAAAAAAAAAGTACCAAAAGTGAAAATGTCACCTTTTGTGCCTGAGCTCCTTAATTGTTCCCTGTTAAAAGATTATATTCACTAGCCTCCTACACTCTTTTATACCCACACTGCAATGATTTTGTTCATGAGTTATTTTTTTTTTCCAAATGCCTTCCTCTCACAATGAACTGATCCAGATGGACACAAATATCACTTCTCCATACACATAAACGACTTCTTCGAAAGGCTTTGATTTAACTTTTTACTCCTCTTTTTCACTGTCAAACTTATGCACACTTAATTTAAAAAAAAAAACTTATTTTATAATACAAAATTATAAACAATTATTTTACATTTTTAGTACTAAATTTATTTATATCCTTTTAAAGTTCAAACCATAATAGCAAGGAACTGCGACCCAGGCGTGCTTCTATATAATTCCAATCGTTTTTGATAAACATTTCTACGACCATTTCCTGTATTCTTGTTGTCATGAGGTGATTGAAATAACAGTTACAACAACAACAACAACAACAACAACAACAACAACAACAACAACAACAACAAAAATAACAATACTGCCATTTGAGTTTCAATTTCACTGAAAACCACTTAATAGTGATTTATTCACATCCGATGCACGTTTGTTAAATGGAAAGGTTTTTTTTTTATTTTTTGTTAAATGAAAAATATACTTTTTTGCTAGCCTTCAATTTGATTTTGTTCAATAAATCAATATTCTTTTGAAGTGGAATCAAAACAAATGAAGTCAAGTTAATAAATTCAACAGGACACCCTGCAAATATTTGGTTTTGAGGTTCATTTCTCGCAGGATATAAACGATGAAATTTTATTGTAAAAAAAAAATCAATGTCAGATCCATTTGGGATTGTGGTTTCCTTTTTTGTTGGATTTAATATTTTATTTTTGATTTAAAGGGTAGATTATTTAAAAATCCACTTTTGTTTTTTTTCTGGCATGTTAAGATATTTGAATAATTGTGTAGGTTGTTAAAAAAAAAACTGTTTCCAATGTACCTATGAAGGTGAGAATTTAAAATATGTCAAAAATGATAAAGTTAAGAAAATAAATTTCAGAAGGTTAAAATAAGGAAAACATCAAAATGTTTGTAAAAACATCAAAATCCTTTAATGTACATAACCCAAGGAATAACAGGAGGAATAATTTAATTTAATGAAGGAAGTTTATATCTTTTTCTGCGAAAGCAAGGGTTGTATATAAAAAAACAAGAATATAAGTACCTATACCTGCCTTGGTAAACCAATCCCATAACTGAAGTTGTTAAAGATTGAGCGCCACGTGAATGTGTTCTGTTCATTACTTGCACACTCTGAAAAATAACATCAAAATGCTCTTTTAAAAAACATAAAAATTCACAAGGATACACTTGAAAAGCAATTGGCTACAGTGCAGATTCAAGTGCTTTTTTTAAAGCATCATAAAAATTCTTGCATGAATCTACGGAGACTGCAGTAAGAATTTTGTCTGTCACTTAACTGTCTTTGGCTACTTCAAAATCAACTTCTACCACACAAAGAAAAGTCTATTTTAAGTCGCAGTAACATTGTTGCAAGCAAGTATAGGTATTATACCTACTCACACAATGTACCTAGAAAGGTTTAGAATATTCAATTGAAATTCTATGTGGAAAATTAGGATGTTAAGGGAAATGGAAAATAGATTGAATGGTTGTTGTGGTTGATTAAGTTGTTTTACAATTCAATTCGCAATCAATTCTTGTTTAGGTTGATTAAGTGATTTGCAAAGTTAAGTTCATTTTCAAGGACGTCATTTTCATGGTACCTACATTTAAAATGGTTAACCAATATCCTGTTTTTAATTTCAAATGAAAGATTAAAGGAGAATTTGAGGTTTCCAAAGAATTTATCATGCGGTATTGCTTTTTTTTTATAAAAGCTATTAATTCAATTTGTTTAATTTATCTGTCGAAATTGAAGTAGAGCATTGAGTATTAGGTTCAGTTAGATTAATGGACTGAGAGTTACACTTAGATCAATGCGGATCCATTGTGATACCCTATAGGGATTGTTTTTTTTTTTTTTTTTTTTACACTTCAGATTTTATGTTGTAGAGAGCTTAGATCAAGCTACAACCTACAAACAAAGGCTCATCATAAGTGCATGTGTTAGTGGTTTGTAAAATAGTAAAATAATGCTAACCAACACATGCTTACAAACAAAAAGTATACAAAACTAAACTAAATTACAAAAATAAAAACAATATCTAAAATACAAAATTTAACAATAATAAAACATTTAAAGTATCTTAAAGAGTAGATAAGACAGTCAAGATCGTGGAGCACTGGTTCGAAACAATGTTTTCAATCCCATTTTACATACGTTAAAATCAACTGAGAAAGCGTTTAAATTAAAAAGCTTACACATACGGCTTAGAGGTTCATGTATTCCGTAGTTAGTTCGATGAAAATCGACGTGCAAAAGTTCAAATCTTCGCAGGTGGTGGGATCCTGCGCGGTAATTAATGCCAATATAGGCTAACAAGTCAGGGGCATCAATTTGGCCATTTATAAGTTGATGAAGAAATATTAAGTCATTATTAACCCGCCTTTGATATAAAGTTTGGACCTGCAGTAGCTGGATCCGATGTTCATATGGTGGGAGGTTATATGGATGAGCCCAAGGGAGACCCTTCAGAGCGAATCGAATGAATTTATGTTGTATTGATTCAATACGACTTTTATGAGTTTCATAGAATGGAGACCAAACTTGAGAGGCATACTCAAGATGAGGTCGTACATAACAGTTATATAAAGACAGAGTAACATACGGATCGTTAAATTCTTTTGCCCAACGTTTTATAAATCCAAGCATAGAGCTCGCTTTTTTAACAATAAAATTTATGTGTTCTGTGAATTCTAAATTAGAGCTAAACTGAACACCCAAATCCTTGAAGCTAAATACACGGCACAGTTTGTGCTGGGAAATAGAATAATTAAATGAGCTTGCTACTCGTTTTCTTGAGAAAGTAATTGTTTGGCACTTAACAGGGTTTAGGGAAAGACCGTTTTTATCACACCATAAAGTAAAGCTGTCAATATCAGCCTGCAAGAGACTGTGGTCATGGTCAGCACTTATTGTTTTGAAAATCTTCATATCATCCGCAAATATAAGAATTTCACTAGAACGAATGCATGACACAACATCATTTATAGCGAGAATGAATAGAAAAGGGCCCAGATGACTTCCCTGAGGTACACCCGAGTGAGCGTTAAATGGGTTTGCAAGAGAGTGTCGAAATTTCACCTGGTACGATCTATTTTCAAGGTACGATTTTATCCAACATATAAAAAAGGTGGAAAGCCGAAAGCTTTAAGTTTGAATAAAATGATATTATGACTAAGTTGATCAAATGCTTTAGAAAAGTCAGTGTAAATGCAGTCAACTTCACTACCGTTCTCTAAAGCATTCGTGCATTTGTGTAAGAAAGTAAGAAGATTTGTTACCGTTGATCTTCTTTGCATAAATCCATGCTGTTTTTCGCATATTAAATTTTTACTATGAAATGCCAAGCTTTCACAAATAACTTTTTCAAAGAGCTTCGGTATACAAGACAGTTTTGATATTGGCTTATAGTTCTTTATATCGTTCCTATCACCCTTCTTGAAAACTGGAGTTAAAAATGATTTTTTCCATAAGCAAGGAAACTTCCCTGATTTTATAGAAAGCTCAAATAAAGATTGAAGGGGCTGAACTAATATATGTCTACACCTTTTTAATACTATTGGGGGAATTCCATCAGGACCAGACGAGTAATCATCATTTAAGGATGAGAGATATTCTAAAACAGTGTTCAGGTGCACAGGCATATTATTACAATTCGTTTGGGAATAAATATGTAAATTTTTAAAATAATTTTCGTCAACAACAACGGGCGTATCAACGAAGGAATCACAAAAATTATTCGCAAATGCGTTGCAAATATCTCTATTATTTAGCAACGAACAGTTTTTGTATACGAAATTCGCCGGATAACCGTCCGAATTCTTCTTTGAGTTGACAAATTTCCAAAATGACTTAGGATCTTCTTTTAAAAAGCTTCCCATTTCATTTACGTAATTAGTATAAAGCATCCTTGAAAGAACTTTGAATTCTTCAAAAAGCGCAATATAAGAACCATGATCAATTTGTGAATAAGTTTTTAAGTAAGTTTTCCATGCCCTATTTCTCTTGTTACGGAGTGATCTGAGCTCTTTCGTATACCATGCATGGCAAACGTTCGAGTTTTTTGATATTTTTAAGGGTAAAGAAGCATTCATACAGTTATAAAAGATTAAATAAAAAATAGAAATTGCTTCATCAATATTAGTACATGCTGATATTTTACCAATATCAGAATTAACCAATTTTTCAGAGAGCAATTGATAATTAGCCTTTTTAAAGTCAAATATATATGAGCAATCATATGAATTACTATTTACTGTGAGATGATTACTCAAGTCAAGGAAAATATCCAGGGGAGGATGGTAATTATCTATATAAGTAATCCCAGAACTAGATTTTCGAACAAGAGTACTAATAGCGTCCGAGGAAAATACTAAATCGAGAATTCGATTTTTAGAATTTTTAATACAGCTTATTTGCTGTAAGTCAGTAGTGCTAATTTTATCAAGTAAAAACAGGTCTGATTGTGCAGAAGTTAAAGAAGCTTCTTGGCATGATTCATCTTCAGAAGGGACCCAATCTATAAACGGTAGATTGAAATCACCTAGAAGTAAAATATTGCTGTTAGAGCAACATAAGTCCATTACAAAATCTATGGCCATAGAAAGTTCATTAAAAACTGCGTCAGAGCTTTTAGGGGGTATGTATGCATTTAAAATATAAATATATTTTGACTGTAAAGTTATTTTTATACAAATTAATTCGATGGACAACTGGAAATTGTGACCTCCATGTAGTAAAACTTATGATAAATCCCATGTTATTCAAGCCCGTTAAGGGTGTTGATGAGTTTCAGCAAGTTATAGTCTGAAATGTCGGAGGGCTTCACCAATCACAACTGATTACCAAAGGCTACCAAATAAATTATCAGCACCTAAACAAAAATTCCCCACACTCACCGAAGAACAACAACAAGAAAAATTTGGTGTGGTGGAATCTCATTAGGAAATAGGAACGAAGAACTCCACTGAAAGCAGCAAATGGGTGACTATCAAGAACATCGATGGTGAGTTTTATCCTTTTATCCGACAAGCAAATACAAGAGTGATCATCCTCTTGCCACCGCCATGTGGCTAATAACAATGATGGCCTAGTACCTGAATGGTGAATTGGACAAATGGTATCAGCCAACCAACCTCCTGCCGTTCCCCTAGGCCAAGAGCAATGATAATAATGCGACACACTATAAATAGGACAAAGCTCGTCCCTCACACCCACCTTTCCTTGGCCTACGTGGACGAAAATAATGTTCACTTAAAGGTGATGACGTGTTAGAACGAAGGACAACATCTAAGAAAAGTATACACTCCGCAGCACTCACGCATGATGGTTAAATCGGAAAGTGCTATTAGAGACCGCCATACAAACTGCAAGATCAGTGTCGAAACCACCGTAACGATATCATAATCCACATTTCTTACCGTCCAATAAAGACTTCTTCCCACCAGTGGTAAGGGGTCTTAGTGAGGACAGAACCAAGAGTCGAATTTACCGGATTCGTCTGCAATTTTACCAGTTTTACTATGATTTTTACCGAGTTCGTTCGCGATTTAACAGTTGTGCTGAGATTTTTACCATTTTACTGTGATTTTACTCGATAAACCGAGATTTGTATCAGTTGTACTGAGATTCTTACCAGTTTTACTGTGATTTTTACCAGTTTTACTGTGACTCTACTGGATTCGTCAGAGATTTGTACCAGTTGCACTGAGATTTTTACCAGTTGTTGAGATTTTTACCGGATTCATTCGATATAATAACACAAGGAATGAGCTGTCGCGACGCAGCAAGGCTACAGCTTGTATAAGGGTTTCTGAAAAGAACCAGTATCCATCTTGGAACCAACAGTAGTATACAATGCGCGTCACTTAATTGAGGCGACTATTTTCGCTATCGTTTTGTCTCGATAAATACCTTTGAGAAATATTTTTCCTGAAAACATTTGATACCTGTGAGTAGGTAAACATTTATTTCTAAATAAAAATAGATATCAGGGGTGAATCGAAAAATACATAGGAACTTCACAAGTTTTATGAATGAACTGCAAAAAATGTATATAAAAGGTTGCGTCACGATTACGATTGAAGCCGTTGCAAATTTTAAATTGCAAAAGCTAATATCTTTCATAAAGAAAACTATATTTATCTTAAATTTAAAGTAAATATGGGCTCAGGAAACACTTTGACGGTATCGGAAATGGGGACAATCGAAATGATTTCAAGGAACTAGTATTTTCAGGCCTTGAAATATTATGGGGAAGTTATAGGGTTGTGCAAAATTATCTAGTAGATAAAAAACACTAAGATAGAAAATGAAAAAGACGCAGAAGCAAAGCAAGATCATCCGAGAAAAGTGGCCAATTCTGCAGAATAGGGTAGCCGGGGGAGCCTTTGCCAGGATTTCGGGATTTTGACCTTACGCGAAAAGTTTAGCTTGTTTTCAATTTTCTTGCTATCTAATATGTTCCCTTCTTTATTATCTTCATTTTAAAGTACATTTCATCTTGATACTTTAATGATTTATATTTTTAATTTTTAATTAAAAATAAAAATTTTTGATATGGCAAAGCCTCCGTGGTAGGGATGCTTTGCCATGGTAGGGATGCTTTGCCATGGGTATGGGGTACATTTGCCAGGTACCTAAATATCAAAGTCAGCAAATACAAAAAAAGACTAAACATTTAAATAACGTAACAAAACATATTTATTAATTCAATTATATTAAAAGTTACTTAAATTATTTATAATTCAGACTTTTTACTTCATTTTCTTTGCCAATGGCAGAGCCACGTTATGGGGTGCCTTTGCCAGGAACAACTACCCACTAATAACCGGAAAAGGCTCCCCACTAACTGTTTTTTTGAAAATTTACTTATAACTTTTTTTCCTTGTAAGCAATTAATGTAAATCAAAACTATTTACCACAAAAAATATACTAACAAAAGATATTTGAAGCGAAAAGATATTGAATGAGAAAAAAAATAGAAATAAACGAAGATTGCTTACCTTGTAATTTAGAATCTGGCACTTGAAAAAGCAACACACACCTCCAACTCGGTTGGTGTCTAGCGGAGAACTGCCAAACTTTGTCAGAAGTTTGTATATAGGGATATGCAATAAAAATCGGTTTTTCGATATTTTACATTTTGTTCATTCGACATAAAAGTTCGATTGGCAAAGGTCCCCCTATGGCAGAGGGCCCCCCTTCTACCCTACCTTGAATTCAGCACTATTATTGCTCAGAATATGATCAGAAAGTAATATATTAGCAAGTGTTTTTATGGTTTTAAGCAAATTATGATACTCAGCGTAAAAAAATGAAAAAAAATACCAGTCTTATAGCAACGAAATAAGGAACTTCACATGAGTTTCACCAGGGACCTTGTTGTTAGGGGCAACGAATGGAAATGGGTTGTCTTTTCGGATGAAAAATTTCAATGTTGACGCATCCCATGGTAAGTGCCCTTTCACACGAGGAAACTGAGTTGCCAGCAACTTTTAGTTCCTGGGTGAGAAGGGCAGGAGGAAAGAGGGGCGAACAGAATCTCCCCGGTCGAGGATTTGAGGAGATTTTTTGACATTTCCTTTCACATCTATGTTTAGGTGTGTTCAACCAATAGACTTTCAAAGAAAATTTCAAAAATTGCCTGGAGATTTGTTTCCTCGTATGAAAGGTACAAGAGATTTTTAAGGAGATTAAAAGAAAACGTCAAAAAAATCTCCAGCAACTTGTTTCTTCGTGTGAAAGGGGACTAAGAATTTTTATTTTTATTATTTTAGAGGATTGTAACCTATTTCTACATATAGTATTCACAGTCAAGCGTCAGGTGCCATGGAGTTCATCACTATCACTTATTACGGATCAATTAAATTGGAGTTTATAAATTCAAAAACTAACTGAAATAGTTATAAATATCTGTGGGAATGGGTAAAGGTAACAGACATTCCTGAACTTGTGCCTTGAATTTGGCAACAAGATAACACCCATATTCACATATCCATAGACATCCAGGGTATAGCTAGAAGTTGGATTCAGTCGAAAAACGTATAAGTTTTGCCATTGCCACACTATATTCACCGGACTCAAACACCATTGAAAAGATTTGGACCTGGCTCTATCTAACATTTTATGTTGCTGGTAGATAGTTTAAAGATAAAGACGCCTTAATCGAAGCTATTTGACATGCCAAGAGTAAAATTTTGCTTGATTTAAGAAAACTGTATGATTCAATTTCAAACCGTCTTAAAGCCCTAGTTACAAAGAATAATGGACGTACCTATAACCTACTTACAAAAAAAAAACATAATTAATAAATGTTTAAAAACAAAAAAAGTTAACTTGGGTTTCTGTGTAAATGGAAATTCACACAAGTGCAGTGCATACTGCGCATTATACATACATTTATATTGAATAATTTTGAATGAACAAAAACAACTTGTGTGTGTTACCACCAAGTATATAGGCTGGAGTTATAGCTATTTCACGAGAGCCACCTCGATCATCAGACTCCTTTAGTGGTGCTTAGCTGCTTAGTCTGGTTATGCTCGTATTAATTGAAAAATTCTTTGCCGTCATATGGGAGTGAACCATGAACCTTGCGATTCAGAGGCCGATGCACTACACACCGCGCCACTGAAGCCACATGGTTAGCTCTATCCCAATGCAGGTTTCGTTGTTTATCAATTGCAACAACGACTAGCACTTTTTTTAACACACACAAACTTGCTATTGTTCACTCGGTTTCTTTCTTGTTTCTTGTGTGATAATTGATAAACAACGAAGCCTGCATTGGGATAGAGCTTACCATGTGGCTTCAGTGGCGCGGTGTGTAGCGCATCGGCCTCTGAATCGCAGCTATCCGACTCTTTCGAAGTGCGGCAGGGTGTGAGACATATTCTATCGCCAATTCTCTTTCTACTGCCGATTGATTATGTTTTGACGGCCAGCGTTGGAACAGCAGAGAGACACGGCATTCAATCGAGACCGTTTGAAAGGCTTAGTCACTTAGACTATGCCGATGATATATGTCTCTTGGCAAATAACATCAGCGGGCTGAACGGGATGTGTCAATTTCTGAAGGTGAAAGGAGAGTCGAGTGGTCTAAAATAAATAGCAAAAAAACAAAAATAATGCTCACAAGCCACTCCACACGTCAGCGTATTTTTATAAAGGAGACGCCAATTGAAGAGCTTAAACAATTTAACTACCTTGGAAGTATTTTTTTTTTTCAATAAATGGTGGTACTGATCTCTGTACGTTTAAAGTAGAATAAATAAGGATCGTGCTGCCTTCAGTTCTCTGTCCCAAATTTGGAAATCCAGTCAAATTTCCTTACGCACAAAGTTGAGATTCTTCGAATCCAATGTCAAATCCGTGCTGTTATATGCTTGTGAACCCTGGAAAGTCACGACTACCATCTCGAAGAAATTGCAGGCTTTTGTGAACCGCTAAAGTACCTTGCAGCAGACCGTGAAGGATGGAGGTGTTTTGTTGACGCCCTATGCTCCAGCCGGGGTTACAGTACACGATGATGATGAATCGAGAGCTCCTTCCACCTCTTCATTTCGGACATTGTTAAAAGCTCCTTCAGTGTCTAGAAAAGAAACAAGAGTGTATTCTTTGTCTTTGAGCGTTTGTGCTGACGACAGTATTTAGTGCTGTCTCTCCACTATGAAAGTAAGCGATAGGAGTTCCTGTGTTTGGCTACACGATTCTGTCCAATGTACATCGGGTTCCTTAAGAGATCCCAGAACAGTAGGTCCCTCAGCAACTATTTTTCTAAGTCTTTCTGATTCGTTGTTACACTTAGCTTGACTACAGAAGGTTCTCCACGAGCTGCGCTTGGCTATTTGTGAATTTCTTTTGACTAGATTTATATGTTTCTCTGTCACAATTTATATTTCCATATAAGGTACTGCAAAATACAATTTACTCGTTACAGAAGTAAGCTGTTACACATAATTTTTTTCCTTTAACTAAAGACTTTTAAAGAATTTATCTCCACAAAATAGTTTCTTAAAGTAGGTACATTGATTTGATTTAGGATTTTCAATCGTATACCTCCTACCTATATCTCTTTTTCCATTTAACAAAGCATTTCAAACGCTTTGGATTTACGTTAAGTCACCTTTTTACCTTTATAAGTACAATCAGGTCAATCAAGGAATGCAAAACGTATGTTGTATGTTGTGAAGCTATTTTTCTGCTTGGTTGTATCGTTTATATGTCAAACACATTTGCTCCAGCCTGGAATCTTTAAATTCTTCAATTTACATATAAATCTACCCTGTTTTGGGTGCTATATTTAACATTTTACGACCTTGTGTGGTTGTAGGTATACAATGAGTTGGATAAGCTTCAAACTTCTCCTTGAATTAAATATATTTCAACATCTCTGGCAAAAGGATGGGAAATGGGATCAAGCACATCACATCGTCATCGATTTATTTGTAAATTTTCTTCGAATGCTTTTCGAAGTATTTCCAGTGCCTATTGTAATCTAAAGTGCCATAAATTTCTGAGCCATAGAAATTCATAGGAAGGAGGAAGGAAGTCATCTTACAAATATTGAGAAAATGTGATATAATTTTTTTATATATAATAAAATTGCCACTTTAAATGGAAAATGTACTAAATTTTCCTTCCAAGTTATGTTATGATGGATTAAAAAAGATTTGTTGACATACCAACAATCCCTAAGAAAACAATCCCTAAACAAATATTGATCCTTAAAGTTATCATAAGAAAAATTCACTACGATTAACAACACTTACTTAATTCAACTTCTCAAAGGTTTCAAAAGTTTGATGTGTCTCAAAATATAACTGCTTCTAATAAATACATATAGTTGTGTAACAATCCTTGATAAATGCAATTTAATTTTAAACAAAGAATTCTCTTTGAAATATATTTTATGCTTCGCAGAGATTCAAAGACACTTCATGTCCACAGAACGTGCCAACGGTCTCCTTGAAGTTGTGCAATAAATTTTCTAGAGTAAGTATACCTATATGTACCTTTCATGTGCACAAGGTACAGGTACCCTTGCTGGTTCAAAATAATTGTGTAAAATTACAAACCACACTCAAACATAACAGGTGTTGCATAAGTTCTCCTCACGTTCAACTAGAGAAAACATTCAAGCAAACACCATTGAAACTTTCATGGTTATAGTTCACATTTATGGTTTATTAGACAAACAAAATATTGTGAAGGTAGGTATTTTCTAAGAAAAACTAGTAGTTTATGTTGTTGGTGTTGGTTGTTTGGATTATTTCTAAGAATACGATACTATTCCAGAAATGCTCTTGAAAGTTAATTTTATTCTTTAATATGTATTTCAAGGATGGAAAATTCGATACAATTCTATCAAAGGTTAGACATATGCGTGTGCATTCAAGAGGACACAAGTGTCCACCGGTTTTTGTTATTAATTTTGTGATCTTAGACTATTTTACATTTTTGAATATCTATGACCTTTTCAACAAAAATTATTTCATCCCCATTCTGAAAACATGAGTGTCAAGTTATCAAAGCAAATTTGGCGAATCGAAAAATGGGTAGCTGGAAAATTAGCCGTTTATTAGTTCTAATTTCGAATTTGTCGTACAATGCTTTCTATGATCTTTTTTGGCTGCCTTGAAAACTTGACATAACTCGCCAACCAATCAATTTTTTTACACTTACAGCCGAATTTATTAGATTTTCTTAAAATACCTCTAAGAGGTCATTTAGTTAAGTTCGCTTAAATATTTAAGTTGCTTATAAATTACGTTACTTAAATTCTCATCTATAATCAAATATTTATTGCTACTTAACTTAACGATTGAAATGTTACTTAACGTGCTAAAACTCACAAATACATGTATCTACATTTTAGCCGTTTTTTGACAGCTTGCAAAACAAAAAATGAGCGCATTCTTATAAGACAGAAAGAGAAGCAACTGGGTGTAGCATCTAGACATATAGTCAAATGCAAAATAAATGACACATGACTCCATTTTGGTTTGTGATGCTTTTATTTTTGGGTCCAGAATTTCTTTTTTTTAAATTTATTAATTCACACTTTGGTATTTTGATAGAAAAATATTTTCAATTATCTGCCCCAGCTTAGATGGTAAGTCTTAAGGATATACAAAAAATACCATACAAAGAAAATTTTATTTCAAAATTATAAACTACGTGATTTTTTGAAAATCAAAATTTCAGTAGGGTAAATGAGGGTAAACAAAGAGAAAAGTCTTGAATCTATTTTCCGAACGAAAAATGATAGTAACTTTTTTTCCTTTGCGATCGGTAGATTATCAAAGGGCACGGTAGTGCCCAGCCAAGTTCGCGGCACTGCACCCTTTTTACAGGAACAAACTCAGGCGATTTTCAACCCCCCTCTAATTTCCGTACCAATAAAGTCAGAAACTTCAAATTCGGAGTATTTGCTGAACTGATCAAACACAGGTGGCTCACCAAATTTCAACTCTTTAGCATTAGTTGTTCACAAGATATAGGACTTCAAAAATCGCAAAAACAGTAACTGACTGACTGATTCACTGACTCACTGGCTCACTGATTCACTGACTCACTGACTCACTGACTTACTGACTCACTGACAGATCATCAAAATTATGGAGCACTTCCCGACATCGTAGAAACTTGAAATTTCGCACAACGGTAGGCCTTGTGGTACATACAAAGGAAAAAATCGAAAATCTGCCATTTTCTATTCAGGGGGCGTGGCATCCACCCACTTCCTTAGATATTCTATAAATTATATGGAGCACTTCCGATTGTTGTAGAACGATGGAAATTGGTAGGTCGGTATGGCTTAAGGTACTTAGAAAGAAAAAAATTGAAAAATTGGAATTTTGCATTCAGGGGGCGTGGTATCCACCCACATTCTTAAAAATTCTTATAAATTATATGGAGCACTTCCGATTATTGTAGAATAATGAAAATTGGTAGGTCAGTAGGCCTTGAACTACTTAGAAGAAAAAAAATCGAAAATTTGGAATTGTCCATTCAGGGGGGGGGGGGGGTGCCATCCACCAACTTTATCAGAATTGCTATTATTTGTATGGAGTATTTTCTGTTCGGTTATGAAACTTTGCAGACCGGTAGGGCTTGACTTCCACCTGGCAAAATTAGTCTTTGCAAAAAGGAGTGAAATCACAACAAAAACATAAATGTTTAAAAAGGAGCCAAGTTCTTATTTGCACAAGAAACCTGTGCGTAAAAAGTCAGCCAAAAAAAGTAATGAGATCTAAAATATATGCCAAGTTTTAAGTTCATGAAGTTTAATATCAAATATCTTAAGAAGAGTATTATCGAAACAATTCCAAATCATGACAGAAATTTGGTAATTAATGATTACTGATTAAAATTTGGTGGATTTACTTGGCAAGTTTTCTCTTAAATACTTACTTAATCACAAATTTAAAATGTATGAAAACTTGACCAGTGAACCCACCAAATTTTAATCAGTAATCATTAATTACCAAATTTCTGTTTTTACGCACAGGTTTCTTGTGCAAATAAGAACTTGGCTCCTTTTTTAACATTTCTGTGGCAACAAGGAATAACAGCATAAGTCGACTTATGTCGAAAATGAGTTTTTGATACCATCCGATGCGCAATAAGCAGTTCCATCTGCCATATTTTCTTCGTATTTTTATCTCAAACCGTAAAGGAACTACAGACAAAAGAAAAACGACATAAGTCAGTATCTACAGAGCTTGCACAAGGAAAAACAACATAAGTACAATTCTTTAGTTTTTATTTTCTACTTGTGCTTTTATTCCATAACGAAAAACCAAATCAACACACTCATAAGTTTACTAATGCTCTTTTTCCAAAACAATTATATATTTTATTCGCGATCATAAGATTACTTGTGTTCTTTTTCCAAAATAAAATTGTAGCTTACACGCAGGTATGTTGACTTGTGTAGTTTTTCCAAAATCCTTTACGTACAAAATCCAGACACAAGTTGACTTGTGTATATTTTCCTTATTCCGTTTTGATAAAAGAACGAACACAAGTTGACTTGTGTTTTTGTTCCAAAAGACGTTACGGAAGATACTTGAAAATAAGTATACATATGCTGTTATTTTGAAAGCAAACACATACTCAGTTGTGACTTATGCCGTTTTCTTCTTATAAAATTTCTTTTCTGGTAGGTTTGAGTTGAAGTTTTGTTTGGATTATTGCCCGTGTATTTCATAGATGTGTGTTAAAAGTAAGCTTAGTTTGTGAATTGTTTTACAAAGTGTTATTTACGTTGTGTTAAATAAAGTTAATTGTTTTAAGAAAAAAAAAAAATAAATAAAATAAAAATAAAAATGTTGCGTGGTAGCGAATGTTGGCCTTAGCCTTGGAAAGAGCAGCTGCTCTAAATGCAAATAAAAAAAGTCAGAGAGATAACGTTTGTGAAAATATTGAAGGTAAGTTTTTAACGAATAGATTTTAAAAATAAAGCACAATGCTCTTCTTTAATTTGTTGGGCTAAAAAACTTGGGCTAAAAAACGCCGACAGGAGCTTAGAAACAAAGGTTAACCTTACAACACTCTAAGACAAAATAAAAAATACAGGCCAGAACCTTAAAACCATTATCATCTTGCAAAAATAATTGCGGTAGCAAAATAACGCTTAAAAATCAACAACAATTATTTGAAAATTACTGGGCCTTAGGCTGTTATAATAAAAGAGTTCTTTACATTTCATCACTAATTCATATAAAACCAAAGTCTTCAACAAAAACCAAAAAGTGTGGAGTTAAGCACCGGGATCGACAAATTTCTCCAGAATATATAATTGAACTTGCAGGTGAAAATATCACAGTATGTAAATCTTGGTTTTTGGGTTGTTTTGGTGAATATAATGGTTTTGTGAGGTCAGTAATACGTAAGAAATTGAGTTCACCTTCCAGTACTCTAGTTGACAAAAGAGGAAGTTCGACACCCCCAAACGCATCTTCTGTGGAAGAAATAGAGAAGATAAAAGCACATATCCAACAATTTCCGGCTTATGAAAGCCATTAAACGAGACGGGATACATCTAAAAAGTATTTACAACCAGGTTTGACAATTTCCAAGATGTAGTATAGCCTTTATTGTTTGGAAAACGAACAACAAAGAGCTTATCAATCTATACGAAACTGTTCGATGAGCTGAATTTGAAAATAAAATGTCTCCAGCTTGACACATGTGGAAGGTGCGATAAGTTGCATCAAAAAATATTAGCTATGGACAGTTCTGATGAAAAATTAAAGCTTGAGATTGAGCTTGCCAGCCACCAAGCTGATTTTGCTTACGTATGCAAAAAAAAAGACAAAAGCCTAGCAGAATCAAACAAAAATGTTGCAGCATATGCATTTGATCTCCAGCAGTGCTTGCCTACCCCATTTTTGAAATGCAATATTGCCTTCTACAAGCGTCAGTTATGGACCTATAATTTAACGGTCCACAATTTGGATAACGATCAACCTTACTGTTATATGTGGCATGAAGGAATGGCAAAGAGTGTTGGAAATGAGATGGCCTGTTGTATTTTTAAACACATAGACGAAGAAGTTCCTGTTGCCGTTAAAAATTTAATTTTTTATAGCGATTCTTGTCCGGGCCAAAATAAGAACACGCATGCTAGTTGCATGTTTATAGCCGCTTTAGCGAATAGCGAGCAACTAGAGGTAATTGACCATAAATTCCTCGAACCTGGTCATACTCACATGGAATGTGATGTCGACCATTCTGTAATTGAACGAAAAAAAAAAGAACACAACAGCTAAGATTCACCATCCAAGAGACTGGCAGAACTTTATTGCTGGTATAAGGAACAGAAATCCTTTCAAAGTGAAGGAAATGCGTCAGCCAGATTTCCTAGACTTTGCTGCAACCTCAAAGAACAAGTTCACATGGCGAAAGGTGAATACTGATGGTGAGAAGTATTCAGACGTGAATTCAGGTGGCTAAGATATCGCAAGGACAACTTTGGTTCAATATTCTACAAAAACACTTTAGCCGAGGATGAGCCATTTAAGGAAATAAATTTAAGAAAACGTGGCGGAAAAATTCTCAATAGATCCGACATTCAAATTATTGAACATGTCCCTCCTATTTCTAAAGAAAAGGCGCAAGATCTTCTTTTTTTGTTAGATTATGTTGATCCCCAGTTTCATGCCTTTTATAGAAGTTTGGTTGTTGATACCATTACAAAAGAAAACGTTCATCCGGATGTATGCGACAGCGATGAAGAAGAAGATGATTAAAAAATGATACGTTTTTGTTAATTTTATTTTTAGGAAATATTTGTGAATTTTTGTACCTAATAAAATACAATTCTGGTTCCTTTATAATATTTTATTACTCAACACTTTTATTAATTGTTGATTTTTTATAACTATGATGAAAAAGAAGAAATTCTGTGTCTTTTAGAGCCTCCATTGAATGTAAGTAATTATTTTTATCCTTCTACGATTTTGAATCATTTATGCAAATTTCAACAATTTGTTTTGGAAAAAGGAGTTAAGTCAATTTATGTTAGTGCATTATTTTATTTTGTGTTTGGAAAAATTACACAACTTAACTTGAACAAAATTATTTAACTGTACTCATTTTGGAAAAAAGGCACAAGTCGACTTAACCGACAGCTAAGTTAAAGTTTAAATGAGGAACAACGACATAAGTCATATTTTTATCAAAATCAGTTATAAATTGATATCAAATCAATTCTTTTTAAATTCATATAAGATCTTACAGTAATTTCAGTCATTTTCGCGTTTAAACTTTGTCAATAAGTCTTGTACCTGATTTGTAAATGTAAACAAAACATTCAAATCGCTCTCCTGAAAAGTAGCAAAAACTGACTTATGTCGTTTTTCCTTGTTGCCACAGATTTATGTTTTTGTTGTGATTAAAATATCAGAAAAAAATTCTTAATGTAAAAAAAAATTAAAAAAAAATTTGAATCGAGATATGAGCATTTGAATGTCGATAATTGCAAAATAGAGGTTTCAGAAGTAATTCACCGAAAATCAGAATGTTGCTCAGTGAAAAATATTCATATATTTCTAGAAAGATAATTTAAAAGAATATTGCCCATATTTTTCAAATTTTGTGTTTAACCATTATTTTTAGTGAAGTGATTTTTTGAAATTTACACACTTATTGTTTCTAGGAACATTTTGTATGATTTTGGATTTTAAAATATAAGTACAAGAGCCGACAGCATATTTTGAGAGTGGATGTATAACCAAAAACTGGGTATGAGGGCTTACAGGTACATCTATCGTGATATCGAATACCAAAGTCTGGCTGGCTTTTCATTCAGCCTTTGGGTGGGGTGGAAGGTTTTTGCACACTTGGTTTCCTGTCTATGGGCTGTGGCCACCAACACTTCATTTCTCTTTTTAAAGAGAGAAAAGGAAACTCTGTCATTTTGCCGAAGTTAAAAGACTTGATGATCTGATTTTACCTTTTCAAGCAAACCTTATCAGCCCTTTTTTTTTGGAGACTTGATTTTGTTGATTTTTGTTTTGTTTAAAATCTCCAAAAAAGGGATGAAAAGGTTCACATAAAATAGTTACCTATATCTTGAATTCCATTGGACCGTCAATATTGAGGTATTTATGCTTAGGAAAAATGACAGAGCATCATATAAATTTATTTTTTAAATAAATTAAAGTGGTCTTAACCGTGACATTAAAAAAGGAAACATAACTCTTTTTAATTCCCACCCCTTCCAAAGGCTGGAAAAAAAACTGTCAAACTTTAGTATTCGATATCACGATATATGTACCTGTATACCCTCATACCCAGATTTTGGTTATACATCCACTCTTGAAATATGCGATCGGCTTTATTGCTTGCATTATCATAAATGTACAAATTTCAAAAATTCACTCCACCAAAAATAATGGTTAAACACAAAATTTTAAAAATACGGGTAATATTTTTTTTAAATTATCTTTCTAAAAAATATATAAATATTTTTCATTGAACATCATTCTGAATTTTGGTGAATTATTTCTGAAACCTCTATTTTGCAATTCTCGACTTTCAAATGCTCATATCTCGATTCAAAAATTTTTTAAATTTGTTTTACATTTACAATGATTTTCTTGTATTTTATTAATCTACCGATCGCAAAAGAAAAAAGATTCCTATCATTTTTCGTTTGGAAAATAGATTCTAGACTTTTCTCTTTGTTTACCCTCATTTACCCTCCTGAAATTTTGAATTTCAAAAAATCACCTAGTTTATAATTTTTAAATAAAATGTTCTTTATATGGTATTTTTTGTATATCTTTAAGTCTTACCATCTAAGCTGGGGAAGATAATTGAAAAACCCCAAAAATTGAGAGTAATTCCTTGGCAACCCTATGCCTTGACCACTTTTCGACAGGCAACCCATGCACAAATTGTTTTTTAAGACACTGCTCACAAAACTTTATACCGCTTATCTGGTACATTTATGAGGGTAGGTCGTCCTATGGCGGGATCTTCTACTAAATACTTTATAAATATAGTCTCGAGTTAAAATAAATAACAAGTTATTTCATATAACCTACTGACAAAGTGGGCTCGCCAATTCGGGTGGCTGCTCCAGACAGCGTAGGTTGGGACGTACTCCATAGTATTAAAAGCGGCGGCAGAACAAAGTTTATTTTCGGCGGAGAAGCGGTGGGACGGGTTCCCTAGTCTGACCGGAGCTCAAGACAACGGAGTTGGGACGTACTCCTTAGTCTAAAAAGCGGTGGTGGAACGAATGTGGGCGGGAGAGGGGGAGTATTTCATGTTGTAAGCCACAAAGTGTTGAAGCTTCTAACTGGAACACAAGAGTAGCCAGTAGTATACTTCTTTATTAGTTTTAATAATAAAAGCGAACTGTTCTAATGCAACAAGAATATGATTTCTGGTGGATTTCGCACCCTTAGGTACTAGTCAACTTTGCTGACGTAACCAACTGTGGACTGTAAAAATGATGAAAGAACTTCATTTGCTGACGTAACCAACCGCCATTTGAATATCGCATGGGCGCCTTAAGGGTATGCAATGCTTTGTGGCAATTCGTTGCTGATGTTGTAGTAAGCAGCAAGATTGTAGTCTCTTCTGTACTTCATATCCGTGGTTTGCAATGCTCGTTCATTGTTTGGTATGGGTGATTGAGGGTATAAAAGATGTGACTTCGTTACACCTTTTCATCAATTATTTCATCCCCATTCTTAAATAAAATGCACGACTGGGTCGCACGTACTTGCTCTTATGTTCAAGACACTGCGAGTTTAAGAAAATTGTATATACAAACATGGAAATTATGAGAGAAAAATGTAGAGAAGCATGAAATACGATATTTAAATTAGCTAAAACAACTCTTTTGACAGTTTGAGGTGAAAAAAGAGTATGCCATTTTAATTCATGATGGAATATGATTGTATGAAAAAAAATAATTTAAAATCGTTGGAGCGGTTTTTTTTAAAATTAATTTTTTATATATAAAATTCTTAAAATATTTTTAAGAAAAAATTTTGGTATGCAGATTTAAGCTATATATTTATGTGTATATAAAAATAAAATTTGAAAAAAAAATTGTCAACCCGTTTTTGATATATCGAATTTTCAAAAAAATAGTTTGAAACTTTTTTTAAAAATCCAAAAACTTTTTTTTTTGAAAATTTTGATATGCAATATTATTTGATTTTATCTGAAATTTGTATATAAAAAAAGGCATCGAAATCCGTTCAGTCGATAACGAGAAAATTCAAAATAAAAAAATACGTTCTATAACAAGTACTATTAATAGTTGCAAAGTGTAAAATTTTATAATTTTTGGTAGTAGATCGTACTAATTTTAGTATATACAAAAAGTTTAATCAAAATCGTAGGAGTCGTTTTTAAGCAAAAAAATATTTTCCTTTGCGGTTTTTTAACTTTTGTATGAAAGGTACCGTTATTTTTTCATAAATGTAATATTTTTTCTAAAAATATTTTAGAGAGTACTAAAAAAGTCTTAAATATTGAGTTTCAAACAAATCGATCATGTCATTTTCGAAATATTTGATTTTCAAAAAAAAAATTGAAACATTTTTTAAAAATCCAATAAACATTTTTTCAAACATGTTGGTAAGCAAAATTATTAACTTTTTTGGAAGCTTCTGTGTAAAAAAAATAATAGACATCGGTCGTACCGTTTTGAAGAAAATCAAAAATCAAAAAAATGGTTCTTTGGGAGGTACTATAAACAACCATTTTTGAAAAATGGTTTTCCACCCAAAGAAAGCCTTTACTAAAATAAATTTATTGAATTTTTTTTAAGAAAAGTTGTCGAGCCGTTTTTGAGAAAAATACGATTATGTAAATTTGCCAAAAAAAAATGTATGACAGGTACCGTTATTTTTGGTTCTAAAAAAAAAATGAAAAAAACGTGTCGGCCTAATCACCAAAAACCACTACGTACCAAGTTTGAAGAAAATCGATCGAGCCGTTTAGGCTGTAGACGAACAGACAGACAGACAGACAGACAGACAGACAGACAGACAGACAGAATTGTGCCACCCACTTTTTTGGTGTTCTCTATCATCGAAATATCATGTTTGATTGTTATCTCAACATTTTTTTTTGCACGAATCCAAAACTTGCCTTATAGTACCTATAATCGCAAGTAAAAATGAGTATCAAGTTACCAAAGCAACTTTAAGGAATCGAAAAATGGGTAGCTGAAAAATTAACCGTTTATTAGTCGCAACAATTTCGAATTTGTCATGGAATGTTTTCTACGTTTCTGGATTCCTTTCTAACTTGACATTGAGTTAGAATAACACCATCTCGAAAAGGGGGAAAACTACTTAAAATTAATGTTTTTTGGCTATAGATAATTCATGGTTAATAAGTTGTTAATAAGTTTTGGCAATTTTGAATTTGTTGTTCTATATTTTCTATATTTTTTTTTCTTCAAAAAGTGGTTAAAACTTCTAAAACTTAACATTTAATTAGTTGTGACAAATTCAATTTTTTCGTGCGATGATTTCTATGTTCCTTGTTTTAAACTCCTTAATTAATATGAAATCAACAAACCTATAACATAGATGAATTATATCCTTATTCGTGACCTTTTTAGTAATATAGTGAATTCCTAAGTGAGCTGGAGGTCAGTTTTTGTTTTTATTTTTATAAAAATAAAAACAAAAACTGACCTCCAGCTCACTTAGGAATTCACTATATAACATAGATGTATTGAAATTTTAATGGATTTAATTTTTCTGTAACTAGCCACTGATTTTGTGATAATTTTAGCATCATCATGCAATGTTTTCTATGTTTTTGTTTTATTTCCTTAATTCATAAAAAGTAACATTCAAAAAGGGTTTAAAATTGATTATATTGAACTATTTATTGTTTTGGTACAATTTTATTGGGTTAAATGAGGTAGTTTCGCTGAAAAGTACATAAAAAACATCGCACGAACAAATTAAATTTATCACAACTTACTAACGGTGAATTATTTAGGAGTAAATTGCTAAGTTTTAAAAGTTTATACCACTCAAAAAAAAACATAGAAAACATAGAACTACAAATTCGAAATTTTTAAATCTTACTAACAACTAACCAACCATGAATTATTGAACGATTCAGTTTTTTCCCCTTTTCGAGATGGTGCTATACTTACTCGATGTCAAGTTAGCAAGGAGCCCAAAAAACGTAAAAAACATTGCACGAAAAAAAAAAATTGCCATACACCATTCGGTATAGTAGCAGTTCTTACCACTCTTTTAGGTGGTGCTTCGCTAACATAAAGGACCAAAAAAAAAACATAGAAAACATTGGACGATTGAGCTCAATTTTTCACAACGAGTTAAAGACTTTACTAACGGCAAATTACTAAGCCATTAGACATTTAGTATAAAAAGTTTCTATCGCTTTTCTTGTTATATCAAGCAAAGCACCCAAAAAAACATAGAAAACATTGAACAACACATTCGAAACTGTAACAACTAATCAACGACTAACTAACGGCAAATTATCCACATAACCATTTTTCGATTCGTCAGAGTTGCTTTCCTTTGCTTGAAGCTATTTATGAAAACATATGTAAATGTATATCTACTGAGATGCTTTTTCATCGAGGTTGAGGTAGGCTTGTCGCTGCTCCTAGTAAAAGACTAGAAGACAAATCGTTATAGAGGTTGTAGTTAAATCTTGTTTACGATATACACTTAGAAGAAGTTAAGCGTAGAAATAAAAGGAGAGAAAGGATCAAAGCCCAAAAAGTTTTTCGAAATTACTATCTGACGAAGTTGCACAAAACAGTTCCAACTGATGCGATTCTTATTTATATTTCATTTCATATTGATTCGTGATTAGTAATTGGAACTAGATTTTTCTCCTATCCAAATTAATGAATACTTTTCGTGCGTTCGTTTTGAATAATTTGTGTAATTTTGCTTTGAGTAGTTTAGATAGTTGTCAAAATGATCTTATTAAAAATTAATTTATACTAACTTAATTTGAACTTATTATCTCAAAAATGTCCCCAAAGAAGCGATTTTTCAATCCATCGGCATCGTAGACATCCTTCAATAGAATTTGACAGCTGATGGCTTCACGAATGAGGAACGAACTATAATTATGATGGAAAAAGTGTATTTAGAACACAATTTCACCCAATTACCCAGGAGTTACCTTTTTCCGAAGCAGCAACAGTACTTAAAAATGTCTGATATTTTTAAGAGGCTTTTTAATCCATCGTCATCATAGGCATCCTTTAATAGAATTTGACAGTTGATAGCTTGACAAATGGGAAATAAACTATATTCTGACGGAAAAAGTGTATTTCCATACAAATGTCAACCGATTGACCAAAAATGAACTTTTTTCGGAGCAGTAAAACTGTGGCCACAGTTTTGTTTTTTTTTTGTTAAGAGAAAAGAGAGATGAGACATGTAAGCTCTACTTCTCTTTTTTTTGTGTTGTCTCTATAAACTATTGATTCAGTTTGTGGGACGAAAGGAAATAGTTCCGATAGAGGACATAGTTCCTTCCCTCTGTAGGTCCAAAACGTCGAACGAAAAAACCCAACTCTATTATCTAGTACACTTCGTACCAAGCATTGGGTTTCTACTTTTGAATTTAAGTTTGGTTCCCAAATTTAATTATATCACCGCATTTGTTCTCCTTATTGGTACACTAGATTGGTACTAAACATCAGACGAAGGCAGAATACCAATTTTTATGGAAATTCAACTTCCCCATTTGTTAACTTTCCAGACACAGGGCAATGTGAGCTCAGAGAAAGTAGAAAAAACTAACAACAACGGCATGCATGTTTAGCTCAACCAACATCTGGTTGCCTCTATATTCCTTTTATGGGTATGGGAGGTATTAAATCAACCCAGTGCCTACGTTCTGTAACTGTCGCATCGATAAAATTGGTCAAGAAACGATGAAAACTGAAACAAAAAACAGTTATTTTGTTCCATTTTTCAAAGTTCCTCGAATGATTTTATCAATGCGAGAATTACAGAACGTGGGCACAGGTTTCCGTGCGGTAATTAATTTTAGGGTTCGGTGAATAATTTTTATTTTTGAAAAGGATAAATGAAAAAAAGTAAAGCTTTTCACTACATATTAATATTTTTTATCGAAAGCGTTTGCACTTTTATTAAAATGGTTCACTGTGGCGTATGCGTACTTTTACAAATACTTTAAGACATAAATCGAAAATCGCTACAAGTAGAATGTTTGTGGATTTGGTGTTAAATCCACAAACATTAAAAAATATATTTATTGATCTTCTTCTTGTATCAATTTGCAATTCATGTTTTAAAGTACCTATTTGTAAAAGTACGTATACGCCACAGTGAACCATTTCAATAGCTTTCGTTTTGAAAAAACGGAGGAGGATTCAAATATCAGTTGTAGAAGTTTGAAGTTGCATTTAATAATTATTATTTTTCAAAATTGCTTTAAATGACCCTTAGTCCGCACAAATTGGCGGTTAGTCCAGACGGTCTCACTCGGTTGATTTCAACTTGGTTGATTTTTAATTCAGTACTACATATATAGAATTTGTTTTTAAAAACCCCGAAGTTGTAATATAGTATCTTTTAAAAAAGGAAATAAAGTAAAAGTTTTTATTTTTAAAGTCTCAGCTAATTTTGGAATTCTGATATTCTTTGTCTTTATGTGAAAACTTTTGACGTGAGAATGTGTACATACACGTTAATTTCTAAATTAAAATCAAATATAAATTTAGTTATTTTCAACTCAACTGAGTTACTATAGTTTTTGAGTATTAAGTTCATTTCTAGATTTTGTGGTATAGCGCCATATATAAGAAAAACTTGAATACTTTAAATTTACGTCCACATCTCACTTTATAAAAAAGGCATTGAATCAATCTCAGCTCATTCGGATGATATGCTTCTTAGGTCTCAGTTATAGTTTCTAAGATCTTAGAACATAAACGTGCAGATAAATCTTGATATAAGAAGATTTAAAATAAATAGAGTGGCGCAACACCTCGTGGAGAACCAGGGCCTAGTAACTTACAACTCACAACCTTTCCTGTGTGCGTGTTTGTTGGCAGGAATGGAGGGGACCTACAGTTTTTTGCCGAGTCCGAACGGCTAAATGAGAAGCACTTTTTCATGACAAGTATACTCTTGGAGGAGTACCTACCTCGGATAAAACATTTTTGTTTTTATATTGCACGGCTGGGAATCGAACCCACACCTTCGGCATGACAGTACTACGCGCTAACCATCATGCCACGAGGTACAACATAAGAATTAGAAGATTTAATCAATCAAAAACTATTACCTATGACAAAATAAAAACAAACTTTAGATTAACATATCGCACAAAAATACGAAGAAGAGAATACAAAAGATATCTTTATCAATGAATAATAATGTATATAATTATACATACTTAATTTTCATCACAACCCCAAAGCTGATACCGACTGAAACGTGCTGATTGAATAAATAATTTGTGTGTGATTTCTGAAAGTATTAAGAGTATAATAAAAGCTAGGCAGGGTTATTCAACAGGACACAATGCTTTGCAAAAGAATTGAGACGTGCCTTTTAATTAGTTAATTTTTCATTTGGTCACCGCAATAGAAGAAGCTGACAATGATTTTACCATAAAACGTTCTTTTGCTAATGTGAAGCAAACAAAAAAAAAAAAAACAATCCACAAGGATGGTGGTGGGCTGATTTTCTTTTTTTCAATTAAAACATTTCTGAAGAAAGCTAATAATATAATGTTGTTTTTTTTGTTGACAAATAAATGTGGAATTTTTCTTTCCGCTATTGACTTGCAAATTAAAAATATCCAATTAAAGTGGCCTTATTTTTTTTTAACGAATAAAAATAATTAAAGAAGCTTATCATTATCTCGAGACTGGAGACCAAAAAACAAAAATATCACAGAGAATTTATTATCTTATACATTAATGTACCTTATAGTAGGTTTTGCGAGGACTATACTTTGCATATTTTCTTTTTTGGGACCATTTAAGGAAACCACTAGAAAAAAGTTTTAAATTTAAAGCAATTGCGTCGTCGTTGGAATCTTGGAACCCTATATGCAGGATATTTGCAAAAAACTATGCCACCTAAGTGGTCAGTAATTGGTCACACAAAATCAACTATAGTTTTAATTAATTGGTCAGCCTTATAGGCTTTTACTTATGATCTTGTAAAGTTTTTTTTTTGTCGAAGGTCACGAAGGAATTTCAAAGGTTTCTTTTTTTCTCAATTGCAGAGTTGAAATTTCTGAAATTCATTAAAAAAATTAGGTATAGACCGAGAGCCCACAGCAAATTTTGGGTGTGAGTGATAGCAAAAAAAGAAGTAGGCGTCCAAAGTTTCATTAAAGGCTATTCAAAAAATCAAGGTCTTGCAGTCCACAACTGGGGCCTTTGCGAGAAACAGCGCATCGAAAAAAAAATATGAGTGTTTTTTTTTGGATTTTTGAAAAGTGTTTCAAAATATTTTTTTGCAAAACAAATTTGTATTTTGAAAACGACATAAAATATTTTTTTCGAAACTCGATACTTAAAAGTTCTTAATTACTAAAACTAACGGTACCTTCCATACAAAAGTTAAAAAACCGTTAAGGAAAATATTTTTTTCTCAAAAACGGCTTTTACGATTTTGATTAAAATTTTTTTTAGGCCAAAATTAATGCGATCTACTACAAAAATATATAAAATTTCATACTTCGCAACTATTAGTAGTACCTCTCATAGAACTTTTTTTTATTTTGAATTTTCTTATTATTAGCTGAACTGATTTTGATAAAAATTTGTACCTATAAACAAATTTCAAATATAAAAATTATTTTTTTTTTTGTAAACCGCTCCAACGATTTTTAATTTCATTTTCGCTGCAATCATGTTTAGTCAAAAATTAAAATAATGTTCTTTTTTCCACCTCTAACAATAAAAAGAGTTATTTTAGCTAGTTTTTTTAAATATCGTGTTTGATGCTTTTCAACATTTTTCTCTCATTATTTCCATGTCCTTATTTACAATTTTCTTAAATCCTCAGCCTCATTTTTGTTTAATGCCCAAAATTTTCATATTGCATTTATAATTTTATTTTAATTCAACAATTTTAACTTGCGATAAAGGTACTATAAGGCAAGTTTTGGATTCGTGCAAAAAAATTTTGAGATAACAATCAAACATGATATTACGATGATAGAGAACACCAAAAAAGTGGGTGGCACAATTCTGTCTATCAGTCTGTCTATTCGTCTACAGCCTAAGCGTTTTGGTTTTTGGTGATTATGCCCACACAGTTTTTTCATTTTTTTTAGAACCAAAAATAAAGGCACCTGCCATACAATTTTTTTAGCAATTTTACATAATCGTATTTTTCTAAAAACGGTTCGACAACTTTTCTTAAAAAAATTCAATAAATTTATTTTAGTTAAGGTTTCCTTTGGATGGAAAACCATTTTTCAAAAATGGTTATTAATGGTATCTCCTAAAGAACAATTTTTTTAATTTTTGATTTTCTTCAAAATGGTACAACCGATTTCAATTAATATTTTTACGCAGAAGCTTCCAAAAAATATAAATAGTTTTATGCACCAATATTTTTGAAAAAATAGTTTTTGGATTTTTAAAAAATGTTTCAAATTTTTTTTGGAAAATCAAATATTTCGAAAACGACTTAATCGATTTTTTTGAAAATCGATATTAAAGATTTGTTTAGAATTGTCTAAAATATTTTTGGAAAAAATTTTACATATATGAAAAAATAACGGTACCTTCCATACAAAAGTTAAAAAACCGCAAACGAAAATATTTGTTTGCTTAATAATGACTCCTACGATTTTGATTAAACTTTTTTCATATACTTAAATTAGTACCATCTACTACCAAAAATTATAAAATTTTACACTAAGGAACTATTAATAGTACTAGTATCGCCCAGTGGCCGAACTTCGGCCAGAAAAAACTGACACACACACTCAAGAAAAGAAAATGCAATATATAATAATAAGGAAATAACTTGACGGAAATGTTGACGTTGGTTGGTTTCTCTCTTTTTTTCTAGGTTCATACGTAAATATTCGTGAATGCTTAGTATAGACAAAAATATTTTTTAACAAACTGTTAACGGCAAATTAGGTGCTTAAATTGTTCAACAAAAATTTTTGTCAATGATAGTTATCATTCCTCAAAATTGCAATCATCTTCACTAAACCGGTAAGAAGATAAAAATCAATAATCTCAACAAAAAATAAATAATCCTCACCTACCTCAACGGGTACAAACACATATGATTTTTAGGTTATGCAGATCTTTGAGACAAAACTTTTCTAAATCCTTCTTACAGTTCCGTTGAGTTTTTACGAAGAAAAATGTACCGAAAGATTTTTCGGAGCGTATTACGTTCATATATTTAATTTTTTTTTCCAATGCATAACATACATACATTTTTTTTAAATATTTTTCAATTAATAATTAATTCTGACATTTTAAATCAATTTCTCTATAAACTATATTCTTTTTAAACACCCTGTTGTTATTGAGTAAATTTCCTTCCCCTTTTTCATTACATATGTACATTAAACTTGCAACTATCAAAGGACCGAACTCTTCTTTCAGCAACATACATAAGGTTGTCCATGTGAAAGTACTGGACTTTTCAAAAACACACTTAACTTTTGCCAGCATCTGTACAACCGAGCTATGCATGTTTATTGAACAATTTTTGCAACTCGAACGGTTAACTAAATTAACAAAACTGTTATCCAATTAAAGTATCATAATATCACACTTACCTATCTTTAGTTCATCCTTATATTAAAATATGTGCATGTGTATGCAAATTAAATTAAATTAAATATTTGAAATTTTAAGCAAAAACTATTTTTTATGAAGATTCAAAGTGCTCGGCAGTGTAAAATGGTAACTGGCTAAAATGGATCCAAACAGTTTAATTTTGCGATTCGCACACCTTCACGACTAATAGCTTTCCAACCATATAAAATTTATCGAAATCAGTTGAATACTTTTTGAGAAAATGGTACCACAAATTTTTTTAAGGCTATTTATATATAGATCTGTCATAGAACGTATTTTTTTATTTTGAATTTTCTCGTTATCGGCTAAACGGATTTAGATGAATTTTTTTATATACAAATTTCAGATAAGATTTAATATTGCATATCAAAATTTTCAAAAAATTTTGTTTTGGATTTTTAAAAATATAAAATAAAATATAAAATATCGATATCTCAAAAACGGGTCGACAGTTTTTTTTCAGATTTTGTTTTTATATACACATAAATATATACTTCAGATTTGCATACCAAAATTTGTCCTTAAAGAAGAATTTTGTATATAAAAACTTTATTTATTAAAAAGCTGCTCCAACGATTTTATTTTTTTTTTGTCCATACAATCATATTCAATAAAAGATTAAAATTCCGTTCTTTTTGTAAACTCAAACTGTCAAAAGAGTTGTTTTAGCTAATTTAAATATTGTATTTGATGCTTTTCAGCACTTTTCTCTCATTAATTTTCTTAAATCCTCAGCCTCTTGAACATAAGAGCATTAATATTTTTTGTTTAATGCAAAAAATTTTCATATTGCATTAATAACTTTTTTTTTAATGCAAACAAAAGTTTGCATTAACATTCTTTTTTTACATTGCATAAAAATTGTATGTTTAATAATATTAATGCAAACAAAAATGAATAAGAAAATGAATTTTTACAACTCTGCATACATATTATCTACATTTACATGCATGTCGCTGAAGGATTTTCAAAATTTCCCATACCAATAGCTGGATATTTTATTGGGCGTAAAGGCTATTAAAAATTGGTTTTGATTTGTTATCCAACCAATTATAGTTTAAGTATTCTTGAATATTCCTTTTTTATTCTTCAGTTAATTATACAAAATGTTTAATACACATTAATGCCTTTCGCCCGCACACCATCTAGATACGTAAATGTTTTATTAAAAAAAAAAACGACATCACAAAAGCTTTATTATTTCCCAGAGCGCTGTGACAAATTGTGCACTTAAAGCATACCTAACCTTAGCACTTTGTATGGTGGTCATGTTAGGAAAATTGTGCATGTTCATGTTCAGGATGAACGCATCCCTAAGCTATTATTATTAATACTACTATGCTTTCATCTTTAGTCTCTGTTTTGTCTTTCTCGCTCTCATACGAAATTAATATTCCAACCCATGGCATTAAATTATATCTAATGTTTGTTTTGTGGATGAGTTTTAGTAGATGCGTTTGCGTTCCTCTTTTGGAAGAGTGAAACCAATTAAATTGGGTGATAAGATTGAGTTGGTCGTTGGTTGTTCGAAAGCCATAAAACGTTTTATTAAATGGCAGATATTATCATAAGCTGTGGGGAAAATTTCAAATTAAAATTGAGAATTGCTACATGATAATAAGGATAACATTTGCCGGAGTGTATAAAAAGAAAAAAAAACGAAGTTAGAGGGTCCTTGAGTCTTTTTATCAGATTCAACTCCTGTATTTTTTATTTTTATTTTTTTCTCTTTGAAAACAAAACACTTTTCTATGAATTTCTTGCTAATTTGTATTTCTAGGTAGAAAAAATAAAGTAAATGAATATACATAAGTAAGTTAAAGAAAACAATATAAGAAGTAAAATGAGTGTTTATTTTTTCAATTTTATTATTCTATAAGAAAAATATTCTTTCATACCCATGAAAAATAGTATAATACGCATTATTATGAGAAGGTATCGGTTGTTTATGACCATAATTTACTTGCGAAATTGTGCTAGCGGGTTCATTTTGCCAACGACTTATTTAACGTGCAACGTTCCAATAATATTGGCCTTTATTAAGAGGGTTTGCTTTCGATAAACGACTTTGGTCGAAAGTTGATCATTGAAAAAAAATTTTGGTTTTGAAAACCCTTAGGTACTATTGTAAACAATATTTCTTTCCTTTTGACGTGTTAACGAAAAATTTGGCTCAAAAAATTTAAATTTTCAAAACCAACATTAATTTTAAAGCTGGCCATACACGACCGAGCCATCCGATCCATTTGGCTCGGTTGGATTTTAGATTAGCTGAAAATCCAAATGGATCGGTGGCCGATCCACGCACATACGACCGATTTTGGATCGGCACAGGGCCATTTACATAGGTCGTTGGCTCTGTTGTGTATGAACATTGTATGAATCTTTTGGGCAAAGCTTAATTGATCTTTCTCACCAGAAAATTAACAAAACAAAAGTCACCAGAAAAAGTAACCAATACAAAATAAAAACAACAAATGAACTTTTTGGGGCGTATGTAAGTCCATATTCTTTGCTAGTCCCATTGTTAAGAAGGCAGTCTATACACTCAATTAAATCCAGTAATTATTGATGAAGTGTAAAATCTGGAAAAGAAATGCTTAGTTACTGCAAATTCCTGCTGTGCTTCTATTGGTCTAGCTAGTATCCAGTTCACACATCTCGATACACACAAGGACGCAAGGGGACAAAGCGAATTCCTGGTCAATCAACCGCCAACGAGATTGACCACACTGCTATCGACGCAGTAATGTAAAAGTAATGCTACGGATATCAAGACCAAAGCCAGCACAGAAAAATACTGTGAGGAAGTTTGACGTCGCATGGCTTAAGTCACAAGAAATCGCCATGAACATTTCCGATCGAGTCTCTCGCACTTTCTTAAACAATCCTATGCCTCCAACTTCAAGTATCGAGAACCAGTTGAAGAATTTCCAGGGAGAACTTAAGCCGCCTCTGATGTGCTTGACCTCGTACGATCACTCCTGAAGCCATTCGTCAACAAGCTGATAGGTCCATCGTCCATATTATCAGTGTGGCTTTAGCCCAAGAACGTTTACAATCGACCAAATATTCGCACTATGGCGGATTTTGGAAAAAACCCAAGAGTTTCAAATCGATCTTTTCATCGACTTAAAACACGCATATAACAACTTCTATAGAGACGAGCTATATAGAGCAATGTCTAGTTTTGGCATCGCCCATCGCCCCCAAACTCGTCCGTTTGTGCAGGATCACGATGTAGAATGCACGCTGCCCCATCAAGTTCGGTAAAGACCTCATTGATACCTGCGATGTCAAAAAAGGTTTAGAACAAGGTGACGCGCTTTCATGTGACTTCTTCAACAACTTTCTGGAAAGAATAGTACAAAACTCTCTCGTCAACCCTAGAGGCACACCATCTTTCAAAAGTTTGTCAAATGACTTGCTAACGACGATGATATTGATATAATCAGACAAAAATAACTTGATGTCTGTTGTGCTTTCGTGAGTTTTAGCCAAGAAGATGGGTTTTACGGGGAATAAAAGCAAGACCAATTATATGTTGTCAATAAGAAAGGACACCCAACACCGAAAACACGTCTCAGACAGTATGCCACTATAGATTCAAAATAGCTTTTTATGGCCTTTAGTCCTACAAATTGGCGTTTCGTTCGGCTTACTCACTTGAACTCAGCAGTGACATAGTGAGGGCTTTGTCATACGCAATTTGTATATTAAGTTCAGTTCAACTTACATGAATTTTTCAACGAAAATCCACTGTAAACTATATCCAACAAGATTAGAATTCCTAATCATTAAGCTGGAAGTTTTTTTGCCTGGGGCCAGGCATAGTTTCTATATAAGAAGGTTTTATAATACAAATTCTATATACTACTGAAATAAATCAGCCAAGTAGAAGACTTAGGGCCAGTTTTCAAATGTTCCGGTTAAAGTCTCGGATAGCCTATCCGGAACTTATCCGCAAGATAAACTTCAACTTTTGGTTTCAAATGTCTCAGAATTATTGATTCAAAATGTATGCCACTATAGACAGCTATAATTTTTAGGTGGTCAGATATTTTTTCTACATAGGCTCCGCCTTCAACTAAGTGAACGATAGTGCTGTCATCAAACGAAGAAATACTCTTGCCAATCGCTGCTTGTTTGGGCTAAGAAGAGGGAATTGAGAAGCAAAGCCCTCTCTCGAATAACTGAAGGGAGTCCCTGTACAAGACGCTTATCATCAGAGTCCTGATGTATGGTACAGAAGCTTTAAGGTGTTTTGAGAGAAAAATTCTCCGGGTGATTTTTGGTCCCCTCTGTATAGAAAGGGAATGGAGAAAAAGATACGACAATAAACTGGGCGTTCTGTACAGCGACACCAAACTAGCCACATAAGTGTCAGTCAAGGACTGAGATAGCTGGCCAACTTCACATTCATTTTATATAAGACTTTTGACCAGGCCTACTTCAAATTTCCTACTTACTTACTTATCCGGCTCCTGATCTAAGGAGGGTCCCTGCCTGAGATAGGTTACGTTAGGTTGATGCAGTGCCGTAGCTAGGATTTTGTTTTGGAGGGGGGCCTGCTTTCAAATTTTACGAGATCTTTAAACAAAAAACTATATTTATTCCAATTTATTGATTTTTATTAGTTTTTAAATAGAACATACTTAAATATTTTTTCCGTACACATTTTCTTAAAGCAGAAGACGTCTTGATTTTTTTCACATGACTTCAATCAGATATCATAGCAAGAGAGCTTAATTTTTCATTCCCCATAACGCTTCGGGATACTATTTTAATCCTTTTCATAGTTGAAAAGGTTCTTTCAACACCAGCTGTGGTCACTGGAAGCGTAGCCAAAACCGTAAGCAAGAAGTTTATACCTCTATAGTAAGGCTATCCTTATATCAAGCAATTTCAAAACTTCGGTAGAAAGATCACTCGC
This sequence comes from Dasysyrphus tricinctus, assembly GCA_963921185.1. NCBI lineage: Eukaryota > Metazoa > Arthropoda > Insecta > Diptera > Syrphidae > Dasysyrphus > Dasysyrphus tricinctus. The sequence goes on along the minus strand of OY992530.1, from coordinate 78,262,991 downwards.
CAATATTTTTCGGCATCAAAGAATGTACTCAGCTTTCACAGCTGACAAAGAAATTGTATTATCAAAATCATATGTTAGTTTGTCCATTTCGTTCACTCGCTCAACTGCGGCAAAACCTGTGAGAAGAGCTTGAAACGATGCGATGGTAGAACGTCTTCGTTGTCCATGAATCTGTCCGTAAGATTTTGTATTAACGAATTTTTTGCAATGAATCAGTTTAGACACTCAAAAATAGGATTCAGTAGAAGAGGTTTCTGGATTGGAACGCAGTGTTTGTTTCAATGAAGTTCTTGGAGCTCTTAATTGAACTTCTAATAAGTCTTCGGCAACTTGGGATATGCGGATTGAAAAGCCTCTCTGAAAAAATATATGGCATTTTCTCTTATGTTCTTAAGAGAATTCCAAGCTTCTTTTGTGCGGTCGACTGAGAAATTAATAGCTCTGTAGGAAAACTGATAAGGGCAGCGTTAATCAGAATAGTTTTTCGCACACAATGAGGCTTACTAGGAAATCACTTCTTTGGATCGCTGCCAAGAATTGATGCTTTCGAAGACATATCGCCCACGTTCTGCTCGTTATTTCTTCAAAACTTATTGAGATGCATTTGAAAAGCTCTATAAAGGAAATAAAACTGTCATGCATTTCAATGACTCTTGTTTCACAAAGGCGTAGAAGTCGAGTTTTTCGGCTCTCTGGTGCGTGTTTTTTAATGACAGTTTAGAAAGTTATATTTGCATTTGAATGGTTGTGGAAGAAATTAGCTATTTCACTTACTACACCAAGGCAATTTGAATTGCAGGACTTGACATGGCATTAGACAGAGCCAGGTTCAAGCGATGGCTTGCACAGTGTTTGGATACTGTTGCATGCCTAATCCTGCACTGTACTCCACTTAAGTGACCTGCCATATTTGCGGCTCCATCATAGCCTTGGCCCACACAATTCTTCATATCAAGATACAGTTCTTCACATCGCTGCAGTATGGTTTTTGTCAAGTTTTCAGAAGTTTAGTCATCAACAGGAACAAAACCTACAAAATCTTCCCGAAGCATACAACTTTTGGGATCTGTTAAACAGTCGATATATCAAAGGCATATCGAAAGTTGTTCACACCCAGTAACATCCATTGTTTCGTCAGCGAGGATACTGATACAACTTGAACTTACAGCCCGTTTAGTTATTTCACTTGTTACAATATCAGAACATATCTCCAGGATTTCATTCTGGATATCTGGACTCAAATAATTTAAATTTTAAAAACCTAAGCTTAACAAAACCAAAAGGTTTTTAATAATGATAAAAATTTAATAGCCTTATCGTACGCTCCGTCATAATAGATTTATACTACGAATCCAAAAAAGGTATTAAAACTCCCATGCCGTAACAAAAATATCAGGTAAAATTCAAAGTTCGTGAAAATTCACCCGAACTATCCCCGGGTTCATAAGATACCTACATTTTATTATGAGATCTTATACTTTTTTGTGGGTTTCTTCCGTATTGCGTAGGGATCTGTGGTTGACCATATATTCAAAAATAACAACTTACCACATTCACGGGTTTTTATTGTAAACAACTTTAAATGGATCATGAAAGATTGGAAAGTATTGGAGTGCTTTTATATTAAAGGGTGCAATTGTGAGAGGGTGGAATGGTGGGGAAATTGACCATATCCAATCATTTGCAGCAAAAACTCTTCATATCCTTTTATTCTTAAATATCTCTTAAACGGAACTTCCAATATTTTTTGCTCTTAATCATAACATATAAATTTAAAATTTCCGCAAGCTGAAAGTTATTTTAAATCATTATGTTTTCATAACGTGCATATCACTATTTTTATTTATTTTTGGTTTGTTTTGCTCTGAAATCTTATAGAATTTGTGGTTATTTTTAATTTGCAATTTTTTGGCAATAACTGAAGTCATTTACTGATCCCAATTCCAAATCAAATAAAATGTAGGTATACATATGTAGAATATTCTCCTAATTTTAATAGCTTTTAGAGTTAAATAAAATACCTAAATAGTCTCCAAAATTCAATACAAAATTGTAAACATATCTAAATAGTCTCTTGCTTTTTAACGAAGTATTTTCAAGTAGTTGAGAACTTTAACTAAATTCAAATAAACTATTCCTATCTGGATAGTCTCCTTATTTTTATAGATTTGAATTTAATATATTAGAAAGGCTTAATTTTTTGTTTAGATTTTCGGGTGGGGCTTCAGCCCCTCAAGCCCCCCCTCTGGCTACGTGCCTGGGTTGATGGGCTGACGGAGGATCTTGTTCCGGTCACACTTAGATCAATCTTGATCCATTGTGGTATCCTGATGGATTGTACCATCCCCTTAAAAATATAACCTATGAAATCTTATGGAATTTGAGATGTTATTGCCTGTTGACTTCGAGATTTCTGCTAGATCATTGAAGAAATAGCTACTCAAACATTTTTTCGTTATATTGCAGAGTGCCGGACATTGACCTAGGAAGTGAAGTGTGTTCTCCTCTACTTCTACGTCACCGCAACTTCTGCATAGGTCTTCAGTACCTTATCTCATCTTTTTCTTGTGGTATCCTAAGAGATTATGTCCCGCGATAATTCCTATTAAAAGATTCAAGGATCTCTTTTTCAGGTTTATGGTACGGTGAGTTTTTTTTTTCTTATTGTAGCTAGGCCACAAATTCTTTGTATTGGTACAATTTGCGCGTGAGTTCCATCTGTCACTAGTAAGTTCCACTATCTTCTTACCAATTGTCTGTTTAATGGCACAGGATGGAATTTTAACACCAGAGTCCGTTAGGCTTTGATCTAACGATGAACCAGTCCTTGCCAGTTCATCTGCTTTTTCATTTCCTAGAATTCCACAGTGCCCAGGAACCCAACAGAGTCTGATGTTGTGCTGTGTGGCAAGAACCTTTAGCTCTTCGCGACAGCATTAAACTAGCTTGGATTTTATTTCTGTTGCAGAGATAGCTTTGATCGCTGCCTGGCTGTCAATGTGAAAGGTGATATCATCCCTATAAGAATTGGCTAAATTGAGGGATTCTGAGAAGAACCCCGCACCTACTCCCGTATCCATCTTCGATTCGTCAGTGTAAATTTCTACCATCGGTGTATCTGATTGTTGTAAGCCAGCTTTCCATTCTTCTTTCGTGGGGATGGAGCTGTGAAGTCCTTGCATACATACCCCTTCATAAATTTGATCGCTATTTGTGCATGCCCTACGGAGTTCTTTTTCCAGCTATCAGTCTGGCTTAGTCTAAGAGCACCGTAGGCTGCAGTTTCATCTTTGGCGGATTAGTTGGAAAGCACAGCCTCCACGAACTAATCGACTTTGCTGCAGCTCGTAATACGGTGATAAGTAGCACTAGGTTCCACAAGCGAAGGATACACACAGCAACCTGGTGATCTCCAGATGGTCGAACCGCCAACCAAATCGACCACGTGCTAATTGGCGCAAGTTATTCATCGAACATCTTGGATGTGCGAACTTTCGGAGTCACAAACGTGGACTCTGACCATTGTCTTGTTGTGACAAAGTTCAGAGCCCGACTTTCCAACGAAAAAAAACGAAGACCGCCCAAAGGAAAAAATTCAACATTGCATGCCTTAGCACATCTGAGAAAGCCAGAGACTACAGTGAGCAACTGACCGGGAAACTCTCTACCACCCAGCCACAAGCGTCAACAACCAGTGGAACCAATATCGCGATATCATTAAGGAGACAGCCGAGACCACCATAGGCTGTCAACCACCCAGAGGAGTACCGTGAAAAGAGAAGGAAAGAGAAAAAAACCCTGCGCAGAAAGAAAAGACCATCCGCAGACTCTCAGCTCAAGTATCACGAAGAGTCTAGCACTGCCACCAACACCCGCTGGTTCTACAAAACAGCCAAGCAGCTGTCATCTGGTTATAGGACTGGCACGCAATCTCTTCGAAACAGCGAAGAGAACCTAGTCACCGAAGCACAGGGAATTGTAGACGTGTTCAAGGAGTATTTCCAACAACTGCTTAATGGGAATTATGTAGAGGAGGCGATAGGAGAACAAAGAAGCATGATACCAGTCAATGAAGATCCAGTCCCAGCGAAAGCCATCCACAAGCTTAAGAGCAATAAGTCCACCGGCTTCAGATGGCCTACCTGCGGAACTCTTCAAGTATGGAGGAAATGTCCTGGTAGGGTGCATACACCAGCTCAAGTGTGGGAGGAGGAAAGTATGCCTGATGACTGGCTAGCTCCATATGCCCAATCTACAAAAAAGGCGATCCTATGCCCTGCAAGAACTACAGAGGCATATCCCTGCTTAATGTTGCCTACAAGATCCTATCCAACGTACTATGTGAGCGTCTAAAACCTTTCTGCAACACTATGATCGGCACGTACCAGTGCAGTGTGGCTACAGGCCTGGCAGATCAACGATAGACCAAATCTTCATATTGAGGTTGGTAGCAGTAATTTCGAGGTAGTCAAGGAGTTCACCTACCTCAGAACAAATATCAATTCCAAGTGGAAATCCGACGAAGAATTACCCTAGCGAGCCACTGCTACTTCGGTTTGGCCAAACAAATGGGTTCAAAACTCCTTTCTCGAAAGACAAAGTGCACGGTATACAAAAAGCTAATTTTACCAGTTCTACTTTACGGCGGCGCTGAGTGCTGGACGATAAGTAAAAAAGGGGAATTGATACTGGGCACTTTCGAGAGAAAAATTCTTCGGCGGATATTTGTTCCTGTATGCGAAGAGGGCGATTGGAGAAGAAGATTCAATCTTGAATTGTACGAGCTGTACCAAGATGTTAATGTAGTCCAAAGAGCCAAAACACGTCGACTACACTGGCTCGGCCACATCGAGCGAATGGACAACAACGCTCCAGCCAAGAAAATCTTCGTATCCCAGCCCCCAGGTTCGAGACGACAAGGAAGACCGAACCTCCGCTATAAGAACCAGACGGTCACAGACGCGAGAGCGCTTGGTCTCGACGACTGGGGGGAGCGTGCGAGGTACCGCAGCCGATGGAAGGCCGCAATATCTCAGGCAGAGACCCTTCATGGATCGGGAGCCGGATAGGTAAGTAAGTAAGGCTGCAGTTTCTTGTACGAATAGATCTAGGTGTCTTAGACTGAGTATGGTTTCCATTCCCGCAGTGGGAGTGGACCTCATTGCGCCTGTGATTCCTATGCACGCTGCCCCTGTGATTCCTATGCACGCTAGTCGTTGAGCTTTATTAAGCGTTTTATAATTACATTCTTCATCCATTGCGTTCCACCAAACCAGGCTACCATATGTGAGGATCGGTCTTAAAATGGCCGTGTACATCCACATTATGATTTTAGGGTTTGGACCCCAGGTCTTACCAAAGATCCTGTTGCAGGAGTGAAAAGCGATCATGATGGCCTTCTTGCCTCTTTCCCAGTTAAGCTTTTTGTCAAGAATTACGCCTAAATATTTGGCATGATCTGATAGTCTAAGTTGGGGTCCTTCTATTGATGGTAGGACAAATTCTGGTATTTTCCTTTTGTTAGTAAAAAGAACCAGTTCGGTTTTTTGTGTGTTGACGGAAAGTCCAAATTTCCTCGCCCAGGTACAGACTATTGACAATACGATGGAAGACCACAATATCTGTGCCTGAGATATTGTGGTCTTCCATCATTGGTTGCGGTCCCCTTGCACGCTCCCTCCAGTCGTTGAGACCAAGCGCTCTTGTGTCTGTACTCTGTAACCGCCTGCATCCCTATATTTTCTGTTCAAATTTAGTTTTTTTTAATAACAACTCTTGGATTTAACCTGGATCTATCCCTTTTACTGGCTGATTTGTTTATATAATATTTCCTAATTTTAAATAGTTTTGTTTAGGTGGGTGAGAAAAGAAGCCAGTTATTTTTCGGTGTTGAATTTCATTTTAAATTTTGTTTTGATATTAAGAGAAAAAAAAAAAACACAAATTTCTGCCATGAAATCAGAGACAATGGAATAAATTTGTGCCAAAATTACTCTGAAAAAATCAAAAATCTAAGCATAAGGAAGAAACAGTTTCTTATCTATTATAACGTTGAATATATACCTTTCTTTATGTATAACCATATCGTTCGTAACAAACAAAATCAAATACATTTCAGTATACAACTTTTGCTTTGCATACATTTTTGCTATGTATATTAATGCCAATAACATCAAAAATGTTGTCAAATTGCCTTACACAAAAGCTCTGCCAAAAATTTAAATGAAAATATATATTTGTTCCTGAAGGATTTCGAGAAATACAGTTTATCTGGAGATTAGCCGATTTGGCACAACCTTCTTACAAATGTATGCATGAACGAGTATTTATATGTGCATTTGTGAATGAAGTTTATTGTCTGTTAAATAAAACGAGACTTTTCATTGAGAAGGATATAAGACTGTGATTGCGTTGTATAAAGCATTTTACCCTTGAATCTACTATAGAAATAAGGATTTAAAATTTAATCATTTCATAGAAACGTAGTTTCATTTCAGATAATCAGATTTTAGAGTATATCCAAATTGAAATAAAAATCGGTCGGTAAGGAGTATAAATTAAATACTTTTTAATAACGCTCTTAAATAATGTGCTGTCTTTTTGTATATGTACATTGTACATATATAATGTTGTTGGCAAAATGGAATTAATGACAAATAATTAAAGCTTTGTAAACTGACTTCTTTGAATTTTCCATGTTTTAATCAATTAAAATTTTTGAGTGAATTTGTTGCTCTATAATTTAAAATGTATGCAATTTAAAATTTTTCTAGAATTTAAAAGCCAAAATGGTACCTTCTTTCTTTTCAAACAAATTGAAGAAGTCAATAGGTATACAAATTGTATAAGGATTGCTAATTTCGTTTCTCCAGAAGTGTCCTTCTTGAGATGTTACGTTATTATTCTCAACGTGCGGTTTGTATGGATTAAGGATATTCAAAAGCATTAGATTACAGTATATCAATGTCATTCTTAATTTTTTCTTATTTTATTCATAGAACACTTAAGTACCCCTATATTTTCACTCTCTACTCAATTCAAGCTCCACATGAATATTTTATTGAAATGTGATATCCAGGATCAATAAATTCCAATATATCATAGATTATAACCAGTCGAAGGTCAAATTCACAAAATTGGCATTGTTTTTCAATTTCGTTTATTGATCCCTGCTAAACTAAAATGGAATAGCTATTTTATTTGCCTCTGATTTACTTATGTATAAAAACAAAAAAAATATCTACTTTGAGTTAAAAAAAAAGGAATAAAATTGTTGCGTGAGAATAAATTCTTATGTTCATGTTCATATGATTTATTGAAATTTAAGGAATGTTCCTCTCAATGGTAGACATGAAAATTACAATTATTGACTCTAACAGTTAGTTGGATATTTATAGATTTTAGGATTTATTTTCTGTTGAAAGTTTGTCACTTTTAAATATGAATTTTATTAATAAGAAACCATATAGAAAACTAAATAGAAAAAAGCGGCTGGATGCAACCCACACTGATAACTTTCCTTTGGTGCCCTCGGAAGCTAGAGACCCAATATTATTTTTAATCAAAAAATTGCCAATTCCAGATCTTCGAAAACGTTGTCAGGTCTTCAGTATGCAGTTACGTTACTTTCTTACTTACTTAGGGTGGTGCTACAGTTCGGGGTGGACCAGGGCCTCAACCAACAAGCTTCTTCCAGCCAGCTCGGTTTCTTGTTAGATATCTCTAGTTTCGTACGCCATGTTGGTTGAGGCCCTCTTCCGCTTGGATCTTGCGTGTGTCACCTGTTCGCTGTCCTTCTCTACTGCACCGCGGCGCCTCCGCCGTCCCACGAGGTTGGATTTGGATTCAAAGACTTTCCGCGGACTGGAGAATTGATGTCCATTCGCTCTAGGTGACACAACCATCCCAGTCGTTGGCTTTTCACTTTAGTGGCTAGGTAAGTGTCACTGTACAGGCCGTACAGTTCGTTAATGTATCTTCGTCTCCATTTTCCATTTATGCAGACGGGACCAAAAATCACCATATTTGGTCTTGCCTTCATTCTCTGTTGAAACCATTTGCTTGGCCTCGTGCTGAATACTCATAAAAGCACCACTGATATATAGCTTTGTCCGTCCAATTATGTCAATATTTATGAGAGTGTCATGACTCCACCTGTACCTACTTGAGAGCGGTAATGATTTTATGGGACAAATCTTCTTTCGCACTCGTACAGTAGCTTAGAGTTCTAAAAGATCTTGATGTACACAAATCCGCTGGCCCGGATAGTATCCCTCCTATTGTTCTGAAGAGGTGTTTTTCAACGCTGGCAAAGCCACTGCGTAAGCTTTTCCATCTGTCCTACTCTACTGGTCTCTTTCCGAGTGGATGGAAAACAGCATTTGTCCAGCCTGTCCCTAAGAAAGGTGAATCTTCGTCTCCCTCCAACTATCGACCAATTGCACTTACGTCCCTTCTTTCTAAGGTCATGGAAACGCTGATTAATTACCAGCTTAAGAAATATCTTGAAGAACAGAAGCTTCTTAATGACCGGCAGTACGGATTTCGTAGCAATAGGTCCACTGGTGATCTGATGGTATATCTCACCGAGCAGTGGAACAAATCTTTACATCGTTTTGGAGAAAGTAAGATTGTTGCACTTGATATTTCAAAAGCGTTTGATAGAGTTTGGCACCAAGCTCTCTTATCGAAAATGCGTGCATTTGGTTTTGATGAATCTCTTCTTAGTTGGATTAGAAATTACCTTTCGGACCGTTCAATACAAGTTGTGCTGGATTGTTTTTAAGTCTGATATTCATAAAATAAATGCTGGTGTGCCCCAGGGCTCCGTTTTGTCTCCGACTCTCTTTCTCATTTTCATAAATGATCTCCTGTCTGAAACTTCTAATCCATTAAACTGTTTTGCTGATGACAGCACCCTCAGCTTTTCATACCTATTCGTTTCTTGATTCACATCCTTGTCCTTCGGATGTGGAACTTGAACGGCAGCGTATGATAAGCTCATTAAATTCTGATCTTGACAGCATTGTTCAGTGGGGAATAAGAAACCGTGTAGAATTTAATGCTTCAAAAACACAATGCTGTTTGCTGCCTCTAAAGCAGAACCCACCCCCTATGCCACTATCCATGGGTGGTACTTGCATCGATGAAACTGTACAGCTTTCAGTTCTGGGTATGTGCATCTCAGATCACCTTCTGTGGAATGAACACATATTCAATGTCACCAAAAACGCTGCTAAGTGTTTAGGTTTTCTTCGAAGATGCAAGAAATTTGTCTCCCCTTCTGATCTGGCTGTAATCTACAAAGCTTTCATTCGTCCAAAGCTTGAATATAATTCTCATATTTGGGCAGGTGCTCCAATAACTCATTTAAGCCTTTTAGATAGAATCCAAAAAAGAGCTCTTAAAATGATAGGTGACTGTAATATAACGGAAACATTCGCATCTCTTGAACACCGTCGTAATGTTTCATGTCTCGCCTTATTCTATCGCTATGAACAGTGTTCTAGTGAAATAGCCAGTTGCATTCCTCCCCTAAAACAATTCCACCGTAATACTCGCACTTCCAGGAATGCGCATCAGTTTACTCTTGAGCCCAATTTCGGACGTACTGTAAAGTACAGAGATTCTTTTTTCAGCCGAACAACACGAATGTGGAATGCTTCACCCGGCTCTATTTTTCCCCTCCATTTTGATATTCAGAACTTCAAAACTAATGTGCATCGGTATCTCCTTTCTAATCCTTCCCTATTTTCCTTACGCTCGCACTGTGTTAAATCATTTTAAGGGTAGTCACAACCCCTTTAGTGCGCGTATATTATAAAAAAAAAACAAGCTATTGGACGGGCTTTTGAAAGATTGTGCCTCTAGTGCTGACGTGAGAGGTTTGCACTATTCTTTCAAAAACGATGTAGAAGAAGTCGCATGACAGCGCGTGCGTCGCCTTGTCTAAACCATTTTTTACGTCAAAGGAATCGATAGGTATTTGAATACCATGATGGAGCAGGGTGGATTCTCTATCGTTATCCTATGCAGACGAAAGAGTTCGGGAGGGGCACCAAAACTAAACATTGCTATATATAGCTCGTCTCTATAGATGCTGTCATTAATAGCCTTGAAATCGATGAAAAGGTGGTGGGTATCGATTTGAAGCTCGTGGGTTTTCTCCAAGATCTGCCGCAGTGTGAATACTTGGCCGATGGTGGACTTACTTGGCCTTAAGCTATACTTATTTGGACCTAACAGGTTGTTGACGAATGGCTTCACTTGTTCATAAAGTACAGCTGTAAATATCTTGTATGCGATATTAAAGAGACTGATGCCTCTGTAGTTGGTGCAATCCAAAGGATCACCTTTCTACAGGATCGGGCAATCGGCTATGCTTTCTTTCGACCATATTTTGCAGATGATTTCATTTTGCAGTCTCCAAGTTAAAATTTAAATAATAAATAAAAAGTTGTGAAAACTATTTGAAATTAAAATTTAAAAAAAATTAACAAAATATTGTGTTTTATTTGTTTATATATTATTTTGCAGATGAGCTGGTGCTTCATCATAATCGTGTACTGTAACCCCAGCTGAGGCATAGGGCGTCAACAAAACGTCTCCATCCTTCGCGGTCAGCTGCAAGGTATTTTAGCTGTGGCCACGTCTTTTGTCTGGGATTTTCCTTCCGCTAAGACAGTTGATTTCCATGTTGTTCTTGGTCTTCCAACCCTCCGTTCACCCTGAGGACTACATTCAAAGGACTGCCTTGCAATTTCATCGTTTGGTTTCCTCAGTGTGTGACCTATCCAACGTATTTACGCTTTCTTATGCTGACATCCAGCCGCTTTTGACTTGTCCTGCACCCCAATTCCTCGTTTCATATTATTTGTGGCCAGCGAATCTTAAGGATGTGGTGAAGACAGTAATTCAAAAAAGACTGCAATTTCCCCGAAATGACGTTACTTTCCAGGTTTCACAAGCATATAGCAGCACGGATTTGAAATTGGATTCGAAGAATCTCAACTACGTGCGTAAGGAGAATTGACTGGATTTCCAAATTGGGGACAGAGTACCGAAGGCAGCACGAGCTTTATTTATTCTACTTTTAACGTCCAGATCCGTACCACCGTTTGCAGAAACAATACTGCCAAGGTAGTTAAACTGCTCCAGTTCTTCAACTGGCGTCTCCTGAAGAATAATACACTGCTGTGTGGAGCGGCCTGTGAGCATTATTTTTGTCTTTTTGCTGTTAATTCTTAGACCACTCGACTCTCCCTTAACTTGGAGTGTTTGGCACATCCCGTTCACCCCACTGATGTTATTTGCCCGTAGACATAATATGTCATCGGCATAGTCAAAATGACTGAGCCTATCGAACGGTCTCCATTGAATGCCCAGTCACTCAGCTGTACCAACACTGGCCGTCAATACGTCGTCCATTGCCAGTAGGAAGAGAATGGCGATAGAACATCCCCTTGTCTCACACCCTGATGCACTACGAAGGATTCGGATAGATGCCCATTGTGTAAAACAAAACACCTTGCGTTATTGTAGGACTCTAATGGCAACAATTTTTGGCGGAATTCCTCTACCAAGCAACGATCTTCATATACATTCTCAGTTAACTCGATCAAAGGCCTTCTCAAAATCCACGAACATGTGGTAAAGCGGTGATTGAAATTCATCGGCTGCTCGAGGACGATACGCTGGCTGGGTGTTGATGTGGTCGACACACAATAGTCCACTGCGGAGGCCAGCTTGATGCTTCTTGAGTGTAGACTCGATTCTATCCTTTATATCGACAAAACGGTGATACCATGTACGGATGTAAAATACTAGCCGCTGTTACGTGATCGGCTTTCAAGAATTCAGCTGGTATTTCGTCCATTCCAGCTGCCTTGTCGTTTTTGAGAAGATTTATTGATGTTTGGATTTCCGATTCTGACCGGGTTCGATGTCAATACCCCTATAGGACCTGCACATCTCGTTTAGTTTGGGCACTTCAGCACTCTGCTCAACTAAGTCCTCATTTAGCAGGGCACAAAAATGATCCTTCCATCGACGTAGCTGATCCTCAATTGATACCAAAAGTGTTCCATTCACATCCATTACAGGATTATTGGTTTTGCTTTTTTTCCCAGCAGCATCTTTGGCTATTTGGTACAATTCCCGGATATCTCCTCTTCTGGCAGTGTTTTCCGCATTATCAGCGAGTCGATCTAACCTCACCCCTTGTCACGTCTCACACAGCGATAGACCATCTTATGTGAAATGCGATATACTCGCTTCGAAATTCAGCCTTTCGTTGAACATTTGCTTCGACATTTATTTGCATTTTCAACGATTTGCGAAGTTCAATCTTATCCCAGGTGTCTTGGGATATCCAAGAGTCTCTTAATCTCGTCCGCTTGGGTACAGTTTTGCCTCCATAAAAACACTTTTAATTTCACCCCACATCTCATCAATTGTTGAGTCTTGAATACCGTTTAATGTCGAATTTTTGTCATTAAGGGTGTTTACATAGTTACGACAAATGTTGGGGTCATTTAAGGCATTTGTTTTTAATTTTGAGCTCCTTCTTGCACCCTGCGCTTTTCTTTGTACGGCAGTGGTGCGTAGTTTGAGACTCATCAGAACTAAATGGTGGTCGCTTCCCACATCGGCATTTCTTATACTCCGGACATCACACATAGACTTCCTCCATCGCTGCTGAATCATGATATGATCAATTTGGTTTTCGGTTTGACCGTCCGGATGTACCCAGGTTATTTTGTTGCACGTCTTATGCTTTAATACTGTCCCACCTATCACAAGACGATTCGCGTAACAAAAGTCGACAAGGAAGTCACCATTTTCTTTCTACCCTTGACCTTGACCCCAAGCCAATTTTTACCATCACGCGTTCCAGTCCGTAATTGTCTGAACCGATTTGGGCATAGAAGACTCCCATGACGACTATGATGTCGGCTCTCGGAATACTCCTGTAAACCGAGTTAAGATGAGTGTAGAACGCGGTTTTGTCTTCTTCAGTCGCTTCATTTTTGGGGGCATAATTGTGACGCTAATTGCTTGTCCATACTCCTAACCAATTCATCGCCAGACGCTTTGAATTGCTCGGCAACAAGGCCATCAGCTCCAGCATCTTTGTTATGCATAAGTTAAGATATCTTTCCTTTGTCAAGATCAGGTGGACGGAATTTTTGGCCCACGTCATCGTTCAGGTTAAATGGTACAATCTGATGCAAGGGAGCGGAGTTCGGTGCATCATCGCCGCTATATAATTTGCAGAAATGATTTTTCCATATTCTCAGTACCAACTGCGATTCTACCACAATGTTACCCTGGTCATCCTTGCAGGCTTCGGTTCGGGTCTTGTAACCCTGGGAGGTTCTTTTTACTTTTTGGTAAAACTTCGGAACTTCATTGCTGCAATAACATGCCTCTATTTTTTCTTCGATCACACGCTGCTCATGATCTCTCTTTTTCCTTCTGAGAACCTGGTGCTCCTGTCTCCTGTTCTGCGCTGTTGCTTTGTGTGCCTGTTGTTTGGCGGCAAGTACTTTGTGGCATTCTTCGTGTAACCTGGGGTTTCGCTGTGGTGGTAGTGCGAGGATTGAAGGAGAACTGTAAAAACTCGATGTGATACATATATAAAATGATATCAGATTTTTTGTTTTGCATTTCAAGCTTGTGGCTCATATCCTAGGCCATGTTCACATTTTAACAAGAAAAGTCAAATGCACCAAACGAAACGTATACCTACTCCAGTCTAACTTAACGCATTTTACCGTATATTAGTTGCGAAGCAAACCACTATTATATTCATGATTCTCTCCCTCAACGCATTATTTTAATAAGTTTCTAGTAAAGCTTAAAAGTTAGCGTTCAGGAGTATTAGTCCAGTAAATAGAGGTCAAAATAGGGGGGTTACCCTACAAAAGGTCGGGTAGTTCTAAATTTTTGATATGTTATATGGTATGGTTGGTACATGAAAATTCCAAAATTCCACAACCACGCCCCCTCCGCCCCCTTCAAAAACATGGAAAAACTACAAGAAATCGGCACTTTTCTCAGTTTTTTGCTTATAACTTTTTTCTGGTATATTTTTTCGGAAAAAAGTATATGGGAACTTTGTAGACAATAAAATTTCCTACAAATATGACCTAGAAAGTATTTATGTACAATCGGCGCTATAGAGCTCCCATTTTGTGACCAATACAATCGGGAATCGGGTGAGTTTTGAGAAAGTGTTTTTTATTCAAACGTTTTTACGAACTCACTTTCTTTTCTGTCTGTTTTATATTGTACTGTAGTGTACTGGAGTCCCGTTGAAATTGTATTACCGATTTGTCTAACCACCTAAATCGATTGAAGTATACATAGAAGAGTCAGAAAACTTGGATAGACATCACGATATTCTGAACCCGGTTTTTAAGTCGCTATTTTTGGGAGGAAGTGCCCAAAATTCTATTAAAAACTAAACCACTATAGGTACTGGTTTTGATGAAATTTATAGACATGATAATTGAGATGGAAAACCAATACAATTAATTTCCACCCACTGCCACTGCCACTTTTTTAAAACATAATATTTTTGGAAAAAGTTATAAAAATTCGGGTGTTGTTCAGATGACCCGTGAAGGGATGAGACCACAAGTGCTCTGGTGATGGCTTACCCTCGATCGATCTTCTTTATTGCCTTCAACTTGGGATTCAGGAACTCAAAAGGCTGGATCATTGTTTGCCATTCGCCAATTCGACGTATTTTGACTTTTTGGACAACATTGTCTTTGAACAGCTCATTGAGCTCACGTTTGTGTCTTCTTCTCCAAAAATCCGTCAAATAATACGAGTATTACTTGCGAAAGAGCCCAGTATCAGTTTTCATTTCCGATTTTCATCTTAACGAGAGTAGGAGTGTCTTGGACGTAAGAAGAGTGTTGAACCTTTTTTGACAAACATAGATTAATAGCAGTGGTTTCCAAAAGTATTTTTTCGTTGAATATACACATAGGTGGCATCCGTGGAGTAAATACAAGTATTGACTCCAAGGTTAGTTAAATTCCAAACTACTTCCAAGCTACTGCTAATAAAAGTGATGTTTTGGCCTAGGTTGTAAGCAAATGCTTTTTTTCTTGACAGCAGGTAGTTGGACTTTTACTCGTTTACTTCAAATCCAATATATTTCACCTGTTCTTCAATCACCATGAAGAACTCTATATAAAGACGCAATGAAACACAAGATATGGCATTCTGTTTTAACAGCTGCTTTATGGACTATCTGTTCCAGAAGAAAATTAAAAAAGACAAAAATGTTATCGTATTTCCTCGCCGAGTGCACTGTACATGCTTTGAACAGTTCGGAGAAGCTATTCTCTAGTTGCACATTGCATTTGGAATATTTTACAACTTGTGTTTTGTAATGTCACGAGATACAGCTCTTTTTTCTCGAGATCTCGAGCTCAGTTATCGCTTTATAGAGCAATTAATGATGAATATTCTTCAAAGCGGCCTTGAAGTCAATACAGAAACTGTGTGTCTCAACTTGAAGTTTATTGGTAATTTCCAGAATTTTCCTCATAGTTAAGATTTTTGATCTTTTACTTGCTTTCGTTTTAATGTCCTTCATCATAACTACCAACAATTTGTATTCCAATGAGTAAGATGGATGACAAGACTTCCTCCGTATACAAACAACGTGGACAAAATTTGCATACATTTACCAATTGTATTAGGTTAGGTTAGGTTAGGTAGAGCTGGCTGTCAGTGATCAATACTGACACACTTAGACCAAAGTTGGTCCGTTGTGATACCACATGAACCTTGAAAAATCTTCCTCACTCGTGAAACCATTTAGAGCTCCTGGCGAAGCGAGCAAGACTTTAAATGTCTTTGCTTGCCAGATCACTAGGATCGTTATAATATAGTAATCTCCTAAGTGGAGGCTACGTTCTGTGGGAAAGGCATAGTACAGAGAAGGTGGGGAATCGATTCTTTCTCCTCCTCGTCCATAAAGCTTCTGCAAAAATCATTTAAAAGTACGCCAAGCCGCGTTGCGTGCCTGCATATTAAACAGTGCCCCGTTATCCTCCCAGGTGGATCTGGAAGGTATGGTTACTTCAAAGTTTTTATCGAAATTCAGTAGTGCGACTGTGTAGTCAGTGTTATCCAATTGTATTGGTCACAAAATGAAAATACAGTCGACTCCCTCTAAGTCGAAATCTTTGAGAGAAAGTTTTGCAAAAATTCGTATTAGAGAGAAATAAATAAGTTTGGAAATTTGAGATGAGTGTACAACAAACATGGTGAAAAAATTCTTGTTAGAGGGAAATTCGACTTAAGGGCAGTTTTACTCAGAGGGCGTCGACTGTAGTCACATGAAATTAGTAGCCAATTAAATTATCTACAAGATTGATTATGACAAATTTTGCCCTAAACTTGACGGTTAAGGAGTTATTGTGCTGTAAATAGGGAATAAACTGAAAATCTTACAAAATACGAAATCTTAGCCTTTTTTGGGAGCTCCATAGTGCCTATTGTAGTGGTTGTACAAAAATATTTTTTAGATCATATTTGTAGGAATTTTTATTGTCTACAAAGTTCCTATATACTTTTTTCCGTAAAAATATACCGGAAAGAAGTTATAAGCAAAAAACTGAGAAAAGTGCCGATTTTTTGTAGTTTTTCCATGATTTTGAAGGGGACGGAGGGGGCGTGGTTGTGGAATTTTGGAATTTTCATGTACCAACCATACCATATAACATATCAAAAATTTAGAACTACCCAACCTTTTGTAGGGTAAAACCTCTCTATTTACTGGACTATATAGGCTTATTGATTATTTGGTTGTTACATTTCATTCCCTCACAAAAGGAGTTGGGTTGCTAAACGAATATTTCCATATTCAATTGTGGGTAAAATGTTTCCAAAAGCGGCTTCAAAAAGGATAACGAATTTTTCCAAATTCATTTGTATTGATAGAATTAAAATCTTTTCGCTGACGCAACTCACAATTTCATGATAATATACATACATAATAGGCCACAAATTATGACGACATAGTTGGCATTTTGGTATTTTAATAAAGTAAACGAATATATACATACCAAAGGATAATATTATTTTGAGTAAAATACACAAATATGAGAACAAATATTATTGGTTTGATGATTAATGTGCTGGTATTTCATTATCCTCATACCACTGAGTATTCGATTTGTCACAAACTGTGGTTTCCATATTGGAAGCAGATTATAAGCCAATCGATAAACTATATGTGTCTTATGTTTATTGTATGTAATGTATCAGTACCTTACAGAAATAGGACCTACCTGGTATGTATTGTATCAAAGGTAAACAGAGGACCCCAACGACATATTGACTTAAGTTGTAAACAAGGATGTGACATGCACGGTATTGGTTTATGGTCATGAATTATGTCAGCATACAACACCCCCTTAACATGTTTGTTATATATGAATATAAATGAGTACCAGTTACGGACAGGAATTTCCGGTACCTACAAATTATATGAATGAAAACCAGGAAATGGATGTTCGACATATCTGATGAAATCCCATGCATTTAATTTGGTCAAATAAATAGAGCTTGGTAAATCTGTGGTCAATTGACATACAAACCCTTATAAATCCCTAAATTGGTTATGGTTGTACATCTGTGATCTAAGGATATCAGAGGATGATAAATGGATCTCATGGCTTAAAGCTGGATTCAATTCTCATAAACATTTATGAAAATTTAAGCAAAGAAATTAATTTTCCAACACCTGAATACCGCTTCGTTTCACTCAGTTTTCATTTTCTTTTTCTTTCATTTATGTATGATGCACTTCCATTCTCCCAAGTCCAGGCCGCAGCTCGTGAAATCGCAAGGTAAGGCAAGTGTCTAGTTTCTTAATGATTAATATCTTTAATATAAATAAAAAGGTTATTGAACGGATGAATGAATAGTCGTATGTCTCTATGAGGTCAATTACTTAGACTACTGTTGAAATGGGTCTATGAATATGGAGATGACTTAGCTTTTTAAACAATGATTAGCTGAAAACTGTCTAAGAGTGTTCTAAGCAAATCACTAGGGACTGCTTTTGTTTTAATTAAATATTTTTGCTGTGTGGTTATTATTATTTTACTCCCCAAGACAGAAATTCATTGCATACATCGAGAAAATACTCAGCATGTTAAAAAATCCAATAGTAGGTATGTATGTAGTAAACTGAAATATCAATATTCCCAAAGTGACCTGCTATAGTGTTCTTTTTCAATCTGTTGCCCACATTTATAAAGAAATCTCCGCCCATCTGAACTATGTTATTGTTAACAGCCAAAAACACTTTCGTTTTCTTTGACTTGGGTAACATTTTTTTCATTAACATTTTCTACACAAACACATATTTTCTTGTCTAAGGAAGATTCACATAAATCTATTTCGTATATGCATTCTTTTCATAACTATGAGGCAAACCTTTTTGCCAGACACTTTAGAGTACTTTTGTGCGTTCTTTGATCCCTATGCTTATATATCCTTTTAACTCACTCTATTAAGTTCATATATTGGGTTTGTTAAACAAAAATGTTGGACGCAAGATGTTGCTTTTGCTATGCTGAAAGGTTTCTTCGGAAAAGATCTGACAGTGTAAACAAATTTTAAACTGTTAGATAAGTTAAAAGTATGTATACACTGAACGTGTATAGGATTTTTCATTTTTTTTATAGGTATTCTCTATTTTTATCATACATATATATAAATTATCCAAACAATTGTTAAAAAAAAAAACGATCAAATCAAGTACATATTGGGAAACTTTTTTGTAATTCAGCTGTTTTCACGGGAGACAGACACAATCCCGAAACTCTGAATCCAGAAAACCCAAAATCCCGAAAATCCAAAAAACCCAGAATCCCGAAAACCCAGAGACCCGAAAACTCAGAATACCGAATAATCAGAACCTCGAAAACCCAGAATCCCAAAACCCCGAAAACCTATAATCCCGAAAACACAAAATCCGGATAGGCCAAAATCCCGAAACTATACTTGAAAAAAGGTAGCAGCCATTATTTTGACTTTTCTGACAAAGTTTTAGGCCAAATTCACATAAAAGTTCTGATATCGATGAATGATAAAGTATTTTAAAACAGGACACAATGAGTACCTACACATTCACATCATCGAAATCAGATACGCTTTCACTCCTTTCAGTTATTCTTATGTAAAAATATTTTATTGTAGCGATAGCGTATCGGTATCGGCA
Organism: Dasysyrphus tricinctus; assembly: GCA_963921185.1. NCBI lineage: Eukaryota > Metazoa > Arthropoda > Insecta > Diptera > Syrphidae > Dasysyrphus > Dasysyrphus tricinctus. Next base: position 78,243,733 of record OY992530.1, on the reverse strand, counting down.
AAATAGTGTGGATCTGGTCATATTGAATCTTAATCAAATAGTTTTAACAAATTAATAACTGTTATGTATCACAAATCTGAATTTTAACTGAATTCTGATAATTCAATCGTTTTAAACCCTCTTCTTGCGCAAATTTTTCATTTAATATAATTTTTCGGGATTCTGGGTTTTCGGGATTTTGGGTTTTTGGGATTTTGGGTGTTCGGGATTTTGGAATTTAGGGTTTTTGGGATGTTGGGTTTTCTGGATTCTGGGTTTTCGATATTTTGGGTTATCGGGATTCTGGGTTTTCGGGACTGTGGATTTTTGGGATTTTGGACTTTCGGGATTTTGAGTTTTCGGGATTCTGACCCCAACCGTTTTTCACACTTTCACACTTGGCCTCAGGAAAATTTGTCCCCATACTGTGCGAGCTCCTACAAACATCCCTTAACAAGCTCAATCACTGGGCCAAAAGCTGTGGACTTAATGTCAACCCACTCAAGACAGAACTAGTTTTGTTTACAAGAAAACGCAACATTCCAAATATAAACCCCCCCACTATAAATGGGACACCGCTCCATATAACTGGTACTGGTAAACTCAAATGGAAAGAAAACATAAAAGAAAGAGAAAAGAAAGCATCAATAGCATTCTATACTTGCAGTAGAATCTTCGGTAAAAGATGGGGTCCAAGCCCTAATACCATTCAGTGGATGTACACAGCCATAATAAGGCCAATCCTGACTTACGCATGTTTGGTTTGGTGGCCAGCCTTGGATAAGGCAACCAATCTTAGAACCATGACTAAAATTCAAAGACTAGCATGTGTAGGTACTACCAGTGCCATAAGAACTACACCAACTGCAGCCCTAGAAACATTCCTCTCACTAGCCCCACTCGATCTTTTTACGAAAGAGATGGCGGCCAAAAGTGCTCTGCAACTTCAACAATGCAATAATTGGAAAAAGGGCCTTTACGGTCATAGAACTATTATGAGATTTACCGACATAAACATTCAGACAGACTACACATTACCGCACATTGATTTTAATCCGGTAGCCCTAACAGATATTCCCACAAGGACACTCTGGACGGAAAACCGGGTCATAAACAATAATCATGTTTCGGTCTTCACGGACGGCTCCAAAACAAACGAAGGGGTAGGGTAAGGCATCTTTTCAGTTAACCCACCCTTAGACAGAACAATAAAGCTTCCTTTCTGCAGTGTCTTCCAAGCGGAAGTGCTCGCAGTTTGTGAGGCTGCAAAGAGCCTTCACACGTGTGAGCTGGTTAGTAAAAATATTGACATTTTTATTGATAGCCAGGCGGCAATCAAAGCCATTACCTCAGTTGTGACAAAGTCAAAACTGGTTGCTCGTTGTCGCGATCAGTTGAAATCACTTAGCGAATCAAATACAGTCACCCTTCGATGGGTCCCAGGACATCGTGACATATACGGGAACGAAATGGCAGATGAATTGGCCAAAACCGGGTCATCTCTTGATCCGAGCCAAACTGACTGCTCTGTTCTTATGCCACTAGACCAAGAAAAAAGAAGAATTTGCCAGAATTTCCTCAAAGTTGCCAACGACAGATGGTCAACAATTGATACTTGTCGTATTTCGAGGAACTTATGGCCGGATATTTCAAAGAAAAAAACTGAGTATTTACTCAAGCTAAGCAGGCCTCAACTATCCCTATTGGTTGGAATCCTAAAAGGTCACAACACAATGGGAACCCACTTAAGCAGAATGGGCATCGGCTCATCTGACTTATGTAGAGGGTGTCAGGATGAAGAGGCAGAGGAGGGCTCAATTCACTTCCTCTGTGAATGCCCCAGCCTAGCCAGAACTAGAAAGGCAGCCCTCGGAGAATACTTTTTCGACGAACTGGGCGACGTCTCGTTTTTGCCACTAAGAAACATCCTTAAATTCGCTCAGAACTCAGGATGGTTCAGGGCGGCCCCCCATACCTAAACTTCCAATAATCCACTTCCTTCCCCCTCCTTATACCTACCTTGACCTACACTCAGGGAAGCACAATGGATCCATTGAGATCCGAGTGAGGTGATGCGATCTTCTCGTATCATCACCCCATTTAACCTAACCTTAACCTTACCTAGCTGAAAAAACGCTTTATTTAACTATTTATTAATAGCGGAAAAACTTAACCTGTGCCAGTGTTCTATATTTCTCGAATTGATACATTTTTTCGACCCCAAATTCATGAGTTTCGTTTAATTTATTCAACGTATCCCAAACAATTTTGTCAAATCGAGGGTTACAAAACATAGGGACTGGATTGTGAAGTAAAGAGTAGCACTTCAAGATTGATCTGGCATCAGCTACCAAGAAAAAAAGTCCTAGACTTTGGTCACCTAATAATGCAGTCCATAACTTGGTTAACAGGACGAAATTCTATCTCTTCATAAAGCCGTTTCTAGACCTGAAACGTGAGACACATCGCTTTATTAAGAAGAACATGAAAGCCCAAGACCCACGTTTCAAGTCACAGCAGGTTACATAAAAGTCGAAATGGGCAACAATCAATATTTTTCGCATACCTACATATACAACACGTTCTTTTAATGTTCGGCTAAATAGCAGCTCAGAAATGTATGAACTGATTGTTTGAATATTTTAATGTCTGAAACCTATGATGGTACTTAAAAACCCTTACCAGACATATTAAACATTCTAGTGAATTGGTTGAATGAAAATTGTTTGGATTAGAAATAATCTTTCAGACCGCTCAATATACAAGTTGTATTGGACGGTTTTAAGTCTACAATTCACAAAATAGATGCTGACGTCCTCAGGGCTCCGTTTTGTCTCCAACTCTCTTTTCATATATTTATTTATCAACGATCTCCTGTCTGAAACTTCTAATTCATAAAATTGTTTTGGATAGACGCTTTTTATATTCGTTTCAAGATTAATTTCCTTGTTCTTCGGTTGTGGAACTTGAACGGCAGCCTATAAAAAGTTCATAAAATTCTGATCACGGCAGCATTATTTAGTGGGGCCACGGACGTTATGTCATCCCACCGCAACAGTTATTGGGCTATAACACTTTCCCTGTACGAGATACAGGGTATTGCCCTTACAATAAAAAATTGTACTCATTTAGATCTTTCCAATGATTTTGGCCAGAAGGTGTTACAACACTTGGGACCCACCTTGTGCAGGAAAAGAGTTACTGTGCAGTGCAACAGATATTATGGGCTTTTTACACTTCCCTTGCATGAGATACAGATTTATGCCCCTACAACAAAAAATAGCACTCATTAAAACTATTCCAATGATATTAGGTCAGGTTGTGTTACAGCGTTAGGGACGCAACTTGTGCAGTGAAAGAATTATAGCGCAGTGCCACAGTTGTTATGGGCATTCCCTGCACGAGATACAGAGTTATGCCAATACAACACAAAAATGGCACTCATCAAGACCTCTCCAATGATAAAGGTCAGAAAGTGCTAACAAAATTTTGTGAGGAAGAGTTATAGTTCAGTGCAACAGTTATTGGGCTACTAAAAAACTTTCCCTACACGAAATACGCCTATACAAAAAAAAAATAGTACTCATTGAGACCTTTCCAATGATATATGTCATAAAGTATTAAAACGATGCGATGGGACACAACTCATTCAATTATGCCCATTTTCTTTTAATACTATTTGACAGGTTACTAAATCAATCTATGACTAATAACTTAAACAATGAATTTTTTCACCAAATCAATACCAACAGTCATTGCAACCAGCAAAATAGAAAAGCAAGTGCAACAATTCTGGGAATTTCGCACAAGATGGGGCATCACCGCATCATGAAGTCTGGGTGAAATATCGAAACTGACGAAGAGGTCAAATCAAGGATTCCGGAATCCACTTTCAAAAGAGATCACATTTCAAACCACACATGACGGCCGTCACGTCAACTTACATATACCAGTGTGTGCCTTCAGTGAAATCAGCTTAAATACATAACAGGTTTTTCTACAAGCAGGTCCTTGGACCCACTTGTAAGTAGATGCCTATACTGCCCGGTTTCAAAGTTTTAAGGTTACTTTATTCTTAGACTATCCTAGCTATTCTGTATCAACGAGCAAGTATGTGCAACGTATTTCTTCGGATAAGATTTTGTTTGTACTAACAGTTCTTTAGAGACATGTTTTTTATTGATTCGGTTTAGTATCACATAGCGGTGGCGTCCTGGTCGTAAGTGTTTTTCTTGTGGCAATTATTGCCACTCAACAAATATAACCTCTGCTATATACATATCGTATCATTGTTATTTGGAATGAAAGCAATAAAAATCTGTCCCAACGTGTAAAGGACTCTACACTTCATTACTTGTGTAATGTGTCATGATATTCTCTTGTTCGTTTTATTGTTATTTCGTTTTCCATTATAGGCCTCTGGCATAAAGTTTCTTTATATATTATTTATTCACAAATTTGCATTGAAGATTTGGATTCTTTTTTCTCTTCCGGTTGGTTGTTATTCACTTATCTTTTTATGTATATAAATTTTTCTAACCACTTCCTTGTAAGTTATCGCTTTTAGGTAAGTACATTATCCCTTCTTCTTCAGCTAGCAGCCGTACATTAGAGGACGAAAAGTGAACAAGATTGTTTTTTTTTATCGACTAACACCTACACATTGTTTAAAATTCCCTTGGTATATAGATGAATAGTGTTCCTTGGAAACGTTGTTAAAAACAAATGAAATTTTTCATGGAATATTTATAATTTCTTCTCAAAATGCCTCCTTCTACATTTTATAAATTCAGATTCATCTGCACATCGATATTTTCTTAAGACTTCAAAATATGTGCTGAATAATTCAGGCTCATATCAGATATACTACCTATTTATTGATAAAATTATTATAGACCGAGAGCCCGCAGCAGATTTTGGGTGTGAACGATAGCAAAAAAAGAAGTATAGGCGTGGAAAGCTTCATTAAAAACTATTAAAAAATCAAAGTCTTGCAGTCCACAACTGGGGCCTTTGCGAGAAACTGTGCATCGAAAAAAAAATATGAATGCAACTTCAAGGAAAATCGTGTTAGCCGAAATTGGTTTTCACCCCTCCCTAGATAAGCTCCGCGGATCCCATATCACGGAATTTGAGATCATTTGAGTGTTTAATTCGGCCTGCCAGACTGTTTAAAAAAAACCGTTTTTCACTTAGAATTTTGAATTTTTTAAACGGTCCGGTAGAGCGAACTATACACTCAAATGGTCTCAGATTCCACGATATGTGATACGAGGAGCTTCTCAAGGAAGGAGTGAAAACCAATTTCGGCTAACACGATTATCCTCGAAGTTGTATTCATATTTTTTTTTTTCGATGCACTGTTTCTCGCAAAGGCCCCAGTTGTGGACTGCAAGACTTTGATTTTTTTAATAGTCTTTAATGAAGCTTTCGACACCTAAACTTCTTTTTTTGCTATCGTTCACACCCAAAATCTGCTGTGGGCTCTTAGTCTATTACTGTTTCTGGGTCCTATTTCATTAACTACAAATTACAAGCACAATTTTGTGTTTTGTAGTTGTTCTCAAATACACATTTGTAAGAGGGCAATAGATTTCGCCAACTACAAATTAGTCTTTCACAAATATGTCATTACTTATAAGAAAAAAAATTACAAAAAGCTTTTGAGAATAACTTGTTTCCCAAACTACTGTTTCACTCAGGCGCGGATACAAGGGGGGGGCAATGGGTGCAATTGCCCCCCCCTGGGCAAGAACGAACTAAGCATAAAATATGACTTTAATGAAATTTAATCAAAATGAAAGGTTATTTTGTTATACGTTTATAAAAAATTTTCTTGGCAGCGCAGCGTTGCAGCAATGAGCGGTTGTTCGTTGGCCGCTGCCTGACCAGGTTAAGTTAAGAAAAGTTCCGCTATGCACAAATAGCGCCTTCAATGGACTGAGTGGAAAGCTTATAACTTCGGCTTTTGATCTCGATCTTAAAAGTTAAGGTCTTTAATTAAAAGATCAATGTCAGGCTACATTACTATATAATATTTTGTGAGAAAATTCAATGTATTTCATACTAGGGAGCAGGTTGAATCCCAAATCGATTTCACTTTCACTTTTCAATATGCTTTGAACAAAAAATTTCACAATTTGGAAAATAGTGTTTTAGAAAGGTTTTGCTCAACCTCCAACCCTATTCTACAAATTAGTAAGTGGTTTTTATACTTAAATGTAACGGGAGAGGCGACAGGGGCACTCATCTAAATTTTCAACCTTGAAGTTGATTTTAATAAAAAAAAAAAAATTAACAGCCCTATCAATAAAAACTGCTATCTTCTAATTCGCAAATTAACTAAAACGTCAATTAGCAGTTAGTTCACGAATTAAAACTCCATATCAATAAAAATATAAACTGCTAATCCACGTTAATTTCAAAAACTAAACGAAAATCTACCACAATCAACAAGAACTCTGCTCTTTCCAAAGACTATTTATGGCACTGCACATACACTTTCTCACTTAATGTGAACTTTCGCACATACACTCTCTCATTTGAGGCTGTAGATAGCATGTGTGTCACAAGCGTCTGTTTCCTTCTATCTCTAGTTCTTGGCAACAATGACAGAAGTATTTTTAACTTAATTACTCGTTTAATGTACCTACTTTGGTGAGTTAGTTTAATGCCATGCATTTTGATTTATTGATATGATTTGACACTTAACTCACTGATCAAAGGTAATTTGTGTTTCATTTGCGTTTATGAATACCGGTAAATCTTTTAAATACGTCGATTTACGAGTAATTACCTTAAAAAATTTCTAATTTTGCTTCAAATGCTTGGATCTACAGGATAAAGATATCTCATTAAAATTAAAATAATAAACTACATTTTTTATGTATAAAAGTTATTGAGAAATAACAAAAAATTTCATACTAAATGGGTGATAGAGTTCTTTTTGTGATAAATATTAAAATGTGCGTTTCCATTGAGGGAGAACCTTCACTAGAAAACTCTCGAGAGCGACTCTCGGATAGTCTTCCCCTCCGGTGAGCTTATTTCAATACTGCGTCTGTGTCCACTTTCGAGTCTTAGTCTCGAGAACTTCTTTAGAGCTGCTCACCGCCTTTTTACTCTGAAATGGATACGCACTTTAAGAGTATGCACATGTGTTTCGAGTTCGTGCTGACTTGCTGCACATCTGTTTTAGCCATACGAAATGTTTTTGATGTGAGAATTTTGTCACTTTTATGGATGTGTTTTGGGAACTTCCGTGTTCTATATTATTAAACTACCGAAGAGTGCGAATCCAACGAAAGATGATTGGAGATAAACCAGGAAACGACTACAGCAGTCATTGCCGAAGAGAAGTTGGATGGAACTTTTATACCTAAGGAAAGGATAGTTTTTTCGTCAATTCGACTGTCAAATGATTGCCATTTTTTGACGCAAATTTTGCTATTGTATATTGAACTACATGAGTCTGGCAACTCTGTAGTCGATGCTTTGAGCTCATATAAAACTTTTATATTAAAACTTAACGAATGCTAAGTATATTGTTAATGAAATGTATAACGAAAGTTGGTCACAATCGAGAAGGTCGGACGGAAAGTTTAAATAAAGAGTGGTATTTTCTTTGTATTTTCCACTTTAGGTAATCATTGTATTTTATTTCAATGTCGGAAAGTTTGGTTTTGTATCGATGGACGAAGGCATCTGAGCAAACGATACGGTTCATCTCGGTTTCGATCTATAATTTTAGTTCATCTAAATAAATTTAATGGTTTTTTTGCACAAAATCTTTTTTATCAACGTCTTTCAATTTTCTTGCAAAGTCATTTGACGTTTATGAACACGTTCTCTGGCTTCTCAATATTTTTGTTTCCAACTCGATTTTTGACTGCAGAATTGCACCACACATGAGGTGCCGTGAAATAACGCCGAGCGAAATAAAGCCGAATTTCAAAATGCGGTTTTATTTCGCTTTACTTAAGTGAAATAACGCCGAATTTAAGCGTTCGGCCTTATTTCGCTGTGGCAAAGTGAAATAAAGCCGAATGTTAACTGAAAAATAAAGCCGAACCAAACAAGTTCAAAATTCGATTTTATTTCAAAGTTTTATGAAACTTTGAAAGCCCAAATTCTATAAACGCAAAAGAAACTTTGCATACGCCCAAGGTATGTATGGGGGGGGGGGGGGCATGCTGCCCCCTGCAACCCCCCTGCTTGGGCTCAATATAGGATTTGGGGTGGGTGCGAGGCTGGTGTATGTAAAGTTTCTTTTGCATTTAAGGAATCTGGATTTAAAAATCTGTATGCAGATAAACTTTAAAATTTTTTAACTTATCAAATATAAGTCTTTTGCAAAGTGAAATAACGCCGAATCGGTCTTATTTCACTTTTCAAAGCGAATTAAAGCCTAACGTTAAAACTCGGCGTTATTTCACTTTAGTAAAGCGAAATAAAGCCCAATTTCAACATTCGGCCTTATTTCGCTCGGCGTTATTTCACGGCAATAACACATGATGTTTTCGAACAAGTGACTTTAGCAAACTGCATTATCCAACACAATGCTTATGCAGTAAAACTTGTATTTGCTTTTCTAACAGCAGACTTTTGCAGTTTGCGTTTGAGAACGTTCTGAAAAACACATTTTTGACGCTAATGACGTTGTCAAAAATGGCCTTTTACAAGCGGGATTAGGTTAGGTTGCCACGTAAAGAAAGAGGCTGGAAATTTCGCTCGAATTCGAACGTCATGTGTCTGAATAGGAACATACCACTGTACCATGATTATGTTTTCCGAAGTCCGAACATAATTGTAGAGTTACGCAGATCCAGAGGGAAGGTAGTACCTCGTGGCGTGATGGTTAGTGCGTAGGACTGTCATGCCAAAGGTGTGGGTTCGATTCCCAGCCGTGCCACCTAAAAACAGAAATGTTTTATTCGAGGTACTGCCTCTTGCGAGGAACTGACAAATCCTCCAAGAGTATACTTAACATGAAAAAGTGCTTCTCATTTAGCCGTTCGGACTCGGCAAAAAACTGTAGGTCCCCCTCCATTCCTGCCAACAACACGCACACAGGAATGGTGTGGTGAGTTGTAAGTCACTAGGCCCTGGTTCTGCGCCACCCAATTTATTTATTTATTTAGAGGGAACTCAAAACCGCTGTAAGGACACCATGCTATAGCTACAAACCGCAAAAATGCATTTCACAAAGTTCAGAGTACCCTCTGTTCGAGAACTGTGGCAGTTATGAAAGATTTTATTTGCTTTCTTCGAATTTCGAACTCATCATTTCACATTGCTTTGTGTGACCCGGCGTGTAGAGCGGTATGAAGTGTATTCAAATTTTCTGTTGACCTCATCAAGATTTTGGAAACTCACAAAAATTGCCCCCCCCTGAACGAAATGCTGGATCCGCGCCTGGTTTCACTATATGCTTTTGCCGGGTAAGCCCTTTATAAACCCTCTTTATATGACCAAAAAACAAATTTTGTAACGAAGCTAACATACAAATTCTATATACTACTGAAATAAATCAGCCAAGAAGAAGACTTAGCATTAAGGATTGGACTTGTTGAATTATTGATTCAAAATAGCTGCCACTGATGGGCCCAAGTGAGTAAGGCGGACGAAACGCCAATTTGTAGGACTAAAAGCCATAAAAAGCTATTTTGAATCAATAATTCAACAAGTCCAATCCTTAATGCTAAGTCTTCTACTTGGCCGATTTATTTCAGTAGTATATAGAATTTTTATTATAAAACCTTCTTATATAGCTAACATACGTCTTAAGTCACGTAAAAAATTGTCACAACCAAACGGAAATTTGTGAAATTTTTTTCTTTGGTGAAACAGATACATTATCATATCATCAAGTCCTGTAACCCCGGTTGGGGCATAGGGCGCTAACAAATCTTTTCCATCCTTCACGGTCTGCAGATAGATATTTTAACTTTTTAACACATCTTTCTCTGGGAGTCTGCTTCTGCTAGAACTGTGGATTTCTATGTTGTTCTTGGTCTTCCAACCCGCCTTGCACCCTGAGGATTCCATTCAAAGGACTGCTTTGCAATTTCATCGTTTGGTTTCCTCAGTGTGTGACCAATCCATTGCCATTTACGCTTTCTTTTGTCAACGTCCAGCCGCTCTTGGCTTGTCCTGCGCCACAACTCCTCGTTTGATATATTTTGTGGCCAGCGAATTTTTAGAATATGGCGTAGAAAATGGGTCACAAAAGCCTGCAATTTCTTTGAGATGGTAGTCGTGACTTTCCAGGTTTCGCAAGCATATAACAGCACGGATTTGACATTGGATTCAAAGAATTTCAACTAAGTGCGCAAGGAGATTTGACAGGATTTCCAAATTTGGGAGAGAGAACCGAAGGCTGCGCGAGCTTTATTTATTCTACTTTGAACGTCCAGATCAGTACCATACCATTTGCTGAAACAATACTTCCAAGGTAGTTAAATTGTTCAACCTCTTCAACTACAACAACGCAAGGTGTTTTGTTTTGCACAATGGACAGCTATCCGACTCCTTCGTAGTGCAACAGGGTGTGAGACAAGGGGATGTTCTATCGCCAATTCTCTTCCTGCTGGCGATGGACGACGTATTGACGGCCAGTGTTGGTGCAGCTGAGCGACAGGGCATTCAATGTAGACCGTTCGAAAGGCTCAGTCATTTAGACTATGCCGATGACATATATCTACTGGCAAATAACATCAGTGGGCTGAACGGGATGTGCCAAACTCTGCAAGTGAAGCGAGAGTCGAGTGGCCTAAGAATAAACAGCAAAAAGACAAAAATAATGCTCACAGGCCGCTCCACATAGCAACGTATTATTCTACAGGAGACGCCAGTTGAAGTAGTGGAACAGTTTAACTACCTTGGCAGTATTGTTTCTGCAAACGGTGGTACGGATCTGGACGTTAAAAGTAGAATAAATAAAGCTCGTGCTGCCTTTGGTACTCTGTCCCCAATTTGGAAATCCAGTCAAATCACCTTACGCACTAAGTTGAGATTCTTCGAATCCAATGTCAAATCCGTGCTGTTATATGCTTGTGAAACCTGGAAAGTCACGTCTACTATTTCGAAGAAATTGCAGGCTTTTGTGAATTGCTTTGTTCGCCACATCCTAAAGATTCGCTGGCCACAAATAATATCAAATGAGGAATTGTGGCGCAGGACAAGTCAAGAGCGGCTGCACGTCGGATTGGTCACACACTGAGGAAACCAAACGATGAAAGCAGTCCTTTGAATGGAATCCTCAGGGTGCACGGTGGGTTGGAAGGCCAAGAACAACAACCTTTTCTGGAAACCAAATCTTATCCGCTTTTTGGGGATCCTTTTTTTTATCGGAACTTATTCTTTACACACTCAGGATGAAGTTTAGTTATTTGGGAATCATTTTTGCTATCCTGTCGCCTGGACGCCATTTTCAAAATGTATTGAATACGGTATAGAATAAAAAAACTCGTAAATAACCTGCTTGCAAAATTTACATGATCAAAATAACGATTAATATTTTAAAATATAGGTGTTCAGTAGATGCACTTGTGGATAAAATTTAAGTGTTGCCACTTTTCAGAAAAATACCTTTTTCAATGTCAAATGGTGGGACTTACCCTTTTTTATAATTTTTAACATTTTTAACATGTTAAAAGTTGCGGGAACGCCTCTAGGTGCCAAATATTGGAAAAACCACGGGTGGTATCTTAAAAGATAAATATTGAGTAGAAGCACCTTCGGCTAAAATGTCAATGTTTCCACTTTTCAGGTCTAGGTGAAGGGGTGCGATTTCCCTTTTCTGGTAATTTTTAATATTTTTTACGGAAGGTGCTTCTACTAAACACCTTACTCTTAAGACATCAACCGTTACTTTCTCAACATGAGTTTGGCATCTGGAGACATTTCCACAACTTTTTTTATTTTTAAAATATTAAAAACTACCAAATAATTGGACATACAAAGAAGTATGTTTCCGAAAAGTGGCAACACTGATATTTTTCCTGAAGGGGCGTCTACTCAACACCTATCTTTTAAGACATCAATTGCTATTTTGGCATTGGAAATTTTCAAAATAATAAACATAACTACAAGTTTTTTTATTTTATCATTTCCCACAGATTGCGTGCCATTTTTGAAAATGGCGCCCAGGCGACAGGATTACAGCAATATCTACCAAGCTTAATTACATCCTTTGTATGTCAAAAATAAATTACAAATATAAAAATAAGGCCCCCCTCCAAAAGAATGCAGGGATTTCAGTTTCCTCACTGGACTACATAATGACATTTTACAAATATTTTTCAAAACGGCGTATACAAGTGACAGGATTACAAAATTACTCCCAAGCTTCATTTCATGCAGGAATGATGAATTTCAATAAGGAGAAAGGGCCCCCTCCCCCCAAAAAGCTCATAAGATTTGGTTTCTCAACCGAAATAATTTTTCTTAAAACTTTTCAGAGAATTTAACTATTTTTATTTTTATTTTGCAAATGAGAATTTCAAAGTATTATATGTATGTGATCACTATGGCGTATACGTGTTTTGTTTCGTTTTTATAAATTTTTTTTTTTTTCAATTTTTAAGTCCATTTAAAGAACATAAATTATCTTTATTCGAATTGTGTATAGATACAATATTCATGGATTGTAATTTACGGTGAATCTAGGATTTATCAGGAATGAGCGGCGGGGTGTTTTGTTTGCAATTTGCTGATAGAAAAAACTTATTTTTTTTTAAATATATTTCTCCAGTAAAAGGGTGAACTTAAGAACAACATTTTCCTTCTACGTCAAAAAAAAAAATTCTTTTTAAATTTATCTTACACATCACCAATAATTCACATAAATTTCAAGTTATTAAAAAAAATTGGACTAATATTTTCCTCAAATTAATGTCAAAAAATATTTAAATTTGTATACCTCCCCACCGCAGCGCCATCCAGGGCAAAGAACTCATTACATTATTTTACCATTAAATCATAATAATAAGCATCTTTATGGGCTCTTAAAATTACATTATGGAAATTTATGTTTAAAAACCAGCGTTTCTTACCGAACTACAAAATTAGTGGTTACACAAAAAATCCGCTTGTTCCACCCATTACTAACTTTACGAGCTTTTGTTAGATTGTACGTGTATAATCGATGTGATTTTTTCTCTCAAAATTCCTTTAAAAAAACCTCAAGTAAAGCTATACTATGAAAGAGTGGTTAAAATTTATATTTCTTCTTTTTATTCAAAATCAATACAAAATTTATCACGAGGGAATGGACTGGTACAACTGTTTCCTTATATAGGTATAAGCACAAAAGATTTGCTTCTACCTGACTGAAACTCACAACAGTTATCGCCCAGTGCATTGAGGTGATAAATAAGGGAAATTTTCTTATTTCAGTTTGGTGGTTGTATTTTTGATATTTTGTGCGTGGGATATGGTTACTTCCTTTAAAATGTCTGCATTCGCTACCTCCTCCCCCCATTACATCTGATTTCGTAGGAAAATAACCTGGGGTTTTAATCAAAATTCATTACTGCTATGGTGAAGTTTAAAAAAGTATTTTTCGTAATGCTGTCCTTTGGTCTCTGTGTTGTGCATCCATCTGTATATACTGATATTTAACAGTTGGATAGATTGGCGTCAAATTTGTTGCAAAGAAAAAAGCAAATTTGTGTTTAAACTCATTTAAAATGGATGCCTTCGGTACTGGGTTACTTTTTTTATCAAAAACAACTCTAACAAATTTACGTGATTAAAATTTGTTTTTTTTTTTTTCTTATTTACAGAGTGACTATAAGAAAAGTGTCTTCAAGGCTTTTGACTTAGATTGTTTTTGGAAAAATAAGTAAAGTACATAATACTCGTACTATCTGAAGTACTTTTATTAAAATTCATCAAAAAATTTACTTTAGTTAGCGAATAACTTTTTCTACAAAGGTATTTGAAATAAGCTGCCATAGTAAACAATTTTTCTACTTAAAAATACTTTTCCAAAGATACGATACAATACATAGGGGTGTTTCCATCGCTACGGGTGTGACAGTGAGACTCCATATTTTATTAAATATTCACATACTATTCCCAATTTATAAATAAAAACTTAACTATTCTATAGGACACCAGAAGCCCTTTTAAAAAATTGTATATTAAAGTATGAAAAATTTGTGGTTCAGTTAAAGGATGCAATTTAGTTGCATTACGGGTGTGACCTTAGAAAACTGGTGATTTGCGATTAAGATATTTAATTTTCATGTGGTGTAAAATATTGCATGAAAAGTATGTACATACCATTCTTTTGCAAATATTAACCCAGATAGTTCATCTTCAGTTTCAGTTAAGAAATGAGAGCCAAAACTACGAAAAACTATACAAAATTTTAATTTGAAAACCCTACAGGTGTGATAGGTCATCGTTACGGTTGTGACCGCACATTATTTCTATGCATGAAAACAATATAATAAACGATATTTTAACAGGAAACTGTTGTCATAAATGTATTATCATTTCTCACATGACAGGAGAAACAATTTCTCTAGAAATATGAAAGGAGAACGGGCAAATTTGTATGAAACATGGGCCTGAGCGGCCAAGAATGATTTTGTTATTTTTAGATGTGTTTTAGTCCTACAATCACCTTGCAGAAATTTTTTCACTGTGGTGTACTTCAAAACCGAAAAAAATGCATTTTTGTTCTATGACTTAAATAAAGTTTTAGTAAGTTTCTGGCTTCTGAACAATTCAAAACTAGAAAAAGAAAGTGGAAAAAGAAATCAAGACAGTCTCAAGAATATTTTGTATATAAAAATGGCCATATAACATCGTAAATAAGAACTTTAACACTAAAACTATAATATTACAATCCTCACAATATTAAAAAATCCTGAATAAAATAATATGTTTAAAAATATTACAAAGTTGTTGAAATACGTAGGTACTGGGTCTGTTTAAACCCGTAATGCGTCCTTGGGATATTCTGAAACCCCGTTAAACACACTAATATAGTGTCAGTAGACGTTATGAAGTTAGAATAAAGCATTACCCCCACTTAAAATATAATCACTATGCAATATTGCTCAATGCAATTGCATTATATAAACATTCAAATATCTTCTTTTCTAAATGAAATGCAATATGACGTCCATAGTGAAAGTTGTTCCTGAGTAGCATACCTTTCATTTGACACTAATTTCATTAATGGCCGCTAACGCCCAAAAATGCCCATTCTCCTTTGTCTCCCTGAAAACTGAATAAATTTCTCACTTCAATGAGATTTTTTTCCATTTTCCTTTAAAGTATGGAAAACTTTCACTAAAGCAGATTAAACTCGCATTTAAAAGAGATTTTTTTTTTAGAATTATATAAAACAAAACTAAAATTGAGTTGAAAAACAGAAAGATTATGATTTGAAATGCCAACCTGTTACCGGTGTGACATAGACTTAATATTTTAAATACGGGGTCAGTATTAATTTCAAATTCTTGAAATTTTGTCTGATTGTAATTGTAGATTATAGCATTCGCCTTTTTTCCAAAAATTATCACATTGATACAATTTTTTTTTCTTTCAGTGATGAAACATACTTTTTTTGTTACAAGCGTGACACTAACCACTTTATGAATCAATTGCCTAAAAATTAAAATTGTATTTACTATTGAATTATAGGAATTAATTTGTGACCTCTTCGATTTGACAAAAAATAGAAGTTCTTAAGTGACCTGGAGCGTACTTAAGAACTTCTATTTACTATTGAATAATTAAATTACACAAAGACGTGCTTTGAGTTCTGATAAGGGAAAATAACCACAGGCTCTCAAATTGTGAAACAATTAAATATTGAAAAAAGGTTTTTGAACTTCTGATATCAAAAAGTGACTTTTGGAGACCTATTCTGCTAAGTGGTTCGAGCTGCGAAATAAGCGGTGATAAAAAAAATTACTGATAATTTCACTTTTAAATTGAAACATGCAATCTTTTAAAACCGTCTAACGGTACTTTTTTCAATTCGAAGTCATATTTTGTAATTTTTCGTAAAGGGTCGTTTTCTATGGAATCACCCATAGATACAAGTCCTGTGATATAGGTTCCTAGACCAAATCATTCTTAAGAACTATTTTTTTTATTTTCGAATTTATTGAGAACAATGTGGCTGATTTAAATTTTTTTTCGTGCAGGAACTGGCTCTGGACCTTTAGCACCTCATTTGAGGGAAATTTGATAAAAAATGCCATCTAATTGGTGAAGAATTGGTCAGAAAAGGTCAACTGCTCGTCCCAGAAATTGGTCAGCC
This sequence comes from Dasysyrphus tricinctus, assembly GCA_963921185.1. Lineage (NCBI taxonomy): Eukaryota > Metazoa > Arthropoda > Insecta > Diptera > Syrphidae > Dasysyrphus > Dasysyrphus tricinctus. The sequence goes on along the minus strand of OY992530.1, from coordinate 78,227,466 downwards.
CTAGATAACTTGTAATCAAGGCTTAAACTTTCTCATGGTCCATCAAAGTCACGCACGATTTTTGGCACCTCATTTATGGGAAATTAGCAATAAATGTATACCATCTGAAAGATCTCTTGATCTATATAAAAGGTCAGCTAGTTTCAGTAAAAGGTCAGCTTGTTTCAGTAATTGGTCAGGTATAGATTTTTTTTAATGAATTTTTTAAAATTTCAAGGTCATAGCGTTTTTTGCTATAAATTTGTAAAAATTCATTAAAAAACATCTATACCTGACCAATTACTGAAACAAGCTGACCTTTTATATAGATCTAGAGATCTTTCAGATGAAACACTTTTTTTATTTTTTTTTTTTTTGTATTCATTAAATATTCATAAAAAAAATCTATGGCTGATCAATTACTGAAAATAGCTGACCTTTTACAACCGTGAAGGGACCTTTGAAATTGCCTACTTTTTTTATTTAAATGACCCAAATGAGAGGTGCCAAAAGTTTTTTTCTGACCTTGACACGAACTTCAAAAATTCATAGCAAAAAATCTATGGCTGACCAATTACTGAAAATAGTTGACCTTTTATTACGATTTAGAAATCTTTCGGATGGTATAAAATTTTGGCAAATTTCCCTCAAATGAGGTGCCAAAAATTGAGCGTGACCTTGAGAAATTTTAAGCCTTGATTAAAAGTTATCTAGGGCTGACCAATTTCTGGGACCAGTTGACCTTTTCTGACCAATTACTGACCAATTAGATGGGATATTTTTTATCAAATTTCCCTCATATGAGGTGCCAAAGGTCCAGAGCCACATCTGACAGCATCTGACAGAGTGCAAAAATAAGCATGTTAACTTAGCTTAAAAACTATATACATTATTGATATAATAAATTGATTTTAGAACTGCACCATGGCGCTAACTCAATGAGCGCCCATTGCTGGTCAGATATGGAATGCGACATTAACTCAGTCCATCTCCCACACTCATCGAGCTGCACAAGCAGAACCTACACTAACACTAGCACTGCAATGAGCAGAAGGGATTTTGCCTGCTCATATTCCTAAATGAACCGATGCACAATTTGCACGTTACCAAGCAGATCAACTGGATTTCGAGGTAAAAATTCCTAAAATCGCTCTTCAAATTTATCCTTTAAACCATGAATAAAATTCAGATGAAGAATATTACCAGGGCCAGGGTATCAGTATTCTTACCCCTACTTTTTCTTCTCATAGATCTGCGAGAAGGATTCCTATTTGTAACCTTGGATATGTTTCAGCTAACTCTTCTTGTCATTCCAGATATGTGTTAATAATATTTTTAAGAAAGAAAAAAAGAGCATTATTCAAAAAGATTTTAGTATTTATTGAATGAAAATGGGCATCAAACTTACGGTCGCTTTTTTTGAAAGCTAGGTAAATTGACCCCTCCCCACATGAACTTTCAATTTCCTTTCTCTTTGAATTATAAAATTGATCACCTCAGTCAATAAGGCAATATTTGCTAATTTGCCATCTATTGGTTCACCATATTACTTTATGTGAACCATTTTCATTTACCATTAAATGAAAATTATTTTAAGTCAATATTAGAAATCCAATGGAACATGAAGACATTGAATTTGTTGGTTTGCTATCAAGTTGCATCTCAAAGAAAAACGTTTAATTCAAATCGAATCGTTTTATTTGGTAGCACAAACAAAAAAACAGAAAAAAATAAGTAAACATCACTTTTGTATCCATTTTCCCTTTCCATTGGGGTTATATACAATTTGTTTGCATGCTTCGTAAGAGTTGGCAAATGACGATATTTAAAGGATGAATAGGACATACAGTGTGATGAAAAAACTGTTATCTTTTTCAAGTTTTATTTAATATGATGATGGAGGAGCCATAAAATTTTAAAATTGGCAAAGCTTTATTTCCATCGGAGGCCCTGGTGAATAAATCCTGAGCTTCAGTTATCGGACTTGACTAGATCGCTTCATCATCATACAGCGTTATGCCAGCCCTCCAACGAAAATTTCTTCTAATGTGGACAAAGAGTTTTTTAGAAACGTTTGCGTGCAAACCAGGCCTATGTACTAAAACAAGTTTTAAAATGGTACTAACATTTTGTGCCAACAATTTTAGTTAAGTATATTATTTTTTTTATACAGGACTGTACTATACACTCAAGTAAATTTTATTCAAATAAAAACCGAACTTAACCTTGACATTTTTATCTGTTGCATACTTTGTCAGAATGTCTTGTGATATCCTTCAATATTTACTTTCTATTGGTCCTGATGTTATTTTCCGTTTCCAAGAGAAACTATATGTATATCATGAAAACATCACAAAACTTACACTTAGATAAAGTGTGTGCTCTTGATGATTATTGTTTGTTCCTGTCGATTAAATGTTTGTTCTGGTAAGGAAATCGACAGAATTCAGAACGTTTGTGTTCCCAATGTTTACTTCAAGTCAGCAAAAAAAAAAGTTTTCTTTGAAGTTATTTTTTTTTTTGGTTTTTGTGTCTTCAATTAAAAAACTTTTTGTTTTTAAAAATTAATTTAGGTACCAGTTTGTCGCCATGTTATTCTTTGAGATTTAGACTGTTAGAACAATGAGGGGTTAGATATCGTTGTCTTGTTACTATAGGAAGTTCGTATTTTCTTTCATAATTTAATTGTTCAAAGTTATTTAAAAAGAATATTAGAGAAGAAGATGGTAAACTTGTCTCTAAAAAGAAGGTTAATTTGGATTTTCGTTCTTACCGAATTGTCAAGCAATCAAAAAAAAAAAAACAATAAAAATGAAAAAGTTTGCAAACATACATACCATGTATAGCTGTGCCTGACCTAAAAAGAAATTAAGGAAGTTTTTCTTTAATGGTTCAAGGATATAAGGTGGCTTGTCCTTGTGGCTATAGGCATTGAAGACGAATTGATTTATTAAAACAATGACAAACCTTACGTGTGTAGTATATAATACATATTACATATAGACCAAGAAGCAATATAAAACAATCTTTAACTTCGCAAAAATTGATTCCTTTGTAATAGTTTTTTATTAAGAAGACATTTACAGAAAGTAGAAAAAAAGATGGTATTGGAAAATTGAGCCATTAAAGAAAAAAAGAAAAAAAAAATATTAGTACTTAAGGGGAATAGGAAAAGTATATATGCATTTTTGGAGTAGGCAGGCAATTGAATAAAAGACATTTTTTTTATAATGTTTTGATCTTTGAAATGAACATTTTTGTTTAAAGTTTAAGGAACAAAGAAATCTGGAGGATTCAACTCTTAAGCAATATGATTTCACTGATTAATTGAAGTAAGGTTTTGTACGTACGAAACTCGACGTGCAACGAATGTGTTTCCAGGGGTCATTATGCAGCATTCATCCCAAGTACAATACTGGAATCGGTCCAGTAGGTGGTGGGTGCATTGATACTTTCATTCAAAACATCGAGATGCTATCGTTCAACCATGTCGACAAGAAGCATCTGCTGTAAGCTTTTTCGCTGGCATCGCGGAAACCATGTAGTTCGGTTGATTTAATATCGCTACCACCAAATACATGTTGAGGAACATTGATATCCTTCAATGCTGCTATAAGCTTTTCCGAAATTACTAGCCAAACAGAATGGTGTAGCTTTAGCTGTGGCGTGTAGCACTGTCAAAATAAAAAGATACAAAAATAGTATACTTACTTACCTATCCGGCTCCCGATCCATGAATGGTCTCTGCCTGAGATATTGCGGTCTTCCATCGGTTGCGGTCCCTCGCACGCTCCCTCCAGTCGTCGAGACCAAGCGCTCTTGCGTCTGTGACCGCCTGGTCCCTATAGCGGAGGTTCGGTTTTCCTGGTCGTCTCGAACCTGGGGGCTGGGATTCGAAGATTTTCTTGGCTGGAGCGTTGTTGTCCATTCGCTCGATGTGGCCGAGCCAGTGTAGTCGACGTGTTTTGGCTCTTTGGACTACATCCACATCTTGGTACAGCTCGTACAGTTCACGATTGAATCTTCTCCTCCAATCGCCCTCTTCGCATATAGGACCAAATATCCGCCGTAGAATTTTTCTCTCACTCTGCACTTTGTCTTTCGAGAAAGGAGTTTTGAACCCATTTGTTTGGCCAAACCGAAGTAGCAGCGGTTCGCTAGGGTAATTCTTCGTCGGATTTCCACTAAGGTGTCGTTCGTGGGATTGATGTTTGTTCCGAGGTAGGTGAACTCCTTGACTACCTCGAAATTACTGCTACCAACAGTGACGTTTTGTCCTAGGCGATGGACAGATGAGACTTTGTTTGTTGATAGCAAGTTAAGGATTACGTGACAATTAAGGATTACGTGATTATGAGTAAGAACAGTTGCTCATAAACAGTCTGGAAATAATGAAAATGAACAATGTTCTCAAATTTCAATTATGGAAAAGTAATAAAATATTAAACATAAGTAAATGACTAATTGTAAAGAACTCTTTGTTCTCATTAAGTATAAATAGTACTCCAATAAGGGAGATAAGTTTATGTTTTGTTTGAAACCGAAAGTGATCGGTTGTGTTTGTTTTAGCATCTTAATTAAATAAAATCTTTTTTAAAACTTACTTAATGTAAGTAGCTTTTTAATTGGCGACCGTGACAGGACAGGTATTCTGAAAACCTAAAAATACAAAGTAAGGTTGAATATCTGCCGAAACGTGTTTAAGTGCGTGAGGAAAAAAAAAAAACCCAAAACTTAAAAATATATAAGTATCCTTCAAAGAAAGGAGAAAATAGAAAAGAAAGTATCCAAAGAAAGGAGAAAATTTTGTTGTTGTATTCAAAAAAAAAAAAAAAAAACATCCCTAAGTGAAATAAAAAAGGAAAAAATAAAAAAATGCCAAATAAGTCCCCCGTGACCCGAGTAGAAATAAGATTATATCTGCTACAAGGCCAAAATCAATCCTACACGAAAGACCTAAAAAACATGATTAATGAGAGGATACAGAGAGAGGCACCAATTGATAATAGAAACTAATAAAAATTTATATAAAAAATCGATAGTGTGAAAGAAAACAAAAAAAAAAAAAACCCCGATCAACAAAAATTTGAATTATCAAATTAAAACAAGTGTAAAAGTGAAGTTCATGGAAAATAGTGACAATCCTAAAGAGACTAAATACAAAAATAGACAATTCATCAATAGAGTGGAGAAAATAAAGGAGATATTCCGGAAAGCAGAAGAAGACATCAGGAATAACAACCTATAAAATCAGGGACGACCAGGGAAAACTACAAAAGAAGAATTCAACATGTCTACATCCAGATTTTATGCGTAAGAATTATTTAGTAAATTATAAAATATAAAAATATTGGAAAAATCGTATTTAAATATAAGTATATATATAAGGAAAAGACAATTTATATTAAAGGCAATTTATATTAAATTTAAAGATCCCTTCAATAATTTTTATTTACATCCTGGACGAATTTATTAAAAATTTTGAGTCATTGTCATTAAAAATGCCCGCGATTACTGAAGATTTAGTGGCTAGGTTGATAGCAACCAATACTGCATCGCTGAAGGCAGATGTACAATCTCTAAAAACAACGCTAGAAACATTGACAAAGGCAAATGTAGTGACAGACTACTCAATTCAGACTATTTCAGAGGAAATCATATGTAACGAAACACTTGATGTAATCAAGTCCCTACCGGAATTTTCGGGTATAAACCCTAATTCATACGTTAGTTGGCGCGAAGCTGCTAACAATTCCATATCACTGTACCTTAAAGGAAGCCGCAAATACTTTGCTGCTCTTACAATCCTTAGGAACAAGATTACGAATAATGCCAATGACATTCTAACAAATCATGGCACCGTGTTAAATTACGACGCAATCATTTCAAGACTTGACTTCGCTTATGCCGATAAGCGGCCTGCTCACATAATTGAACAAGAAATGAGTGTTCTACGACAAGGTAATTTGTCCATAATTGAATTCTACAATGAAGTTAACAAGAAATTAACTCTCTTGATTAACAAAACTATCATGACACACGGTACAGATACCACCTTGACAAAAGAATTAAATAAGATGAATCGTAAAAACGCATTACGAATTTTCATGACTGGCCTAAACGGTCAACTATCTAATATAATGTTTTCCATTTCACCTGAGGACCTACCTTCAGCCTTAGCTAAAGCACAAGAGTTAGAGTCTAATAATGTTAGAGCAAACTTCGCTCTTCAATTCAATCGCACCCATACAAATAATCTGAATCAAAATCCACGAAATATTCACTCGAATAATAATCTGAGATTTCCTTCTCGGAACCCAAACCAGATCCAAACTAGAAACAACAGACCAGAGCCAATGAACTTGGGCAGTTCAGCTCATCGACCAATAACTTGGCAGGAGCAAAGAAATTTTGACCAACAAAAGCGAAATTTCAATCCTTTTGCTCAAAATAATGATAACCATTTTCGTCAATACGCTAGACCAGTGTATAGAAACAATTACCAACCCCTAAATCCATTTCAAGGAGACAAAAGACCCCATGAGAGTGCACAACGTAGCGCACAACCTCCAATCAAATTAGAACGAGTCAACAATATAAATGAGGAAGCTTTTTTAGACGAGCGCCCGGATTACCATTCATATTCAGGAACGGTCCCTATGGAAAGAGAATAAAAATTTTAATAGATACAGGTGCTACCAGCTGCTACTGTAGGCCTAATACCTTAAAACACAGAGAAAAGTTAGTAATAAATAAAAGAGTTAAGACAATAAATGGCTTCACAACAATTACACATTACTATAATGTTCTAATGTTTGATAAATATGTTAGGTTTTATGAAATAAATAATTTAGAATCAGATTTACTAATAGGATGTAATTTATTAAAAAGTTGCGGAGTAAAAATAGATTTCGAAAGGAAATTACTAATTTACAGGAATAAATTAGAAAAACTATTTATACCAGAAGAGAAAGGTGGACATTTAAATTCAATTCAAAAAACAGAAAATATTGAGGAGTTAAGTGAAAATATAAGAAAAACAATTAAAGATCTTCATTCAAGAATAGATATTCAATTGCCATTTAGAACAGACGTTAGAGCTGAGATTCGAACAACTGTTGAAACTCCTATATGGAGTAAACAGTATCCATACCCATTGTCGGCAAATAATTTTGTTAATAAAGAAGTAAAAAAATTATTAAAGGAAGGAATAATAAGGCCTTCTAAGAGTCCGTATAACTCACCAGTGTGGGTTGTTTCAAAAAAAGGAATGAATGAAGACGGAACCCAGAAAATAAGGTTAGTTATAGATTTTAAAAAGTTAAACGAGAAAACAGTCTCCGATAAGTATCCTATTCCCGATACTAACGTTATTTTATCGAATTTAGGAAAAGCAAGATATTTTACCACATTAGATTTAGAATCAGGATTCCACCAAATAAAAATGAAATCCGAGGATATAGAAAAGACAAGCTTTTCTGTAAATAATGGTAAATATGAGTTTGTAAGAATGCCTTTTGGTTTGAAAAATGCACCGGGCATATTTCAAAGAGCCATGGACGATATATTAAGAGAATATGTCGGAAAAATTTGTCATGTATACATCGATGATATAATTGTATACTCTGAAACTTTAGAGCAACATTCTAAAGATCTTGAGAAAATAATAAACGTTTTACGGGAAGCAAATATGAAGATTTCTCTTGAAAAATCGAAATTTTATGAGAAAGAAGTTGAATTTTTAGGATATAAAGTAGGCTATAATATAATTAAAACAGACCCAAATAAAATAGAAACAATAAAGAATTATCCTATTCCCAGAACGCTTAGACAACTAAGAAGTTTCTTAGGACTCACTGGATATTACAGGAAATTCATCAAAAACTATGCAGGAATCGCGAAACCTTTGACAAAGTATTTGGCGGGAGAAAATGGAAAAGTATCCCAATACGTATCAAAGAAAACGGAGATATGCTTAGACGAAGAAGCTACGCAAGCTTTCGAAAATCTTAAGAAACATTTAATAAATGAAATTGAGTTAGCTCAGCCGAATTTCAATAAGAAATTTGTTTTAACGACTGATGCCTCCAACGACGCAATAAGCGGAGTGTTATCACAGGAAGATAAACCTATTACGTTTATATCCAAAACATTGAACAGTACCGAACAAAATTATGCAACTAATGAAAAAGAGTTATATGCAATCGTATGGGCATTAAAAAACCTTCGAAACTACCTCTACGGAGTTTCCAATCTAGAAATCCATACTGACCATCAACCTTTAACCTTTGCAGTTTCTCCACGAAACCCGAATACTAAAATGAAAAGATGGCATGCTATAATAGAAGAATATGCTCCAAAAATTATTTATAAACCAGGTAAAACAAATGTAGTAGCAGATGCACTATCGAGACAAAATTTAAACCATATGACTGATAGTTCCTCCACGGACAATACAGTACATTCTGCAGAAAGTAGCGATAACGAACAAATTCAAAATACGAATAAACCATTAAATGATTTTCGCCAACAAATATTGTTAGCTTCAGGTAGATTTACAGCACATGAAAGAATCCAAAATTTCCCTAACAAAACTCGTCATATCATAGAATATGATACACCAGACAACTTAATGATTATACTTAAGGAATATTTACAACCAGGAGTTGTAGCAATTTATTGCACCCCCGAAGACTTGTACAAAATTAAACCCAAACTTTTAGAAACTTTTAGTAACAAATTTCTTGTTACCAAGTCATTCCCTAATGACATTATTCGCAAAGACGACCAAGCAGACATTGTTAACCAAACACATTGCAGAGCACACAGAAATTACAGGGAGAACATAAAGCAAATCCATGACATGTACTATTGGCCAAATATGCGTAAACAATTTAAAGAATATGCCAGAAATTGTGAAATCTGTAACAAAACGAAGTATGATAGACATCCACAATTAGTACCAATTGGAGAGGCTCCAATCCCAAAAGCGGAAGGGGAGTTCCTCCACATCGACATTTTTTCCGCAGAACAAGAAAAATATCTTACATGTATTGATGCATATTCAAAATTTTTATTAATCAAACCCCTTGAGGACAAACTTAACTTAGAAAACAAAGTTTTAGAATTTCTCCAAACCTTTCCCAACTGCAAGAAGATAACTTTAGATAATGAAAGAGGATTTAGATCAGCAGTATTTAAAAATCTAATGGATAGATTAGGTATCCAGCTTTATTTCTGCACACCAGCCCATACACTTACAAATGGACAAGTAGAAAGGGTACATTCAACTTTAATTGAGCTAACAAAGTGTTTAAAAGAAGAATATGAAATTATAGATACAACAGAAGCGTTATTAAGGGCAGCTCAACAATATAATCAATCCATACACTCTATAACAAATGCAAAACCGTTTGAAATTCTTTTTAACAAAATACCACATAATGAAGTCACAACAAAATTAGAAAAAGCTCAACAGAAAAAGTTAGATAGAGTTAACTGTAAAAGGAAGATTAAGAACTACAAACCTAAACAAATTATCTACGAAAAAATATTACAGTTTAGAAATAAGAATAAAATGATGAATAGATATAGGAAACAAAAAGTAGAATTAGATTTAGGGAAAAAGATCAAAACAAAAAACCGAATAATACATAAAGACAATATTAAAAGTTAGTATTTTATATTTCAGGATATTGGCCTTCATAACACATTTTACATTAATAAAAACAAAAACCGACATAGTGGATTACACAAGAGAAAATTATTTATTATTAGAAAACGGCAATACTGCTCTCTACACAGATTTTGGAAATATTTATCATGTAACCCATCTCTCATATTTTGAAAAAGTAATAGCAGAAGCTACTGCTGAAATCGAAAGAAACCTTTATTTTAATTCAGCACCTAAGGAACATGATGATAGCAACCTTGACATTACAAAGGATACTGACGTTTTAATTATAAAAACATTACTAGCACAATTACGTACGACGAATAGATACAAACGAGGGATTAATGAAATAGGTACAATTTGGAAATGGATATCAGGATCTCCTGACCATGACGACTTAGTCCTCATAGACAATAAAATATCTGAACTAATTACGAGTAATAATAAACAATTTGTAACAAACTCTGAGATTTTTAGTGCAATTCAAAAATTATCGGAATCTCTGCACGAGATAGAGAATGACGCACAATTGAGATTAGTTAGAGAACGTAATAAATTAATTGTAATTGAATTACAAAACATAGTGCAAACAATTGCATTAGCTAAAACAGGAACCCTAAATCCTGCTATTTTAAACTTACAAGACATTAAAGAAATCACTAGACACGAGCACGGAAGTATGACAATGACAGATTTAATGGATGTTTCTGAATTCAAAATTTTACAAAACGACGAAATAATAGTAGTCCTAATAAAATACCCCATAATAATTCAAAATTGTAAATTATTTGAAACTAGGGCCATAAGCCAACCTGATGGTAAATTGGAAATTGAAAAAGAAATTGCCAAATGTGAAAATGAATTTTTAAATGTTAAAAATTGTAAAATAGAGTTAAGATATAGTTTTTGTAAATTAAGTAATGAAACGACATGTTTATCTAATTTATTAAATAATGAGAAAGCTGTTTGTAACAAAATAAAAGAAAAAAATCAAAATTTAGAAATCATAAAAGATGGATCAATTTTATTATCTGGAATACACGATGTTGATGATGTAACTATAAATGGAACATACCTAATAAATTTTAGAAACAAAACAAAAATAGATGGAAAATTGTATGACAATCCTACTGCCATGATCCAAAATTATCTTAGAACTTATACAATAGATAAACTAGAAATTAAGAATTACTTTGAATCATATAATAAAGAATTGAAATTTGAGAATATAAATTTAATAGAGTCATTACAAGAAGAGGCAATGAAAAGCCCAATTTTTACATCATTCGTATTAATAATTTCAATAATAGGTGCAACGTTATGCATCATGTATTTAATTAAAGAAAGATCAATCCGGTTACAACAACAACAAGAAATCCGTTTTAGTAAACTTATAAATAGAATGGCACAACTCACAGAAGAAGCGGGACGTTCTTCTTTAAACGAAGGGGGGAGTTAAGGATTACGTGACAATTAAGGATTACGTGATTATGAGTAAGAACAGTTGCTCATAAACAGTCTGGAAATAATGAAAATGAACAATGTTCTCAAATTTCAATTATGGAAAAGTAATAAAATATTAAACATAAGTAAATGACTAATTGTAAAGAACTCTTTGTTCTCATTAAGTATAAATAGTACTCCAATAAGGGAGATAAGTTTATGTTTTGTTTGAAACCGAAAGTGATCGGTTGTGTTTGTTTTAGCATCTTAATTAAATAAAATCTTTTTTAAAACTTACTTAATGTAAGTAGCTTTTTAATTTAGCATATACTTTGTTTTGTCCACATTCACTTCAAGACCAACGCGTTTCGCCTGTTCATCAATAGCTGTGAATGCTTCAAGTACAGCTCTCTTGGAACGGCCGATGATGTCGATGTCGTCCGCATAACCAAGCAGTTGAGAAGACCTGTTAAAGATAGTGCCTTCCATGTTAACACCACTCTTGCGCACTATCTGCTCCAGGACTAGGTTGAAGAAATCACATGATAGCGCATCTCCTTGTCTGAACCCTGTACACGTCTGGAATAACTCGGATGAGCTGTTACCCATTTGCACGTTGCACCGCGTATTTTGTAACGTCATGCGGCATAGCTGGATCAGTTTTTTCGGGATCCCGAGTTCCGACATCGCCAATAGAAGCTCTTGGCGACTTATGCTATCATATGCGGCTTTGAAGTCGATGAATAGGTTGTGGGTCTCGACTTGAAATTCGTTGGTCTTTTCCAGGATTTGCCTCAATGTGAAGATTTGGTCTATCGTTGATCTGTCTGGCCTGAAGCCACACTGGTACGTGCCGATCATAGTGTTGCAGAAAGGTTTTAGACGTTCACAAAGTACGTTGGATAGGATCTTGTAGGCAACATTAAGCAGGGATATGCCTCTGTAGTTCTTGCAGGACATAGGATCGCCTTTTTTGTAGATTGGGCATATGGAGCTATTTGACCAGTCGTCGGGCATACTTTCCTCCTCCCAAATTTGGTTGATGAGCTGGTGCATGCACCCTACCAGAACATCTCCTCCATACTTGAAGAGTTCCGCTGGTAGGCCATCCGAGCCGGCGGATTTGTTGTTCTTAAGCTTGTGGATGGCTTTCTTAACCTCTTCAGTACTGGGTGCTGGGACTGGATCTTCATTGACTGGTCTAATGCTTCTTTGTTCCTCTATTGCCTCCTCTACATAATGCCCACTAAGCAGCTGCTGGAAATGCTGCTTAAACACGTCTACAATTCCCTGTGCTTCGGTGACTAGGTTCCCTTCGCTGTTTCGAAGAGCTTGCGTGCCAGTCCTATAACCAGATGCCAGTTGCTTGGCTGTTTGTAGAACCGGCGGGTGTTGGTGGCGGTGCTGGACTCTTCGAGATACTTGAGCTGAGAGGCTGCGGATGCTCTTTTCTTTCTACGCAGGGTTTTTATCTCTTTCCTTCTCTTTTCACGGTACTCCTCTCTTGCTGCTCTTGCTTTCCGTTGCAGCATTTGCATTCGTGCATTTTCCGTCTCCTGCTTCAATAGCGCGCATTCATCATCATACCATCACGGGTTCTTTTTTCTGGGTGGTTGATAGCCTATGGTGGTCTCGGCTGTCTCCTTAATAATGTCGCGATACTGGTTCCACTGGTTGTTGACGCTTGTGGCTGGGTGTACGGCAGAGAGTTTCCCGGTCAATTGCTCACTGTAGTCTCTGGCTTTCTCAGATGTGCTAATAAAAATAGTATACAGAGTGACAATGAGAAGCTGTTAATGTAACAAGAAATGTATGGTGTAGCAGAAGTTAAACAACTATTACTACAAGCTGCAGCTACATTTATTCTGTTCAAGGGGTTATTCGAAAGATCTTCAGACAATGGATTTCCCAATTTAATAAGTGTGCTTTGAATGGATATCTTAGCTTATGCTACCACGGGGCGCAATTTCTGATAAGACTACCTGCTTCATAATAATTGATGCTGCTTCCTTTTCTTAAAAAGTAAAACGAAATATTGTATCCAGCTCTGGCTACCATAACAAGCTCTATTGATTGTCATCACAGTGTCTTGTAACCCCTGCTGGGACATAGGGCGTCAAAAGTACTGGAGTACTGCTAGGACGCCACATGGCAGGGCTCAATGAAAGGAAAATCCCTATGGACACCTCAGCATGGTATCGGGTTTTTCAATAAGAGCGCTACAAAAGTTTTTTTAAATGAAACAAAAACGGTTTTGGATATCAAGGAAATTTTGTATTCCTGTGAAATTACGTTTAATGCCATTATCTATGGAACTCGATTTCTTTTCCATGGCCACCATGGGCACGCTTGCAGAAGTCCAGACGCTGAACCCAATTTCCGACGGTTTTCAAGCATAAATCGGCCGATACTGCTGCAATTTCACGTTCGATATTCGTACGAAGTTCATCAATCGTTGCTGGCTTGTTGGCATAGACCATAGACTTGACGTAGCCCTACAGGAAATAGTCTAACGGCGTCAAATCGCACGACCAAGGCGGTCAAGCGATTGGACCATTTCGTGAGATAACACGTTCTCCAAATTTGGTTTCGAATAAATTGATTGTGACATTCGCTGTGTGGCTTGTGGTGCCGTCCTGTTGGAACCACATGTCCTCCAAGTCCATATCATCCAATTGGGGCCAAAAATATTCGGTTATCATTGAACGATAGCGATCCCCATTCACAGTAACGTGCCGGTCTTAATCATCACGGAAGAAGTACGGCCCAATGACGCCACCGGCCCATAAACCACACCAAACCGTAATTTTTTCGGGATGCAATGATGACTCATGGAGTACGTGTGGATTGCTGCTTGACCAATACCGCATATTTTTTTTTTTTTTGCCAGAAATGAGCCTCATCGACGAAGATGATTTTTCGATGAAAATCCGTCTTAACGTTGAGGCCACTGACTCCGAATTTCGGTACTAAATTTTAATAATTTCGACTCGTTGTTGGCTCGTATATCTTTCCATCATGAAATGGCAAACCTTACTAAAGAGAAATATCAAAAGAGCAATATGGCGTCGTTTGCTGTCCCTGTCGCTCTACTTTTGTAGCGTCCCTGTTGACAAAAGCGTTTAGAGGGCGGGTAATGCTAACGAGCACGGGAACCGAATGGATGCCGGTATAAGCAGACAACCCAGCAATGCTGGTCAGGGCACAAAACTGTCCTTGGGATGGTTAAAAGCCCCCTTAAGGTGCATGAACTGCAGGTGGCGGTCAACGGCATGGTAGTCTGGTGGCGGAGGAGCCTTTTTTTGTTAAAAGGCCAACGGCAGCAGCAGGTAGCGTCTGTAACCCATAGTCGGCGGCCTCGAGTAGGTATATTTGTTGGACCATGCAAAAGGCGGGGGTGCCTGTCAAACCTGAGCTTAAGGAAGGATATATGCAAATACATGAACTATGACAATAAACGGAAATGAGTTCCCAAGAGGTAATCTTTTTTTATTTAAAATCCTTCTGCAGCTTCGGTTGCAGTAAACCACATATCGGATTTGGGGGTGCGGCATCTTTCATATGTACGAGCGTCAATCAAGACGCCATAGTAACAAATGAATCTTTTGATGGTATTACTCATAAATTCAATCTGTAGGAATTTTTCACTTTTGGAAGAACGTCTTGAATTTTTTTACAATTGGAGCTAAATTTGCCCCCGCCTCTGCTGAGAATATTTTCTAACTCCTGATGATATTCCTTGAGCCCTTCGATAGAGTTCGCTACAAAATATAGCATCGTCAACTATAAAATTTTGGAGACACATCTTCAGCCACAGTGGATGGTTTAAAGTCTTAATGGTCAAGTATGAGCCTAGAGCAGTTCCATGAGGAGCCTCAAGACTGTGGAGACGTCTTATCGTTCCGCCATAAAATCAATTGAAAACTAACGTCATTAGAATCAATGCCCCACTGGGCAATATATTCGTTGTATGTCAACGGTGACGATGTATTTGAATAAACGGAATCTCTGAAGTATGATGATTGAATCGTCTTGCAACTGTGGCCCTTGTTAAAGGATATCATTCATAGACAATACGGTCGAAGTCTTACTAGATCCGTCAAACACTACTCCAAGTTTGGTACTCGAAATGGATAAGAAAAAGTATGATAAATGGAAGCCTTGAAATCAGGAACAAAATCCAAATGATCATGATATTCATACTCCTCTATAAAATCTATTTGGACTAAAGGTCGCAAAAACTTTTAATTTGAATTATATTCAATAGTCCACAAAACATAAACAAAAATAATTTTCTATTATTTGCGTTTTTCTTCATTCTTATAAAATCTTTGTACATCCGGTTTTACTCCGTGTTTTTATTAAACTTGCACTCTTAGTTTAAAAAACGACGTGCTGCAAGCTGAAGGAGTGACTATTCTAATGGGTCATCACGTTTTGTATTAAGAAAGTAATACTCGTCTATGAACTTATCTTTTAGCTTACAGATAGGTAAATCTTTGACATCTTAAATAAATCTAATTCCCAAAATCATTATTCAAGTTCATTAAGAGAGTTTGAGTCGATGAGCATGAAGTGTTCTACGAATCGAAGTTGCAGATGATTGGCAGCACCCAACAACTATATGCTTCGTGTTACATAAATAAAGGAGGCTGGGAGTTGCGGCGCAAAGAATATCCAGTTCTAATTAAAAGTTCCCAAAACAATCATTCACGGATTAAAAGACAAACGCGTTTTGGCTTGTTGAGCTCCGGATCTGCGAAATATGCGAAAGTATTTCCAAATTTGAAATATCAAATGCCATGGGTAGATAACAATAAATAATTTTTGGAAGAATTAAAGCATGCATTGCCAAATTTACGGAGCTATCAAAAGTTTGCATGTTTCCTTTCCCTTTGCTTTTACACCGATATTTTCTTCACCTCCTACTTATAGACCAAGATCCCGGGGCCGCCAGACATACGTCATTTTATCATAGCTGAATTTTTTTCTGTGAATGAACCCTATGGTAGGTATTAACGAATGGATACTACGAACCTTGAACCCGGGTGCGTTTCGGAGGTATTGAGTGCTATGATAAAATGACGTATGTCTGGCGGCCCTGGGATCTTACTCTATTATGACTCGTTCTTCATTTAAGTGGCATTAATATTTATAAAATTATTCCGAAATATAATTTTGTCTGTTGAACTGCATTACTGCAATCTAATATCGCATGACATGGAGATGTATGCGGTTATGACTTATTATCCTTGATGTGTACAATAACCAATGCTATTAGCACCTGCTCCTGATAAATGTCTTGAGACGCTAGGAGAACTTGATACGGAATGCTACTCTACGGTTCATAAAATTTATTTGAAAATCTTCAAAATGGACCAAGGAATGATGCTTCCTTAAGCATTTTTCACGACGAGACCTACACAATACATATATATGAATGTGATGACTTTAGACATACCATACATATTCGAAAACTTTTAGCTCCCTCAGCTTGTACCCTAGGACTAAGAGCAAAAAAAAAATGGACATTCGGTCATTAAGTGCGTAGACTGACATTTGGGACACTTTTCGAATAATTTGCTAAATTGATCCCTGATTGATCGTTTAAATGTTGTCATCCATATCTTCTTCCCATTTAGCCTGTAAGTGTACATTGAGATGTTGAGAATCAGTTTCAGCAAATTGATAAATTTTCAGCAACTTTCTCCACAAACACTAACGATAGAATAAGCGGCCGAAAATAAGATTTTGTTTCATCAAATAAATCTCTAGGACCCTTGTGGAATGGAGCTTGACACTCCCTGCAATGAAATTATTTCATGGTAAAAGCGTTCGTTAAGGGCATCCCAAGCCTTTGGGAACGTCTTACAAGTGACTTCCATGCTAGAAATTACACGCTTAGGTCCATCAGACATTGCAGATTTAAAATCTAAGGCGATCTAGTTAAAGTGTGTGTCCTTTAAAATCATGGAATCAATTCAATTTTAAAATCAAGTCATTCACAATATTTGCATAAACGAGGAAGTTCTAATTTCGGCAGATAGACAGAGCGTACTGGTAGGATTCTGGATTGATCACAATGCATTATGGAAGTATTTGGATCAAATTTCTTTTCCCTCCATAAGTTCCAACACATCAGTTCTTAAATCAGTAAACGAGAAAGTAGTAAAAATTAATTCTTTATCGGTCACATCTACATCTTCAGTTGACTCGGTACTTATGTAGTTCTAAAATAAGTTGGGTTATGCCGTTTGTGATAATCGTCGAGAAGTTGAAGCCTGACATCTAGAGCTGAATATATTTCTTTTGATTTTTTGTTCTCATATTAAAAACCTTCGGTTGCTTTGGTAGGAATCCCACAATACTAGCTCGAACCTTTTTTGCCCCTTTTTAATCATCTTGCAGCAATTTAGATACCCTCAACTAGGTTCTATTCTGAATCACCAATAGACCAAGAATGGTGGTGGCACAGCCCTGTGCGCGGGAAAAATATGTTGGCGACCAATCCACCTTATCTATCAAAAATCAGAATAAATTCCATTTACCACCAAAACAAACAATTATTGAGTTTACGAACATTATCTATAATTCTGTTGGTACTTGTTTTGCAGTACAGCTGATCAAGTGTCAACTCAAACTCAGCGAAATCAAATCCATTTCCTCCTTTGCGGAAAAATGTGAATTGAAACCCCATGAATGTCTACTGACTGTGCTTGTCGAATACCTTCGATCTTCTCAATATTAACACTTGCCGGTGTGGTTGAACTCTTCAACTAAATTCATTCGATTTATTCAAAAGGTATATTACTATTTGTCGAGAAAAATAAGAACTATTTAGCTATTACTTTCCACTTCAAACTACCATTTGACCTGACTATAAAATTTTCAATCAGGTAAGAGTCCCTAGAGAGCAATGGAATCGGCAAAGGATATTTTGGAGGAAAGATGCAAATCAAATATTGCAGGAGCATTGACTAACAATAATCACATTTGCATTTACAGCATCACCATTTGCGGCTGTTAGGTCAGTAATTGAAACTGCCAGGAAGGCAAAATAGATTATGTTCATCTTGAAACAAAACATGGAAGCATCCAAGCTATAATGCAGTTTATATGACAAACGTACTGGGTACAAAAATTAGACGAAAGACCAAATACAGCAGGGGGTAGGGAGCGTTCTTTTGCTAAAGATAAGTTGACGCTATTAAGGGTAGATGAGAACGCTTAAGGCTGTTTTGAGAGGAAAATTCTCCGGGTGATTTTTGGTCCCGTCTGCATAAATGGTGAATGGAGAAGAAGGTACAACCGCAAATTGTGCTGGCTGTACAGCCACAAAAGTAAAAAACCCACGACTGAGGTGGCTAGGTCACCTAGAGCAAATAGACATCAGTGCTCTCACCCTGATAGTCCTTTAATCCAATCACTTGGGACGGGCGGCGCAATAGGCGAACAGCGTAACAGGTGGCATGCAGTGTGAAACTGGAAACAGTTAGCTATAAGCTTGTATGTTGAGGCCTTGGTCCACCCCGAACTGTAAAAAATGAAAATTCTACCCTTTGGCATCAAAAAATGCGAAAGGTGGCAACACTGACAGTTTACCGAAGGTGCTTATTCTCAATACCTATCTTTCAATCCGTCCTTCTCGAAGTACGTTTGGTGGAGGCGTTTCCACAACTTTTGTATGTTCAAGATATTAAAAATTATCAAAAAAGTGTAAGTTCCACCCGTTGGTGGACATAAAAAAGTATGTTTCCGAAAAGTGGCAGCCCTGAAATTTTACCCGAAGGTGCGTCTACTCAGCATTTATCTTCTATAATATCAATCGTTATTTTTATCAAGAGATTTTTTCCAAGTAGCTTAAGAGTTTTTTATAATACCACTTTCCACTAATTGGGCGCCATTCTTGAAAATGGCGTCCAAGCGACAGATTTACAACAATGATTCCCAAGCTTAATCATATCATTAGCATGTCAAAAAAAATAACGAATTTAAAAATAAGGGCCTCCCCACAATTTCGGTCCCGGTTTCCAGACGAATAGTCTACAGATTGGGCGCCATTTTTAAAAATGGTGACAGCAGTCATGAGAAGTTAAAATAATCTTGTACTTGTATTTGATATAAAATCCCTTTACTTTAGTTCAACTAATCATCTTGTTTTGAATCTCTGTTAAAAGGCTATAACTCAATAGATTCTAACCTTGACACAGTTGAAGCTATCAGCTTAAAAAAAGAAGGCCAATTTACATGTAGGAGTAGGTAGGTATATTTAAATAGTCTTAACTCCCCCTGTTTGTTTTGCTGTGCCATCTTTGACTTTTCAAAAATAACATCCTGCCTGACCTACATCAACTTTTACTCACCCTTCAATTTGTTTAACTCGAAACAAAATCTTGACTAAATTCAACCATTGAGTGTCAACAAAAAGTCCGGGAAGTAATATTCATTCATAAATTGCCTGAAAAAGTATTTTTCTCTTTCAATATAAAGTGCGCAGTTGCGAAATAAAAAGTCTCCAATGTTTTCATAACAGAGAAATACGTTCCACACAGCCAAAGACCAAAAGAAAGATAAGTTCAAAAGGCTTTCAAACGATTACAAGCTAATGTTTACCATCTCGTTGAATGAACTTGAAGTTTAAACAGCCAACGATAGAGTTCAGTTGAGATATTGTATCTTTTAGTGCTTCGTGAATCTTTCGTTTGGAAGGTTGAATACCTCTCTCTGCGAAATTTTGGGGATTTTCTAATAAATTTCCAGTCCGGCGGAGTACGCGAAAACAAGAACTTTTAGTTTATAAATTTTTTTGATCTTTGAAGGTCCAATCCTAGATGAAATATTTACTTGTCTTCTACAATGGATTGCTTTTCGATAGTTATCTTTAAGATTTCTGAAAGTATTCGTTAACCAATTATAAATAAATTCTCTATTTATCAGTAATTGTTTATTTAGATTGGTTTAAAAAAAAAATCACTTCTTACGCGCCAAGTTCTTCGGTTAGTGTTTATTTAACTTGTGAAATGATTTTTGATTTAAAATATTTAAAATACTTTCTTATCCGCAATAGATCGATCGAGTGCTATTCTGCCCCATTAAATAAATTACCTATCTAAAGCAATCGTCAAAGTCGAGTCGCCTCGCCACCCATCGTGTGTCGTTTTTGTTTCAAGAGTTTTTCAATCAAGTAAAGTAAAACTGCATCTTAAAAAAAAAAATAAAAAAAAAAAAAAAAAATATGTTGAGTGAAGTGTGCTTGTGCATTGCTGGCAAGTGTCCGATACTATTTTTTTGAGAAAATATTTATCTTACTGGGGATCGATGCGGTTTTAAGTAATAAGTACTCGAATAAATATTTACAATAAAGTGGTCGAGAAAATATTGCTTTTGTCTGTCGTTGAAGAAAAAAAAATAATTTAATAATTACATATTTGCTGAAATAATGGATTACATATTAACAACAGGATAGATTTTTAAAATGTAAGTTTTTATTTTTTTTTATTATTGATAAACAAAGTGAACGGTGTATGTACTTGTACATATTTTGAAATAAAAAATATTGGAAAACTATGTTTACTGTGGGATTTAGCCGTATTTTGTAGAAAATACACAGACTTATTTATATGTGTATTTTTTTTGTACTAGGATATATTCAATTAAGATTAAAGATCTTTTTAAAACAAAACATTCCTTATAGTTGTACTTAAATTCTTGAAACTATTTATTTACAAAAAAAATAAAACTTACGATAAAAAAATATTTCTTGGATAAACAATATTTATACTTGCTCTTTATTCTATGAATCAATTTTAGTTTCATTAAAACTATCAAGCTCACCACACGATAATAGATAAGTTGAAAAACGTGGTTTTCGCTATATTTTTTGTCGGTCAGTGTGTCCGGTCCGTGCGTTTGTGCGTATGTTCGTCTGTGCGTCATTATGTCCACCGTAAATGGAGCTCTAGTCTAAGGTCTTTATAAGTAGGTTCATCAGGGATTTGTTGAAGATTTGAAACGAAATTTTTTAAATCATTCTCCAGAGCAGCGGTTCCCAAACTTTTTAAGCTGTGGAACCCTAAACGATGCCCAAACATATTTCGGAACCCCATCCTGACAATAGCAAAAAATGAAAAACAACACAATTCAAAATTAATTTTTATTTAGTGTGAAGAATGAATCTGTTTCATTGTTTGATTTATAATAATGGTTTTTAAATGAACTTCTATGTCCGAAAGTTGTATTCGCATATCAGCGTCCAGCCTCGATCTGTATTTAGTTTTTGTGTAAGTATACGCTGAAAAGCCTATTTCACAGCGCCAGCGGTACGTTAAAATTCGTTTAATGATACAGAATCAAATACAAATTTTGATGAAGAGGAGCTCTGCAGATCTATCAGGGATTCGTATTCCTGTATACTCAGGACACGGCCGTAGCCAGGATCAAACGTATGGGTGAGCTGACGGTTGTTTTGGGTGAGCTCACATTTTTTTTAATGGAAATCATGATGTCTACAAAAAATTACTTTTTTACTAAAACAATAGGTATAAGGTACCTACATATGTATGTATAACTAGTATGTGTATCTCCCGTTAAAAGGTAAAAATTTTCATATAGCTTGGTGCTGGTACTGAAAAGAGCGTTGAAGCATTTCTGAATATACTCAATAGAATTATAGAATCCTCAGTTGTTCGAATCTTTAATGTGGAATTTTAATATTTCAAGTTGATTTAATATAATCTGCAAATTTTTTTGAAAATAAAATTAAAAATATATTAGGCGAGTTCAGGAAAATGAGATCTCAGAGCCCTCAGCAATCTCAGTCTCAGGTCCCCAGAAATTTTGCTGTTAAACAACTGAGAAAAGAAAATATTGGATTCACTTGCTCAGTTTTTGACACTGAGCCGTCGGAGATCTCTTTTTCCTGAACACGCCTAGTGTCAAAATTTTACTTAAACAATGACAGTTCTTGCGCTGAAAAGAAGAAAAATGCTTTTGGATCTGATTTCAGAATCGAAAATAAGATCGTACACGTAGCGATAGGTCTTCCTGATCGCCATTCAAAAATGTCGTAAGATAAAATACCCACTTTTATTTTTGCATTACAGTTCTATATCGGACAGTTCTTAAGAAACGTCAACAGATTCTAAAAGTCCTTTTTAGTTTAAGATATGAACACAAGGGAAAACCAAGGAGTTTAAAATCTAAAAGGCTATTGTTGAATTTATGTATGTATATGTGGTTTGTATATTCCATAATTTTCCATAATTGGAGAACACTTTTGAATTGAAAATAACAGATCAAGTGACTGAGAACATGAGCACAGAAGAACTCAAATAGAGCAATGAACTGGGGAGTCTCGGTTTACTGACGAAGAAATCAAAGTGTGCGGAATAAAATGGGAAGATTGGTATTTTGCATTCATATATTTTGGCTCAAAATTAAAATTTGGAAAATCTTAAAATATCTCTGAATTCTTTTGGGTGAGCTGAAAATATTTTCGGGTAAGCTGAGCTCACCCTAGCGTAGGCCTGGCTACGGCCGTGACTCAGGGTCATAGGCTTGATGGTTTTCATTAGTAATGGATTTTGTACCCATTCGATGTCAGTATTTGTATCTGGAAAGTAATCCAGCATGGATCTTTTGAACCAAATGGAGAGCAATAACATTGGTAATATCTGCTCTGAGTTCAAGCATGTTTTCCTGCAAGAATTCATGTAAAAGTGGAAAAAAACTCAAAATTGTTCTTTTGTCGTATGAGATAGTCGAGTCATATTTTTAGCATGTAAATTGTGGGGTAGTTTTGATTTGTTCCCTCCTTTATGTTTTCGGGGGTGCTGAATCCGAATCTGAGGTTTGCCAACAAAATTTCGTGACGCAACATTGAAAAAAACCCAAAAAATGATGCAAAAAATGCATTTCTTGGAAGTTTTTCGCGGCTTGAAAACTACCAACTATTCGAAAATTACATAAAAGTACCTACCATTGAAATTATACACAATTTCCAATAAATCTCTATTTAAGGTTTTTTCTGTGACAACCCATTTGGACTCAAGTGCTAGTCAAAAATTGACGTATTTTTACTGTTTTCGAAAATCCACTGGAAAGCGCTAAGAAATTACTTTGTGTGACAAAATTTGAACTTTTGTCTGTAACATGAACCAAGATATACTTTTCTGATGTTCTTTGACGCGTTGAGTTCGAATCTGGCCTTGAAATTGTTTTTGAGATATTCGAATCTAAAGATTTAAAACATTAGTTTTACTTTTCAAAGCTGCCAGTTTGTCTCTCGCAAAAAATATTTTTTTAGATTTTTCTGCAGAGCTGTAGCAGTTTTGTTGATCTTCTCAAAAATTTGTGCAAGATAAGCTAATTTCGTAATCCATTGCTCATTATGCAATACATCAAAGAGGTTTGCATTTGAAGACATATTTTTTCCAGTTTGAACACATTCAACTCATCACGAAGTTGAAATAACCTGGATAATGCTTTCCCTCTGGAAAGCCAATGGGTTCCAGTATGAAGAAGAAGCGATTCGTACTGACTGCCCATAACCTTACACACTAATTTAAACAATCTCGATTGGAGAGGACGACTCTTTACAAAATTTACTATTTTCACAGCTTAACCGAGACCTTTTTTTAAATCAGTTGGCCTTCTTTTGATAACAAGTGCATAACGATGGAAAATACAATGACTGCTGGTACTTCTAGGAGCAAAGTTTTTAATATTTGGAACTTGCATATATCAATACATTTTCCCCAATTAATGATGTGCTTTTTCATGAAACAGTTTATGACCTTGAAGTTCACACTTCGATTAAAAAATATAAATTTCAAAAAAAAAAATTTGTCCAAATTTTTTTTTGTGGAAATTTTCAATTTGTGTTATTATTTTTTATTGTTTGTATTTTACTGTTTATACTTCAAGAAATTTGTGGAACCCTGAAAACTCTCCTCTTTGGAAAACGCTGCTCCAGAGGATAGATTTTTGAATTCTTCTTTCAGCTGATTTGTGATACTATAGGCAATTTTAATGATAATGTGTTTTCGTTTGTGGCGAAAAATGCACATAACGTAAATAGGATTTTGAAATATTTTGAGAAATTGTCTTTTTTCTAACTATTATTATCTATCGTAAACTTCGTGAATGCTAAAACGCTCAATGTTCCCTGTTTTGTGGAAAAGTGCTTTTATAACACCGGTTAATAAAAAAGGGTCGAAAAATGACATCATAAATTACCGCCCTATTGCTAAACTTTCTGTCATTCCGAAACTTTTAGAGTCCATTATTTGTAATGTGTTATCTTTTAATTGTAAATCTATTATTTGTGACAACCAACACGGGTTCGTCAAAAACAAGTCAACTGTTACAAACCTGTTTCATTTTACTTCTTTTTGTCTTTATTACTTCGAAGATCGAAAACAAGTAGATTGTGTCTTTACCGATTTTAGTAAGGCTTTTGATAAATTGTGTCATAAGAATTTAACCAATAAACTGAAGGCTTTAGGGTTCAATGAAAATTTTTTAATGTGGATCTCGTCGTATTTGGAGAATAGATGTTATAGTGTGAATTTTCGAAATGAGCTTTCTGATCATTTTATTATTAACTCTGGTGTTCCACAAGGCAGCCATTTAGGTCCATTATTATTTATTTTATACATAAATGACTTGACTTCGATTATTAAAAATTCCTCTATTCTTTTATATGCCGATGATATAAAAATTTTTAAAAGTATAACCTCTATAAATGACTGTTCAGCACTCCAAGATGATCTTAATAGGTTTAGGGAATGGTGCAATGCAAACAGTCTTCTGTTAAATATTGACAAATGTAAAACAATGACTTTTACACGCAAAAAAAGTATGATAACTTATAATTATATGTTAGATTCTTCTTCTTTATGTAGATTGTCTGTTTTTTCTGATCTTGGCATTGTTCTTGACACAAAATTAACCTTTGTCAACCACTTTGACTATATTGTAAAAAAGGCCAATAAAATTCTGGGATTCATAAAACGATTTTCTCGTGATTTCCAGGACCCATATGTTCAAAAGTTTCTATACGTATCTTTTGTAAGGCCAGTACTAGAATATGGATGCGTGGTATGGGCCCCTTACTACACTGTTCACATAAATAGACTTGAGTGTATCCAGAGAAAGTTTATGCGCTTCTGTCTTCGTTTTCTTCCGTGGTCCCATAGACATGCTTTACCTCCTTATGCTCAGAGACTCACGTTAAATTATCTCCCTTTACTCTCAAAACATAGACAATATATCCAGATTTGCTTCGTTATAAAATTGATAAATGGGTCAATAGTATCTCCATCAGCTCTGTGTCGTTTGAATTTCAGCTACAGTCAGACAAACTTAAGAAGACAGTTGCCTTTATGTCCGATCTTCAGTAGAACAAACTATGGTGTGAATAGTCCTTTAAATCAATTGATTTCAGTCTTCAATAAATATTATTGTGTACTTTCTTGTATAAATGACAATGTCAAAAGTTGTAAATTCAAAGAGATCTTTTTCAATACATCATTGTAAGTGACTATATTAATTTATATTTAATGTAAACTAGTTGTATAAGCTTTCTATCGTTAGTTATTTAACGAATTCAATAAATACCTTGGAACTTAGGAACTTTAAAAAATGCAAGTCATTACACAACAAACATATACAAAATATAACAAATATAGAAAAATATATAAAAAAAGTATTTAAATCGTTCTGTAAATTGTATAAGCAACTAGTAAAATAGCTTAGCGTGAAGTATGCCATTTCATTACTTAAAAAAATAGGAATATGTGGAAGAAAAAAATTAAAATCGTTGGAACGGTTTTCGTAAAAATTAATTTTTTATATATAAGATTTTATTTATATTTTTAAAGCAAAATTTTGGGATGCCAGTTTTGAGTATTTATTAATATACATTTAGGAAATTATTTTCAAAAAAATTCATCAACCCGTTTTGAAACTATTGAATATTCAAAAAAGAAATCTAATATTTTTTTAAAAAATCCAAAATTTACTCTTTTTAAAATTTTGATATGCAATATTATTGACATTTTAAAGGAGCTTTTGTGTAAAAAAAATAATTAAATAGGTTGAGCCGTTAAAAGAGAAAATAGAAAATTAAAAAAACCTTTTCATGGCAGGTACCGTTAATAACAGTTTTTGGAAATTTTTGTATACCAAAAAGTACACCATAAACAATTAAAAAAATAATTGGAGCCGTTTTTCTTAACGGTTGTATGGCAAGTACAAGTATGGAGCTAAAAAAAAAATTCAACTTCCCCTCTGGAGAGTTACAAAAAAACTAAGTTCAAAATTTGAAGAAAATCGCTTCAGTGGTTTTGGCTGTAGGTTGAAGTACAACCAGACAGACAGACAGATAGAATTGAGCCACCCACTTTTTTCGTGTTCTCTATTAACGTAATGTCATGTTTGATTGTTATCTCGAATTTTTTTTTGCACGAATCCAAAACTTGCCCTATAGTACCTATTCGCAAGTAAAAAAGGTTGAGTATGGCTGGTCTAGCTAGATCGATGTGGACAGTGGACGCATAGACGCACAGATGTACAGACGCACAGACGCACAGACGCACAGACAGGACAGGACAAAAATCATTTTCTCGACTCGATTTTTGACAGTGCAATTTGATCAAGTAATAGATGGATCAGGATTTTTTTATGAAATTAGTTTCTGAATATAAAATTCCAGATAAATGTCGTGTATATAAAGTTAGCAGGACACTTTTGAAAATTCAGGTTTAAACTATACTATCATTAGTTGCTACTTAATTGCTAGTTAGTTACGCAAAAAAAAATGAATTGCATTTTTGGTTTAAGAAAAAATGGGTGTTCTGCTAACTTCATATGAACCTAGCAGGACAACTTTCTCAAAAATAAAGATAATCGAGCTGAGAAAAGTTGATTATTGAGAACTAATTAATTTCGAATTTTTGTTTGCGTAACTAATTCGCAATTAATTAGTTCTCAATAACCAACTCTTTTCAGCTCGCGGATTATCTTTATTTTTGAGAAAGTTGTCCTGCTGAGTTCATATGAAGTTAGCCGGACACCCATTTTTTCGCAATTAAGCAACTAATGATAGGATACTTTTTAATCTGGATTTCCAGAAGTATCCTGCTTACTTTATATACATTGAAATGTCAGTAATTTTGAAGCAAAAAATGAGCATAGTTCAAAAATGATTATTTTTAGCCATCCTCTTCCTTCTTCTTTTGAGCATATAAAAACAAATTAAATTTTAGAAAAAAAAAATTGCGATCTTTGGGAATTTTTTTTTGCGTGAATTTTTTAAATTGGTATCTTTTTTAAGTGAAATTAAAAATTCAGCTAATAAAAAATAAATGTTCCCTTATTGTCCTTCCAGGTCGTACATATTTTACACTGAACCATCAGGTATCGAATACATTTAAAATTAGATGCTAATATCTGCGAACCTTCAAAAACACCCATTTAGTCTTAAGATCCGACAAAATAAAAAAAAATTGAATGAAATTTTTATGGGATTTCAAATCCTTGCCCCAAATTATGGGAAAACCTATATGAATGCTATTATCAATCCACCTTCTTAAGAACAATTTTTAGGGGCCGTAAAATATCCAATTTTTGACTTCCTTAACGTCCTTGACTATCGCTTACAAAATAGAGTGTACTTCTTCTTTCCAATACACCTCTCAAAGCTGGTAAGAAACTTTGTATGATTAATTTATAAAAAAAGCATTTTCTACACATTTTACTCTAGGTATCTCTCTAATAACTTTTTTAAGGAATCGATAAAAACAGAAATTTTGTGGGCAGGGCAAATATTTAGCATCATAGTGTGTTCTTAGCCTGTTATTAGGGTAATTCGCTTTCTTTTCATACAAAAAACTACATTTAAGTTAAAAACGCCCCCAAAAGTGGGCTTGTCAAAAAGTTTTTTTATAAAAAATTGTTACAAATTATACATACATTATCAATTTGCGAAGATAAGATGACCTTCCTTCGAATTAATTTCTTTTTTGTAAATAAAAAAAAAATTGTAGCGATGGTTGATGGTATTTTTAAGGAAGGGCATTGTTATTTTAATGTAGGGCATTGCCTTACAATGCCCTTCCGTAGCTACGGCCCTGGGCCATGGGTTTTCCACGAGCTATTGCACCACAAATTTTTTTTTCGTGAAAACAAAATTTGTTTAGGGTGATACAGAAAAAGACGGCTACCTGAAATTATGCCCCAATGAAAAATGGCCCCAAACATAAAATGAAAAATGGCCCCAAAAATGTATATGAGAAGCAACAACAACTAAAATAAAATAAAATTTTGACACATACAGACAATATATTATGGATGAGCATAGATATTATTACAAAAAAATACATAGCCGTTATTCTTGACTTATTAGCGGTTTCAGTATTTCACTGACAACCAAAAATCGTAACGTCCCTTATCTTGGCGGACACTTTTTGGCGGAATCGAATAATTTTGATATCTGAATTTGTAGCTAATTAAATGCTAATTTGTTGCTCAAACCAAAAATTTGTAGCTCGAGTACTTTTTGAGTTATTCAATTTTCCGCTAAAATAAGTCTGAAGTTAGCGGTAAAAATTTAAAATAACACTAATTTTACTTTTTACTTGTAACCTGAATTTGTAGCTAATTAAATGCTAATTTGTTGCTCAAACCCCGATTTTGTAGCTCTAACGGTTTTTGTAATATTCAAAATTCCGCTAAAATAAGACTGAAGTTAGCGGACGAAAATTTGAAAATCATAATTGTGTTAATGCCCAAAATTGTAGCTTTTTGAATGCTAATTTGTTGCGCAAAAATAAATTTTGTATCTTTTATGGATAATTTTTTATTTACAGTTAAGGTTTAAAAAAGTGCATTTCCTTTTTCACTAACATAGGCTTGGAAAAAGGCCAGCGGAATCTTAAAAAAATAGATTTTCAATTTTTTTTTTTTGCAAAAATGTGTAGCATATCCTATGCTAATTTGTTGCTCTAACTAAAAATTTGTAGCTCTAACGGTTTTTTTGGTACTCAATTTCCCGCTGGCTAAAAAGTTAGCTAAAAATCAACCCCTTAAAATCTAAAAAAATGACAAAATCCAAAATTTATTTTTGCCAAAATTTGAAGACTCCTCTAACTAGATAAGTCACCAAACCGCGATTTTGTAGCTCGCTTGGTTTTCTTTGCATTCAATTTCCCGCTAAAATAAGACATTACCCCCTGTGTAACGGACAAAATTAAAAAAAAAAAATTAATTAAAATTTTTTTTTTATGTCAGAATTTGTAGGTTTTTAAATTAAAATTTGTTGCGCAAAAATTAATTTTGTACCTTGAATAGTTCGTTTTTTATTTGAAATTCAAACTCAAAAATGAGCATTTCCGGTTTCACTAACATAGGCTCGGAAAAAGGCCAGCGGAATCTTAAAAAAATAGATTTTCAATTTTTTTTTTTTGCAAAAATGTGTAGCATATCCTATGCTAATTTGTTGCTCTAACTAAAAATTTGTAGCTCTAACGGTTTTTTTGGTACTCAATTTCCCGCTAGCTAAAAAGTAAGCTAAAAATCAAGCCCTTAAAATCTAAAAAAATGACAAAATCCAAAATTTTTTTTTGCCAAAATTTGAAGACTCCTCTAACTAGATAAGTCACCAAACCGCGATTTTGTAGCTCGCTTGGTTTTCTGTGCATTCAATTTCCCGCTAAAATAAGACATTACCCCCTGTGTAACGGACAAAATTTAAAAAAAATAATTAATTAAAAATTTTTTTTTATGTCAGAATTTGTAGCTTTTTAAATTAAAATTT
Source organism: Dasysyrphus tricinctus (assembly GCA_963921185.1). NCBI lineage: Eukaryota > Metazoa > Arthropoda > Insecta > Diptera > Syrphidae > Dasysyrphus > Dasysyrphus tricinctus. Next base: position 78,197,554 of record OY992530.1, on the reverse strand, counting down.
GTTGCGCAAAAATTAATTTTGTACCTTGAATAGTTCGTTTTTTATTTGAAATTCAAATTCAAAAATGAGCATATCCGGTTTCACTAACATAGGCTCGGAAAAAGGCCAGCGGAATCTTAAAAAAATAGATTTTCAATTTTTTTTTTTTGCAAAAATGTGTAGCATATCCTATGCTAATTTGTTGCTCTAACTAAAAATTTGTAGCTCCAACGGTTTTTTTGGTACTCAATTTCCCGCTGGCTAAAAAGTTAGTTAAAAATCAAGCCCTTAAAATCTAAAAAAATGATAAAATCCAAAATTTTTTTTTGCCAAAATTTGAAGACTCCTCTAACTAGATAAGTCACCAAACCGCGATTTTGTAGCTCGCTTGGTTTTCTTTGCATTCAATTTCCCGCTAAAATAAGACATTACCCCCTGTGTAACGGACAAAATTAAAAAAAAAAAATTAATTAAAATTTTTTTTTATGTCAGAATTTGAAGCTTTTTAAATTAAAATTTGTTGCGCAAAAATTATTTTGTACCTTGAATAGTTCGTTTTTTATTTGAAATTCAAATTCAAAAATGAGCATATCCGGTTTCACTAACATAGGCTCGGAAAAAGGCCAGCGGAATCTTAAAAAAATAGATTTTCAATTTTTTTTTTTTGCAAAAATGTGTAGCATATCCTATGCTAATTTGTTGCTCTAACTAAAAATTTGTAGCTCTAACGGTTTTTTTGGTACTCAATTTCCCGCTGGCTAAAAAGTTAGCTAAAAATCAACCCCTTAAAATCTAAAAAAATGACAAAATCCAAAATTTATTTTTGCCAAAATTTGAAGACTCCTCTAACTAGATAAGTCACCAAACCGCGATTTTGTAGCTCGCTTGGTTTTCTTTGCATTCAATTTCCCGCTAAAATAAGACATTACCCCCTGTGTAACGGACAAAATTTAAAAAAAATAATTAATTAAAAATTTTTTTTTATGTCAGAATTTGTAGCTTTTTAAATTAAAATTTGTTGCGCAAAAATTAATTTTGTACCTTGAATAGTTCGTTTTTTATTTGAAATTCAAATTCAAAAATGAGCATATCCGGTTTCACTAACATAGGCTCGGAAAAAGGCCAGCGGAATCTTAAAAAAATAGATTTTCAATTTTTTTTTTTTGCAAAAATGTGTAGCATATCCTATGCTAATTTGTTGCTCTAACTAAAAATTTGTAGCTCCAACGGTTTTTTTGGTACTCAATTTCCCGCTGGCTAAAAAGTTAGTTAAAAATCAAGCCCTTAAAATCTAAAAAAATGATAAAATCCAAAATTTTTTTTTGCCAAAATTTGAAGACTCCTCTAACTAGATAAGTCACCAAACCGCGATTTTGTAGCTCGCTTGGTTTTCTTTGCATTCAATTTCCCGCTAAAATAAGACATTACCCCCTGTGTAACGGACAAAATTAAAAAAAAAAAATTAATTAAAATTTTTTTTTTTATGTCAGAATTTGTAGGTTTTTAAATTAAAATTTGTTGCGCAAAAATTAATTTTGTACCTTGAATAGTTCGTTTTTTATTTGAAATTCAAACTCAAAAATGAGCATTTCCGGTTTCACTAACATAGGCTCGGAAAAAGGCCAGCGGAATCTTAAAAAAATAGATTTTCAATTTTTTTTTTTTGCAAAAATGTGTAGCATATCCTATGCTAATTTGTTGCTCTAACTAAAAATTTGTAGCTCTAACGGTTTTTTTGGTACTCAATTTCCCGCTAGCTAAAAAGTAAGCTAAAAATCAAGCCCTTAAAATCTAAAAAAATGACAAAATCCAAAATTTTTTTTTGCCAAAATTTGAAGACTCCTCTAACTAGATAAGTCACCAAACCGCGATTTTGTAGCTCGCTTGGTTTTCTGTGCATTCAATTTCCCGCTAAAATAAGACATTACCCCCTGTGTAACGGACAAAATTTAAAAAAAATAATTAATTAAAAATTTTTTTTTATGTCAGAATTTGTAGCTTTTTAAATTAAAATTTGTTGCGCAAAAATTAATTTTGTACCTTGAATAGTTCGTTTTTTATTTGAAATTCAAATTCAAAAATGAGCATATCCGGTTTCACTAACATAGGCTCGGAAAAAGGCCAGCGGAATCTTAAAAAAATAGATTTTCAATTTTTTTTTTTTGCAAAAATGTGTAGCATATCCTATGCTAATTTGTTGCTCTAACTAAAAATTTGTAGCTCCAACGGTTTTTTTGGTACTCAATTTCCCGCTGGCTAAAAAGTTAGTTAAAAATCAAGCCCTTAAAATCTAAAAAAATGATAAAATCCAAAATTTTTTTTTGCCAAAATTTGAAGACTCCTCTAACTAGATAAGTCACCAAACCGCGATTTTGTAGCTCGCTTGGTTTTCTTTGCATTCAATTTCCCGCTAAAATAAGACATTACCCCCTGTGTAACGGACAAAATTAAAAAAAAAAAATTAATTAAAATTTTTTTTTATGTCAGAATTTGAAGCTTTTTAAATTAAAATTTGTTGCGCAAAAATTATTTTGTACCTTGAATAGTTCGTTTTTTATTTGAAATTCAAATTCAAAAATGAGCATATCCGGTTTCACTAACATAGGCTCGGAAAAAGGCCAGCGGAATCTTAAAAAAATAGATTTTCAATTTTTTTTTTTTGCAAAAATGTGTAGCATATCCTATGCTAATTTGTTGCTCTAACTAAAAATTTGTAGCTCTAACGGTTTTTTTGGTACTCAATTTCCCGCTGGCTAAAAAGTTAGCTAAAAATCAACCCCTTAAAATCTAAAAAAATGACAAAATCCAAAATTTATTTTTGCCAAAATTTGAAGACTCCTCTAACTAGATAAGTCACCAAACCGCGATTTTGTAGCTCGCTTGGTTTTCTTTGCATTCAATTTCCCGCTAAAATAAGACATTACCCCCTGTGTAACGGACAAAATTAAAAAAAAAAAATTAATTAAAATTTTTTTTTTTATGTCAGAATTTGTAGGTTTTTAAATTAAAATTTGTTGCGCAAAAATTAATTTTGTACCTTGAATAGTTCGTTTTTTATTTGAAATTCAAACTCAAAAATGAGCATTTCCGGTTTCACTAACATAGGCTCGGAAAAAGGCCAGCGGAATCTTAAAAAAATAGATTTTCAATTTTTTTTTTTTGCAAAAATGTGTAGCATATCCTATGCTAATTTGTTGCTCTAACTAAAAATTTGTAGCTCTAACGGTTTTTTTGGTACTCAATTTCCCGCTAGCTAAAAAGTAAGCTAAAAATCAAGCCCTTAAAATCTAAAAAAATGACAAAATCCAAAATTTTTTTTTGCCAAAATTTGAAGACTCCTCTAACTAGATAAGTCACCAAACCGCGATTTTGTAGCTCGCTTGGTTTTCTTTGCATTCAATTTCCCGCTAAAATAAGACATTACCCCCTGTGTAACGGACAAAATTTAAAAAAAATAATTAATTAAAAATTTTTTTTTATGTCAGAATTTGTAGCTTTTTAAATTAAAATTTGTTGCGCAAAAATTAATTTTGTACCTTGAATAGTTCGTTTTTTATTTGAAATTCAAATTCAAAAATGAGCATATCCGGTTTCACTAACATAGGCTCGGAAAAAGGCCAGCGGAATCTTAAAAAAATAGATTTTCAATTTTTTTTTTTTGCAAAAATGTGTAGCATATCCTATGCTAATTTGTTGCTCTAACTAAAAATTTGTAGCTCCAACGGTTTTTTTGGTACTCAATTTCCCGCTGGCTAAAAAGTTAGTTAAAAATCAAGCCCTTAAAATCTAAAAAAATGATAAAATCCAAAATTTTTTTTTGCCAAAATTTGAAGACTCCTCTAACTAGATAAGTCACCAAACCGCGATTTTGTAGCTCGCTTGGTTTTCTTTGCATTCAATTTCCCGCTAAAATAAGACATTACCCCCTGTGTAACGGACAAAATTAAAAAAAAAAAATTAATTAAAATTTTTTTTTATGTCAGAATTTGAAGCTTTTTAAATTAAAATTTGTTGCGCAAAAATTATTTTGTACCTTGAATAGTTCGTTTTTTATTTGAAATTCAAATTCAAAAATGAGCATATCCGGTTTCACTAACATAGGCTCGGAAAAAAGCCAGCGGAATCTTAAAAAAATAGATTTTCAATTTTTTTTTTTTTGCAAAAATGTGTAGCATATCCTATGCTAATTTGTTGCTCTAACTAAAAATTTGTAGCTCTAACGTGTTTTTTGGTACTCAATTTCCCGCTAGCTAAAAAGTTAGCTAAAAATCAAGCCCTTAAAATCTAAAAAAATGACAAAATCTAAAATTTTTTTTTGCCAAAATTTGAAGACTCCTCTAACTAGATAAGTCACCAAACCGCGATTTTGTAGCTTGCTTGGTTTTCTTTGCATTCAATTTCCCGCTAAAATAAGACATTACCCCCTGTGTAACGGACAAAATTAAAAAAAAATAATTAATTAAAAATTTTTTTTTATGTCAGAATTTGTAGCTTTTTAAATTAAAATTTGTTGCGCGAAAATTAATTTTGTACCTTGAATAGTTCGTTTTTTATTTGAAATTCAAACTCAAAAATGAGCATTTCCGGTTTCACTAACATAGGCTCGGAAAAAGGCCAGCGGAATCTTAAAAAAATAGATTTTCAATGTTTTTTTTTGCAAAAATGTGTAGCATATCCTATGCTAGTTTGTTGCTGTAACTAAAAATTTGTTGCTCTAACGATTTTTTAGGTACTCAATTTCTAGCGGGAAATTGAGTACCAAAAAAACCGTTGGAGCTACAAATTTTTAGTTAGAGCAACAAATTAGCATGTAGCATGTAGTACCTCGTGGCTTGATGTTAGTGCGTAGGACTGTCATGCCGAAGGTGTGGGTTCGATTCCCAGCCGTGCCACCTAAAAACAGAAATGTTTTATTCGAGGTACTGCCTCTTGCGAGGAACTGACAAATCCTCCAAGAGTATACTTGTCATGAAAAAGTGCTTCTCATTTAGCCGTTCGGACTCGGCAAAAAACTGTAGGTCCCCTCCATTCCTGCCAACAAACACGCACACAGGAATGGTTGTGAGTTGTAAGTCACTAGGCCCTGGTTCTCCATGAGCTGTTGCGCCACCCAATTTATTTTTATAACAAATTAGCATAGGATATGCTACATATTTTTGCAAAAAAAAACATTGAAAATCTATTTTTTTAAGATTCCGCTGGCATTTTTCCGAGCCTATGTTAGTGAAACCGGAAATGCTCATTTTTGAATTTGAACTTCAAATAAAAAACGAACTATTCAAGGTACAAAATTAATTTTTACGCAACAAATTTTAATTTAAAAACCTACAAATTCTGACATAAAAAAAATTTTAATTAATTTTTTTTCTTAATTTTGTCCGTTACACAGGGGGTAATGTCTTATTTTAGCGGGAAATTGAATGCAAAGAAAACCAAGTGAGCTACAAAATCGCGGTTTGGTGACTTATCTAGTTAGAGGAGTCTTCAAATTTTGGCAAAAAAAATTTTGGATTTTGTCATTTTTTTAGATTTTAAGGGCTTGATTTTTAGCTTACTTTTTAGCTAGCGGGAAATTGAGTACCAAAAAAACCGTTAGAGCTACAAATTTTTAGTTAGAGCAACAAATTAGCATAGGATATGCTACACATTTTTGCAAAAAAAAAAAAATTGAAAATCTATTTTTTTAAGATTCCGCTGGCCTTTTTCCGAGCCTATGTTAGTGAAACCGGAAATGCTCATTTTTGAGTTTGAATTTCAAATAAAAAACGAACTATTCAAGGTACAAAATTAATTTTTGCGCAACAAATTTTAATTTAAAAAGCTACAAATTCTGACATAAAAAAAAATTTTTAATTAATTTTTTTTTTTTTAATTTTGTCCGTTACACAGGGGGTAATGTCTTATTTTAGCGGGAAATTGAATGCAAAGAAAACCAAGCGAGCTACAAAATCGCGGTTTGGTGACTTATCTAGTTAGAGGAGTCTTCAAATTTTGGCAAAAAAAAATTTTGGATTTTGTCATTTTTTTAGATTTTAAGGGCTTGATTTTTAGCTTACTTTTTAGCTAGCGGGAAATTGAGTACCAAAAAAACCGTTAGAGCTACAAATTTTTAGTTAGAGCAACAAATTAGCATAGGATATGCTACACATTTTTGCAAAAAAAAAAATTGAAAATCTATTTTTTTAAGATTCCGCTGGCCTTTTTCCGAGCCTATGTTAGTGAAACCGGAAATGCTCATTTTTGAATTTGAACTTCAAATAAAAAACGAACTATTCAAGGTACAAAATTAATTTTTACGCAACAAATTTTAATTTAAAAACCTACAAATTCTGACATAAAAAAAATTTTAATTAATTTTTTTTCTTAATTTTGTCCGTTACACAGGGGGTAATGTCTTATTTTAGCGGGAAATTGAATGCAAAGAAAACCAAGTGAGCTACAAAATCGCGGTTTGGTGACTTATCTAGTTAGAGGAGTCTTCAAATTTTGGCAAAAAAAATTTTGGATTTTGTCATTTTTTTAGATTTTAAGGGCTTGATTTTTAGCTTACTTTTTAGCTAGCGGGAAATTGAGTACCAAAAAAACCGTTAGAGCTACAAATTTTTAGTTAGAGCAACAAATTAGCATAGGATATGCTACACATTTTTGCAAAAAAAAAAAAATTGAAAATCTATTTTTTTAAGATTCCGCTGGCCTTTTTCCGAGCCTATGTTAGTGAAACCGGAAATGCTCATTTTTGAGTTTGAATTTCAAATAAAAAACGAACTATTCAAGGTACAAAATTAATTTTTGCGCAACAAATTTTAATTTAAAAAGCTACAAATTCTGACATAAAAAAAAATTTTTAATTAATTTTTTTTTTTTTAATTTTGTCCGTTACACAGGGGGTAATGTCTTATTTTAGCGGGAAATTGAATGCAAAGAAAACCAAGCGAGCTACAAAATCGCGGTTTGGTGACTTATCTAGTTAGAGGAGTCTTCAAATTTTGGCAAAAAAAAATTTTGGATTTTGTCATTTTTTTAGATTTTAAGGGCTTGATTTTTAGCTTACTTTTTAGCTAGCGGGAAATTGAGTACCAAAAAAACCGTTAGAGCTACAAATTTTTAGTTAGAGCAACAAATTAGCATAGGATATGCTACACATTTTTGCAAAAAAAAAAATTGAAAATCTATTTTTTTAAGATTCCGCTGGCCTTTTTCCGAGCCTATGTTAGTGAAACCGGATATGCTCATTTTTGAATTTGAATTTCAAATAAAAAACGAACTATTCAAGGTACAAAATTAATTTTTGCGCAACAAATTTTAATTTAAAAAGCTACAAATTCTGACATAAAAAAAAATTTTTAATTAATTATTTTTTTTTAATTTTGTCCGTTACACAGGGGGAATGTCTTATTTTAGCGGGAAATTGAATGCAAAGAAAACCAAGCGAGCTACAAAATCGCGGTTTGGTGACTTATCTAGTTAGAGGAGTCTTCAAATTTTGGCAAAAAAAAATTTTGGATTTTGTCATTTTTTTAGATTTTAAGGGCTTGATTTTTAGCTTACTTTTTAGCTAGCGGGAAATTGAGTACCAAAAAAACCGTTAGAGCTACAAATTTTTAGTTAGAGCAACAAATTAGCATAGGATATGCTACACATTTTTGCAAAAAAAAAAAATTGAAAATCTATTTTTTTAAGATTCCGCTGGCCTTTTTCCGAGCCTATGTTAGTGAAACCGGAAATGCTCATTTTTGAGTTTGAATTTCAAATAAAAAACGAACTATTCAAGGTACAAAATTAATTTTTGCGCAACAAATTTTAATTTAAAAACCTACAAATTCTGACATAAAAAAAAAAATTTTAATTAATTTTTTTTTTTTAATTTTGTCCGTTACACAGGGGGTAATGTCTTATTTTAGCGGGAAATTGAATGCAAAGAAAACCAAGCGAGCTACAAAATCGCGGTTTGGTGACTTATCTAGTTAGAGGAGTCTTCAAATTTTGGCAAAAAAAAATTTTGGATTTTGTCATTTTTTTAGATTTTAAGGGCTTGATTTTTAGCTTACTTTTTAGCTAGCGGGAAATTGAGTACCAAAAAAACCGTTAGAGCTACAAATTTTTAGTTAGAGCAACAAATTAGCATAGGATATGCTACACATTTTTGCAAAAAAAAAAAATTGAAAATCTATTTTTTTAAGATTCCGCTGGCCTTTTTCCGAGCCTATGTTAGTGAAACCGGAAATGCTCATTTTTGAGTTTGAATTTCAAATAAAAAACGAACTATTCAAGGTACAAAATTAATTTTTGCGCAACAAATTTTAATTTAAAAACCTACAAATTCTGACATAAAAAAAAAAATTTTAATTAATTTTTTTTTTTTAATTTTGTCCGTTACACAGGGGGTAATGTCTTATTTTAGCGGGAAATTGAATGCAAAGAAAACCAAGCGAGCTACAAAATCGCGGTTTGGTGACTTATCTAGTTAGAGGAGTCTTCAAATTTTGGCAAAAATAAATTTTGGATTTTGTCATTTTTTTAGATTTTAAGGGGTTGATTTTTAGCTAACTTTTTAGCCAGCGGGAAATTGAGTACCAAAAAAACCGTTAGAGCTACAAATTTTTAGTTAGAGCAACAAATTAGCATAGGATATGCTACACATTTTTGCAAAAAAAAAAAATTGAAAATCTATTTTTTTAAGATTCCGCTGGCCTTTTTCCAAGCCTATGTTAGTGAAACCGGAAATGCACTTTTTAAACCTTAACTGTAAATAAAAAATTATCCATAAAAGATACAAAATTTATTTTTGCGCAACAAATTAGCATTCAAAAAGCTACAATTTTGGGCATTAACACAATTATGATTTTAAAATTTTCGTCCGCTAACTTCAGTCTTATTTTAGCGGAATTTTGAATATTACAAAAACCGTTAGAGCTACAAAATCGGGGTTTGAGCAACAAATTAGCATTTAATTAGCTACAAATTCAGGTTACAAGTAAAAAGTAAAATTAGTGTTATTTTAAATTTTTACCGCTAACTTCAGACTTATTTTAGCGGAAAATTGAATAACTCGAAAAGTACTCGAGCTACAAATTTTTGGTTTGAGCAACAAATTAGCATTTAATTAGCTACAAATTCAGATATCAAAATAATTCGATTCCGCCAAAAAGTGTCCGCCAAGATAAGGGACGTAAAATCGTAATAATTCGAATCAGTGTTCGTTATAAAAAGTAAGTATACGCCACAGTGAACACATCTAAAGTAATAAATGCGCAGATTTTCAAAATTGAAACCTTCAGTTATTTAAAAAGTATACTCAAGAGCCCGCCCTCATATAACACGAAAACACAACAGCAAATCGTCGCCCTAGTATTGAAGTGCCGTATACGCCAAATTGCATTTTTTAAACTGGGTATGCAGGCTTATATTTTGGGGGTGCTCTTTTCAAATCTGTTATCCGTTTTTTCCTATCTCTTTTCGTTGCTAAGATATACAGAATGGTTTTGACGTATATCCATTAAAATCATCAACTTCAGGTACTGTTTTGACGTAGGCGCCAAAAATTGGCATTTACGTCAAATTTGCCATACATTTTTGTTTAAGAATTGTTTTGACGTATATGACCTATTATCCTGCAACATACGTCATAAAACTTCAAATGTATGTATGTACATATATTCAGTATTGTTTTGACTTATGTGCATACAAAGGCACGCGTACACCCTAGCAAGAAAAATATTTCTTTGTCCATAGGATTTTACTTTATTTTTTGACGTACGTGTAAGAAGAAAAGAAACTACTGATTTTGATGGCGTATGCGGCAACCTCATTTTGGACAAAAATTTATATTTTGAGAACTAAAAGAGTAGGTATCAGATGTGCATTAACATGTATATAAAGGATAATTTTTAACCACCTATATATCATACTTAAAAAACAAAAAATGCCAGCGATTAGTTTTTTGGAAATTGGCTTTCAAACATTTAAACGCGATTTCCCAAAAATGTAAAAATGGCGTGTATGGCAGTTCAATACTAGGGTGACGAAATATTGACATTTTAAAAGTAATACGAACCTCTAGATCCACTTTTTTTAAATTATGAATTGAGTACAAATCAAAACACTTATGGTATTACATTTAATATGACTTCTCTGAGTACTCACAATTAACAACAATTAGTTATAGATTCATCTTTCTTTAATCCGCACGACCAGTCATTTAAAAAAATCTGTAAAAATTATTTTGCTGTTTTGTGCCGATTGGTAACAGTTATTTCGTAAGAAACTCACTTCATATTTCATCCTTTGATTACAAGAACTAGGTTACTCCATTTAAATTTTTTATTATATCTCGGCAAAAACGGTATTATTTTGCCCAGTTTACAAGTTTTTCGTCCAATCTTTTTCTGCTGTTGACACAAACTGGATATTTTTGAAGAGTAAAAAACATACACATTAAATTTTTCACAATTTTCAAGCAGAATGAGATTTATGAACGTTATTATCTCCAAAATTTTAAAAATCAAGTTTTATACATATGTATATCAGGGTAGTCCTTATATTGTTTTTTTTTTTATTCCAACTTGGATAGGCATCAAATGACAAAAATGAGAAAAAAAAATGTCCAAATTTTTTCAGATTTTTATTTCACCCCCTGGTCTCCCTTTTTCCACTTTAAGGTACAAATAATGGAGTTAGGGTGATTCTTATAACACGCGAAAAAATCAGAACTTATAGATTAGATTCAGGTGAAAAAATCGTATCGGAGGGCGTCTATTTCCCCCCGTTCAGGCGGGAGGGGTAATTTTCTTAAAATTTGACCCAAAATAGAAAACAAATATTTAAAAACAACGGGACCACTTACAATTGCATGCTATGGCTTTTTTTAAAGCCATGAATCCAGTCTCTAACATTTTTTTTAAATCAAGTTCTTATTGTAAAAAGTTTCTGAAAAAAATAATTTTCAAACGTAAACAATTATTATTTTTGTTTTTGTTTTTTTTTTTTTTTCAAAAATTAGAATCCAAAAAATACTGATCAGAATCCAAAAAATACTGCTATGTACTGCAAATTCATATTGCGAGGTACTTAATTAGATTCTTTAAAATTGATTAAAATGAGTTCTAGATTTACAGATCAAGTCAGCAATATGTAATCTAATGAGGTTTCCTTATTACGGTGTATATATCTTATACAGATCTATTAATTTTTATGGCATCACCAAGACTTGAAACAATGATGATTTTCGATAGCACTAATAAGCCTTGTCTATATGTACCTACATAATTAATTTTGGCAATTACTTACAAATACAAGATTGCTTCTTTTTTTTTCTTACTTCATTAAATAGTATTTTCATATTTAATTGTTAGATATCTTTAGAAAGCTTACAACATCATTCTTATTGATTTTAGTTAATGACCCATTTCAATAAAAAATTTCACTCATTAATAGACTATATTTATGTAGTTGTGTGGTGTGGAACAGGTTTTTTATAAAAAATTTTCCGGAATCATTCCAAGCGTTCAGGAATATAATTTGGCGCTTACGAGAATGTTAACGAATTTAATTTTAAACGGTGATAGTCTCACTGTGGGAGGTGGAAATATTTTGCTAATTTATTCGAGATAAACGATTTATTAATTGCACACCCTATGAATGAACTTGTGGGAGTTGAAATTTTCTTAAATATTCAATATGAGTCATTTGTAATTATTGAAATTAAAATTGTAAACTATTTTTTGAACACATAAAAACTGTATATATTTGTAAAATCAGAACCCTTTATGCATATAGGTATCCACTTTAGAAAGTTTCGAAGAAAATATAAAATAGAAAATGTGAATGATGTATGCCTGATTCTAAACAAGACATCATTTTAATTAGAACTACTAGTCCTCACGTTTTGAGTGAAGAAATGTTAGCCTAGAAAATCTAGGTTTGGAGTAACGTATATTGAAAGGATATTATGTTAAATAGAGAGAATAACGTGGGGGGCTCTGTTCAGGAAAATTAAATAATTTCAATTTAAAAATATGATATATTTGAATAGTGGTTCCCAATCTTTTTTAGTCGCGGAGCACTCTTCAGGAGAGAAATTCTTAGCGGGGCACTTCGTTGCGTTATTGAATTTTTCGAAGTTGTACAAAATGCTACGACAAAGTTTCTTCTAGTGAAGAGAATGTACCACTTTTGTTCTGTACTATGCTTGTAAATCTCGTTAAATTTGGGACAACTATAACCGAATATCATGGCTCTGCATCGAGAAGGTATTTATGTTCTGTTTTGGTTCCAATGTAGGCAGGGAATCCTGATTCTCACATGTTGTGTATGTTGTTGCAAATGTCAGAAGAAGAATTATGGCTTTTTCTTAAAAAAATTGAATTCGTCTTTACAAATACACCAGAATTCTGATTAAGACTTCTTCGTTCCAAAATGTTCCTTTTGTTCCTTAATCAAAGAATTTGATAATTAATCTCAAACTGCTAATGATGTAAGAGAAGGTAGCTTTCCAATACGGCAGCGTATGGGTTTGCAACTCACCTGTTTTCTTTAATATTTGAGTGGTATATATGTATATTCTTCCGCAGTGGAAGCTGGTAAGCCAATCTAGCAGGTTGGATATGAAACTCATTTACTGTCCAAATTCATTTTTCATTACAGAAACCCAAACCCGTCACCCAAAACAATGTTGTCGTCAATTATGAAGGTTCTGACTTCAGTCCTCATTTCGAAAAGCCACACGTCAGTGTTTTGTCGCTAGTAAGCCACGATATTTTTGTATGGAGAAGTAAGGACGCATGCAGGCTACCCACACCCTCAGACAATAATTAAAAAAGCCCTGAATTCAAAGGTAGATTCAGTCATGATCGTGAACGAAAGTTTGCCAATTGTTTGTTTTAAATTAATGATATCTCAGAGACCTCAGCCAGTCAGTCTCGCTCTCGTGAACAGGATTCCTCAGCAAAATTTCTTAGTTTTGCTGTCAAATTGCTTACTTACTTTTTGACAGAGAAATATTTGCTGAGGTCTCTGAGATCTTATTTTTCCGAACATGCCTTATATCTCAATTAAATGGAATTTTTGAAATTTGTTTTCCAAAACAAACATACATCAAAGGAACAACTATAAAAACATAAAAGTTTGTCATGAAATATATGTATGTATATGTACATATTAAAAAAAAGTAGTACAGAAACAAAGTTCTTCAACAGAAGATGTGTTTTTCAGTGTTTATTCGATATTCATATGTATATTATTATAGGTAAAGCAATTAAGAGATAGTCATTAAAATATAAAAGTAAAAAACAAAGTTTTTTGTTGACCTGTTTAATTGCTGTTCATTTTAAAACAAAGTTTGCACATTAGCTAGAGTATCTTCATAATATATTTATTTACTTTCAACTGAGTAAATAATAAGAGTAGGAAGCACTTTAGAATCCACATGCATCAATAGGTGTCTAAGTGTTTATAAATAAATAAATTGGGTGGCGCAACAGCTCGTGGAGAACCAGGGCCTAGTGACTTACAACTCACAACCATTCCTGTGTGCGTGTTTGTTGCCTCGCAAGAGGCAGTACCTCGAATAAAACATTTCTGTTTTTAGGTGGCACGGCTGGGAATCGAACCCACACCTTCGGCATGACAGTCCTACGCACTAACCATCAAGCCACGAGGTACTACTGTCTAAGTGTTTACAAATACTAAAAAAAAAAAAAAAAAAAAAACTTTTTCTCATAAAATAAAAATAACCAATGATTGTCTGATTAAAATGAAATTTCGCCTCCGCAGGACAATGTTATTTTTTTAAACTCATTTGAATAAAGACAGGTTTATTGCTGTGAGAATATAAAACAAAACATGAAATTACTTTCAAATAAACTCAAAATAAAATCCGCATTTCATCCGAAATATCATTATTTATTAACGAAAAATAAAAATAGTTTTTAGTTAAAAATGATGATATAATTAATAAATTTATTTTTCAAAATATATTTAATATGATAAATGAGTTAAATGGAAAGCCATTAAAAAAATTTGACGTCATATTTTTTTAAAAAATCATTAGATTGTTCCATAAATCAATAATAATTTGACAATTTTAAGTCTTTCAGTTTGTATATCTTGATAATAATAATTGATTTAAAATATTTGTACACATACATACCTATTCATTTGTGTATGTACATAACGGTGGTGATTGATATATGGGTTTTTTGAGTTTTTATATTTGGATAGGCCTAAATCAGTTCCAAATGAAGAACAAAAAATTCCCTTGTTTTTTTAGAACCTATAGTCACTGTAGTGGTTCATTAAATTTTTACTTGCAACATAGGTAATATAGGACAAGTTTTGGTTTCGTGCTAAAAAATTTTTTCGATATAACAACCAAATATGACAACGTGACATTACTTACGATGATAGTCAACACGAAAAAAGTGGGTGGCAAAATTCGGTCTGTCTGATCGATCTACAGCCTAAACTAATGACGCGATCTTCTTCAAATTTTGAAGTTAAGGCTCTAGAGCAGCCAAACTCAACCTTTTTTCATAAGGGCCAAAAAAAACGTTTTAGCTATGTCGCCCCGGGCCACAACATAAATTATTTTTTGGACTTTAGGTATTAAGTAATTTAAATTGAATGGTTTATTAATTTTAAAATAAAAATTTATTTGATTTCTGAAATTTAGAACACTTTTTTAAGATCTCCCAAAAGTGTGTAGATCCAAGATGTAAATTTTTTAATCCCGCGTCGACTTTCTGACTTTTTCTTCTTTCAGGAACATTATCTACTACTTGAAGGAGAAGGGGGAAAATTTATATTGTGGGCACTGATTTCACAGTCTTATTGTTTTTTTTTTATTTTGTGGCCTCACTTTTGAAAGCAAACCCGGTGAAACTACTTAAAATTACTTACAATTTGAGTTTCAACTGCAAAATCTGTGTCCTAGCAAAATATTTGCTTTTGTCATAGCGTTTTCGTTTGGTAATCCGGAAGTACCCCCCGAAGCTCTCCGATCCCGATTCCAGAATGCCAAACCAACAAGTTTCAACCCTTTTCTTGATTCTGAAGTTTGGGTTTGGTTGCATTTGAGCACTTAGTTGTTGCATTTGGGTGATGAAACGTTCACACAGCTGTTCTCTGAATATTGATATTCCTTAATAACAGCAGCGAATTGCTGTGTTCCTTGCCGAGTTTCAGACCGCCACATTTAGTGCAGACCCGTTCCACAAGTGAAAAATTATACTGGTCCGCACTAAATCTGGCAGTCTGAAACTGTTTGCGATTAACTAAGGAACAGGTGTAATGTCTCCACCTTGGGTTTTTATTTTGAGTAAACTCCGTATCTACAGCAAGGTATGAAGATGACGATAATAGAGAGGATGGAATGTTTCCTTTTGACTCCAAATTTAAGTATAAGTGAAAATAACAATTCCAAAATTAAATACCTAACAAATAACATTTGACAATTTTGACGTTTCAATTGTGCGCATGTATGCGTGCTTCTGGTTGTGATTCTTTCTTCAAACCCAGAATCTTCAGAAGAAGAACTGTCATCTAGCCAAATCAACTTTTTCAGAAACATTTGAAATGTTTCCGGGTGCTACTGGAGGACCAAACGAAAACACTATCAGACATTCGTGAAAAAGAAAAGACAAAGTGAAATTTCGTTCGTCGATTGAACTATTTCCACTTGTCTTTCACTGACAACACTCTTTATTTTATATGTCGGACACCGTTTCATTTTGTAAAAGAAGCGAGGAAATCAGGAAATATCATCCAAAATGTCCAGTACGAATGTACATTTTGATTTATGGTGTTCAGTTTTTCTATAAAATCGCATATTTATGCAAGTATGCCAAGTGGCCACTTAGAACAGCTCGACGGGCCACATGCGGCCCGCGGGCCGCAGGTTGAGTATAGCTGCTCTAGAGGAAAAAAATTGGATTTTTAAAAATAATATATTTTTTTTTTGGAAAATTCAATATGTATTTCAAAAACAGGTTGATGAATTTTTGAAACCAGGTTAATAGATGTATATTAATAAATACATACTCAAAATTGGAATACCAATTTGTTTTTAATGCAACCAATTTTACATATCAAAAAAATTATTTTTTAAGAAAATCAATTCAACGATTTAAAATTTTTTTGTGCATACATTTATTCATACTTTTACAGGTAGTCAAATGGTATACTTGTTTTTGACTTCTAAGAAGTTTTACCCATTGTTTTATAATACAGTTAAAAAACGATTTCAATGTTTTTTTTATACTTTTTCTTACTTGCATATTTTAAAAGTTCTTAACTTCCAAGTAATTTCATCATAAGAGCAAGGAGGTGCGATCCAGTCATGCATTTTATTTTATTTTTGCATACTAGGTGATTCGCCTAAAATCTGCCAAAAAAATGAGAGCATGTAAGTGGGAAGCAGATAAGAAAAAAAAACCACAGGAAGGGGGTAATATTTCCCCCCGCTTGGACAGGAGAGGTAATTTTATAAAAAAAAAATACATAAAAGAGAAAACAAAATATTAAAATAACAACGGCAAAACCTAGATTATTGGTTTGTACCTTTTTGGAAAGCCAGAAATCCATTCTTATGGTTTATTTTCAAATAAAGTTCTTTTAAGTTTTCATCAAAAAAAATGTTTTCAAACTTAAATTACAATATTGTTGGTGTTGCCGTTAGTTTTTAATAATTTGTTTTCTTTCAAAAGTAATTTTTCTTATAAAATTCCCATAGAATTTTTTTCTTGCCTACTTTCAACCCACATGCACTTAATTCTCGGTCAAAATTTAACACAAATCCCCTTGTACATGTAACAAAACAAAAGAAGTTAAACTAACCCCTACCGCGAATATAAGAGATGAAAATAAAACTCTGAAAAAGTTATGGAATTTTTATTTCTTCATATAGAGCTAATTTAGGTCAGCCAAGTTGACCTTTTTTAACGACCACCCTAATGTATTATATCGCTTATGGTCACCATAGTTCTTAATACGTTGTTTCAAAATAAATGCAATTGAAAGTTTCGTTTTTTTAAAAAATATATAAAAAAAACGATTGTAGGTATAGTGCAACAAATAATGCATGCTTATTTTAAGTTGAGGAGCGACATCAATGTATGATGTACTACAAGATGGAAGACAAAAAATATAATAATCACAAGTTCAAAATTATGCCCGGCTTGTCGAAAATAGACGATATATTTTCTGGAATTCTAGGTATTTCCCTTAATAGCACAATTTTTAAAATTTTGCAATTGATTTATTTTACCCCACGTGGGTGCCATCATTTTTGTTTATTTTAAAATATTTGAAGTGGCACTTGAAAAATTATTACTAGCCACTTATAACACCAATAAGTACTTATTCGGTGCATGCAATATAATATTATAGATAAGTATAGGTACCTATACCTACATACATAGCTACTTCAAAAAATTCTTCACAAAATATTCTTATCTTTCAATTTCTATTGATTTATTTATCAAGTCCACACAAATTAATATTTACTTTCAATAAAATTCGTATAAAATTTTAAAAATAAATTATAGGTATGGTAGCTAAACCTATTATAGTAGGTTACACTGTTCTGTGAGCGATAAACAGATTGATTTTGAACTTTTCAGTTTTGTCTTATAAATATTTATGTCAGTTTCCATTGCTTTCACTCACTTCGAAATTCAACTATGTATACCTTTATCGAGAAATAATGGTTTCAAAAATCTGAAATATGTGTCCTTTACAGTATAAAATCAAGAGGTCAACTTCAACACGTTTTACCTCAAGATCAATAAACTAACACACTTCTCATTTTTTAAATAATTTTAAGCTGATTTTTCAATCGTCAGTTAAATTGCATATCAGAGGGATATGATAGCAACTAATTTCGATCTGAAAAACAAGTTGTATCTGAGGTTTAACGGACTATTGTAAAATAGGCTCTTAATTGACTGAAGTGCCTTTCACATGAGCTGCGAATGCGAAGTGGAACCAACTCATTGAAGTGGATTCCCAGGTACCTTACGTTCCGTTTGACAGCTATGGTAGATCCATATGGGAGTTTCAGATAAATGTTTCTGCATCTCGCTGCGGTGTGACTGCCTCTGCCTGTTGAGCTTCTAAAGCAGACAAGTTCCGATTTATAAGTGTTGATCCGGATGCCCCATTTTCTGTAGAATTCAAAGAGCCTGTTGATGTGAGCCTCATTTACAATAGTTGTCCAGTTGAACGAAAAATTTGAAATTTTGAACGAAAGAAAAGAAAAAAGACTTTATATTAGTGGCAGAGGTAAATGTTGTCGCTGTAGTTTGTGGATAAGGGCTTCTATCTATACGCTGTTATATGCTTTGTCGACATCCAGGAAGTATCCAACGGAGACACGTTGACTGTTGAGCACCGATGTGATATCTTGTTGGAACTTTTGCAGTGGATTTAGAGTCCAGTGTTTTACTCGAAAGCCGAACTGAATGTCAGAGATAAAAGCATTTTCGCTCCAGAACCTCTTGAGCCCCGGCAGGAATTACCTCCTTCAATATTTTGCTGATGTATAGTGATATATAGGCCTGTAGTTGGGCACTAAGTTGAAAGGTCCTTTCTTCGTGATCACCACTTTCTTCGCTATTTTCCACTTCTGATTAAAGTAACAGTTATTAATGCAGTTATTTAGGATGATGTGAAACACTTTTTAGGACATATTTGGAGACTCCATGCAGTCGAGATGACTTTTTTGGCCTCGAATTGTCAATAATCTCTGCTGCCCACTCAAGATAACATTAATTTGGGCTATCGATTGGGTCACTTACTGGATTGGTGTCATCGAATATGACTTCTTCCGAATTAGGTTGAAGAGTCTGGCTGAATGGATGGCTCAACTTCGTCCAAAAATATCGGGCTAAACAGTTTCATGGTTCAAATCGCTGGGCACTATTGTGCAGATATAGTTCCGGATTTTCAGAAAAATGTGCACCAGGTTTGAAGAAGCCAGTAAAAAGTTCAATGTTGATGGCGATCTGGGAAAGGTGGGCTTAGGTTGGGATATAGCCACCAGAGAATGATCATCACTGTTGACTTCCATCCAGTCCATAATTGCCTTGCCTTCGTTGTTGATTGTTATGCCCAGCCACAGTTGATGTCTCGCTTTGAAATCACCGGCAATTAGTCCGTATAGGTGCTTTGATTCAGAGTACCGTTAAGGACATGCAGGTCACTTTGGATGTTCCTTGCACTGGATTTATACTTATAAAGTAGATTCTGATGACTGTTAGAATCTCAGCTCTCCCTAACGTTATTTTGATGGCTGTGGCTTCACTGCTCATACTCTGTAGTCCTAGGTTGATGACTTCGCTGATGTATGGGAGAGAATTTGTCTTTTATCAACACTGCCGGTCCCTCTGTTATTCTCTTTTTTGTCTTGCCAGAAGGTTTTGTATCCCAAGACGTTAATGTTTTTGCACTTTATTACGTTGGTTTCACTTATAAATACTGTGTCCGGAGCGTTGTTATTTATGAACACATTGAATGACGTCCTCTTCTCCAGGCTCTTCAATGAGTAAACATTATTCATACGTCAGTATGCGGATTTTCTTCAGTTGAATATTTGAAATATGAAAGTGACTAATGCCATGGACTCTTCACCTTCTCTAAGTAGGTTGTAGTTCAGCGGAATAGCACTCCAAGGTTTTTCGATGTTCGTGAGCAGTTTTTATTCAGGAGTCCGCTGGATTTCATTCCTAAGGTTCACATTGGGTTGGGCTACCTTTACTTGTGTTGTTTTCTGAGAACTCGTGAAGCGGACCAACCAAGGTACCTCCGTCTTCTCCAAGAATGAACTTGTATAAGGATTGATCCATACATATATTAATTTACTAACATCAAACTAAACTTCTGGCTTCAATATTCTGGACAAACTACACCAGATTAAAGATATAGAGATATTTTCTGAGTTTAATCATTTTACTCATCAGCTTGTTAAGGAGCCAACACGAATACCTGACGTTGAAGTTCATTCCGCCAACACACTTGATCTTTTCCTTACATCAAATCCTGATAAATATACAATTAACATCTTAGAACCTCTAGACACGTCAGATCACTATATCTAATCTATCTAATCAGCAAATTTCTCATGCTCCACCAAACCAGTTAAAGAAAAAACCCAAAGAGAACCGTCTGGCAGTATGAGAAAGCCAAATGGGACGGTCACAACTTAAACTGATCATTATGCTTTCTTATAGAGACATAAGTTCTAAGATAAATTCTTGGTAAGACCATGGCTGTAAGGAGGTTATTAGGTTGAGAGAATTAAGCTTCCGATGCGTAAAAAAAAAAACACTGAATAAAACCCGAAATAATACAGACAAGCCCGGAATATCTGCAATGCTCATAATTCAAAGAACGAAGTTCTTGCATGACCAAAATGTTCCTTAAAATACGGCAATGTCCGAAAGGCAGTAAAAAGTTTTGGTTATTTGTAAAAAATATAACACTCCTGTGGTTAGCTTGCAAGGAAAAGCCTTTTTTGCTGCAAATTTGACCTTGAGCGCGTAAATGCTGCTATGGGACAAATATTTGTAAGCACTCGTACAGTCGCAAGAGTCCTAAAAGATCTTTAAATTCTCAAATCCGCTTCTTCAAATTGTATATCCCCATTAGATCTGATGAGGTGTGCTTCTACACTGGCAAAACCACTACGTAAGCTTTTCCATCATTCCTACGCATCTGTGCTATTTCCGTTTAGAGGGAAAACAGCAGCCAGCCCCTAAGAAAGGCGAATGTTCTTCTTCCTCCCCTTCTAACTATCGACCAATTACACTTACATCCCTTCTTTTCAAGGTCATGGAAACGCTGATCAACAATCATTTTTAAGAACAAAAGCTCTTCAGGGACCGGCAATACGGCTTTCGTGGCAATAGGTTCACTGGTGATCTGATGGCATATCTCACCGAAAAGTGCAACCAATCCTTAAATCATTTTGGTGAAACAGAGTAATTACATTTGATATTTCTAAAGGATTTGATAGAGTTTGGCACGAAACTCTTTTTTTCGAAAATGTGTGCGTTTGGTATCGATGAGTCTCTCCTTCATTGAATTAGAAGATACCAGTCAGGCCGTTCAATTCTGGTTATTTTTGGATGGTTTTAAGTCTGATATCTATAAAAAAATCTCCGTTTTGTCTCCGACTCTATTCCTTATCTTTATAAATGATCTCTTTTCTGAAACTTCTAATTCGATTCATTGTATTGAACTGCTGCGGACGACAGTTCACTTCGCTTTTCATATTCTTTACCAGATTCACAACCCTGCGCTTTGGTTATGGAGCAGAAACGACAGCGTATGATAAGCTCATCAAATTTCTATCTAGACAGGATTATACAATGGAGTATAAACAACCGTGTGGAACTTAATGCTTCGAAAACACAAAGCTGTCTTCTGTCGTTTAAGCGAAATATATCACCCATGTCAATATCCATGAATGGCATTTGGATCAAGGTAAGCGAAAAGCTTTTCACTGTCGGTATGCGCATTACTGATAATCTCCTATGGAATAATCACATATTCGATGTTGCAAAAAATGCAGCAAAATGCATAGGTTTTCTTAAAAGAAGCAAGAAGTTTTTTCCCTTCTGATCTGACTACCATTTATAAAGCGTACATCCACCCAAACCTTGAGAACAACTCTCACGTCTAGGCAGTTGCTCTATTACACATTTTTGAGCTTATTGGATAGAATCCAGAACAGAGCCCTTAAACTTATAGGTGATTCAAACATTATAGAACTTTTGTTTCACTAGAACACCGTCGTGATGTCTCACTGTTCTACCGTTTTTTCTACCAAAAATGCTCAGATGAAATAGCCAGTTGCATTCCCTCTCTGAAACAATTTCCCTGTTATACTCGTCAAGCTAGGAATGCTTATCAATTTACACTTGAGCCAAACTTCGGACGCACTGTTACATATAGAGGTTCTTTCCTTAGCCGTACTTTTTGGATGTGGAATGCTTTGCCTTACTCGATTTTTCTCCTTCATTGTAATGTACAAGCATTTAAGATCAACGTGCTTCGACATCTCCTATTACAGCCTCTCCATTTGAGTGTGTGCAAATTATTAAAAAAAAAAACACTCATTTAAACACCAAGCAAATAAATTGAAAGTATGTTTAGTTATTTTCAATTTTCTTTTTTATGTTAATTTTGAGTGCAAAATTATTATTTTTTTCAAAAACTTTATTGAAAGTACAGTAGACGCTCGATATATAGCGAAGTAATAAAAACCAGGCTTGTTTACTGTTTCGAGATTGTTCACTTTTTCAAGCGGGAGTTTTCTAAGGCTTTATAAAGACGAATTTGATCCAAAATTGACATTTCGTTCGATGTGAATGTTTTTAATTTTAACTAAACATTAAACAAGGCTTTTTCTCAGGTTTACACATGGTTAGGTTAGGGTTAGGTTAAGGTGGCTGCCAGGAAAACTACTGACACACTTAGGCCAGAATAGGCCCATTGTGATACCACATAAAGACTGCGAGATGACCCTCGCTAATTAAACCAATTGGAGCTTTTAATAAAGCGATGGAGACTGTGAATGTCGATTTTATTTAAATCACTGGGATCGTCAAAGAAAAAATTTCCTAAGTATATTTTACGTCTTTGAGAAAGAGCAGGGCATGAACAAAGAAGGTGTGGGATAGTTTCTTCCTCCTCCTCGTCCATGCAGCTTCTGCAGAAGTCATTTGAAAGAATGCCTAGTCTATTGGCGTGTTTGCCTATGAGGCAGTGTCCAGTTATGACACCAATTGTAGAGCTAATCTGCAATCTACTAAGAGATAACAAACATTTCGATCGCTTCGGATCCAGTGTTGGCCAGATCCGTTTTGTCGCCAGACAAGTAGTGATACCTGTCCATCTGCTGTTTGTCATCAACATGGAATCTTGCTTAAGCATAAGTTTACAAGTAGCGATTGGTATTCCAATATTC
Source organism: Dasysyrphus tricinctus (assembly GCA_963921185.1). Classification (NCBI taxonomy): domain Eukaryota; kingdom Metazoa; phylum Arthropoda; class Insecta; order Diptera; family Syrphidae; genus Dasysyrphus; species Dasysyrphus tricinctus. Next base: position 78,174,612 of record OY992530.1, on the reverse strand, counting down.
ACCCTGTCAGGTAATATTGGTGTAGTAATTCCTTTCCTGGCGAGTTCATCGGCTTTACAGTTTCCTGGAATATCTCTGTGTCCCGGCACCCAGAAAAGGTGAATGTTGAACTGTTCTGCCATCTCCATTAGAGACGATCGACAATTTCGGGCAGTTACGGAGTTTGTAGAAACAGAGCCTAGTGATTTAAGGGCCGCTTGGCTATCTGAGAAGATACGGATATTTAAAGTAGATATAACGTTTTCTTTGAGCCAAGATAAAACTTCTTTTATCGCCAGCATTTCCGCTTGGAACACGCTACTATGATCAGGGAGACGGAAAGAGAGACTAATGTTTAGTTGTTCTGAGTACACGCCACCACCCACCCCCTCTTCAGTTTTTGAGCCATCCGTGTAGAAATGAATTGCTTCATCTCTCAAGAATTCCTCATCATCCCAAGTGGATCTTGTTGGAATTGTGACTTGGAAATTTTTGCCAAAAATCGGCTGAGGGATGGTGTAGTCGGAGTGTTTAGGGATTGATTCGAATTTGTTCAGAATGATAGTATGGCCAATAGAGTTATTGGACCATTGAGAGATGGCTCTGAGACGAATAGCTGTGCTCGCTGCCACTTGTTTAGTGTATATATCGAGGGGTGTAATGTTAAGCAGTATATCTAAGGCAGCGGAAGGTGTCGAACGGAGAGCTCCGCTGATACACATGCAAGCCGATCTCTGCACCTTGCTTAACTTATCACGATTAGTTATTTTATCTAAAGCAGTCCACCATACTGCCACCCCCATAAGTCAGTATCGGTCTGATGACCGCTGTTTATAGCCAGTGGGTGATATATATGGGGACAAGCCCCATTTGGTTCCAATAGCTTTTTTACAGGAGAAAAGTGCCACTGTGGCCTTTCTGACTCTTTCTTGTATATTTGGTTTCCAACTCAACTTTTTGTCTAAAATCAGACCTAGATATTTAGCTTCCATTTCTACCATTTATTGATGGAGGGTCTATATTCGGAATTTTATATTTCCTTGTAAAGAGGACAAGTTCAGTTTTGTGGGGATTTACACCTAGTCCACATTTGTCTGTCCATTTAAGTAGTTTGTTGAGAGCGGTTTGCATTAATTCAATAATGATTTGAAGATGCTTTCCTGATATTGCAATGGCAACGTCATCAGCATATGCAATTACTTTGAAACCATCCGCTTCTAAATTAACTAATAGTTCGTTAATTACGATGTTCCATAAGAGTGGGGATAGGACTCCACCTTGCGGTGTGCCTCTGCTGACAGATCTTCTAACAGAGAAGTCACCTAATGTTGAGTTGATTATTCTACTTCTCAACATGAGGCTGATTAACTCCCTAAGTGAGCTATCAACGTTCAAGTTCTCCAGTGCGGTTAAAATTGCAGCATTGCTGACGTTGTTGAAAGCACCTTCAATATCTAAGAAAGTAACCAGGGTATACTCTCTATGATGAAGGGAATATTCAATAGTACGTACCAAATTATGCAGGCCCGTTTCTACCGATTTCCCCTTTCGGTAAGCGTGTTGTGCCGGAGAAAAAAGATTAGGTTCTATGGCACTACGCAGATGGATATCAATCAGTCGTTCTAAATTTTTGAGAAGGAATGATGATAGGCTGATAGGTCTGTAATCCTTCGGATTTACATGAGAGCTTTTACCCGCTTTGGGTATGAATACAACTTTAACTTCTCTCCATAAAGATGGTACGTATGCTAAGTTCATACATGCTTTCAGAATTATCTCAAGGATGGGGATGATGATGTCTGAAGCCATTTGCAATTCAGCTGGTATTATACCTTCAGGTCCAGCTGATTTATATGGATCGAAGTTGTCGATTGCCCATTTGAGTTTCTCTCTAGTAATCAGACCTAGTTTATTTATTGTTATATTGTTAGACTCTATTGAGTCAGAACTGCGTATATTTTGCTGCCCGAGCTATCGTACTCTTGCCAATACAGTAGACGCTCAATAAAGTGAAGTAATAAAAACAAGACCTGTTCACTCTTTCGAGATTGATCACAATTTCGAGTAGGAGTCTTAAAAGACTTTATAAAGATGAATTTGATCCAAAATGCAATTTCGTTCTATTAATTAAGCATTAAACAAAGGCTTTCACTCAGGTTTAAACAAAGAACAGAAACAATTCCTCAGTGTCTCGAGCAGTGTTAAATGCTTTCGCTACATTTTTATACAAAATACGTTTTTATATAAAATTTTGTGTGTTCACTTTTTTGAGATTCACTATATCGAGGATTTTCTTTATATGCAATTAGGTATGTCTGTTTGTGTGTGTATTAATAGAAAATATTCCTATCATACTTTCTTTTTGAATTTAATTAAAAATATCCATAGAAACATTCATGCGAGCATCAAAACAAGCAGCAAGATTTCAACCTACACAGAGAATCCTTACACTGGCAATAAACAGAGGTAATTTTAAATTATTGTAGACAACATTTTTCGTGTGGTCCTTTTTCTCTGAAGGATTTTAATATTTACTTACAAAACAAAAGAAAGCTAAATTAAAAAAGTGCTTCCGGTCTTATGTGGTAAATGTGAAACATAAAATAAAAAATAAAACCAACATTTAATGATGTAAAAAATACTACAAAATCGTTTTCTTTGTTTGAAATTTGAATATCAACAAGATATCTCAAAAGATATGGTTATGTACTGTACGTAATTGTGTACCCTGCACCTTATACATAAATTAGCTAAACATTCAGAATATATTTCTTTTTTAATATTCTTTAAATTCACAAGTCCATTCTGGGAAATTTCAGAAGAAAATAGAGGATATTCTCTTTCATTGGAGTAAGATTAAGATATAAAGTAACCGGGAATTTTTATTTCATCATTAGAGGAAAAACGATTCCAAAGAAACAAAAAACACAATTTAAATTTGAGATAAAAAAGTGACGCAGATTATATTTTGCTTTTCTTTCTTAGTTTTTTTGTAATGTTCATAAATATTAAATTATACATAAATGCCAACTGGAGGCAAAGGCGATTCCAACGAAAGTCACAGAGAGCTACCATGATGTTAAAGGAATTCTGCATAAAAACTTTAGAGAACACAGGATTTTTTGTATTATATATGTCTAATTAGGCAGTAAATTACACTGTGGTTGATACAATTTTTTGCCAAGGGAACAACTGCCCCATCTCACCAGGTTTTGGAGATTATTGCATTTAAAAACGCGGATAAATCCTTTTCTCGAAATTTTTAGGGTTATGTACACGAATTTTTTGCAACATAACTATTCTTCTTTAAACTGCAATTTTAATGTTTCTATTATCCCTTTTCCTCTCTGATAAGTCCTCTTTTGAAACTTGTCTGTGTGTGTTTTTTTTTAATTACGTAAAGTCTGGTTAAGAGACTAAGTTAAAAGTTAAGGATTTTTCGGAGAGAAAGGACTTAAACAGAATTTAAAAGAAGAAAATTAACCATTTCAAAAACCATGAAGGCAGAAACATTTTGCCTTCATGTCTTTTGAAGATTAAGAAATAATTTACTTTTATCATAAAAAAATATCTCTGCTCTGTGGCTATCATCACATTACACATACCAACTTTCATAATTGACTCCCAACCTGTGAAGGGTTTTGGCCTAGATCTGACTGTACTTATATAGTCTAAGAGCCGACAGCAAATTTTGGGAGTGGAGGTATAACCAAAATCGGAGTATGAGGAATTATAGGTACATGTATCGTGAAATCAAATACCAAAGTCTGGCAGGTTTTGTTTTCAGCCTTTGGGAGGGGTGGGGGGATAAAAAGTGCTAGATCCTCTGATTTATTTTCAGGGTTATAACCTCTTTAATTTATTTTTTAAAAATTGTATATAACTCCCTGTCATTTCTCCTAAGCATAAACACCACAATCTTGACGGTCCGATTAATATAACTCAAGATATAACCATTTTACGTGAACCTTACCATCCCTTTTTTGGAGATTTTCAACAAAACAAAAAATCAACAAATAAAGTCTCCACAAAAACGCTTAAAAAGGTTTGCTTAAAAAGGTAAAATTATGGGTCCTATTTATCAGATCACCAAAATATTAGTCTTGAAACTTAGGGAAAATGACAGGGCATCATATCTTATTTTTTAAAAGTGAATTGAAGTTCTAATGACCCTACCATATAAATAGGAAACTACGTGGCTTTTAAGCCCCCACCCCCACCAAAGGCTGAAAACAAAACCTGCCAGACTTTAATATTCCAGATCACGATACATGTACCTATAATCCCTCATACTCCGATTTTGGTTATACCTCCACTCCCAAAATTTGCTGTCGGCTCTTGGTCTAATAGCATTGTTATCCATTCGCTTGATGTGGTCTAGCAAATGTAGTAGAAGTGTTTTGAAATTTTGGACAACAAATCAGTCTTTTATTTCAAAAATCATCCACATATGTGTTTCTCCATGCATAACTTCCGACACCACGCCTTAGTAGCTGATTAAATGTTAATCACAACAAAAACAAAAATGTTAAGAAACTAAAAACCTGTATTTTAAAAGTCAGCCATAAAAAGTAATGAGATAGAAAATATATGCCATGTTCTTTGTTCATTAGGTTTATAATCAAAGAGCTCTGTAGTGCCCAGCCAAGTTCGCGGCACTACACTCTTTTTACAGGAACAAACTCAGGCCATTTTCAACCCCCCTCTAAATTCACTATTAATTAAGTCTGAACGTCCAAATTCGCAGTATTTGCTGAGCTGATCAAACACAGGTGGTTTACCAAATTTCAACTCTAGCAATATAGCTAGTCGGAGAGCTACCAGCCACTTTGACTAACCTACTAAACACAAGGCTACAACTTTATGTATGCTTGATTTAAGACTAGTCAAGTATGAAAACCACGGTCTGATAGGGTTGCTGCGGTCAAAAGGTTGCCATTGGATTTCTTCATAATACAAAATAGGGTCAAAATTAACCTACATTCACAAGGCTGAAATTTATTTATAATCTAGTTTATACATTCTAATGCATGAAACAAACTATGCCAGACGGGTTTGGCGGTCGAAAGTGCTTGCTAGACGAGTCTAAAGCTCTTAAAGATTAATAAAAGATATTGGATGACTTGAGAAATTTGTTAGGTATAAGGCTAAAACTAAGTGTATGTTTTATTCGCGAACAGATAAGGCAAAAAATTAAGATCAGGGAATATTTCCGCAATTCTAGGCTTGCCACCTTTTTTTTCAAAATTTAAAATAACTTCCAAATGTAACATATATCTACTTTTATAATGCTGGTTTTTGAATTTATAATAGCTTTTGTCTTTTTGTTCATGAAAAAAGATACCAGACGAATTTGGTTGACGAAAATAGCTTGCCAGACGAGTTTTTAAAGTTGGTATTAAAAAATGTCATTCATTAGCCAGAGAAATGTATTAAATATAACACGTTAACTGCGCATAATCCTAAAACATATCAAATCAAGTCAGCAAATTATGATATGGTTCTTTTACTGTAGACCCAGGGTTGCCATATATATATTTTTTCAGAATTTTATACAATTGACAAAACTAAAACACCCAACTATACAAATCTAGTTTTCGCACATATGTAAGCTTATGCCATCTTGTATATTAAAAACAAATATATATATGACGAGTTGGATGATCAAATGCTCCTGCCAGACGAGCCTAAGTTTTAAAAATTGGTATTATAAGAAATATACTTTTTTATTTATTCTCAAACTTAAAAAACTGTCAAAATTGAAAACCTATTTTCACAAATCTAATTTTTACATATATGCACGGTTGCCGCTGTGCGACTTTTGTCGCATTTTGACCCCTTTTATTGCCTCATGTGACCATGAGACGACTTTTTAAAAAACAAGCTCTTTTTACCCTTTTTTTAGAAATCTTGCGACTTTTCTTACCCCATCTCTAAAAAATTGCATGGAAAAGGTTAAGTTCTCTGTTTTTTCTAGAAATTTTAATAATTTTCCATTTATGTATAAATGAAGAAAACATAACGTCAGTATGATGATAGAGAACGCCAAAAAAGTGTAAGGCACAATTCTGTCTGTCTATTTCTACCTCGACTTGAGCCCAAGACCATTGAAACAATTTCTTCAAATTTTGAAGTTAAAATTTTTTGGTAAATCCTTAGAGGATTTGGTTCACAATAACGGTACTTCCCATACAACTGTAAAGGAAAAACTTGTATATCTCAAAAAGAGCGATAGTCCAAATTTTTTATCTCAACAACGATTTCGTCGAATTCCAATAGCTGATGATGACGCATTGAGCGTCGAAACAATTGTTCTGTTTATTTAAAAAAAAAAATAAAAATAAAAAATTGTATGTGACAAAAAGGTGATCGATTCGTGTTTTAATTTATTATATTCAGTCACATAGTCCTCCAATAATAAATATTAACGATTTCGTCGCCCAAAACTGAAAATGAAGACACAAATCGTTGCCCTAGTATTGAAGTGCCGAATACGCCAAATTGCATTTTTTGAACTGGGTATGCAGTTTTATGTTTTTTGAGGTAAAATAAACGAAATAAATAGTTTGAGTGGCGCAACAGCTCGTGGAGAACCAGGGCCTAGTGACTTACAACTCACAACCATTCCTGTGTGCGTGTTGTTGGCAGGAGTGGAGGGGACCTACAGTTTTTTGCCGAGTCCGAAAGGCTAAATGAGAAGCACTTTTTCATGACAAGTATACTCTTGGAGGATTTGTCAGTTCCTCGCAAGAGGCAGTAGGTACCTCGGATAACAGATTTCTGTTTTTAGGTAGCACGGCTGGGAATCGAACCCACACCTCCGGCATGACAGTCCTACGCACTAACCATAATGCCACGAGGTACTACATGTTTTTGGGGGTGCTCTTTTCAAATTTGTTATCCGTTTTTTCCTATCTCTTTTCGTTGTTAAGATATTCAGAATGGTTTTGACGTATATGCATCAAAATCATCAAGTTCAGGCATTGTTTCGAAGTAAGCACCAAAAATTGGCATTTACGGCAAATTTGCCATACATTTTACGCAAATTTTTGTTTAAGAATTGTTTTGGACGTATATGACCTATTATCCTGCAACGTACGTCATAAAACTTCAAATGTATATTCAGTATTGTTTTGACTTGTGTGCATACAAAGGCACGTACACCATTAGCAAGATAAATATTTCTTTTTACATAGGATTTTACTTTATTTTTTGACGTACGTGTATGAAGAAAAGAAACTTCTACTGATTTTTATGGCGTATACGGCAAACTCATTTTGGACAAAAACTTAAATATTTTGAGAACTAAAAGTGTATCAGATGTGCATTAACATGTATATAAAAAAATAATTCTTAACTATGTATCATACCAAAAAATAAAAAATGCCAGCGGTTAGTTTTTTGGAAACACTTCCAAACATTTGAACGCGATGTCCCAAAAATATAAAAATGGCGAATACGGCACTTCAGTACTAGGGCAACGAAATGTCTTTGACTTTCTCATTAAAGGCTCCAACGATTACAATGAAAAAGTTTTTAAGGAACTTTTAGGATGTTAAAAATATTGTATATACAAATTTTGAAAAAAAGAAATATTGGATTTGTTAAAAATTATAATTTTTTTGGAATTTTCAATATTTCTTCTGTTGGTGTTTGGCACAAGAATGATAAGGATAACTCACGTTCGATGTAAAATACATCAACCTAGAGCCTTAACGAATTAAGCGATTTTCTTCAAAATTAAAATATTTATGAAAATGTTTTTAAGAAATATATGCATACATTTTGAAGAAAATTGGTAAACGGTTTTCGGCTCTTACTCGATGTAAAGTGAACCGTGGATGTGAAGAAGCAAATTAATTTTTGGACTTAATATTTATACGAAAACTTCAGATTTAAGTGTGTTTGTGAAGTTGAATAAAATTTGAATGAATATATGTAAGTACTGATTTTTTGTTATGGTCAATTTTCAAAGAAAGAAAACTACAAAAAAAAATTGTTTACTTTCAAAAAATTTCTTAGTGCGACTTTTTTTTTCCTTGTGACCCTTTTTTATGCGACCTTTTCAAATTCCTCAGCGGCAACACTGCATATATGTTAGCTGACATCTTCTTGTGTATGAAAAAAAATTCCAGTCCAATCGAAAATTTCTGCCAGGCGGGCCTAAAGTTTTAAAAGTTGGTATTTAATGATTACCGATTAATTTTTGGTGTGTTCACTTACTTACTTATCCGGCTCCCAATCCATGAAGAGTCTCTGCCTGAGTCCTGAGATATTGCGGTCTTTCATCGGTTGCGGTCAAGTTTTCATAAATTTAAAATTTTTGATTAAATAAGTAATTAAGAGAAAACTTGCTAAGTAAATCCACGAAATTTTAATCAGAAACCATTAAATACCAAATTTCTGTTATATTTTGGAATTGTTTCGATATTACTATACTTAAGATATTTGATATTAAACTTAAAACTTGGCATATATTTTAGATCTCATTACTTTTTTGGCTGATTTTTTACGCACAGGTTTCTTGTACACATAAGAATTTGGCTCTTTTTTAACATTTATGTTTTTGTTGTGATTTCACTCCTATTTGCAAAGATTTATTTTGCTAGGTGAAAATCAAGCCCTACAGCTCCTGCTCTACAAAGTTCTGATTAAGTGGGTGGATGCCACGCCCCTTAAATAGAAAATTCAAAATTTTCGTTTTGTTTCCATCAAAGTACTTCAAGCCTTACCCATTTACCAAATTTCATCGTTCTACAACAATCGGAAGTACTCCATATAATTTATAAGAATTTTTCAGAAAGTGGGTGGATGCCACGCCGTCTGAGCAAAAAATTGCATATATTCGATTTTCCCCTTGTATGCACCACAAGGCCAACCGTTGTTCGAAGTTTCAAGTTTCTACAATGTTGAGAAGTGCTCCATATTCCATAATTTTGATGAACTGATCAGCGAGTGAGTCAGTTGTCAGTCTGTCAGCAACGGATCTAGCGATTTTGAGATAATATATCTCAGAAGTTACCAGTTCTAAAGATAAGAAATTTAGTGAGCCGAATGTGTTGGCCTGGTTCAGCAAATGATGCTAGTTTGAACTTTCTAACTTTATTGGTACTGAAGTTAGATGGGGTTCGAAAATCGCCTGAGTTTGTTCCTGTTCAAAGGCTGTAGTGCCGAAAATTTGGCTTTGAGTTCATTTAGATGCAGATGAATGCACATTAACAATAATTTCAAAATTAAATTTAAACCTTCTGGAAGAGTATTGGGTGAGAGCTTGTTTAGGTGTATTATGCAATGAGCAGAAAGAATTTCTAGGTTTGTTTTGCTTCACAAGGTTGTACACAGGATTTCAATCAGGAGGGGGGGCAAATACATTAAAAGAAAATAGTTTTGGTACAGAAATCTAACTTTAAAATGAATTAATTCAAAAGAAAACAAATTCTTTAATGCATGAAATATATTTTGATTGGGGGGCAAGGCATTTTAGTTTTGCAAACATTGATCCTTCAAGTTGAAATTTGAAGGAATTTTGCAATATTTTCGAAGTCAACTTTGTTTTTTTTTTTTCTGCAATATTTTGTTTAAGATAAATATGTACGCGGACCAAGGGAACCACTGATCTATTTTTATTTGAACTTAAATAGACCGTACATGGTGCATTCAAGAGGGCACAAGCGTCCACAAGCTTTTTCTCAAAGCGAACATCTGTCTATCAACTCCTACTCTCACCTCTCCGTGGTGAGCATCGGGTGCCTAGTTCCTTTATCTGAAGATGGAGTTCCAATCCCTGTGGTCGGTTTTAGGGGGCAGCAAACGAAAGAGGAGTGTTCCCACTAAGGCACATCTCCTTTATCCAGGCGACAGCGGAAAAACTCTCCAGATGGAATCAACGATGGCGTCTATAGTTCCAGTTAGGTTGAACTACTTAGTGAACACCTTACATGGGCTACTACGACATATTAGTAGCTCAGGCCTATAAGGAACGGTTTATCTGGCTCCCCACCCTTGGAGTTATACTAAGGGTCTTGTCCTCCAAGTTGGGGGTTGTGTGTTGGGGTAACTTCCCTACCACGGAAAAACAATCTTGTTCCGAAACAACAACAAGCCTCGGATATGAATGATTTTAATGTTGACTACCCCAGCAAACGAAACAAAGACAATGAATTTTGGATCTGCACTTGGAATATCCGGACCTTAAACAGGCCACGTGCAGCCGAACAACTAGTAGAGAGCCTGGATATGCTAATAAAGGCTGATATTACAGCAATCCAGGAAGTGCGATGGGATGGAGAGGGCATACGAAGGATGAAATCGTGTGACATCTACTTCGGCGAGTGCTGCAAGGAGCAGGGTCAGGGGCTTTTTGGTTGTGGTTTTATAATAAGGAGAAGACTTAGGCAAGAAGTCTTAGGATTCAGAAATGTAAGAGAGTACCTGGTATCAATCCGCATCAAATCAAAATTCAAAAACATCACGTTGATATGTGCCCATGCCCCAACGGAAGAAAAAGATGACTCAACCAAGGAGGAATTCTACGATCCCTTGAGAATGCGTATGATAGGTGCCCCAAGTACGATGTCAAGATTATTCTTGGCGAATTTAACGCCAAGATCGGAAATGAGGGCATGTTTCTTTTAATCTCTCAGAAAGCCCGCCACCAGTATCATCTGCAGAGAACCAGTGAAAACACTGCCAAAATGCCATCAGGAGTGCTGCCACTGATGTGCTGGTTTTCACTTGGCCACCACAACGAAACCCCTGGTTTGATGAGGAATGCAGGCTGGTGCATGTAGCAAAGAATATAGCTTACCAATCAATGCTGCAGACTAAAACCAGAGCTAATGAGAGAGCCAGCCCGGAAGGTCTAGGGGCAAAAGCGAAGGGTGGAACGCCGACTTCTCAGAAGGAAAAAAAGAGAGAATGCGAGAGGGCGGTCGAGTCTATTGAGGACTGTAACGCAGTAGCGTATAGCTACTGCGATATCAGCCGTATCAATGATACGGGGCCCCCGAGATATAGGGGCCCTGAGATTCAGAGTACTTGACGTGTGTAAAAAATTTTTCATTGAGATGCACAATTTGAATAGGTTCGCTCATTGAAGTTAACCTAGAGTTGAACTAGGTTTTCTTGACACAAGAATTGTCAAAAATCACCAAAAGGTCCTCAATTTTGAAATAAGCAAGAATCAAAGTAAAAAATGCTTTGGAGCTCACGTCACTCTGACAATTTATTCTTTACCTCAACTCGCCCCAGCAAGAAACCTAGATCTACTTCAGGGGGAGTTCAAAGCGACCCTAGGTGTCAAAAAACACTGAATTTGTTGGTCAGGACGAGTTCAGAGCTTTCAAAACAAGCCTTGGAGTGACTCCAGGGTGACTCAACGAACAAACCTAATTTACATATTATTTAAAATGTACCTATTTCCAATTTTGTGTACATGTATCTTTTCGATAGTTGCCTTGTAGGTAACACTATCTTAGTCCTACTAACGGAACCACAACTGCAATGTGCAACCACTTCCTTCTTATCGGACCACTTACCGGTAGCCCAAGAGAATGAGACAAAAAATGGTAAAATTAGGAAATAATTCCACTAAAACTGAACTTCGATGTAGAGCTCCGTTTTACTTTACCTTCATGGCCAGTTTAGTTGAAAAACTTATCAAAACTTCATTTATCGATGGACAACATTTCTTGTACAATTTGTATTCGGGTCCATCTCCTTATTATAGAGTTCTACACAAGAAAGATTATTACACTTTTTCGTTATAGAGCAATAGATTTTCGGAAAAACGTGTATAAACGTTACAAAATTATTTTTGATATCTTTTCAACACTCAAAATTTGTTTTCTCATACAAAAAAAAGTGTTATAATCTTTCTTTCGTATAATTTCATGAGCTTGGATTTAAATCTTTTGAAAAAATTAACGGTTTTTGAGATATATATTTATAGAAACAGTTTTGTGTCCCTTTTACCGTGTAAAATCAAATGTCAAATTGAACTTATCTAATATACTGATGTAAGTAAAAAAACGTTTATACCTAAGTCTGAGCCACTGTTAGGGGGCCCCCAAGAATGTTCGATACGGGGCCCCCAAAGTGCTCGCTACGTCACTGCTGTAACGGCAGGAGGGATGTTCGAAAGTTCTACCGAAGGGTGAGGCAATCTAACCAGGGCTACAAGGCTAGAACGGAAGCCTGCCCAGATGAGAGTGGGAATATGGTATTAGACACGAAGTCCGTGCTGAGGATCTGAAAACAACACTTTTCTAGACTGCTAAACGGCGAAGGTGGCCAAAATTCCGCTATTAGACAGAACAATCCATTCAACCTGGACGATGATAGTCAAAATTTCCGTCAACCCGACCTAAATGAAGTGCTGTTAGCGATAGCCAAGCTTAAAGCGTACAAGGCTGTTGGTGCGAATGGACTACCAGCCGAGCTATTCAAAGCGAGGGGAGATGACCTGGTAGGGAGTATACACCAACTTATCCCCAAAATTTGGTCGGATGAAAGTATGCCCGATGAATGGAACCTCGGTATCGTGTGCCCCAACACAAGAAAAGAGATGCTCTGACCAGTGCCAACTACAGGGGTATAAGTCTCCTCAACGCTGTGTGATCGTCTGTGTGATCGCTTAAAACCGTTTGTCAACGATCTGATCGGTCCCTATTAGTGTGGTTTTAGGCCCGGCAAATCAACCGTCGATCAAATGTTTACTATCCGACAGATCTTGGAAAAAACTCAGGAGTTTCAAATCGGTACACACCACCTCTTTATCGATTTCACAATCGCATATGATAGCTTAGATAGAGAAGAACTATACAGAGCCGTGTCGCATCTTGGCATCCCTGCCAAATTCGTCCGCTTGTGCAGGATGACGATGGAGAAATCTCGCTGCTCCGTCAAGGTTGGTATAAGAACACCACCGAACCCTTTGATGTCGAGAAAGGTTTGAGGCAAGGTGAAGCAATTGTACGCAACTCGCAAGTCAACAACAGAGGTACGGTTTTTCAAAAGTCCGTTCAACTACTTGCTTATGCAGATGATATTGACATCCACATCATTGGGAGAACGAAACGAGATGTTACCGGCGCGTTTACAAGTATTGAATCAGAGACGCCAAAAGTGGGTTTGGCTGTTAATGAGGACAAGACGAAGTATATGCTATAATCGAGAAAGGAATCTCAACATCGTCGACTCGGGCAAAACGTCACGATGGATGGATAGGTATAACTTCGAAGTCGTCAAAGACTTTGTCTACCTGGGCTCCACTATTACGTCGCAAAATGACATCAGTGTAGTGATCAAACGAAGGATTACTCTTGCCAACCACTGTTTCTTCGGGCTAAGAAGGCATTTGAGTAGTAAAGCCCTCTTTCAAAGAACCAAGGAGACATATAAGACCCTAATCATCCCGATCCTGCTTTATGGGGCAGAAGCTTGGACCCTGTCAAAAACGGATGAGAATCTGCTTGGGTGCTTTGAAAGGAAAATTCTTCGGGTGATCTTCGGTCCAGTATGTATCGATGGAGTATGGAGGAGAAGATTAAACAACTAGCTTTACGGGCTTTACAGCGACGTTGACCTGGTCAAAATGCTGAAAATGCAGCGGCTGAGATGGCTGGGACACGTGGAGCGTATGGACACCGACGCACCAGCCCGACGAGTCTTCGAATCTACCCCTGATGGTCTACGCAGCAGAGGAAGACCCCACCTTAGGTGGCGCACACAAGTGGAGAACGACCTTAACCAACTTGGAGTGCGTAACTGGAGGCAGCTAGCCAGGGACCGAGCTGGCTGGAGGGGCTTGTTGGTTGAGGCCGTAGCCCACCCTGGACTGTAAGCGCAATCTAAAGTTAAATAAGTATGTATAGGTACTATTAAAATATAGAAGTATTAAAATTTATTCATTATCAGCTTGAACAGATTTAAATTAAATTTAAAGATAAAATGATTTTACATATCAAATAACTAAAAATATATATTTGGAATTGCAAAATACATATTTTGTTTAAAAAATTGATATCTCACAAACGGGTTGATAATTTTTTGGAATTTTAATTTTTATCTGCACATTAATAAATCCTTAAAACCTTCAAACCAAAATTTTTCCAATATTATGTTTTTAAACTTTTATCAACAAAATTAAAAACTTTTAAAAAATACATTAACGATTTTAAAATTTTTGTTTCCATAAACTAAAGGATTCGGAAGGCATCTTTTGGCAGCTAATAATTTCATGATTTTTAACATTTTCTTTTATTATATAAATCTTTTTACCTACTGTAATGGTACTTTGATGTTTCCAGCCGAGGTAGTGCTCAAGTCGTACCCAGGGCTCAAGCTAAAGGAAAGTACTTGAAACTTTAACTCCTTTGACTATTCTTTCTTTATTCTTATAAATTTATTTAAAAAGTGTATTTTTATTTCTATTGAAACAATCAAATCGCGATAAAATTAACTGGTTCCGGTTCTGGTTCTGGTTAAGTGTCAGCGCTTAAGTTTAACAAGCTTAATCTCACCGGCTAGATCACAGTTAAAAACTGGTAAATCTCAGACTTAATGTCTGGTACATCACAGGCTTTGCCTCGTAGATCGCAGTATTATAAAATAATTAAACTGGTAAATCGCGGAATTGAATGTTCCGGTACATCACAGGCTTTGTCTGGTAGATCGCAGTATTATAAAATAATTAAACTGGTAGATCGCGGAATTGAAGGTTCCGGCACATCACAGGCTTTGGCCTAGTTATCACAGCATGTTATACTATACTGCTAAATCACAGCCTATTTGGACTGATACATCACGGGTTTTACCTGGTAGATCACAGTATATTAAAGTACTGGTAAATCGCAGACCTTTTATTAGTCTGGTATTTCAATTACCTTTTGTCAACTTACTCCCTTGGCCTATGGTTGGTTCTACCGCCGTTGGCCTTAAGCCGACTATTGCGTCGAGCTCTGAAATTGCATGTTTATGCTGCCTGGTGAAAGCCTCTTTATGCTATAATGCTGTGAAGAGATGGTGTCAACTATAATGGTGTGAAGGAAAATCTTTTTCACCATCAACAGCATCGGCAAAACAAACCATCCAACAACCCAGCAGCGATCAGACTCCTTTAGTGATGCTTAGTCTGGTCATGCTCATATTAATTGAAAAACTCTTTGCCGTCATCTTGGGAGCGAACCAAGAACCTTGTAATTCAGAGGCCGATGCACTACACACCGCGCCACTGAAGCCACAAGTTCTGCTCAATCCCAATGCAGGTTTCTCCAGCTATATACTTGGTGGGAACACACGCAAGTTGTTGTTGTTCACAAAATGCAGTAGATCTACTGCAATTGCAGTAAAGTCACAACCCTGCCCAGCAGTGCTATATTCACCACACCAACTTCGTCGGGTGTGGTAGGTGTGTTGGTTTTACCTTCATTGCATGGTCCAGCAGTCCAGCTTGCTTATCGTTATCACTCGAAGTTTAGTTGCTTCTGTCTTTGGGGGGTGGCACAACTCAATTGGGTGCGTGATCGGCTGGTGCTGCCGCGATACGCGGTTCTGTATGTAAATATATTGTATAGCATATAAGAGCAAATACGAGCAACTCAGTCGTACATTTTATTTTTATTTAATAAATCCATCGATTGTAAATAATAAAATCAATCCCCTGTAAATTTTCACTTAAAAATCAAAATTTTTTCCTTTATCTGAGCATACCCTTACAACATGTATATTCAACTGAAATTTCGAGTTTCAACAAATTACATAGGAATCTAGGTATTGGACTTTTTTTTTTAATTACAATGTCTGTAACTTATTTATATCTTTTTATAATTTGGGATCAGATATTTGAATTATGTAACCCAAAATTTTACCTTAAAGCTTATCCAGACCACATTTCACTAGGAGACCCATGTCAATTAAGACAGAGTCCCTTAACAAAACAAAATATCAGTCTCGTTGAAAATCTAAATAATGACAGGTCGACCTGTGGCAGACTATCAGGTGTCAAGATGAAACTAAGGACAAAGGATCCTAACAAGGACCTGTCTTTACACTTTGGACAGTGAGTTATCTTGATTTGAACAACAGGTTTAATTAACATCATCAGTCAAATGAAATATCAAATTTTTTATTTAAAACCCAATTCTGTTACTGTAACAACTTACTGTGAGGTAAAAAATGAAATAAATTGAAATTATTCTGAGATTTAATCCTCCATAACCCAAGTTTTGATGTTTTATTTGACTTACCTCTGGGTAAAGATGATTCAACCTCAACCTCGATGGAAAAAACTACAGTTGTATGTAGATGTGAATAGAAAGTATATATATGCAGGTGAGGTTAAAAGAGCTAAGTCTGTGCTACAATAAACAGACAGAATTAATTACCTTTAATTAACTTTTTCATTCATTCGCTTATCGTTATGTCGTGTTTGTTTTACTTTTTTTTATAATATAGCAAAAAATCTTTTCATAAATTACACAAATCTCATGTGTCCCTATTAAAAATGTCAACATTAAATGTCAATTCGGGGCAAAAGTTCTAAAAAAAGAAGCATTAACACAGTAGAAGTCATCATGCAAATATTAGAATTACCTAAGAAATCATTTGTTTCCATTTATAATGGCATTGAAAATTCATAATGACCACCTTTTTACACAGTGATGTGGCCAAAAACAATGACATGAAATATGAGCAGTTGTTATTGTTTAAACCATTACCTATAACGGAGATATTATAAGGAAGAATATAAAATATTATGAGATCGCATGACTGCAGGCATGTCATTACATCGTTAAAACTGACACGAGTCGAACATAAAAAGGGTAAATTGTCATCTGTAGGGCAGATGTTTTATTGTTGTTTTTTTTTTTATTTTTTGTTTTAGTCCTTTGCATTAAATTTTAAATCAAGGTTAAATCAGAACTGGACAAAAATCATGTATAGGGAGGCTTCAATTAAATCAAAAAATAATGATTTAATAAATTTAAATAAAAAGCAGCCAAAGAGTGAAAGCTTAACCAGGTTTAACTACTTAATTGGGAAAAATAATTAATTAAAACAAAAAAATTATTTACTGTTGACTCAAAATTTAACCAAGTGAGTGGTGAAAAATAAATTATACAGTATGAGAATTTTAAAGGCTGCGTTAAGCAATTAAAAATTAAATTTACGAAGACTAGGTACTCCTTATCCTTATAATCAGGTTCTATGAAGTGACTATGGCTATACGTTTTACGTATAAGCATTGAATTGGTTTATTAATATTAAGTCCAGAAAAATAAGACACATATTTTGGAAAAATTATTGGAGAATGTTTATGCAGGGTTTGTTTTTAAATGAGCTTATTTCTATGATGTTAAAAATATTTGGTGAAATTTCTCGCCACGAGATAATCCATTTTTAAATTTAAATTCATGGAAAACCTCATATAATATGTACTTGTGGGTTTTAAGCCGCGTCCACATTATGTTGAATTGTATAGCTGTAGATCATCATCGTTGCTCAACAGTGTTGAGTAAGTGTAGATGTGTTGATCGACAATAGCTGCGTTTTATTATCCCTTGGTCTGGGTCGAGGTTATCTTTTAACATTATTTTATATTACAAAAACAACATGGGATCTAGGTTTCTATCGAGGTTAATTTCAATAACCCAGATAGAGGTTTTCACTCTGACCGGAATTTTAGTTCATACATTCTTATTCTTATGCATGACAAAATTATGCCAGACGGGTTTGGCGGTCGAAAGTGCTAGCCAGACGAGTCTAAAGCTCTTAAACCTTAACAAAAGATATTGGATAATTTGAGAAAATTGTTAGGTACAAAGCTAAAACTTAGTGTATTTTTTATTCGTGAACAAATAAGTCAAAAAAATAAAGATAAGAGAATATTTCCGCAATTCTAGGGTTTCCGCCTATTTTTTAAAAATGTAAAATGACTTCCAAATGTGACATCTACATTTAGAATGCTGATTTTTGAATTTATAATACCTTATGTCTTTCTGTACATGAAAAAAAATGATACCAGACCAGTTTGGTGTAGGAAAATAGCTTGCCAGACGAGTTTTTAAAGTTGGAATTTAAAAAATGTCATTGATTAGTCAGAGAATAATATATTAAATATAACACGTTAACTGCGTATAATCCTAAAACATATTAAACCAAGTCAGTAAATATGATATAGGTCTTTTGCTGTAGACACAGAGTTGCCACATATTTTTTCAAAATTTTATAAAATTGACAAAACTGAAACACCAAACCTACCTATAGTTTTCGCACATATGTAAGCTTATGCCACCTTGTATATACAAAAAACACATACTTGACGAGTGAACGGTCAAAAGCTCTTGCCAGACGAGCGTAAGGTTTAAAAATTGGTATTATAAGAAATTTCGTTTCTTGATTTGTTCTTAAATTTAAAAAAAACCGTCAATATTGCAAACCTATTCGCACAAAGCTAATCTTCTTGCATATGAACAAAAATATACCAGACCGGACGGACGGTCGAAAGTTCCTGCCAGACGGGCCTAAAGTTTTTAAAGTTGGTATTATAAGAAATATCCTTTTTTAATTTTTCTTAAATTTCAAAAGCTGTCAAAATTGCAAACTTACCCGCACAAAGGTGATTTTCACATATATGTTAGCTGACATCTTCTTGTATATGAAAAAAAAATATATCAGACCCAACGGATGGTCGAAAGTTCCTGGCAGACGGGTCTAAAGTTTCAAAAGTTGGTATAAGAAATATCCTTTTTTTTTATTTTTTATTAAATTAAAAAAAAAACTGTCAAAATTGCAAACCTACCTACCTGCCACTTGTTCTTTCAAGTCTTATGAATCTTTCAAAGCTAAATTCGGTTTGTCTTTTTTTTGTTGCTAACTTCGTTAAGGGGTGGTTTCATTTGATTTTATTCTTTTTCGGTAAACAGAACTATTAATTGCACTCTCGACTGTAGACTGGCACTGAACCTAGATTCTTCCCTTGTTTTAGCCATTTAAACTGACGAATTAGACGCAACCCTCAAAATTTTTCGTCTATCACTTGCGGAGGTAGCAGGTTTTGTGCTTCCTTTCATATCGATACCATCTTTTTGATTATTTTTCAGATAATCAAAGGTCAAAGAAGAGATTCTGCTAATTTTTTTTTTTGATGTCCCGTTTGTCCTTGATCATGAAAACAATAAATTCCTTCGTACTCAACCGCGCCAAGAGCTTTTCCACCACCCAATGTCCACTTTTTCTCAATTTTTTGTGTCATGTCAAAGAAACCATGATATAGAACCCAAAAATAGCTTTAAAAGCTAACCTTCAACTAGTTCAAAACGAAAGTGATGATGAAGGCGGTGTACCTTTTCAAATGAACCAAAAACAGGGCTATGATTTGCACATGAATTTAAAGAAATGATAATAAAACGTGTAATGACGGTAATTTTAAGATTGGGTATTTTTTAGTTCGCTCCTAAATTGGATGCTTTCTGTAATGCCATTTACAAAAATTCATTTAGTCCACTCAATTCGGAGTTATAACGGTGAATCGCCCTCGAAAATTTTGAGCCTATTCAAATGAACGGGAGTGTATGAAAAATTATTAAAAAAAAGCTCGATTTAAAATTTTTTTCCATACAATCATATTTAATAACAGTTAAGATGGCGTTCTTTTTTTTTCACCTTAAACTGTCTCAGGAGTTGTTTTAGCTAATTTAAATATCGTATTTCATGCTTCTGAACATTTTTCTCTCAAAATTTCCATTTCCAATTTTCTTAAGCCCCCAGCATCTTGAACATAAGAGCAAGAACGTGTGACCCAGTCATGAATTTTATTCAATTTTTGTTTAAGAACCAAAAATAACGGTACCTGCCATACAGTTTTAACTTGCGATTATAGGTACTATAAAGCAAGTTTTGGATTCTTGCAAAAAAAAAATTTGGAGATAACAATCAAACATGATATTACGATGATAGAGAACACCAAAAAAGTGGGTGGCAAAATTCTGTCTGTCTGTCTGTCTGTTCGTCTACAGCCTAAACGGCTCGATCGATTTTCTTCAAACCTGGTACTTAGTGGTTTTTGGTGATTCTGCCGACATGTTTTTTTAATTTTTTTTTTAGAACCAAAAATATCGGTACCTGTCATACATTTTTTTTGGCAAATTTACATAATCGTATTTTTCTCCAAAACGGCTCGACAATTTTTCTTAAAAAAAATTCAATAAATTTATTTTAGTAAAGGCTTTCTTTGGGTGGAAAACCATTTTTCAAAAATGGTTATTAATGGTACCTCCAAAGGAACCATTTTTTTAATTTTTGATTTTCTTCAAAATGGTATGACCGATTTCAATTATTTTTTTTATACAGAAGCTTCCAAAAAATGTAAATAGTTTTGTTTACCAACATTTTTGAAAAAATATTTTTTGGATTTTTAAAAAATATTTCAAAATTTTTTTGGGAAAATCAAATATTTCGAAAACGGCACCATAGATTTTTTTGAAACTCGATATTTAAGACTTTTTTTAGTACTCTCTAAAATATTTTTAGAAAAAAATTTACATTTATGAAAAAAATAACGGTATCTTCCATACAAAAATGAAAAAACCGCAAAGGAAAATATTTTTTGCTTGAAAACGACTCCTACGATTTTGATTAAACTTTTTTCATATACTAAAATTAGTACGATCTACCATCAAAATTTATAAAATTTTACACATAGCAACTTAACGAATTTAAATGAATTTTTTTATATACAAATTTCAGATAAGATTTAATAATATTTCATATCAAAATTTTCCAAAAAAAAGTTTTTGGATTTTTAAAAAAAGTTTCAATTTTTTTTTTTTGAAAATTCGATATCTCAAAAATGGGTTGACAATTTTTTTCAAATTTTGTTTTTATATACACATAAATATATAGTTTAAATCTGCATAGCAAAATTTGTTCTTAAAAATGTTTTAAGAATTTTATATATAAAAAATTAATTTAGAAAAAAACCGCTCCAACGATTTTAAAATTTTTTTCCCATACAATCATATTCCATCATGAATTAAGATGGCATACTTTTTTTTCACCTCAAACTTTCAAAAGAGTTGTTTTAGCTAATTTAAGTGCCGTATTTCATGCTTCTCTACACTTTTCTCTCATAATTTCCATGTTTGTATATACAATTTTCTTAAACTCGCATTGTCTTGAACATAAGAGCAAGTACGTGCGACCCAGTCGTGCATTTTATTTTTAGCAGTTTTACAAAATTTTATTTCTCTCCAAAACTTTGAAAAATCTATATATTTCTTTTAGCAAAGGCTACTTTTGGATTTGGACATTTTCCAAAAAACGGTTATAAATGGTACCCCCCAAAAAATCATTTTTTTCATTTTCAAATTTCTTCAAAACGGTATTTCTTACTTCAGTTTTTTTTTATAATTATATTTCTACCAAAATTTTCGATTTTTAAAAGAAGTTTTCTTTTTTTTTAATTAAAGCAAGATGGTCGTTTTTTTAAACTTGGTTTTTAAGGGCTTTTAATTACTATATAGAATATTTAAAAAAAAAATCTTTTATGAAAAAATAACGGTATCTCCCTTACAAATGTTAAAAAACCGTAAGCGGAAATATTTGTCTACTCAAAAACGACTCCTTCGATTCTTAAGCCGCGTCCACATTATGTCGAATTGTGTAGATCAACATCGTTGATCAACAGTGTTGAGTAAGTGTAGACGTGTTGATCGACAAAACCAATCAACATTTGTTGACCCGAACGTAACCCGATTAAAATGGATAGCAATCGACAAAGCTGTTCAACAAATTTCATTTTATTAAAAACATTTGTAGGGTTTTAATTTCATGAAAATAATTTATTGGTTTTTTGCGTTATTAATCACATTTTTGCTTGATGAAAAATGCAATATTTGTTGTGAATAAGTATTTAATGTTAATAATATCGTTTTAACTTTGTTCACAAGAAAAAATAAAAAAAAGTTGGGCACCACCAGGATTCGAACCCTGAACCCTTCGGTTGGATCCTGACGCATCGATCAGAAAATTCCAAACCACACAAATGTTTGCTACGAAAGTTTTTCACGTACACACTAGCATGTTGATAGACAATGTTAACCAACAATGTTGATCGGCATAGTGTGGACACACCTTTATAATATCTTAGAAAATAATATCAATTAATATTGAATACAAAAATTTACAAAAACAATTTTTTGAATTTAAAAAAAAGAAGATTTAATATTTTTAAATATTTTAAATTTTTTTAAATAAATATTTTGGATTTGAGTACCGAGGCTAAGTTGTGGATTCATGCGGAAAAAATTGTATACAATTATAAAACGTGTCATTACGATGGAAGAAAACACCAAAAAAGTGTCTGTCTGTTAGTACCTCGCCCTGCAGCTCAAACCGCAGCACTAGAACGATTTTCTTTAAATTTTGAACTTATCGTTTTTTGGTCTTTCTGTAAAAGAGAAATGGAATTTGTTTTTTTTTTCTTAGGTCAACAAATAAGGGTACCTGCCGTTGCCATACAATCGTTAATGAAAAATAAATTTATCTCAAAAATGGCTCTAATGATTTTGAATAAAAATATTAGTTGCCTTAAATAGTTATGATAAAGTTTTTGGTAAAATTTGTTTACAAAAAATTGAGTTCCTCATTAACGACTCCACCGATTTGAGTCAAAATTTTACATGTAGGTTATAAAACCCTTTAAGCTTAAACCACCCCTTAAAATTATTCTTAAGGAATGAAATATTTTTAAATTATGTATTCCTAATTGTATAAAGAATATAATTATTTTTTATCATGAATCTTTTTTTCAAGAATAGAAACATGAAGAAATCAAAGACCACAAAAATATTAATTTTGTAATTATTATCTTCTTACTCAACGTACATTCAAATATTTTTTGTTTTTAAAATAATAATCGTTAATATAAAAAATAAAAACTGATATTGATTTAAACGTTTTGAATAAAGCTTTATAAATAAAATCGATATGAAAAATATTAAAAATCTGTAAAATTTGGTGGTATTTTTGATACTTATTCCAAGAGAAGCCTAAAATCGATAAAAGGAAATTTTGGGCCAGCCTATTAAATGCTGTATACTTATATGATTACTGATTTGTTAAAACTTTTGTCGGTTCTACCGCCTTGGAGAAGGTTAGGTAAAGGGTGTTTTTATTAAACGTGTAGTTATCAATCTGGCATACTTTTTTCGGAGTTGGTCTTTTTGACAGCTGTCACTTGATTTATGTTCAGTTTGGTTTGCCATTTCATAATGAATAGACTTACTCCTGAACAAAGTTTGAAAATCTTGAAAATTTACTACCCAAAATAATGGTCCGCATCGCGCGAGTTACATATCAAATTGAGCCGGATAAGTACGACGAACTCATCCGGGAAATGATTAACAAAAACATAGAATGTATTGCATAAATTGCTGACCTAGTGTCTGCAATAATAAATTGTATTTAAGTAAGCCAACTGCGATTGGCAATTTTCCTAGAATTAAGCAAACTGCAATATTATCTTTTCTTAGAATTAAGTAAAATGCAATATTTGCATTATAGTATTAAGAATAAATAAAATGTAAGACACCAAGGTGTCAGTAGGAAAAGAACATCAGAAGAATAAAGATAATAATAAATAAAAAAGATTGTGGTGGTGTTTTTTTTTTTAAGCCTCAAGTTGGAATTAAATATTTATTTGGCGCAGTCGGTAGGATAATTCAACTTTACCGAATTATCCAGTGATAAACGAACTCTTACTACGTGCTACAATAAAATCGTTCAAGATTAAAGTGCACAGAACAGTGAACACAATTAAAATCGCATAAGATTAGTGTCTATACAACAGTGTTAAAAAAAAAAAAAAAAGAGTGAACAAAAAAAAAAAACTCCAATTATTATTCTGTGAAGAAAGTGTTTAAAAAAAACAAAAAAAACAACAATGGCAGATAATAATATTAATAACCAAAATATAGAAGAGCTACAACAAGAGCTCCAACGGAGAAACAACCAACTTGAAGCACTGAGGAACGCCTACCACAACCTACAAGACAGAGATAGGGACGCAAGAAGGGATACTATGTTGAACCAAGTAAAACACATGTCGACTTTTACTGGACACGGAGAGATTACAATAAACGCATTTATACGTTCCGTGGAATACTACTTGGCAGGAAGGAACACCGAGGAAGACAAACGATCGCTCACATTGGCGATATATCATGAAAAGATACAAGGAGAAGCCAAAAGTACAATACTTAATGTGCCACAACCAGACAACTGGGAGCTGATAAAGGCAACTTTAAAACTGAGGTACAAGCCAGACGTCGAGCCGTTTCAACTGTACAGAAGAATCAGCAACCTAAGAGTAAATAGTGTAAGTGAATTAACAACTGAAATTCAAAATATTAAATATAAGGCAGATGAATTGATAGTTTACTATCAAGGTGATAATTTTATAGATCTTAGTAATGTAAATGGAATTTTGATAAATACAATTAAAGAAATGACACAGGGAACACTTTTAGATAAAATATATGAGGAACATATTTTAGAAAATTTACTTTTAATAATGAGAAGACGTAGGTACGAAGATGCATGCATAAGACCAGAATTCAAAAAGGGTAGAAATTTTGTTTTTAAGGATGATAGAAAACCATTGCCAAATAATTTTAGACAGGAAAATAGAAATACTAACGATCAACGAAATTTCAATAATAATAATTATAACAATCCATTTAATAACCGCCCACAAAATTTTAACCCAAATTATAATCAATATGCTAATCGATCAGGGCAAAGTAGGAGATATAACCAAAATTTCAATAATAATAGAAACTCAGGGCAGTATCGACAGCAATATAATAGTAATAGACAACCCGAAGCAATGGATGTCTCAAATGTGCAAAGTGGACAAGTCAATACAGTAGAGAGACAAAACCTACAATCAGGAAACCTTAGATCATATTCGGGCCAAAATTGCCTTCAACAGGATATGACTGAGCAAAGATTAGAAGAGTCTGTCTACAGCATTGACCAAACAAATCAGGTAGAAGTTAATAAATCCGATTTTTTTATAAACTAGCCTCGGATGATCTACCAATAACTGAATTAACTATACTGAAACAAAAATATTTAGCTTTAATTGATACAGGGTCTTCACTTAGTCTTATAGATGATAAGATTAAAACATTTAAAACTATTAAAATTAAGCCAATACAATTTTCAACAATTAACAGCAAGGGATCAATTGACTTTGAAGTTCATACCCCCGCACCCGATGAAATAAAAGCACCAACAGGAGCTCTTATTCGTTGGAAAGTAAAAAGCTTAGCAGAAAGAAAATATCAGTTTATAATAGGCACAGACCTACTAAATAAATTAAACACGTTAATAGATCTAGAAACAGGAATAATTAAACTTAATGGGCAGATAATAAAGTTTCAACATAAACCAATTTCATTTGAAGAAATATAGAATACGTTGAAGATAATATAAAATATTTAAAACTAGACCATCTGAATTCAGAGGAATATCGAGAAATTGAAAAAATAATTAAAAAGTTTAATTCGTTGCTTTTCAAAGAAGGTGATAAGCTGACAAGCACACCAGAAATAGAGCATGAAATAGTAACAACCACCGATCAACAGGTGAATGCTAGACTGTATAGGTACCCACCTCAACACGAAGAAGAGGTAAGGAGACAAATTAGAGATATGGAGGCTCAGGGGATAATAAGAAAAAGCAACTCTAAGTACTCAAGTCCTTTAATAGTTGTTCCCAAAAAGATGGACAATTCTGGACAGAAGAAGTTTCGAATTGTGATCGATTATAGAAAATTAAACGATATCACAATTGATGATAAGTTCCCATTATCAAACATAGATTCTATTTTAGATAAGTTGGAGAAAGCCCAATATTTTAGTACAATAGATTTGGCCAAAGGCTACCATCAAATTCTTGTTAAAGAACAAGATAGAAAGAAAACAGCATTTGTAACCCCACATGGTTTGTATGAGTTCATAAGAATGCCTTTTGGGTTAAAAAACGCCCCAGCGACGTTCCAAAGGCTTATGAACGATGTCTTGAGAGACTTTATAAACAAAACATGCGTAGTGTACTTAGATGACATATTAATTGTTAGTACGTCACTAAAAGAACATGTTAAAGCTATAACCGACATCTTTCAAGTTTTAGAATCTAAAAATTTAAAGATCCAAATTGACAAATGTAGTTTCATGAAAAAAGAGACAGAATTCTTAGGGCATTTGGTAACTGAAAAAGGTTTAAAGCCCAACCCCAATAAAATTGAAGCAATTCAAAAAGTAAGCATTCCAAAAACACAGACAGAAATAAAGAGCTTTTTAGGCCTAAGTGCTACACTAAAATTTTCAGCTGATGATTTGGATGATGATTCTGATGACAGTAATGACAGTAACGCAGATTAATTGTCAACACTTCCTAAATACACAAGTCATCAATGAACAGGATGGATTTGTTAAATTAAAGCTAGGTGATGTTACAATAACAAACGAAACAGATTTAATCTTACACTTAATAAATCCTATCGAAATAATAGAATTAGTCAAAAATATATCTTTTAATTCGGGACTTTTGGAACCGCAACATAGGCTCATGTTGAATCAGGAACGTGAAAACATTTTACATAAAATTAGAACATTAATGCCATTAGATAAAAGAGAGAAAAGAGGTCTTATCAATATAGTAGGTAGCGCACAAAAATGGTTATTTGGAACAATGGACGACGAGGATAGAGAAATTATTACTAAATACTTAGATCAAGTTCGCGAAAATAACCATAAAGCTGTAAGTGTTATAAATAAGCAAGTTAAAATAAATGAGTATTTTAACAATACTTTTCAGATATTAAAAGAAACAATCATAAATGATAGGGAAACTATATTGAGGCAATCTAAAACTATGCAAAGAGTAGAAAAACAACTAAGAATGAAACAAAATTATTTCGATCAACTTTTTAAACTTAAATATATAAACAGTAGAGTAGAGCATATTCAGGAAAACATAGTTTCAGCGAAAAACAATATTTTGCATCCTAGTATTCTAACTAATGAAGAAATAGAAAGTTACGAAATTGACTTCTTTAAATTAAAACATATAAAACTAGGTGTCACAAGATACAATGAGAATACGATCATATTTGCGATAAAAATTCCGAAAAATTTTGTTACCCTTCCACTCAAATTGTTAACGCCAGTACCCAATAAAAATTTCATGGAAATTGATG
Organism: Dasysyrphus tricinctus; assembly: GCA_963921185.1. Taxonomy (NCBI): domain Eukaryota; kingdom Metazoa; phylum Arthropoda; class Insecta; order Diptera; family Syrphidae; genus Dasysyrphus; species Dasysyrphus tricinctus. Next base: position 78,147,365 of record OY992530.1, on the reverse strand, counting down.
CTGAAAAACAATTTGTGATCGAAATCAATAATAAAATATTTAAATACGAACAAGATAAAACTATTTCTGAATTAGAAGAAAGTAAACATTGTACTATAAGAAAAAATTGTAAACTAATAGAAAATGCTAATACTGAAATTATACCTTTAGATGATGAAACTATATTTATTAAAAATATCAAAACTAATTTAAATCCAACTTGCGATGATAGAAAATTTATCCTTGAAGGAAATTATCTTAATAATTTAATAAATTGTACTTTATACTTTTTAGAACAAAAATTTTCTAATATAAAACAAATTCAAAAACAAAGATTTTACTATCCAAACAATAAAGAAACATACAACATGAGTGAGCCATTAAAATTTGAAAAAATTATATTGAATTCAGTAAACAATATAAAAGAAATACAAGAAATAGAATCTAAGAAAAACATGTCATTTAAATTAAATATAATATGTTTAATAATAATTTTATCTATGTTCGCAATATTGTCATATGTATAATTTCAAAGAAAAAAAATAATTTTTAAAATAGAGAAACCAAAAATTCAGGAGAATTTTAACTTAAAGGAGGGAGAAGTTACATATCAAATTGAGCCGGATAAGTACGACGAACTCATCCGGGAAATGATTAACAAAAACATAGAAAGTATTGCATAAATTGCTGACCTAGTGTCTGCAATAATAAATTGTATTTAAGTAAGCCAACTGCGATTGGCAATTTTCCTAGAATTAAGCAAACTGCAATATTATCTTTTCTTAGAATTAAGTAAAATGCAATATTTGCATTATAGTATTAAGAATAAATAAAATGTAAGACACCAAGGTGTCAGTAGGAAAAGAACATCAGAAGAATAAAGATAATAATAAATAAAAAAGATTGTGGTGGTGTTTTTTTTTTTAAGCCTCAAGTTGGAATTAAATATTTATTTCGTTGACATAATCGCCCAGCAGAGTCGGTAATTCAAGCAACCATGGATCGGTTTCGCACCACGTTTACTCTAGTAGATAATGCGAGTACTAAGAGACGCCACCGTACAGTGCGCACAGAAGACGCTATTGCTGCTGTGGAGCAGAGTATCGAAGAAGACCCGAATGAGTTCATCCGCAATCACGTCAAAATTGGTGGTCGAAAATTGGGCCTCTCGGCTGGAATTTATTAGAGTCAGCCACGGCGGCCACTCGCCCAAAATCATTTTTAAAAAATAATGGCAAACCATTAACTTTATATTTACGCTAAATTCTTGGCCATAGCATTGAATTATATGCATTTTATTTCTTCTTGAAAGCCACACGTCTAAAAAAAACACCTTTTGTATAAAATCTCGCCTTATGTCTTAAACAAAAAAAAAATCTTCAAAAATATAAATAAATTTAAAAAAAAACAACTTTTTACACAGGAAAGGGACTTTTGGCATTCCTTGAAAAATCAGTGATTTTTTGGAGCTACTTTTTCTTGTAAGAGTGTGAAAAATCTTTCAAGAGTATCTCTTTTCAAAAAAAAGATATCACTTTTGTTACATTTTGAAACAGCCATTCAATACTGCATCTCTCCTTTTAGTTTGGTACCTACTCACCTTTCGTTCTGAAGTTTTATTTCTTTCCAAAGGCTTTTTCCACTTGTTAAAATTATTGCAATATTAAGGGAGTAGAAAAAACATATTTTTTGCTGTTTAGACCAGTTTTACAGAAAAAAATACGACACTGTAAACTATTCAGTATGACTTTTACAGTGCGATCCATTTGGTTAGACTCAGTAATAATTACTAAGTACATCTTAGTTTATTTTTAAGTATTTATACAAGTATAAGAGAAGCTTTGATGGAGGTGAAACAAAGTCACTTTTTAGTGACGATTTTGTTAAATTAAATATATAATGGCCAATTTCACGAAAGGCAATTATTTAAAAAGCCATTTAGCCTTTAAATGACGTTTTTTGGTTTCACCATACTTTTAAATTTAAGACGAATTTAAATGCCCTTGTAAACTAAAAGCTCGTTTTTGTCTCATTAAATTTTAAAAGTCTTTTTTGCTATGCCATTCCAGCCAACAACAGCTGATATTTTGTTGTCAGAATAATTGCCCCTCATCCATAGTGCTTTTTCACTTTTTCTCATAGACTTCGCATGTGCGAGGGAAACAACCTCTTTTTTTTAATCCAGGGATGTGAGTAAACTCTATCAGCCTTATTCATTAGAGTGCGCTAAACAGATGAATAGTTATGCACTGCATAAGGATTTATGTAGCCACTATGTAACGTTACATAAATCCGTATTCATAAAAAATTTTCCCATCCATTTTAGTTATGCAACGCTTGTGTCAAATAAAGTACCAAAAAGAGGAAATCTATTACGTTTTACTTCCACATCACATAAACAAACATCAGCTGTTTGTAAAAAATCAATAAAATGCTTTCAGTGTCTTTTCAATTTCTAAATTTATAATTATAATTTTGTAATTCTTGTGTCGCTACCTCGCTACTCATTTTTAGCAAAAATAAATAAAAGTTTCGATAAAAACTCATAGCAATTTGATGTTGCATTTAATCTTAGTGAATTTTTATAAAAAAAAAAACAATCCCCATTTTTCCTGCTGCGCTACCGCCACACCGGTTGGATTGTTTTTAGTTTCTTTATTTTTGTTTGTGTATTATAATTCAGTTTTCGTTGTGTTATTGTTTATATTAGATACGTATTTATGTGCATAAATAAAATAAAATTAAATTTTTTGTGAAAATAATCTTTTTTGTTGTTTTATTTCATTATTTGCTCACAGTTTTTATTGGGAAGAATAGGTATAGATATGTATGTTGGCATATATCTAAATATTTCACTTTTGTGTGTGTTAGTGACATTTGATACTAAAATATCCTTATGTTGCCACTATTCAACCTCCAAACGCGTTTAGATTATAATGAGTCTATTTAACGTTGCATAAGTTTTATGAATAAGGTTTTTGCGTTCAGACGCATTATAACGAGTACATAGCACTATGCACAAGCTATGATGCGTTTATGAATAAGGCTGTATATCTCTAAAATAACTTTAGTGCTTGTTTATGAAATTGACGCTTATTAAAAGATTTAAAGGTAAACACGTAAAGGGTCCAGGGGAAAAACGGCTTAAGTCCATTTGAGTTGATTCCGAGAAAAAAGGAATTGTAAGTTTATTTCTCAAATAACGCTTATTTCAAAGAAAAATAAATAAAAGTAACAAACTATTTTGCCGAGCTTAAAGTACTCAATTATGCAAACAAATTACTTTAAACATCTTGTATTTGTTTGCCTGATAAGCTGATATGAGTTAAAAGGACCTTCGACGTTGGAACGAAAATTTCGAATATTTTATTTAAAATTTTCTTTTGAAAGCATGATAATGAACATGATAATTGGAAACAGTTTTTTGTCTCTATTCAGGCATCTCTAGATTTTCAAAATATAGTTTGAAAGTAAAATAATTTTTTACAAGCGTGACATTGGCCCGATTTTGAAAATCAATTTGTTTTGAAAGAGCCTCGCTTGACCGGAAGTATTAAGATCATCGGATAATTTTATTTTTATTATTAAGCTGACATGTCACTACGTCTAGGCACAATTTTTCTTTCTTAAATACTTACCGTTTTGTTCAATTTTTGGAGCAAAAAACAAACTTTTGAAAAAAAAGTTTTTAGAAAGAATGCCATTTTGCGAGTCATTCGTGAAGAGAACTATACTTAATCAGACTGCACTCATAAATATCTTCAAGATGTCATCATTAGTTTTTTTCAAAAAGAGAACTTGGGCCGTTTTTCCCCTGATGGACCCTTCACATCTCTTAATACTGCAAGCAAGCACTTGTAATATAGACATCTGCAAAGGTTCAAATACAAAATTTTAGAATTTATTTGGAAAAATGATGCCTCTAATGTCTAACCGAATGATTCACACTGTATCCATCTTAGACGCATGAACGAATAAATCAGAATACCACGATAATATTTACTTACTCATATAACTTTTGTTCTAGTGAACATGAATTCTTTATCCTCTTTCCCCTTACATTCTTATATTGTCTCTTATAACAGGGTAATCTGATTAAAAAAAAAAAAAATAGTCTATAAATTTATCTCAGATCTTGGATAATGGAATTCAACTGATTTATTTATTTTATTTTATGAAAGGATTTCTTTTATTTATAAAGTTACTTGTGGCTTCAAGAATTAAAAAAAAAAATCCTTGAAAACATTTCTAAATAATACTGCTAAAGTAATTTTGTTAAATAAACTCTTCAAATTAACAAATACTTAAGAGCCAACAAATTTTGTAATGTCTGTCTTATTTATATCATGCATCATGATATACGCATCACATTAATACTCTCGTTCCGCTATTAACATTTTAATTTAAGTACGTACATATCTACTCTTCTCTTAAATAATGTCATTGAATTTCACGACAAGTCATTCAATTTTAATGTTGACAAAGGAATTTTCACTGTTTTTGGTACGGGATGAATAATTATCTTAATAAATCTACAGAATAGAATAATGAAATTCCATTTAGGGTAATTTCATTATATACCTAAGTGTTATGTGTTACATAGGTAGTTTAAAACTTAATAAGTTGCAAAAGGGTTCAGCGAAGATTTAATAGGGACAAAACACAAATATGAACGTGTCGGCAGAATAATACTGTGAACAACAGGATCTCTGCTTCCTTTTAATCGTGATTAGTGATGGGGAAATACCCAGCTATAACCGTTTTCGGGTAGGTATATACCCAAGGTTCATGGAACTAAATTGGCTTTCAACAAGGACGTTACAAATTAGTTTGGTAATAGTGGCCATATAACTATGGCAACAGCTTTCAAATTTGCTGTGAATTTTTCATTAGCGTATACCAAATAGGAATGGATGGTTAACGCATTGAACAACGCGTAAAAATCAATTTCAATATCAGTACCTACTCGGTTTGTTTTCAACTGCCTTCTATGAAACTGAAACCTTAGAAATCATTATGTTGTTATTGTATTGTATATAACAAACAAAATGGTTTTAATAACTATATTTTGTTGCCAAGTCCCCATCAGTATAATTTTAAATATTTACGTGGTACGACCTTAATCCCTCAAAAGTTTTTGTGCTGCTAAGAACTAGTTTAATAAAAATGTAGCTGGCTTCGCTCGAGTAGATAGACAAAAGTTTGAAATAATAGTACCTGCGTATTATGTACTAGGCAGTATGCTGTGTGTTTTCTTGTACGAATCTCTTCGTTTAAAATAAATTTAACAAAAGAAGCTCCATCACCAGGTTCCTCTATTTATAATAGTTTGAATTCTTTTCTTATATCCTGTGATGTATGATATGGTTTGAAAGGCCTAGATAAGCTTTTCGGATCCAGTGTCTGCTATAAGAGGTACTTTAATTTAAAGATTTTTCGATTGAAAGCCAAAATGAAACTGATTAATTCATAAAAATTAGTAATATTGTTTATTCAAATGTAAAGTTAGTAAATCCTTCACGATATTTTGGGTTCTACTATGGAACTATGGTTACGGTTCCGTTGTCAGTTATCTGGTCGCTCCTGTTTGTTTTCCTGTTTATAGTATTATTACTTCTTCAAGCTGCGGGTCTTCGGTAGGTATCCTCATGCTTTTGGCACGGCTTTTAACCAGCTTATTAAAGAATTTTAACCAGCTTATCAACGGATCTTTACCATCTTGTCAACGGCTTTAAGCCGGCTTATGACTAACATTTCCACTGGCTATCAAAAGACGTGTGTAAAGTTGGCATAACATTTTTTCAACAAAAAGGAAAAAAAACAAATTTTAAAATCCTTACATTAATAAAAATTCGTACTGTAGGTACTGCTAACATCACTGTGAAGTTAGCATAAAATTCATTTTCTCAGGAACGGCAATACTCAGAAATTTGAAGCAAGGCTCCAAATTTGCAGTTCAAGAAAAATTAATGTCTAAATTTTGAAGTCCAAATTTGAAAAAAAAAAAAACGAATTAATTAATTTTTCACTGTTAACGTCACTGTGAAGTAAGCAGTACATATCCTTTTTTCAGGAACTGAGCCAGCTAGAAAATTGCAGTTGGGGTTCAAAATTGCAGTCTTTCATGTACTTCAAGAAAAAATGCAGTTCAAATTTTGAAGTCCAAATTTGAAAAAAAATCTAAAAGCTCACTTTGCAATGCTAACTTCACACTGACGACGTTAACAGTGAATTTATCGATTTTTTGCCTGATTTGAACTTAAAAATTTGAACTTAGTTTTCTCTTGAATCAAATGAAAAAATGCAAATTTGGACCCTAACCGCAATTTCCTACCTAGCACAGTTGCTGAGAAAAGGTTACTTACTTACTTACTTAAGGAGGCGCTACAGTCCAGGGTGGACCAGGGCCTCAACCAACAAGCTTCTTCCAGCCGGCTTGGTTTCTAGCTAGCTGTCTCCAGTTTTGCACACCAAGTTGGTTGAGGTCCTCTTCCACTTGCGTGCGCCACCTTTAACGCTGTCCACCTCTACTGCGCTGTCCCATGAGGTTGGATTCAAAGACTTTCCGGGCCGGACCATTGGTGTCCATTCGCTCCAGGTGACCCAGCTATCTCAATCGTTGGCTTTTCACTTTTATGGCTAGGTGAGTTTTGCTGCACAGCCCGTACAGTTCATTATTGTATCTTCTTCTCCGTTCCCCATCTATTCAGACAGGACCAAAAATCACCCGCAGAATTTTCCTCTCAAAACAGCCTAACGCGTTCTCAGCCACCGTTAACAGTGTCCATGCCTCTGCACCATACATCAGGACCGGGATGATAAGCATCTTATACAGGGACAGTTTAGTTGCTCGAGAGAGGGCTTTCCTTCTCAATTGTCTTCTTAGCCCAAAGAAACAGAGATTGGCTAGAGTACTTCTTCGTTTGATTTCAGCACTGGTATCGTTCGTTGAGTCTATAGCGGATCCTAGGTAGACAAAGTCTCTGACCACCTCAAAATTATAGCTGTATGTTGTGACGTTCTTCGTGTTGGGTGTCATTTCTTGTTGACAGCATATATTTCGTTTTGCTTTCATTCACCGTTAAACCCATCTTCTTGGCTTCCTTCTCAATACTCACAAAAGCACCACTGACATCACGCTTTGTTCGTCTGATTATGTCAATGTCGTCAGAGTAAGCGAGTAATTGGATGGACTTTTTGAAAGATTGTGCCTCTATGTAGTGTTGACGTGAGAGTTTTGCACTATTGTTTCAAGAACGATGTTGCATGACAGCGCGTCGCCGTCGCCTTGCCTAAAACCTTTTTTGACATCAAAGGTGTCGGTGAGGTCTTTGCCGACCTTGATGGAGCAGCGTGCATTCTCCATCGTCATCCTGCACAAACGGACGAGTTTGGCAGGGATGCCAAAACTAGACATTGCTGTCAAACGCGGCCTTGATATCGATGAAAAGGTGGTGGGTATCGATTTTAAACTCCTGGGTTTTCTCCAAGATCTGCCGTAGTGGATTTGGTCGATGGTGGACTTCCCTGGCCTAAGGCCACACTGATATGGACCTATCAGGTTGTTGACGAATGGATTCAGGCGTTCACAAAGTACGGCAGAGAAGATCTTGTAGGCGATATTAAGAAGACTGATGCCTCTGTAGTTGGTGCAGTCCAGAGGATTGCCTTTCTTGAGGATCGGGCAAACAATGCTGAGGTTCCATTCATCATGCATGCTTTCCTCCGACCATATTTTACAGATGAGCTGGTGCATACTCCTAAGGTCCTAACCATTCAATGGTGCAATTTGCATGATAGCGGAATTCGGTTCGTCATCGCCGTTACACAATTTGCAGAAATGATTTTTCCATATCCTCAGCACCGACTGCGATTCCACCACGATGTTCCCCTGATCGTCCTTGCAGGCTTCGGTCCGGGCCTTGTAACCTTGGAAGGTTCTTTTTATTTTTTGGTAAAACTTCCGAACTCCTGCAATGGCATCCCTCTAATTCCTCGATCACGCGCTTCTCATGCTCTTTCTTTTTCCTTTTGAGAAGCTTATGTTCGTCTCTCCTCTTCTGCTTATAGAGCTCGCGAGCAGCTCTGGTCCTTCTATGCAGCGCCGCCGCCGCACAGTGGAACGAAAAGCTGAAAAAGTGGACATCGTGCTGTAACTTTTGAATAAATGGATGGATTTTGATGATTTTTTCGCCATTGTGTTTGTTAAATACTATAGATTAATAAAACATTGAAAAATATTTCATAAAGCATACGATTCCATATCTAGTAAAGTGCATTTAAAAAAAAAAAAACAAACATAAGAAAAATGGAGTTTTAAAGTGTACCATACCTATACTAATTTAAATTCTAAATAGGTACTAACATCTTTTTTTAAAAAATTGTTCCTCAAATAATCAAGTAAACTTAAATTTTATTTGTTTTGTTGAGATCCCTACACTCATTACCGATAAATTTAAAAATCTTCAAAAATTGAATCTATAAAAGTAAATATTATAACAATTTTTCTATCTGTTTTAACTATAGTTAAGGTAGGTAGATACTTATGATTGTATCCAATACTATGATTATTTCTTCGAATTTAAGGAATTTTTTATCAAAATGATGCACAATCTTGAAAATCAGGTTTTCTTCAACTGTTACATAAGAGATAATGATATTTTTTCTCTTAAGAACATTTCAAATACCCCTCTTAAGAATATTTATAAAAGTGGCATGTATGTATAACATAAATCTATGTTCATATGTACGTACAATAAACACTATAGCGCTATTAAAAACCAATCAATTTCAAATATTGTTTCCCGATACAAATTGCTGAAAACTTACATAAATAATTTTAAATCCAAATAAAGAGCCTTAGAATTATATAATAGCATAAATTTTGTTTCACAAAATTTCTTTAAGAAAATTGTGGAAAATTAAGACATGTAATAGATAAATGTAAAAAAGGTTCAAGTAAATTTAAAAACAAAAAAATAATATTCAAAATCAAAAATAAGCTTTAAATGCTATTTTCCCTCTCGATATCGTCATTTGGATCTGATGGATTTCTCGGAGAAGAAAAGAGATACCGGAAAGATTTGAAAGGAATTTAAAAGAAAAAATTTTGTTCTTCTAGAAACCATTACACATTTTGTTCAAACAAGTAACCTCACGCTTTAACATAGGTTATGTTAAAGCGCTGTTACGAAAACAGCGAAAAACGGGTATTTTCAATTTTCAAACGGTTATATCCCAGAAACGTGAGGTGATAGAATTTTTCTTACTTCGGATTCCGGTTCAGCACACCTAAAAATACTGTAAAAGTATATTTTGGTTTCTGTTACAAAAAAAAGAAGACATGTTGAGCAATGACCAGTATAAAAGGTAAGGATTTTTTAAAGCTCATAAGGTTAGCGGGGTCGGATCCGGTCGGATCCAATTCTTGTTAAATATTACTCACCGATAGCATAAAATTCCTTAAAGGTGAATTAGAAAGCAGGCATATGCAAGCATTTTTTTAAAAGCTTGTTGGATGTTCTAGATATTATTTTTTAAAGGCAACTGTAAAAACAGGTGTTTTCGAATGGACAAATCTTTAATTTGATTTTTTTTTTTAATTTAATTTTTTTAAACTAATCTTCTTTAGTTGAACACAATTTATTTCATTGAGTTATCTCAAAAATTGAATGAAAGACTCGAAAAACCAAAAATATCTAATATCATATTTTTTTTGGCTTAGAAAAAAAGTGTCAACTTAAGCCATTATTTCATGAAAACCGTTATGTTTACAAACAAAAATTTTATAGCTAATGAAAGAGTGGACAGTTTTCAAAATATCACATATAAGAACTATGTTCATATCACAAAAAAAAAAAAAATCACCTCACGACCAGAAATTTGTACTGACCGTTCCACTGTGCGCCGCTTTGTTTGCCTGTTGTTTGGCTGCATGTACTTGTCGGCATTCTTCGTCAAACCAGGGGTTTCGCCGTGGTGGTCGTCCAAGGCCCAGCACATCAGAGGCGGCATCTCTGATGGCTTCCTGGCAGTTTTTCCACTTGTTCTCGATGTTTGCAGTTGGTGGCCTAGCACTATTTAAGAGGACGCGAGAGACTCGATCGGAAAAGGACCTGGCAATTTCCTGCGACTGTAGCCGCCCGACGTCGAACTTCCTGATAGTATTTCCCTGTTTTGGCTTTGGTCTGGATATCCGTAGCATTACCTTGGCTACAACGAGGTAGTGGTCCGAGTCAAAGTTGGCTCCTCGGAACGTTCGGACATCCTGAGTTGCTGAGAAAAGGGTATGTACTGCTAACTTCACACTGACGTTAACAGTGCAAAGTGAATTTTTCGATTTTTGTTGTCAAATTTGGACTTAAAAATTTGAACTTAGTTTTTTCTTTTATTATAATGTGTTTTGTAAAAAAACAAAATGAAGGCCATGAGGGGCTTATATACTTAACAATGAAATAAGATGGCTCTTGAGACTATTTCAAAAGGATTTGGATTTGGATTAAGCGACGAACCGGCAGTGAAAATCTGTAAACGTTCGATGGTAAGGTATTTGTGAGTTATTAAGTCGATATTTTCAAAAAACTTAAATTCTTATCGAAACCAAAAATGAAAGGGGAGAAATTTGGTTTCGCTATCCTTATTGATATGTCATAAATTTACATAAATTTTGACAGGTTGCTTAGGTTCCAAAAATATGAAGTGATAATACCGTTATAAATTAAATTGTTGATCATCTGGAAAAATTATCACCAGATCAAAAAAAAAAAATCTGATTCTGGTGATTTCTTTGTTATTTGTAATCACTCAAGGTGTTTAATGGACATTTAAATTTTTTGAGTGTTAAAAAAATTTTTGAATATATTGTTGGGGGGACATAAGACTTTTGGAAAAACTTTGGATTGGGAAACACTGGTTTAGAGCTTAACGGCAAAAACATAGAAAATTCCAAAATTGTAACACAATACTAAATAATAATCAATCGCAAATTACAAAGCCATAAGACTTTTGATATAAGCCGTTTTTACCCCTTTTTGAGATGGTGCTTTGCTAACTTGATATGCAACTAACGTAGAATTAAAAAAATCATAGAAAACATTGCACGATATTAAATTCAATTTTTCACAACTAATTAAAGACTAGTTAACGGCAAATTATTAAGCCATAGAATATTAGGTATAAGAAGATTTTAACACTTTTCGAGTTGTGTCAAGTAAGCAAAGCACGTAAAAAAACATAGAAAACATTGAACGACTAACTCGAAAGTGTCACCACTAATTAACCTTCCGAAGGCAAGGCTTTTTTTACCTACGCGAATAGCAAGTGGGGTTGTTCATCACCCCATCACTTTTTATCTTATATATAAAAATCAATCGTTGTGCGTTAGTCCTGCAAAAACTCGAAAACGGTTAAGCCAATTTGGATGATTCTTTTCAGGAAATGTTTGGTATGAACCGGTGAGTGTTTAAATGAAGTTTGGTCTAAATCGGTCTTCCGGTTTGCCAGAAACGTGCAAAAATGCAATATGAGTGCCTGTTTGATATAAAAAAAATAAATAAATCTATTGAGTTTGAAAGCAAATCTTTCAAATTTTAAAATAATAAAATGTAGTCTTTTTATTATTCTGAATTCGATTAATCAAGGACTCTGCGTGCATCCCAATAATGACGAATGTTACAATCTTGGACTGTTGCTGGTGCATATTTGTTGTTCAACTTCATTTCAACAATTGAGAACGGTTAATGGGCATCTGTGTGCGACTAACAGTCCCGTGAGGCGTATCAACTCTTACAATTGCTCGAAAACGATTCGCATTGGGACAATGCTTAAAGATTCCGCCATATCTGCATCACTTAACAACATGTTACCCTTCGAATCCGAAAGATTTATGGGCCAAATATAAGGTTTCTTTGGTACCTTTTTCCAAAAAAATGTGTTAAACCTGTCAATTGACAATTCTATCAGAGTTGGAGAAATGTGGAAAAAGTTAACAAACGTCATTTTTATGTATAAACGGCGGTGCCACTCTGCCATGATTGCAATAGTCTACTGCACTTTTATTTTTCGGAAAAGTAGATTATCATGCACCAAAATTTAGTCCTCTAATTTTTCATTTCTATTCTTACGGCTTCCGGCTATTGGCTTGATTTGATAACAATCGTGACAGCATAATTAATTATATTATGCTGTTTTGAATTTCTTTTGTTCTTCTATTTTGGAAATATACTGAATATACTGCATTTTTTTTTTTTTTTGAAAACATACTTCGGAAAGTTTTCAGTTTAGTGGCAATGCTGTGACAGGCACTGACCACCACGATTATTGACAGTAGTTAAAATATTTTGCTCTCTCATTGCGCTCTCGGTGCAACTTTTTTGAGGTAAACAGGAATTTGTGACAATTTGTGAGATTTTGTGAAAATTTGTGAAAATTTGCAAGAAATTTCACGATAGGTACAAACAGACCCATAACGACGAAATGTGCGAGGATGGTTTCCTGGTGCGTCACCAAATTTCAAATTCAAAACTACAAGTGATAGCAGAAATATACAATGAGGCATAGACCATTATATGTAGTAAACATTTGTTTATCGATGGCACATTCTACACTAAAATAAAAATTTCCATTAAACATGTCAATTAATGAGGCACCAACTTGCAACATCGCCACAAATAACGCAATGGCCAAGATTTTTAAGATATGTAAATTGATTGTTAAGGACGAATGTACGATGGCTCACAAAAGGTCGTTGGAGGCACTAGACAGAACGTTAAAAGATCTTCGTGGCAAACAAAAGATTTTGGGTGGAGCCATAATACTGCTGTGCGGTGATTTTCGTCACAGTCTTCCTATAATTCCGCGTTCAACTACAGCTGACGAGCTATACGCATGCTTGAAATCGTCAAATTTGTGGTGGCGTGTGAAGATCCTTCGATTAACGACTTACGTGAAAGTTTTTTTGCAACAAGATAGAATTGCATATGTATTTCCGAAGCAATTGCTGGGCATCGGTAATGGGAAAATTGCAGTTGATATCCTGACCGGATTCATCACATTGCCGATTAATTTTTTCAAGCTAACACTCAAAGGAAGAACTCATTCGGTGTGTTTTTCAAAGTATAATGCAAAAATTCAAAAACCATAATTGGCTGAGCAAACGAGCAATTTTGGTGGCGAAAAACAAAGATTTTGATGTTCTTAACGTTACAATTAAAAATTCAATTTCGGGATAGCTGTTTTCTTTCAAGTCAGTTGACACAGTTATTTACCAAGATGAATTAGTCACCTATCCTACAGAATTTTTGAGTTCTCTAGAATTGCCCAGATTACCATCTCACAATCTGCAATTTAAAGGATGTGCAGTAATCATCATGTTGCGTAACATTAATCAGCATCGGATTTGTAATGGAATGCGACTGTTTGTAAAAAAGATTATGAATAACGTCATCGAAAATGATGTTTCGATTCCGCGCATCCCGATGCTTTCAACGGACTTTGCCATTTGAATCCAAACGATTTCCCGTGCGCCTGGCGTTTGCAATGAAAAATAATAAATCACAAGGCCTGTCGTTAGAAGTTTGCAGCATAAATTTGGAATTTCGTGTTTCTCACATAGACAACTGTATGTCACGTGTTCGCGTGTACGAAAGCAATCTTTTTTGTTTTTTTACGCGCCGGAAAGTTAAACAAAAAAACGTTGTTAGCCACAAAGTTTTATATTGAAGCTCACCTCATTTCATTGTGAATAAAAGATATAGAATTCATTTGAATTACGAACAAGTTTCATTTTCATATGTACATTTACCTATACATTTACATACACAGTGTGGTCAATATTGTCGATCTTTATGACTTGGAATTCAAAGTCAGTTATCAAAGGCTAAGGCCAGATCAAATTTAGGTGGTACGAAGTTCACCGGGTCAGCTAGTTGTAAATAAAACAATATTTAAAGTGAAAAATAATTCTTATTGAGTATGGGATCACATGATTATATTTATACAAAACTAAGAAAAAATTTTTTTTTATTTTTTTAAATATGACTACATAATATTTTACATTATATGCTGCTAAGGCAAAAATCTTTGCGGTTTTTAGGGCAATTGACATTTAAGGCAACAACTTTAAACTTCTTTTCCTCGTTTTTTTTTGTCACAGTGTTCATCTTGACTGCTTCTTAAATTCTGACAAGGGCTTATCTCTAGGGTATTCTTGGTTCATATTTGGAATATCCCGTAAAGTGTCCCCAAATTCTCATAGAAAATTTGAAATCAATTGAAGCATCATATGGTGTTTTGCCAGTTGTAATGCCAACAAGCTATAAATAATAGCTTCAAAACTTGTTTGGAACTAATTTTAATTTGTATTATCCGAGAGCAAAGCCATTTTGGTCTAAAAACCAAGTAACAAGTTGTCTCGATAAGTTAATACAAGCAACTTTCTGTCCAGAATACAATTAGAGAATAGAACGATCTGTAGGAAGATACAAGTACCTACAGAAACAATAGATATAAGGGCTTTTCTGTGGTAGTGGGGTGATGGGTAACCCCGCTTGCCTTCGGAAGGTTAACTACAAATTATCTAACCACCCATTTGTCGATTTGTGAAAGTTGCTTTGCTAACTAGACACCCAAAAATACATAGAAAACATCGCATGACAAAATTGAATTGGTCACAACTATTTAACGACTAAGTAATAGCAAATTATTAAGCAGTAAAATATTAAGTTTTGGAATTTTTTACCACTATTCGAAAAAAAATATAGAAAACATAGAATGACAAATTCGAAATTGTCACAACTGATTTACGGTAAATTATGCACCCAACGGTTTTTTAATCCATGAGAGTTGCTTTGCTAACTTGATATCAAGTTAGCAAAGCACTCAAAAAAAACATAGAAAACACTGCACGATAAAATTGAATTTGTAACAACTAATTAACGGCAAAGTATTAAGCCATAAGCCACCTGGTATAAGAGGAAGGTATAATTGTTTTTGGTTTTTTTTATCAAAATCGTTGGAACCGTTTTTTTTTATCAAAATCGTTTGAACCGTGTTTGAGATAAATTAGTTTTTCCTTAACGGCTGTACCTATGGCAAGTACCGTTATTTTTAGAGCTAAGAAAATTCAATTTCCCATCTGGACAGTTACAAAAAAACCTTAAGTTAAAAATTTGAAGAAAATCGCATCAATGGTGTAGGCTGTAGATCCAGATATAAACAGACAGACAGACAGAATTGTGCCACCCACTTTTTTCGTGTTCTCTATCTTCGTAATGTTATGTTTGATTGTTACCTATTTCAAAAATTTTCTTTTTGCACGAATCCAAAACTTCTCCTACAGTACCTACATATCGCAAGTAAAAACATAGAAAACATTGAACGAAAAATTGTCACAACTAATTAACGGCAAATTATCCACCTACACATTTTTCGATTTGTCAAAGTTGCTTTGCTAACTTGACACTCATCCACAATTTGCATGGTAAAAACACAATTTGATTGGACTACCTCTAAATTATTTATTATCAAAATAAAATTTAGTCTATATTATTCAGAGACATTTTGTCTTTTTTAATTAAGGATTTATAAGAATTATTTCAGTAATTCCCAGGGATTACTCTCTACATACGTACAAACAAATAAACAAAAAAATGTTTCAGCTTCTTTATATAGAGAGGAGGAGAAGATGTACATAGATATAGATAAACATTTTCGTTACATAATTGCAAAACTGAGGAACGTTTCTATTTCCAAAATAAAAAAAACAAAAAAAATCAATTTGGGTAGTAGACCAGGAAAAATAGCACAAATCGTATGGGGAACCTTGAAAAAATTATTTCATGAAATATTAAAATTGGAATCGACGCAGAATTGCAACCTCTATAACATATCCAAAGTCCCCCAAAATCCCCGCATTGGCTTTTTGTGTAGATGCATTTGAAGAGGTGCAGACGGGGAGAATTTGGAGGTCTATCAAACTAAAATATTTCTTTGGGTAAAACCTGATCATATGATACATGCTTTAAGGGTAGTTTTTAACGCTGAATCTAATGAAACTAAATTCAAAATGATACAACCACCCAAAAAAAAGTTATAGTCCTTTTTATGTAATGATGACTTTTTGTTCAGGTACAACAGGTAAAATATTACCGAAAACCCTTTGAAAATAACGGTATGTTAATGAAACTTGGAATGAATGTTTCATTTGTCATAGGAACTAAGAATCAAGAGAGTCCCTAAAAATCTCCATGGTGAAAGGGTGTTTTTTTTAAGGGGGAGGGGCAACAAAGAATGTTAACCATAACACCCACGTAAAAACTCTTACACTCATGAAACTCGCCAAAAATATTAAACTCTTTATGGCAACCAAGAATCAAAATAGTCCAAACAAATATCTTTGTTCTAATAGTGTTTTTGGTGACTGTTAACTTTTGACTTATTCTACGGAAAATATGATTTCAAAAATTAATTTTTGCTTGAAAGTGCCCATAAATTTTTTAAGGGTGCTTTAATCATTTTAGTTTTGCTTTTATTAGATTCAGCGTTAAAAAATACCCTTAAATCATATACCTTACTTTGTGTATATACCTCAATTACACCAAATCGGAATTTTGGCTCAAATCTTCCAACTTCTTCCCAGATTTTTCCTCTCTTTAATAAAAAACCCCAGAACAAATATATTTATGAGGACTATTTTGATTCTTGGTTGCCATGAGAAATTATATATTTTTGGCGAATTTCATGAGTGTAAGAGTTTTTACGTGGATGTTATGGTTAACATTCTTTGTTGCCCCTCCCCCTTAAAAAAAAACACCCTTTCACCATGGATATTTTTAGGGACTCACTAGATTCTTAGTTCCTATGACAAATGAAACATTCATTCCAAGTTTCATTAACATACCGTTATTTTCAAAGGGTTTTCGGTATTATTTTACCTGTTGTACCTGAACAAAAAGTCATCATTACATAAAAAGGACTATAACTTTTTTTTGGGTGGTTGTATCATTTTTAATTTGATTTCATTAGATTCAACGTTAAAAACTACCCTTAAAACATGTATCATATGATCAGGTTTTACCCAAACAAATATTTTAGTTTGATAGACCTCCAAATTCTCCCCGTCTGCACCTCTTCAAATGCATCTACACCAAAAGCCAATGCGGGGATTTTGAGGGACTTTGGATATGTTATAGAGGTTGCAATTCTGCGTCGATTCCAATTTTAATATTTCATGAATTAATTTTTTCAACCTCGGAACCCATTTTTCCTGGCCTATAGGTAGGTTCCTCTCGTTCTCAAAATATCATGTTGATATAAAATGATAAATAAGCTTACATTTTAGGTTTTATGACGATGTCAGATATTTTATTTATAGCTATAGGTAAATTTCCAAGAAGTATAGATACCTATCGTTATATTCCGGGAAAAGAATGTAATTAACATGCAAACATCCAAATCGATCTTTTGTTATAAATAATTTCAAGTAAATATATAGCAGTGATTTCTTCGTACTCATTTAAATAGACATTCCCAAGTGCTTGGAGAGTCTAATCATTATACACAAATGAAGAATTTAAAAGCCTGATGTTTCTGCTCAAGACATGAAATATATGTATGAACCTGGTCTTACAAAAGCAATTTCTTTTATCTTTATTTTTTGTTTTCTTCTTTAATTGGAATTAAAATCATCCGGAAACTGCTCCCACTTGCAAAAAATATGTACTCTGCACCCACTATCTACATTGAAGAAATGTTTGTTTAAATTAATTTTAACATGAGCAGCATTGTGATGGTCAGTTTTAAGAAATTAGATGAAAATGTTGAAAAGATTGTCTGCAGTTCGCTTTCTTTAGTAATTTATTATTAAATGTTAAAGGTTGGGGATTTTATAGAATAATAAAATGCAAGACTGAATCAAACATACCTACTAGATACTTCTTTTTCCGGACAAACATTAAGAATTAAAATAAATCAATTTAAAAATTAAAGAAAATGGGGTGCGGGAAGTGCTGGGGGAAATGTAAGCGTCCTGTGTTTTATTACTTTAGATTTTAAAGGAACACACAAATTTAAATACGGTGTAGTACACTGTACATAGTTATAGGTATACCTATACAATTTTTTTTAAATATAAAGTTTAATATTTTAATGTTCTAGGTATAAATTGGTAAGCAGTAGGTAGTATTTAAATTAGTTAATTTTTGTAGCAAGAGCAATTGTACTTAAACGAGTGATAAATGAATCACTTGTTTTTTTAAATTTTAAATAGATAACATTAAATTGACGGAAGGAATAATCTATATTATGACCCGAGAAAACAGTCTCTGATATTTATCTTTTGAAGACAATTGTATTCAAATATTGCCCGCAACTACGCCATATACCTGTGGTTCATTCAAAGGCCTAAATTTTGGATCAATTTTTTCAGCAATGCAATCGGTATCGGCGTAGCTGTCTTATCGGAGAAGACTTTTGAATTCACATAAATCCGAAGGAAAAAATCCAAAAGAATTATGCAATCACATGACCTTAGGTGACCAACAGTCGAAAGGTCCGGAACGAAAAATTTTCTTCTCACCTAATAACATCTGTGTCCCCTTACCTAAAATGTTTTTTCACTTTTTGTCATGTGCCAGGGAAACAACCACTTTTTTGTATCTAGGGATGTGAGGCAAACTCAGTTTAATTTAAATATCCCTTTTCTGCTTTGGTGAAATTGAAAAATTTTAAATGTCTGATCAAATTTAGAAGGAGATCAGATAAAAGCAATTTTAGTGTTTATTTATGAAATTGGCCCTTAGTCTTTTCATGATAATTTGTCAATCAATACTGAATAAAAATAACTTGATAACATGATTCCAGTCACGCATAATTAAAAAAAAAAAAAAAACTTTTGAAAAAAAAACCTCGAAACGAATCACGTAAAATTGCATGCACTTATAAATTCAAGCTTTGATCAGGAAGGAAGCTTATGCCCTGGCGGCAGCGCTGCAGTTTTCCTTATCTTATCTTATAATTTAGCTCATACGATATACAACAGTCACCCCATCAGAATTAGTACAGGTAAAATAGGATAAACAAAACAAAAACAAAAAAAATTAGTACCATCATGAAACTCGGTGAAAACATTCCATGTACTATGAGAATGAAAAATCCAAAAAAGTCTTTAAAAATATTGGCCCTGAGTAATAGATCCGAATCTTGCTAAAGTCCACTTTAACAAAAACATCCGTAGAAATAGAACACAAATTTCACCACTAAATGCTTAGATTACATAATTTTAAACTTAGCTTGAGGTGCTTCCAAGCATTTACTGGTAAAATTTGTGTTTTATTTCTACGGATGTCCTTGTTAAAGTCGACTTTACTCTGGGCCATTTAATTGGAAGGCTGTTTTTTTGAGGGGGAGAGGGGGGAAGTTGTGCTGTATCAAACAGAAAAATTAACTTTAGGCGTTTTTTTATCATCGGGATCTGGATCTGGATCTTCTTTTAACACGTGTTACAAAAACAATTTTATAAAATTTCCCATTATTTTGTTCTTGTATTACGTGTAAGACTTAATCCAGATCTCTATGATAATAAAACACGCCTTTTGGTGCAACATAAGACACGTTTTTAAGGTAGTTTTAAATGCTGAATCAAATGACAGCAAAACCAAGTCGATACGGCTTCCTTGAAAAAAGTTATTGTCATTTCCATGTAAGGATGACTATATTTTCAGTATTAAAGTAAAATATTACCGGAAACCAGTTGAAAATAATGGTCCGTCGATGAAACTTGGCATCAATGGTTCATTTGTCATGAAAAGCAATAATAAGAAGAGTGTATAAAAATATCTGTGGTTAGAGGGTGTTTTTTTGAGAGTTTTGGTGGGATTATTGCCATTGAACCTATTACAAAAATAGTACCCTCATGAAACTTTATAAAAATAAGGTATGAACTACCAGAATGAAGAATTTAAAGAGTCTATAAAAATATCTATAGAGTAGAAGGATGTTTTTAATGGGTGAAAGAAAGTATAATACTTTTTCCAAAAACAAAAATAGTTTCCAAAAACAAATTACACCCTTTACCAAAACCCAAAAAAACACCCTTTATCCTTTGATATTTTTGTTAACTCCTTTGATTCACAGGTTTTATGGTAATAATCCCACCAACACCCCTTAACACTGAAGCAAAACTATTGAAACAATATGTCAAAAACGATTGTGAAAAAAAGTTTTAAAAGATATTTTTACCTACAAAATCAAAAAGAAAACATTTATCTATCATCATTTACCCCTCTTCAA
Source organism: Dasysyrphus tricinctus (assembly GCA_963921185.1). Lineage (NCBI taxonomy): Eukaryota > Metazoa > Arthropoda > Insecta > Diptera > Syrphidae > Dasysyrphus > Dasysyrphus tricinctus. The sequence goes on along the minus strand of OY992530.1, from coordinate 78,127,100 downwards.
AATAGTGGACAGCGTATATTTACATACATAGTACTGTTTTTATTTGAACTTTGTAGATTAAGGGCGGTATTCATCAAGCACTCATAAACGGCTTTTAAGTTTATGAGACTCTAAACTCAAATAATATTTGTTCTATTCACCAACCACTCATAGCTCTTTTTCGAAGTCCGAAAATGAGAACAACTCTCTCTTCACCAGACACCCCCAAACTGGGAAATCAAACTGTTTTTTAGAAAATAAAAAAACAAACTTAATATTTTTGGCGAGTTTCATGAGTGTAAGAGTTTTTTCGTGGGTGTTATGGTAAATAATCTACACTTGCCCATCCCCCTTAAAAAAACACCCTTTTACCATGGATATTATTGGGCACTGTCTTGATTCTTAGTTCGTATGATAAATAATGGAACATTCACTCCAAATTTCATTAACATACCTTTATTTTCAAAGGGTTTTCGATAGTATTTTACCTGTTGTACCTGAAAAAAAGTCATCATTACATATCATTTTGAATTTGGTTTCATTAGATTCAGCGTTAAAAACTACCCTTAAAGCATGTATCGTATGGTTAGGTTGTACCAAAACTAATATTTTAGTTTGATAGACCTCCAAGTTCTCCCCATCTGCACCTCTTCAAATGCATCTACACAAAAAGCCAATGCGGGGATTTTGGGGGACTTTGGATATGTTATAGAAGTTGCAATTCTGCGTCGATTCCAATTTTAATATTTCATCAATTAATTTTTTCAACCTCGGAACCTGATTTTTCCTGGCCTATACTGCCGTGTTAAGAAGAAAAACGTAACTGACTTTTTGGCTGTTTTGAGTTAGGGCCAGTTTTGACATCTTTGATATGTTTGCTATTTTATTCTTTTAAAATAAAAGCCCTTTGTTGCTTATGTAATGGCTTAAAATGCTTAAGAAAAATGACGTTCGTTCAAAGAACCATGCTTTTTTTTTAGGAAAAATTGACGTTTAAGCACTCAATTTAAGAAAAAAAAATGACTACCATACAAACATTTGTACATCTGATAAATAATCAAGATACAAAAATGATTTACTTGTAAATACGACAGAAAAACACTCAACAACAAAACAAAAAAGATAGAGATAAAAACAGAAAAACGTGTTTATCTCGAAATGTCAAAAATACACTTACGTTTTTTCATCTTAACACGGCAGTATGTGTGTTTAATGAAGAAAAGCTAGATAAGAACAGAACAGAACATAACAGAAAAGTAACCTATCAGCTGTGCAATTTAAAATTTAAAAATATTTCAGTTGTAATTTGTATCCATTAATTTTCAATTCAACGTTATTATTGGTAAACACTTCTTATATTTTTTTATGTCTTTTTCTTCATGTTAAGTCAAAAAATATAAGAAAAGTACTTCTGTGATAAATTTAAGCTATAATTATTATCCCAAACAAACAAATCAACTGGTACTTTGACATTTCTCACTCACTATTGCTTAGCCTCAAAACAAGGTGCCGGAAATATTGTTCTTAACTATTCTGAAAAACATCATGGAACATAAAGTGACAGAATGTAGAACAGTTTTGGGCAAGGTTTTTACTCATGGAACACATCATCCTGTTCTTTTCTAATTTTTTCTGTAATTTTTTGTTCGCAACGGATTCATTAAACACACCCCTATTATTAACCAATTTTTTTTTTTAAGTTTTCACAACAAAACGGACTAAAACAAGCATCTTTACTGCGTTACTTACAAAAATGAAATTTAACAAAACTTGGAAAAAAATAAAATCCCTGAAGACAAAAGGAAATATAGCATGTGTGCGTGGGACACTCATTTTTGTAAGGATCCAAGAAGTACCGACCGAATTTGCTTGAAAGGTAACTACAAATGTTTTCGAATAAGTTTTCGAAGAGAGCGCTCATAAATGGTCAGGACCACTCATAACTCTTATGAGCGCTCTTAAATATTCGCTGTTATTGCTTGGTGAATAGGTTTATGAAGCTCTTAAGTTATGAGTGTTCGATGAATACCGCCCTAAGACTTTTCAAGAGGTCCTCTTTACGAAACCTAAAACAAAATTCGATGCGGTACAAAAGTTGATTATTGATTGGAATTTTCAGAATTTGGTATTGACTGATGAAAAAAAAAATATTTTTCAGCAAAAATTAGTCCGAAAGCCGACCTAAAGGCCGCGTCCACATTTTGTTGAATTGTGTAGATCAACATCGTTGATCGACAGTGTTAAGTAAGTGTAAACGTGTTGATCGACAACGGCAATCAACATTTGTTGACCCGAACGCAACCCGATTCAAATGGATATCAATCGACAAAGTTGTTCAACAAAATCCATTTTATTAAAAACATTTGCAGGGCTTTAATTTCATGAACACAATTTTTTGGTTTTGTGCGCTATTAATCAATTTTTATAAGATGAACAATGCAATATTTGTTTGGAATAAATTTTTAATGTTAATAATATCGTTTTAACTTTATTGTTAAAAAAAAATTTACAGATTTCACTCCTTGAGTAACGATGGGGACATTGAAAATGACTTGCTAATGCTAGATAAATCCTTAATCTTTATAATTTATACAATCTTTTTTCTCTTTTAAATTTTATCTTTACCAATTTATACATACATATCAATTAAGTTCATCTTTTTTATGAAGACCAATCCAAACATTATATTGAACTAAGAAAACTAAAAATTTGTTAAACAAACTTTATTCGCACTTCCATCTTTACTTGCGCTTAGTTACACCAAATTGTTTTTTTTTTCTTCAGCTTTAAAAATAATTAAGGAAGGATAATTTTTAAGCCGCTAATCCAACAAAAATCAGAGCTCTTAATTGCTTCATACATACATTTAATTTTCCCTCCGTTTTATCTTCAACCAAATTTTGATTCTTCCCTAAGCGCAAAATGATGTTAGCATATGTATAACTACTTTTTTTTTCCTATTTCGTCCTGTATTCGTTTTTCGTTTTCCGAAATCACGTTTTTTGTAACACTAAATAAAATTATATTTTCCAAAAAACAAATATTTAATGTTGGTAGTTGTTACCTCTCCCCAAAATTTGTCTTCTCTTATTCCCACTGTAGTTTTTTTTTTATTTTGTTTCATTTTCAAATATACAAAAGAGGTGTTTTCTTTTTGTTATTTTATTGACCCACATAAATTATTTTCCCGCTTGTCTTCTAATCTTATATTTTTCATTTACTTCGTGCGGTACCTTACTTTTTTCTTTTTGATTTAGCTTTGTGGTAGCACCAAACAAAAATTAAAAATTTCTACACCTATTGCTTGTTTATTTCGGTCTGTATTTGAATAGATTTTTCCTAACTCGTGTAACTGTTTAATTGTGGTAGGCAACGCTAACTTATATTTGATTTTCCCTCAAATATATGCCTACAAACGAATTTTCAACGCTGCTGTTTGGTACGTGTCAGAAAAATTCTATTTTTCTTATGCCCTTTGTAGTTTTTTTTTTAATTTTGGGGTTTATTACGAGTCTTTTCGAAAAAATTCGGCAAGACAAAAGTCAACCAAAAATTCTTGATGGACTTAAAATTTCTATCAAATAGGAAAATATTTACTAATACAAATTAGCAATAACGATAAATCGACTTTTAGTCTAATCAACCAGTCTGTTTTGAAGAGACTCTTGCAATACGGTCCTTTATTGCATTTTCAAAAAGAGGCTGGTTGTGACCCACACTAGTAACTTCCAATTTGTGGTGCCCCGGAAGCTAGAGGTCCAATGTTATTTTTTTGTATTCAACAATTTTTGGTATAGTTTTTGTATTTTTTTTTTTTGCATTAAAAAAAAAAACAATTTGTTGAATTATTATACAAAACCTACCGATTGTCAATTATAATCTAGTACAGCGGTTCCCAAAGTGTGTTCAGGGTTTTCAGGGTTCCACAAATTTCTTGAAGTATAAACAGTAAAATACATACAATAAAAGAAAAAAAGAGAAATTTTCACTAACAAAAAAAATTGAAATTTTTTTTTTCAAGTTTATATTTTTTAATCGAAGTGTGAACTTCAAGGTCTTAAACTGTTTCATTGATATACATATGCAGCGGCGGAGCCACAGAAATGGTGGGAAAGGTTGAAGGGGTTTTTTGAAATATTAATAACTTTACTCCTATTGTATTTTGCATCGTTATGCACTTGTTATGAAAAGAATGCCAACTGATTTAAAAAAGTTCTCGGTGGAGCTGTGAAATAGTAAATTTAGTAAGGAATCGTCCTCTCCAATCGAGATTGTTAAAATTATTTCATTCTGAAATCCGATGGCTTTCCAGAGGGAAAGCCTTATCCTGGTTATTTCAACTTCGTGATGAGTTGAATGTGTTCAAACTGGAAAAAATATGTCTTTAACTACAAACCTCTTTAATGTATTGCATGAAGCTATGGATTACGAAGTAAGCTTAACTTGCAGACATTTTCGAGAAGATCAACAAAACTGCTACAGCTCTGCAGGAAAAATCAATAACAGTATTTTTTGCGAGAGACAAACTGGCAGCTTTGAAAAGAAAAATTAATTTCTGGCTCTTAGTCCAGTTAATTTGTGCTCAAAAAGGCTCTTTGCGAGCAAATTAAGGGGTAGTTTTGATTTTTTCATCATTAATGTTTTCAGGGCTGCTGAATCCGAATCTGATACTTGCCAACAAAGTTTCGTGATGCAACATGGAAAAAAACGCAAAAAATGATCAAAAATGCATTTCTTGGGAGTTTTTCACGAATGGCTCGAAAACTACCAACTAGCTATTCGAAAATTACATCAAGTACCATTGAAGTATACACAATTTCCAATAAATCTCTATTTAAGGTTTTTTTCTGCGACAACCCATTTGGACTCAAGCGCTATTCGAAAATTGATGTATTTTTATTGTTTTCGAAAATCCACTCGAAAGCGCTAAGAATTACTTTGTGTGACAAAATTTTAACTTTTGTCTGTAACATGAACCAAGATATACTTTTCGGATGGTCTTTGATGCGCTGAGTTCAAATCTGGCCTTGGAATTGCTCTAGCACATTACGTTGTGATATTCGAATCTAAAGATTTAAAAAATGCATTTTTTATGCAAATTTGAAGTTATTTATTTTTTTCTTGAGGTATTTTTTTTTGAAAAAAAGTTTAGGGTCATTCTGAAGTATGAACATTTAACTTCAAAACTCTATTTGAATCTTTCAAATACCTCCATTCGTCTTCGAGAAATCGATGATTTTTGTCTTACTACCTGATTCGAAAAATCCAGTGAATTTGTGCTCAAAATGGCAAATTGTGGGATTTTTCGAATTAGGTAGTAAAATGAAAGCCAACCTTATCTCGAAGACGAATTGAGGTATTTGAAAGATTCAAAAAGGATTTCGAAGTTAAATGTTCATACTTCAGAATGACTATAGACATTTTTTCGAAAAAAAATACCTCGAGAAAAAAAAATCCCCAATTTTGTATAAAAATGCATTTATTTTTAATTTTTAGATTTGAATAGCTATCTCAAAAGGTGACGTGATAGAGCAATCTCAAGGCCAGATTCAAACTCAGCGCATCTAATGCTATGTTTTCACCAAAGGTTTATCTCAGATTAGATTTAATTAATCATTTTGGTGTTTCCACCGCACAAAAAGATTTAAAAAAGATTAAATTTGACAGCACCTTCAAAAATGCAAATGGCGTTCCAATTTTTCTTATGAAGTGCGAATGAGACAGAATGTCTGATTCGTGTGAAACAATAAGAACTGAATGCGAGTCTCGATTGAATCGTTCAACAACATTTAAGAAAAGGTTAGTTCGATTTGTAAATCTATTTGTCCTAGGAAGATTTAACAAGATTAATTTCTAATCTTCAAGATTTACGAAATAAATTTGTATGGTAAATCTCAGATTAGCGTCAGGTGGAAATGTAGCATAAGACCATCAGAAAAGTATATCTTGGTTCATGTTACGGAATAAACTTCAAACTTTGTCACACAAAGTAATTTCTTAGAGGTTTCGAGTGGATTTTCGAAAACAGTAAAAATACATCAATTTTCGACTAACGCTTGAGTCCAAATGGGTTGTCGCAGAAGAAAACCTTAAATAGGGATTTATTGGAAATGATATGCTTTCAATGATAACTTGATGTAATTTTTGAATAGTTGGTAGTTTTCGAGCCATTAGTGAAAAACTACCAAAAAATGCATTTTTTCCGTGTTGCGTCACGAAATTTCGTTAGCAAACCTCAACCCAACAACTTAAAGGAGCGAACAAATCAAAACTATACCACAATTTGCATGGTAAAAATACAATATCACTGGACTATCTCATGCGTGAACAAAAGAACAATTTTGAGCGTTTTCCAGTTTTACATGAATTCTTGCAAGAAAACATGCTTGAACTCAGAGCAGATATTTGCAATGTTATTGCTCTCCATTTGGTTAGTCTCGAAAAATCCATGCTGGATTACTTTCGAGATACAAATACTGGCATCGAGTAGGTAAAAAACCATTTCTAATGAAAGCCATCAAGCGTATGACCCTGACAGATCTGCAGAGCTCCTCTTCATCAAAATTTGTATGGGATTCTGTATCATTAAACGAATTTTGGATTGGTTTTAAAAAATGAATTCCTTGAGCTTGCCAAGAAAGCTATATTAAATTTGCTACCTTTTGTTACAATGTACCGCTGTGAAAGGCTTTTCAGCGTATACTTACACAAAAACTGAAAACAGATCGAGGCTGGACGCTGCCCCAGGTATGCGAATACAACTTTCGGACATAGAAGTTAATTTATTATAAATCAAACAATGAAACAGATTCATTCTTCACACTAAATTTAAAATTGATTTTGAAATGTGTTGTTTTTTTTTATATTTTTTGCTATTCTCAGGATGGGGTTCCGAAATGTATTTGGGCATTGTTTAGGGTTCCACAGCTTAAAAAGTTTGGGAACCGCTGATCTAGTACATACATATATAGAAGCCCGAAACCAATATGATTATTTGTTCCTAACATATTCGAGACTAAAAACAATTCAACATTTTTTTGTAAGGTTTTTTGTAGTTTTTTTGCTTAAAAAACTGGTTATGGGATATTTTTACAAATCCTTATTTATAGAAAAAAAATACCCAAAAGCTAATGTCATTGTTTGTTCTCAAGATATTTGAGATGAAAAAATATTTTCCACAATTTTTGGTGAAGTACCTATCTTGTAGTTCTTTTTCACTTAAAAAAAAACTTTTTGTTGAATTTTTTTATAAATCCTATCAATTATCAATTCTAAGCTAGTGTGTGGACTTAAATTTACCCGATGTCATGTCATTATCTGTTCTCAAGATTTTTGAGGCAAAAACCAATTTTTTAATAATTAGTGTGTAGAATTGCTTGCAGTTTTTCGCTTAAAAAAAACTATTAATTCAATATTTTTTAAAATTTTATCAATTTGTATCTATAAACTAGCGTATAAAATAAAATAACCTCGAAGCCAATATCATTGTTTGTTGTCAAGATATTCGAGCCAAACAACTTTTTTCAACAATTTTCATCTACATTTTTTTATTAAGAAAAAAACGATAAGTTGATATACTTCTATATTTTAATCAATTCCTTATTACGTCAATTTGCGTAGAATAAAATTAACCTGAAGTCGATTTGTTCTCGAGATATCTGAGACTAAGGAAATTTGAACTGCTTCTTGAGTTTATTGAAAGGTCCTTTCTGCTTGTAATGAAACTACTGTGTATACAATAAAATCCATCCGAAGTCGATATCTTAATTCGTCCTTGAGATACGGTGAACAAAAAAAGCGAAGGAACGTACGAACACACACAGACATCTCTCTACAAAAATGGAATCCGATTCTAGGGAGCGAAACGTGAAGATATGTTAAAATTTTTATTTTGACAAATCGGACCATTTACAATAACTTCCAATGGGAAGTTAAAAAATTATATTTTTTTTATGTTTTAGTTTTGTGATTTTATTGGCCTATATTTGTATTCCCACTTATAGGTATTCTTATTTCATATTTTTCATTTTCTTCGTTAATCCATCTAATCATAGCTAAACAAAACACAACAGTAAAATAATAAACAAACAAAAAACCCCCAACAAATATCCTAACGAACCTACATCCCACATGCATTCTATCCTACTTACCTTTCACGCACATCGCATTCTATACTATTAATAAAAAAAATATTTACCGGCAAGCAGCGCAAACAAACCTCCCAACTCCAAGGCATCTTTGCAACTGAAGACAGACTGAACAGAACACCACTGAACACTGAAATGAACAGTCTCTTATAATAAACTACTAGACAGATATCAGGGATGAAATCGTGTTTCAGCAATGTATCAAAATATAAAAGGAAAGTGTATCGAATTGTACTTTTTGATTTGATTTGATAATATTTTGTCCACATTTGCTGTTGTATGAACGTATGTAATATTTCTATATCCAATTAATTAAAAAACAACTTAGCTGTTTATGTTAATCAACATATAAGGTACATACATACTTACATATGCGAAACTTTTATAACAAAACTGTAGGAATTTGTTGCAATACCCTTCGATTTTGCGAGATTTAAATTTTATAAATTTAATGTTTTCGATTTTTAATTGCAAGATTGTTGAAACCGGTATTTTGTAGATGCCATTTCTTCTGTTATATCGATGTCAGCCTCGGTTCACAGTATACATTTTGTGAGGTCAGATGATTTTCTTTTTAATTTACTTTATCTTTTTCGTTGAATGCAAAAGTGGAGTACTTTAGCAAAGTGGAGTGTATCGAAAAAAGTACAATCTTATCGACTTTTGCAACCCTGGCAGAGATAGAAAGAAATCTTCAATGAACTATGGGACTATATTTTTGTGCTCTGTTTATTTGGGCTGTTTGTCCGCACAAAAACTTGCAAATCGACGACGATGAATTCTAGGAATATTGATTAAAGATTTAGTACCACTTTTTAATTAATTGTATTTTCGATTTGTGAAGCTTATATAGAACGTACAGCAACGTATGATATATCAAAATAATTGTCAATTATTCAAGCTGCTAATAAAACAAAAACTAATTGTCTAGGTGCACAGATTAAAGAGTTAGTAGGTGATATGTAAATGAACAGAAATATGTTATTATCTCGGCTTAGGTACGATTAAAAAAATCAAATTTTACATGTTATATGTGAATCTATATAATCTATCTCCGGTATGAATTTGAGATTTTTAAATACAACCATTTAAAAGATAAAAAATAATAACTGCGAAAAATCGATCAACAAAAATTATATAAAATATATAAAATATAAAAAAATACTAGGTATCAAAATTTCCTGAAACGAAACAATTTGTTATTTATTATCTTTCTTAAACTATACAATTTAGTACAATCAGCCTTAACTCTGATGTGTAGCATTTGTGAGCCATCTTTTTTAGAACTTTGAACTTACAACCAATAATATCTCACTTTGTAGATTTTTTGGAATTGCAAAATATATGTACAAAAATGTTATATTAAACTTAACCATCGATAAACAAAATAAAAATATTACTCTGGCACTTCTCATTTGTTTTCTTTTTTTGTTCGACCATTTCACATAAAACCATATTTTAAAAAACGTCATATTGCACCTTTACATTATTTTCCTATCATAAACATTTTCAAAAAATTTCCAACGCTTAGATTTAGTTTTAGAAGCACAATGCACTGCTGAGTGCTGACTGCACTAGCTCTTGCATTTTATAATTATAGTAATATGTATAGTTAAAACTTATATTGTTCATTTTAGAAACACCAACCAAAAATTCAACCGTACCCTCCCTATCCGCCTGCAATCATCTTCTATACATATTTGTTCATTCCAAAATGAATGGTAACACCACCAAAAATTCGATCTTATCCCCCTTATACGCCATCGTTCATCTCATATACACACTTGTTCATTTTATTCATTTTAGTAACACCATAATTTACTCAAAACGACCCTATAAACATTTTCAATGTTAAAATATGACTTAAGTGGTTTTTGAAATGACCGATTCAATTATAAAACGTGTCATTACGATGGAAGAAAACACCAAAAAAAGTGTCTGTTAGTACCTCGCCCTGCAGCTCAAACCGCAGCACTTGAACGATTTTCTTTAAATTTTGAACTTATCGCTTTTTGGTCTTTCTGTAAAAGAGAAATGGAATTTTTTTTTTTCTTAGGTCAACAAATAATGGTACCTGCCGTTGCCATACAATCGTTAAGGAAAAACAAATTTATTTCAAAAATGGCTCTAATTATTTTGAATAAAAAAATCAGTTGCCTAAAATTGTTATGATAAAGTTTTTGGTAAAATTAGTTTACAAATAATTGAGTTCCTCATTAACGACTCCACGGATTTGAATCAGAATTTTACATGTAGGTTATAAAACCCTTTCAGTCATATTTATTAGATTTTTTTAGAACACGCTTGGGCAGTTGTCCAGCTAGTCAATGCCTAAATAGTTTAGGCAACTTGTTATTTATAAACGCATTCCAACAATTGCCCAAATGTGACCTCATTTATGCACTGACATGCCTGTATTTATTCATTTTTGAATGAATTAATGAATTTTAGTACGCTTTAGGGCACGTTCAACAAGATTTTCATTCATTTCAAAACTAGAAAATTAGAAACCCAGAAATATTTGCCCACCTCATTCATTAAACGTGTCTTCTTTAAAATAAGATTTGGACAACCAATTTCAGTGGCTAAGTTAGCCAATTGTGGCCTATTGCACCAGTTACAATTTACAATCACAAATTTGTAGTTTTTATCCACAAATTTCGTATTTGAATTTTTATTTTGCCTTGAGTGTGTTGACAATTTTGTGAAGAAACGAGAAAATTGTAAGATTCGACTGCAATTTACTTTATAATTTGTAGAAGAATTTACATACGATCTTTGACCTGTAGAAATTTTTCACAAACTGAACAAAATTGTAAACGATTTTCTTACAACTACAAATTTTTATTTGTGTAGCAAAAATTAGGATTGTCTACAAATTTGTGAAACAAGTATAATTTTGTATTAAAAAAAAAGAATATAAAACATAAATCCTCGAATTTTAACAAATTTGTGGATTAAAATTTTGTAATTGTAGTTACAATTTTGTAAGATGGTGCAATAGGCCATTGGTGCTAAGTGCTTATAAATAACATTTTGGAGTTGGACAGGTGTCTAAAGTTAGACATAGCTTAGAATGGGTTTATAAATACCACTGTTTAAGTTTAAACCACCCCTTAAAATTTTTCTTAAGGAATGAAATATTTTTAAATTATGTATTCCTAATTGTATAAAGAATATAATTATTTTTTATCATGAATTTTTTTCTAGAATAGAAACATGAAGAAATCAAAGACCACAAAAATATTAAGGGTATTCATGCAACGTCGTAAGTTTACAAATTGTGTAAAATGATAAGATTACGCAAAAGTTTGCATGAACGACCTTTTTATTAATTTGGTTAAATGCTTTGTAATTGAATCAGCTGTTCGTTAAACGTCAAATATTTGGGCGCGTTCGGCTTGGGTCGAGGAGTTGGTTTTACAGATAATGCATTATGGTCTGTTTATTTGCATGTGTGTGTATACAAATATATATTTGTTTTAAGAGATACGTGTAGTAAGTACTCATGTTAATTCAATCACAACAAAAACATAAATGTTAAAAAAAGAGCCAAGTTCTTATATGTACAAGAAGCCTGTGCGTAAAAAGTCTGCCAAAAAAAGTAATGAGATCTAAAATACATGCCAAGTTTTAAGTTCATGAAGTTTAATATCAAAAATCTTAAGTAGAGTAATATCGAAAACACTCCAAACTATGACAGAAATTTGGTATTTAATGATTACTGATTAAAATTTGGTGGATTTACTTGGCAAGTTTTCCCTTAATTACATATGTACTTAATCACAAACTTAAATGTATGAAAACTTGACCAGTGAACCCACCAAATTTTAATCAGTAATCATTAAATACCAAATTTCTGTCATAGTTTGGAGTGTTTTCGATATTACTCTACTTAAGATATTTGATATTAAACTTCATGAACTTAAAACTTGGCATGTATTTTAGATCTCATTACTTTTTTTGGCAGACTTTTTACGCACAGGCTTCTTGTACATATAAGAACTTGGCTCTTTTTTTAACATTTATGTGTTTGTTGTGATTATTTTATCGAAAATCCTTAAAATTTATTCAATAAAACTTTTAAATATTAATTTGTACTATTTTCGTTTTTTTTTAAAGTTTGGGGCGCCAAAATTGAATTTGCCTGGGGCGGCAAAAGTCCCAGGTTCGGCACCGGACATATGGGTCAAAAAATTCTTTAGACAAACGTTTTATAAAGCCAAACATTGAATTTGCTTTATTAGTAATGTTGTCAATATGGAAGTGAAAGTTGAGCTCACTATCGCATAAGACACCCCTAAGTCTTGCAAGGAAGTAACATATGAAAGTGGGTTACTCTGAATAAAATAGCAACAGATGGGGCCAGGTTGGCGTTTTCTGGAAAAAGTTATTGTAAGACACTTGCTATTGCTAACATTTAATTCGTTTTTTAAGAACCAAAGACAAAATTTATCGAGGTTGTCTTGCAGACAACAAGGATCACCTAAAGAAGATCACAACAAAAACATAAATGTTAAAAAAGGAGCCAAGTTCTTATGTGTACAAGAAACCTGTGCGTAAAAAGTCAGCCAAAAAAAGTAATGAGATCTAAAATATGTATATGCCAAGTTTTAAGTTCATAAAGCTCAATATCAAATATCTTAAGTAGAGAAATATCAAAGCAATTCTAAATCATGACAGAAATTTGGTATTTAATGATTACTGATTAAAATATGGTGCGTTCACTGGTCAAGTTTTCATACATTTTAAAATTGTGATTAAGTAAGTAATTAAGAGAAAACTTGCCAAGTAAATCCACCAAATTTTAATCAGTAATCATATCATCATCAAATACTGCGAATTTGAAGTTTCTGACTTTATTGGTACTGAAGTTAGAGGGGGGTTGAAAATCGCCTGAGTTTGTTCCTGTAAAAAGGGTGTAGTGCCGCGAACTTGGCTGGGCACTACCGTGCCCTTTGATTATATTTGTTTTGCATTGAAATAAATACATCAATGCCATTAATTTTGCTGGAATCTCAATACCATTTCAACTCAACTCAAGTGACGAAAAACCTGGAGCTCCCGATCCTGCTTGTAAACGTAGTAATTTTTAAATAGAGAACCTCTCCCGAACCAACGTGAAGTCAGAAACTCGGAAGGATCAAACAAAATGTAAAGCTAGAACTATTAATGCTTTCTCAAACCAATGCGAAATATATGGAACGACAACGATACTTTTGCCTGTCAAAATCAATGGATTAAAAACCCACGAAAAGTTGCTTTCCAAACAGTCAAAAGAAGAAGTGAGGAATATTTCACTTAAGTAAAATGAATCATCCCTCTCTTTTTTTCGTTCCAACCTCACCAAATGTCAGTTTCACTCCCGTGAGATGAGTATGTGCCCTATTACACGACGACTTAAGAGTCATGACTTTTTTCGAAATTCAATGAGTGCGAATGAGAAAAAATATCCAATCTCACCTTCGCACTCATTTAATTTCGAAAAAAGTCATGGCTTTAAAGTCGTCGTGTAATAGGGCACTATGGTTTTCATGTATTTGCTCATTTTCAACCGACCACTTCAGTAAACTATCAACAATTATTATAGTTCTACCTTAATATACATGACAATAGTCGCGTTGTAAGGTAGAAATATATTAGTCGCAAGCTCACGGCAGTGGTCGGATGAAAATCAGCGAGTATAAATATAAACAAGTCATATGTCACGCCCATAATGTACTTTTCTTCATTTTCGTTAACTTTTGCTTTCGAAAGTGAATAGAGAGCGCCCCGAGTACACTTCACGGAAGTAAAACTGAAATTTGTTGCAGGAACGAAAAAAAGAGAAAAAGTGAATTATGGCTTAGTTCCGATTTTGACAGTTCAGAAAGATACTTTTGCATTATGGCTGATGTCATCTGTTTCGAACAGCTTCCGACTATTTAGAATCTTCCAAACCAGTGCGAATCAATCGTTGATCACAAAAAAAACATAACAACACGTTGTTGTAAATTAAAACAACAAGTTCGTCATCGTCAACGAAAGATTCGCATTGGTTTGGGTGAGAATTTATAGTTCTACCATTGTATATAAATTCTATAGTATTCTCATGAAGAAAAAAAGCTCGTGGCCATCTATGCGTCCAAATGTAATACTAATTTTTGCTAAGGGATCTCGGTAAGGCGATCACAGCGAACCTATCGACCAAATGTCTACCTACAAAATCGTGTTTCATGAGAATACTACAGATTGAATAGAATATGGTTCTACCTTAACAATTTACGAAAAGTAACTTTCCTAAAGGCTCTCCCAAGCCAACACGAAATTAAAGTGAATGATCTCACTACTAAAAAACAACAAAAAACTGTCTTTGTGAATGCTTCGCTATAATTTCGCGTTGGTTGGGCAGAGCCTTTAATCGTTGAGTAAATGTAGACCTTCTAATTTTTTTTTTTTTTTGTAAACTACGTTTTAATTCACAACTTTTATCACCAACTAATTGCAATGCAATAATAACAGAACACATTCAGAGCTTTTTTAGTTCTCCGAGATATCATTTATAACATGTTTCTAAACATGCCTAATTCTAAAAGTCACAAACACGACTAATTCAATATCTTAAAGTCACAATGACGTTTGGATAAGTTTAACCAAATATTTGGTTAATTTTCCGCAGCTAAATCCTTGGATAAAATTAACCAAATTGTGTAAACCATTTCCCATACAAAATTTGACAGTTCATTAACCAAAAGATAAAATTAACCAAATCGTAAACTTATCTAGTGTTTTACGCAATTGCATGAATACCCCTATTAATTTTGTAATTAGTATCTTCTTACTCAACGATTTTTAAAAGATTTTTTGTTTTTAAAATAATAATCGTTAATATAAAAAAAAATAAAAACTGATATTGATTTAAACGTTTTGAATAAAGATTTATTTATAAAATCGATATGAAAAATATTAAAAATTTGTAAAATTTGGTGGCATTTTTGATACTCATTCCAAGAGAAGCCTAAGATCGAAAAAAGGAAATTTTGGGGCAGCCTATTAAATGCTGTATACTTATATGATATAAAGTACTGATTTGTAAAAACTTTTGTCGGTTCTACCACCTTGGAGAAGGCTAGGTAAAGGGTGTTTTTTTAAACGTGTAGTTTTCAATCTGGCATACTTTTTTCATAGTTGGTCTTTTGACAGCTGTCACTTGATTTATGCTCAGTTTGGTTTGCCATTTCATAATGAATAGACTTACTCCTGAACAACGTTACGTTACTTACTCTTGAAAATTTACTACCCAAAATAATGGTTCGCTATGTCTAATATTTGGTTGACATAATCGCCCAGCAGAGTCGGTAATTCAAGCAACCATGGATCGGTTTCGCACCACGTTTACTCTAGTGGATAATGCGAGTCCTAAGAGACGCCGCCGTACAGTGCGCACAGAAGACGCTATTGCTGCTGTGGAGCAGAGCATCGAAGAAGACTCGAATGAGTTCATCCGCAATCACGTCAAAATTGGTGGTCGAAAATTGGGCCTCTCGGCTGGAATTTATTCGAGCCAGCCGCGGCGGCCACTCGCCCGAAATCATTTTTAAAACATAATGGCAAACCCTTAACTTTATAATTACGCTAAATTCTTGGCCATAGCATTAAATTATGTGCATTTTATTTCTTCTTGAAAGCCACACGTCTAAAAAAACTAAACTAAACTAAACATATCTTCAAAAATATAAATAAATAAAAAAAATACCAACTTTTTACACAGGAAAAGGAATTTTGGCATTCCTTGAAAAATCAGTGATTTTTTGGAGCTACTTTTTCTTGTAAGAGTGTGAAAAATCTTTCAAGAGTATCTCTTTTCAAAAAAAAAGATATCACTTTTGTTACATTTTGAAACAGCCATTAAAATACTGCATCTTTCCTTTTAGTATTGGTACCTGCTCACCTTTCGTTCTGAAGTTTTATTTCTTTCCAAAGGCTTTTTCCACTTGTTAAAATTATTGCAATATTAAGGGAGTAGAAAAAACATATTTTTTTCTGTTTAATCCAGTTTAGCCTTGAGCTTTTATTTAAAGAAAAAAACTGCGACACTGTAAACTATTCAATATGACTTTTACAGTGCGATCCATTTGGTTAGACTCAGTAAAAATTACTAAGTAAATCTTACTTAATTTTAAAGTATGTTTTTATACAAGTATAAGGGAAGCTTTGGTGGAGGTGAAACAAAGTCACTTTTTATTGACGATTATGTTAAATTAAATATATAATGGCCAATTTCACGAAAGGCAATTATTTAAAAAGCCATTTAGCCTTTAAATGACGTTTTTTGGTTTCACCATACTTTTAAATTTAAGACGAATTTAAATGCCCTTGTAAACTAAAAGCTTGTTTTTGTCTCATTAAATTTTAAAAGTAGTTTTTGTTATGCCATTGCAGCCAACAACAGGTGATATTTTGTTGTCAGAATAATTGCCCCTCATCCATAGTGCTTTTTCACTTTTTCTTATAGACTTCGCATGCGCGAGGGAAACAACCTCTTTTTTTGAATCCAGGTAGGTATGTGAGTAAACTCAGTTAAATTAAAATATCCCTTTTCTACATGGGTGAAAAAGAAAAATTTTAAATGTCGGATAAAATTTAGAAGCAATTTAAATAAAAATAACTTTAGTATTTGTTTATGAAATTGACCATAAGTATTTTAAAAGAAAGGACCATAGCGGTTTTTATAAGTCATTTTTAGGGAATCGACGCTTATTAAAAGATTTAAAGGTGAACACATGAAGGGTCCAGGGGAAAAACGGCTTAAGTCCACTTGAGTTGATTCCGAGAAAAATGAAATTGTAAGTTTATTTCTCAAATAACGCTTAGGTAATTTAAAGAAAAATAAATTAAAGTAACAAACTATTTTGCCAAGCTTAAAGTACTCAATTATGCAAACACATATTGCTTTAAACATCTTGTATATGCTTGCCTGATAAGTTGATATGAGTTAAAAGTACCTTCGACATTGGAACGAAAATTTCGAATATTTTATTTAAAATTTTCTTTTGAAAGAACCAGACATGAAAATTGGAAACAGTTTATTGCTTTTTATTCAGGCATCTCTAGATTTTCAAAATAAAGTTTGAAAGTTAAATAATTGCTTACAATCGTGACATTGGACCGATTTTGAAATTCAATTTATTTTGAAAGAGCCTCGACCGGAAGTATTAAAATCATCAGATAATTTTAATTTAATTACAGTAGACGCTCGATATAGTGAAGTAATAAAAACCAGGCCTGTTCACTCTTTCGAGTTTTTAAAGACTTTCTAATGGTTAATTTGATCCAAAATGCATTTTGTTCGACAAAGCTATCTTTCAGGTTTAGTTAAAAAACAGAGACAATTCCTCAGTGATCTCCAGCAATCTTAAATGCATTCGAGACATTTTTATACAAAATACATTTTTATATAAAATTTTGTGTGTTCACTTTCATGGATAGTTCACTATTTTGAAATTCACTGAATGGAGCGTCGACTGTATTTAGCTGACATGTCACTATGTCTAGACACAATTTTCCTTTTTTAAGTACCTACCGTTTTTTTTCAATTTTTGGAGCAAAAAACAAACTTTTGAAAAAAAAAGTTTTTAGAAAGAATGCCATTTTGCGAGTTTTCAAAGTCATTCGTGGAGAGAACTATACTTAATCAGACTGCACTCATAAATATCTTCAAGATGTCATCATTAGTTTAGTTTTTTTTTTTCAAAAGGAGGACTTGAGCCGTTTCTCCCCTGGACCCTTCAAATCTCTTAATACTGCAAGCAAGCACTCATAAAGCTGCGTCCACATTATGTCGAATTGTGTAGATCAACATCGTTGATCAACAGTGTTGAGTAAGTGTAGACGTGTTGATCGACAAAGCCAATCAAAATTTGTTGACTCAAACGTAAAGGACGGTCCACACTATGCCGATCAACATTGTTGGTTAACATTGTCGATCAACATGCTAGTGTGTACGTGAAAAACTTTCGTAGCAAACATTAGTGTGGTTTGAAATTTTCTGATTGATGCGTCAGGATCCAACCTAGGGGTTCAGGGTTCGAATCCTGGTGGTACCCAACTTTTTTTTATTTTTTCTTGTGAACAATAAAGTTAAAACGATATTATTAACATTAAATACTTATTCACAATAAATATTGCATTTTTCATCTAGTAAAAATGTGATTAATAACGCACAAAACCAATAAATTATGTTCATGAATTTAAAACCCTACAAATGTGTTCAATAAAATGAAATTTGTTGAACAGCTTTGTCGATCGCTATCCATTTGAATCGGGTTACGTTCGGGTCAACAAATGTTGATTGGCTTTGTCGATCAACACGTCTACACTTACTCAACACTGTTGATCAACGATGTTGATCTACACAATTCGACATAATGTGGACGCGCCTTAACCCGATTCAAATGGATAGCAATCGACAAAGCTGTTCAACAAATTTCATTTTATTAAAAACATTTGTAGGGTTTTAATTTCATAAACATAATTTATTTGTTTTGTGCGTTATTTATTACATTTTTACTAGATGAAAAATGCAATATTTGTTATGAATAAGTATTTAATGTTAATAATATCGTTTTAATTTTATTGTTCACAAGAAAAAATAAAAAAAAGTTGGGTACCACCAGGACTCGAACCCAGAACCCTTCGGTTGTATCCTGACACATCGATCAGAAAATTTCAAACCACACAAATGTTTGCTACTAAAGTTTTTCACGTACACACTAGCATGTTGATCGACAATGTTAACCAAAGATGTTGATCGGCATAGTGTGGACCCACCTTAATATAGACATCTGCAAAGGTTCAAATACAAAATTTTAGAATTTATTTGCAACCAAAAATGATGCCTCTAATGTCTAACCGAATGATTCACACTGTATCCATCTTAGACGCATGAACGAATAAATCAGAATACCACGATAATATTTACTTACTCATATAACTTTTATTCTAGTGAACATAAATTCTTTATCCTCTTTCCCCTTACATTCTTATAATGTCTGTTATAACAGGGTAATCTGATAAAAAATGAAAAACATAGGCTATAAACTCATCTCAGATCTTGGATAATGGAATTCAACTGACTTAATTTATTTTATGAAAGGATTTCTTTTATTTATAAAGTTACTTGTGGCTTCAAGAATTAAAAAAAAAATTCTTGAAAACATTTCTAAATAATATTGCTAAAGTAATTTTGTTAAATAAACTCTTCAAATTAACAAATACCTAAGAGCCAACAAATTTTGTAATGTCTGCCTTATTTATATCATGCATCATGATATACGCATCACATTAATACTCTCGTTCCGCTATTAACATTTTAATTTAAGTACGTACATATCTACTCTTCTCTTAAATAATGTAATTGAATTTCACGACAAGTCATTCAATTTTAATGTTGACAAAGGAATTTTCACTGTTTTTGGTGTGGGATGAATATTGAATAATTATCTTAATAAATCTACAGAATAGTATAATGAAATTCCATTAAGGGTAATTTCATTTATACCTAAGTGTTGCACAGGTAGTTTAAAACTTAATAAGTTGCAAAAGGGTTCAGCGAAGATTTAATAGGGACAAAACACAAATATGAACGTGTCGGCAGAATAATACTGTGAACAACAGGATCTATGCTTCCTTTTAATCGTGATTAGTGATGGGGAAATACCCGGCTATAACCGTTTTCGGGTAGGTATATACCCAAGGTTTTTGGAACTAAAGTGGCTTTCAACAAGGACGTTACCAATTAGTTTGGTAATAGTGGCCATATTGCTATGGCAACATCTTTCAATTTTGCTGTGAATTTTTCATTAGCGTATGCCAAATAGGAATGGATGGTTAACGCATTGAACAACGCGTAAAAATCAATTTCAATATCAGTACCTACTCGGTTTGTTTTTAACTGCATTTTATGAAACTGAAACCTTAGATGCGTATTATATAGATAAATAAAAAACATAACTATATTTTTGATGCCTATAAGACAATTCCCCATCAGTATGATTTTAAATATTTACGTGGTACGATCCTATAATCACTCAAAAGTTTTTGTGCTACTAAGAACTAGTTTATTAAAAATGTAGCTGGCTTCGCTCGGGTAGACAAAAGTTTCGATATAAATTTAACAGTACCTGCGAATTATGTACTAGGCATTATGCTGTGTGTTTTCTTGTACGAATCTCTTCGTCTAAAATAGAATTTAACAAAAGAAACTCCATCACCGACTTTCTCTATTTATAATAGTTTGAATCCTGTGATGTACCTTGGTTCCAAAGGCCTAGGTAAGCTCGTCGGATCCAGTGTCTGCTATAATAGGTTCTTTAGTTTAAAGATTTTTCGATTGAAATCCAAAATGAAATTGATTAATTCATAAAAATTAGTGATATTGCTTATTCAAATGTAAAGTTAGTAAATCCTTCACGATATTTTGGGTTCTACTATGGTTACGGTTCCATTGTTAGTTATCTGGTCGCTCCTGTTTTCCTGTTTATAGTATTACTTCTTCAGGCTGCGGGTCTTCGGTTTGTATCCTCATGCTTTTGGCACGGCTTTTAACCAGCGTATCAAAGAATTTTAACCGGCTTATCAACGGATCTTTACCATCTTGTCAACGGCCTTAAACCAGCTTATGACTAACGTTTCCACTGGCTATCAAAAGACGTGTGTGAAGTTGGCATAACATTTTTCAAAAAAAGGAAAAAACCAAATTTTTAAATCCTTAAATAAATAAAAAATTCGTACTGTACTGCTAACATCACTGTGAAGTTAGCATAAAAGTCATTTTCTCGGGAACGGCGATACTCAGAAATTTGTAGCAAGGCTCCAAATTTGCAGCTCAAGAAAAATTAATGTCCAAATTTGAAAAAAAATCGAATTAATTAATTTTTCACTGTTAACGTCACTGTGAAGTAAGCAGTACATATCCTTTTCTCAGGAACTGAGCCAGCTGGAAAATTGCAGTTGGGGTCCAAAATTGCAGTCTTTCATGTACTTTAAGACAAAATGCAGTTCACGTTAACAGTGAATTTATCGATTTTTTTGCCAGATTTGGACTTAAAAATTTGAACTTAGTTTTATTCTTGAATTAAATGAAAAGCTTCAAATTTGGACCCTAACCGCAATTTCCTACCTAGCACAGTTGCTGAGAAAAGGGTACTTACTTATTTACTTGAGGTGACGCTACAGTCCGGGGTGGACCAGGGCCTCAACCAACAAGCTTCTTCCAACCGGCTCGGTTTCTAGCTAGCTGTCTCCAGTTTTGCACGCCAAGTTGGTTGAGGTCCTCTTCCACTTGCGTGCGCCACCTTTAACGCTGTCCACCTCTACTGCGCTGTCCCATGGGGTTGGATTCAAAGACTTTCCGGGCTGGAGCATTGGTGTCCATTCGCTCTAGGTGACCCAGCCATCTCAATCGTTGGCTTTTCACTTTTGTGGCTAGGTGAGTTTCGCTGCACAGCCCGTACAGTTCATTATTGTATCTTCTTCTCCGTTCCCCATCTATTCAGACGGGACCAAAAATCACCCGGAGAATTTTCCTCTCAAAACAGCCTAACGCGTTTTCATCCACCGTTAACAGTGTCCATGCCTCTGCACCATACATCAGGACCGGGATAATAAGCATCTTATACAGGGACAGTTTAGTTGCTCGAGAGAGGGCTTTGCTTCTCAATTGCCTTCTTAGTCCAAAGAAACAGCGATTGGCATGAGTAATTCTTCGTTTGATCTCAGCACTGGTATCGTTCGCTGAGTCTATAGCGGATCCTATAGGTAGACAAAGTATCTGACCACCTCAAAATTATAGCTGTCTATAGTGACGTTCTGTCCGAGTCGTAGGTGTTGGGTGTCCTTTTTTGTTGATAGCATATATTTCGTTTTGCTTTCATTCACCGTTAAACCCATCTTCTTGGCTTCCTTCTCAATACTCACAAAAGCACCACTGACATCACGCTTTGTTCGTCCGTTAATGTCAATGTCATCAGCGTAAGCGAGTAATTGGACTTAAGTTAAGATATGGCTATCTTCACATCCTCGAGATCGGGTGGACGGAATTGTTGGCCTAGTCGTCCAGGTAGAATGGTGCAATCTGCATGGTAGCGGAATTCGGTTCGTCATCGCCGTTGTACAATTTGCAGAAATGATTTTTTCGTATCCTCAGCACCGACTGCGATTCTAACACGATGTTCCCCTGATCGTCCTTGCAGGCTTCGGTCCGGGCCTTGTAACCTTGGGAGGTTCTTTTTACTTTTTGGTAAAACTTTCGAATTGCATTCTTGCAATGGCATCCCTCTAATTCCTCGATCAGAAGCTTATGTTTGCGCTCCTCTCCCCTCTTCTGCTCATAGAGCTCGCGAGCAGCTCTTGTCCTTCTATGCAGCGCCGCTTTGTATGCCAGTTGTTTGGTTGCATGTACTTGCCGGCATTCTTCGTCAAACCAGGGTTTTTGCTGTGGTGGTCGTCCGAGGCCCAGCACGTCAGAGGCAGCATCTCTGATGGCTTCCTGGCAGTTTTTCCACTGGTTCTCGATGTTTGCAGTTGGCGGCAAAGGACTATTTAAGAGACTCGATCGGAAAAGGACTTGGCAGTTTCCTGCGACTGGAGCCGCCCGACTTCAAACTTCCTCGTAGTATTTCCCTGTTTTGGCTTTGGTCTGGATATCCGTAGCATTACCTTGGCTGCAACGAGGTAGTGGTCCGAGTCAACGTTGGCTCCTCGGAACGTTCGGACATCCTGAGTTGCTGAGAAAAGGGTATGTACTGCTAACTTCACACTGACGTTAACAGTGCAAAGTGAATTTTTCGATTTTTGTTGTCAAATTTGAACTTCAAAATTTGAACTAAGTTTTTTCTTTTCTTATAATGCGTTTTGTTAGAAACAAAATGAAGACCATGAGGGACTTATACTTAGCAATGAAAATAGATGGCTCTTGAGACTATTTTAAAAAGATTTGTGGAACTCTTTGGTTCTCTTAAGCGACAAACCGGCAATGAAAATCTGTAAACGTTCGATGGTAAGGTATTTGTGAGTTATTTAGTCGATATTTTCAAAAAACTTAAATTCTTATCGAAGCCAAAAATGAAGAAAGGAAGAAATTTGGTTTCGCTACCCTTATTCATATGCCATATATGGAAATAAATTTTGACAGGTTTCTTAAATTCCAAAAATATGAAACGACTGATACCGTTATAAATTAAATTATTGATCATCTGGAAAATTTGTCACCGGATTTAAAAGATACAAAATTCTAGTTCTGGTGATTTCTTCGTTATTTTTAATCACTCAAGGTTTTTAGTGAACATTTAAATTTTAAGTGTTAAAATAATATTTGAATATATTGCTGGGGGGACATAAGAATTTTGGTGGGGCATAGCATACAAAAGATTGGTGAACACTGGTTTAGAGCTTAACTGCAAAAACGTAGAAAATTCCAAAATTGTCACAACATACTAACGAATAATTAATCGCAAATTACAAAGCCATAAGACTTTTGATATAAGCCGTTTTTACCCCTTTTTGAGATGGTGCTTTGCTAACTTGATATGCAACTAACGTAGAATTAAAAAAATCATAGAAAACATTGCACGATATTAAATTCAATTTTTCACAACTAATTAAAGACTAGTTAACGGCAAATTATTAAGCCATAGAATATTAGGTATAAGAAGATTTTAACACTTTTCGAGTTGTGTCAAGTAAGCAAAGCACGTAAAAAAACATAGAAAACATTGAACGACTAACTCGAAAGTGTCACCACTAATTAACCTTCCGAAGGCAAGGCTTTTTTTACCTACGCGAATAGCAAGTGGGGTTGTTCATCACCCCATCACTTTTTATCTTATATATAAAAATCAATCGTTGTGCGTTAGTCCTGCAAAAACTCGAAAACGGTTAAGCCAATTTGGATGATTCTTTTCAGGAAATGTTTGGTATGAACCGGTGAGTGTTTAAATGAAGTTTGGTCTAAATCGGTCTTCCGGTTTGCCAGAAACGTGCAAAAATGCAATATGAGTGCCTGTTTGATATAAAAAAAATAAATAAATCTATTGAGTTTGAAAGCAAATCTTTCAAATTTTAAAATAATAAAATGTAGTCTTTTTATTATTCTGAATTCGATTAATCAAGGACTCTGCGTGCATCCCAATAATGACGAATGTTACAATCTTGGACTGTTGCTGGTGCATATTTGTTGTTCAACTTCATTTCAACAATTGAGAACGGTTAATGGGCATCTGTGTGCGACTAACAGTCCCGTGAGGCGTATCAACTCTTACAATTGCTCGAAAACGATTCGCATTGGGACAATGCTTAAAGATTCCGCCATATCTGCATCACTTAACAACATGTTACCCTTCGAATCCGAAAGATTTATGGGCCAAATATAAGGTTTCTTTGGTACCTTTTTCCAAAAAAATGTGTTAAACCTGTCAATTGACAATTCTATCAGAGTTGGAGAAATGTGGAAAAAGTTAACAAACGTCATTTTTATGTATAAACGGCGGTGCCACTCTGCCATGATTGCAATAGTCTACTGCACTTTTATTTTTCGGAAAAGTAGATTATCATGCACCAAAATTTAGTCCTCTAATTTTTCATTTCTATTCTTACGGCTTCCGGCTATTGGCTTGATTTGATAACAATCGTGACAGCATAATTAATTATATTATGCTGTTTTGAATTTCTTTTGTTCTTCTATTTTGGAAATATACTGAATATACTGCATTTTTTTTTTTTTTTGAAAACATACTTCGGAAAGTTTTCAGTTTAGTGGCAATGCTGTGACAGGCACTGACCACCACGATTATTGACAGTAGTTAAAATATTTTGCTCTCTCATTGCGCTCTCGATGCAACTTTTTTGAGGTAAACAGGAATTTGTGACAATTTGTGAGATTTTGTGAAAATTTGTGAAAATTTGTGAAAATTTGCAAGAAATTTCACGATAACAAACAGACCCATAACGACGAAATGTGCGAGGATGGTTTCCATCATGTGCTTCACCAAATTTCAAATTCAAAACTACAAGTGATAGCAGAAATATATACAATGAGGCATAGACCATTATATGTAGTAGACATTTGTTTATCGATGGCACATTCTACACTAAAAAAAAAATTTCCATTAAACATGTCAATTAATGAGGCACCAACTTGCAACATCGCCACAAATAACGCAATGGCCAAGATTTTTAAGATATGCAAATTGATTGTTAAGGACGAATGTACGATGGCTCACAAAAGGTCGTTGGAGGCACTAGACAGAACGTTAAAAGATCTTCGTGGCAAACAAAAGATTTTGGGTGGAGCCATAATACTGCTGTGCGGTGATTTTCGTCACAGTCTTCCTATAATTCCGCGTTCAACTACAGCTGACGAGCTATACGCATGCTTGAAATCGTCAAATTTGTGGTGGCGTGTGAAGATCCTTCGATTAACGACTTACGTGAAAGTTTTTTAGCAACAAGATGGAATTGCATATGTATTTCCGAAGCAATTGCTGGGCATCGGTAATGGGAAAATTGCAGTTGATATCTTGACCGGATTCATCACATTGCCGATTAATTTTTTTCAGCTAACAGTCAAAGGAAGAACTCATTCGGTGTGTTTTTCAAAGTATAATGCAAAAATTCAAAAACCATAATTGGCTGAGCAAACGAGCAATTTTGGTGGCGAAAAACAAAGATTTTGATGTTCTTAACGTTACAATTAAAAATTCAATTTCGGGATAGCTGTTTTCTTTCAAGTCAGTTGACACAGTTATTTACCAAGATGAATTAGTCACCTATCCTACAGAATTTTTGAGTTCTCTAGAATTGCCCAGATTACCATCTCACAATCTGCAATTTAAAGGATGTGCAGTAATCATCATGATGCGTAACATTAATCAGCATCGGATTTGTAATGGAATGCGACTGGTTGTGAAAAAGATTATGAATAACGTCATCGAAAATGATGTTTCGATTCCGCGCATCCCGATGCTTTCAACGGACTTTGCCATTTGAATCCAAACGATTTCCCGTGCGCCTGGCGTTTGCAATGAAAAATAATAAATCACAAGGCCTGTCGTTAGAAGTTTGCAGCATAAATTTGGAATTTCGTGTTTCTCACATAGACAACTGTATGTCACGTGTTCGCGTGTACGAAAGCAATCTTTTTTGTTTGTTTACGCGCCGGAAAGTTAAACAAAAAAACGTTGTTAGCCACAAAGTTTTATATTGAAGCTCACCTCATTTCATTGTGAATAAAAGATATAGAATTCATTTGAATTACGAACAAGTTTCATTTTCATATGTACATTTACCTATACATTTACATACACAGTGTGGTCAATATTGTCGATCTTTATGACTTGGAATTCAAAGTCAGTTATCAAAGGCTAAGGCCAGATCAAATTTAGGTGGTACGAAGTTCACCGGGTCAGCTAGTTGTAAATAAAACAATATTTAAAGTGAAAAATAATTCTTATTGAGTATGGGATCACATGATTATATTTATTCAAAACTAAGAAAAAAAATTTTTTTATTTTTTTTAAATATTACTACATAATATTTTACATTATATGCTGCTAAGGCAAAAATCTTTGCGGTTTTTAGGGCAATTGACATTTAAGGCAACAACTTTAATTTTTTTTTTTTTTGTCACAGTGTTCATCTTGACTACTTCTTAAATTCTGACAAGGGCTTATCTCTAGGGTACTCTTGGTTCATATTTGGAATATCCCGTAAAGTGTCTCCAAATTCTCATAGAAAATTTGAAATCAATTGAAGCATCATATGGTGTTTTGCCAGTTGTAATGCCAACAAGCTATAAATAATAGCTTCAAAACTTGTTTGGAACTAATTTTTATTTGTATTATCCGAGAGCAAAGCCATTTTGGTCTAAAAACCAAGTAACAAGTTGTCTCGATAAGTTAATACAAGCAACTTTCTGTCTAGAATATAATTAGAGAATAGAACGATCTGTAGGAAGATACAAGTACCTA
Source organism: Dasysyrphus tricinctus (assembly GCA_963921185.1). Taxonomy (NCBI): domain Eukaryota; kingdom Metazoa; phylum Arthropoda; class Insecta; order Diptera; family Syrphidae; genus Dasysyrphus; species Dasysyrphus tricinctus. The sequence continues at coordinate 78,099,970 of OY992530.1, read as the reverse complement.
CAGAAACAATAGATATAAGGGCTTTTCTGTGGTAGTGGGGTGATGGGTAACCACCCATTTTTCGATTTGTGAAAGTTGCTTTGCTAACTAGACACTCGTAGAAAACAAATCACCCGAAAATACATAGAAAACATCGCATGACAAAATTGAATTGGTCACAACTATTTAACGACTAAGTAATAGCAAATTATTAAGCAGTAAAATATTAAGTTTTGGAATTTTTTACCACTATTCGAAAAAAAATATAGAAAACATAGAATGACAAATTCGAAATTGTCACAACTGATTTACGGTAAATTATGCACCCAACGATTTTTTAATCCATGAGAGTTGCTTGATATCAAGTTAGCAAAGCACTAAAAAAAAAACATAGCAAACACTGCACGATCAAATTGAATTTGTAACAACTAATTAACGGCAAAGTATTAAGCCATAAGCCACCTGGTATAAGAGGAAGGTATAATTGTTTTTGGTTTTTTTATCAAAATCGTTGGAACCGTTTTTTTTTATCAAATTCGTTTGAACCGTGTTTGAGATAAATTAGTTTTTCCTTAACGGCTGTATGGCAAGTACCGTTATTTTTAGAGCTAAGAAAATTCAATTTCCCATCTGGACAGTTACAAAAAAACCTTAAGTTAAAAATTTGAAGAAAATCGCATCAATGGTGAAGGCTGTAGATCCAGATATAAACAGACAGACAGACAGAACTGTGCCACCCACTTTTTTCGTGTTCTCTATCTTCGTAATGTTATGTTTGATTGTTTTTTCAAAAATTTTCTTTTTGCACGAATCCAAAACTTCTCCTACAGTACCTACATGTATCGCAAGTAAAAACATAGAAAACATTGAACGAAAAATTGTCACAACTAATTAACGGCAAATTATCCACCTACACATTTTTCGATTCGTCAAAGTTGCTTTGCTAACTTAACACTCATCCACAATTTGCATGGTAAAAACACAATTTGATTGGACTACCTCTAAATTATTTATTATCAAAATTAAATTTAGTCTATATTATTCAGGGACATTTTGTCTTTTTTAATTAAGGATTTATAAGAATTATTTCAGTAATTCCCAGGGACTACTCTCTACATACATACAAACAAATAAACAAAAAAATGTTTCAGCTTCTGTACATAGAGAAGAGGAGAAGATAAACATTTTCGTTACATAATTGCAAAACTGAGGAACGTTTCTATTTCCAAAATAAAAAACAAAAAAAATCAATTTGGGTAGGTAGGTTCCTCTCGTTCTCAAAATATCATGTTGATATAAAATGATAAATAAGCTTATATTTTAGGTTTTATGACGATGTCAGATATTTTATTTATAGCTATAGGTAAATTTCCAAGAAGTATAGATACCTATCGTTATATTCCGGGAAAAGAATGTAATTAACATGCAAACATTCAAATCGATCTTTTGTTATAAATAATTTCAAGTAAATATAATATAGCAGTGATTTCTTCGTACTCATTTAAATAGACATTCCCAAGTGCTGGGAAAGTCTAATCATTATAAATACACAAATGAAGAATTTAAAAGCCTGATGTTTCTGCTCAAGACAAGAAATATATGTATGTTATGAACCTGCTCTTACAAAAGCAATTTCTTTTATCTTTATTTTTTTGTTTTCTTCTTTAATTGGAATTAAAATCATCCGGAAACTGCTCCCACTTGCAAAGAATAGGTACCTACTCTGCACCCACTATCTACATTGAAGAAATGTTTGTTTAAATTAATTTTAATATGAGCAGCATTGTGATGGTCAGTTTAAAGAAATTGGATGAAAATGTTGAAAAGATTGTCTGCAGTTCATGCTTTCTTTAGTAGTTTATTATTAAATGTTAAAGGTTGTGGATTTTATAGAATAATGGAATGCAAGACTGAATCAAACATACCTACTACATGCTTCTATTTCCGGACAAACATTAAGAATTAAAATAAATCAATTTAAAAATTAAAGGAAATGGGGTGCGGGAAGTGCTGGGGGAAAGGTAAGCGTCCTTTATTTTATTACTTTAGATTTTAAAGGAACACAAAATTCAAAATACGGTGTACTTAGTTATAGGTATACCTATACAATTTTTTTAATATAAAATTTAATATTTGAATGTTCTATAAATTCCTAAACAGTAGGTAGTATTTAAATTAGTAAATTTTTGTAGCAATAGCAACTTGTACTTAAACGAGTGATAAATGAATCACTTGTTTTTTTTTAATTTTACGTAAATAACATTAAATTGACGGAATGGAAGAATCTATATTATGATCATAGAAAACAGTCTCTGATACTTATTTTTTGAAGACAATTTTATTCAAATATTGCCCGCAATTACACCTGTGGTTCATTCAAAAGCCTAAATTTTGGATAAATTTTAATGGCAATGGGATCGGTATCGGCGTAGCTGTCTTATCGGAGAAGACTTTTGACTTCACATAAATCCGAAGGAAAAAATCCAAACGAATTATGCAATCACATGACCTTAGGTGACCAACAGTCGAAGGTCCGAAACGAAAAATTTACTTTTTACCTAATAACATCTGTGCTCGTAATAAAGCCATAGCTTCAAGTTAAGTGTTGCAATTTATGATCAATCGTCCTGTAGATGACGAGTTTCAATATAAGGCAGCAAAAAATCATTTTTCGCAGTACGATAACGGGATCCATTGACAGTTATATTCTGGCCACCTTGGTTTTAAAGAAGTATGGACCGTTGCGTTGATTCCTAAATTACACTAAACAGTTGTTTTGATGTCTAGATGTCATGGCACCTGCTCTTGAAACTTGCTTGGATTGCTATATGTGCCTCATCGTGGTACACATTTTTTTTCGAAAATAGTGGATCTTTGTCAAGCTTTTTTTAAATTCTAGCTGAATAATTTTCGTTGCCGTTGAGCCGGACTAACGGCCAATTTCACGAAAGGCTTTTAATTATTTGAAAAGCTATTTAGCCTTTTAAATGATGTTTTTTTTTCACCCAGTACTTTAAAATTTAAAAACGTTTTAAATGCCCTTGTTAACTAAAAGCTAGTTTTTGTCACATTAAATTTTCAAAATAATTTTTGTTAAGCCATTCCAGTCAACAATAGTCCCCTCATATCTCTAATGCCTTTTCACTTTTTCTCATACACTTCGCATGTGCGAGGGTAACAATCACTTTTTTGTATTTAGGGATTTGAGGTAAACTCAGTTTAATTAAAAAATCCTTAAAATATCCCTTTTCTGCTTTGGTGAAATTGAAAAATTTTCAATGTCTGATAAAATTTAGAAGGAGAATAAAAGCAATTTTAGTGTTTGCTTATGAAATTGGCCATTAGTCTTTTCATGATAATTTGTCAATCGATACTGAATAAAAATAACATGATAACATGATTCCAGTCACGCATAATTAAAAAAAAAAAATTGGAAAAAAACCTCGAAACGAATCAAGCAAAATTTTATGCACTTATAAATTCAAGTTTTGATCAGGAAGGAAGCTTATGCCCTGTCGGCAGCGCTGCAGTTTTCCTTATCTTATCTTATAATTTAGCTCATACGATAAAGTTACAATAGTTACCCCATCAGAATTAGTACAGGTAAAATAGGATAAATAAAACAAAAACGAATTAGTACCATCATGAAACTCGGTAAAAACATTCTATGTACTATGAGAATGAAAAATCCAAAAAAGTCTTTAAAAATATTTAATTGGAAGGCTGTTTTTTTGAGGGGGAGAGGGGGGAAGTTGTTGTGTATCAAACAGAAAAATTAACTTTAGGCGTTTTTTTATCATCGGGATCTGGATCTGGATCTTCTTTTAACACGTGTTACAAAAACAATTTTATAAAATTTCCCATTATTTTGTTTTTGTATTACGTGTAAGACTTAATCCAGATCCCGATGATAATAAAACACGCCTTTTGGTGCAACATAACATACGATACATGTTTTTAAGGTAGTCTTAAATGCTGAATCAAATGACAGCAAAACCAAGTCGATACGGCTTCCTTGAAAAAAGTTATTGTCATTTTCATGTAAGGATGACTATATTTTCAGTATTAAAGTAAAATATTACCGGAAACCAGTTGAAAATAATGGTCCGTCGATGAAACTTGACATCAATGGTTCATTTGTCATAAAAAGCAATAATAAGAAGAGTCTATAAAAATATCTGTGGTCAGAGGGTGTTTTTTTGAGAGTTTTTGTGGGATTATTGCCATTGAACCTATAACAAAAATAGTACCCTCTTGAAACTTTATAAAAATAAGGTATGAACTACCAGAATGAAGAATTTAAAGAGTCTATAAAAATATCTATAGAGTAGAAGGATGTTTTTAATGGGTGAAAGAAAGTATAATACTTTTTCCAAAAACAAAAATTGTTTCCAAAAACAAATTACACCCTTTACCAAAACCCAAAAAAACACCCTTTATCCTTTGATATTTTTGTAAACTCCTTTGATTCTTCATTCTTGTAGTAAATGAAACATTTTTACCAAATTTCTTGAGGGTACCATCCTTTTTTATTTTTTTGAAAAATAACCACACACTTCCTCCTATCTTCAAAAACCACACTCTTCCCAGCAAAATATTTCTATAGACTCTTTTGATTCTTCATTCTGTTGGTCCATAGCACATTTTAACAAAATCTCAGGGGTGTACCATTTTTGTCACAGGTTTTATGGTTATAATCCCACCACTACCCCAACTCCCCAAAAAAACACCCCTTAACACTGAAGCAAAACTATTGAAACAATATGTCAAAAACGATTGTGAAAAAACGTTCTAGAAGATATTTTTACCTACAAAATCAAAAAGAAAACATTTATCTATCATCATTTACCCCTCTTCAAAATAGTGGACAGCGTATTTACATATATAGTACTGTTTTTATTTGAACTTTGTAGATTAAGGGCGGTATTCATCAAGCACTCATAAACGGCTTTTAAGTTTATGAGACTCTAAACTCCCAAATTTCATTAACATACCTTTATTTTCAAAGGGTTTTCGATAGTATTTTACCTGTTGTACCTGAAAAAAGTCATCATTACATATCATTTTGAATTTGGTTTCATTAGACTCAGCGTTTAAAACTACCCTTAAAGCATGTACCTATCGTATGGTTAGGTTGTACCAAAACTAATATTTTAGTTTGATAGACCTCCAAGTTCTCCCCATCTGCACCTCTTCAAATGCATCTACACGAAAAGCCAATGCGGGGATTTTGGGGGACTTTGGATATGTTATAGAGGTTGCAATTCTGCATCGATTCCAATTTTAATATTTCATCAATTAATTTTTTCAACCTCGGAACCTGATTTTTCCTGGCCTATACTGCCGTGTTAAGAAGAAAAACGTAACTGACTTTTTGGCTGTTTTGAGTTAGGGCCAGTTTTGACATCTTTGATATGTTTGCTATTTTATTCTTTTAAAATAAAAGCCCTTTGTTGCTTTTGTAATGGCTTAAAATGCTTAAGAAAAATGACGTTCGTTCAAAGAACCATGCTTTTTTTAGGAAAAATTGACGTTTTAGCACTCAATTTAAGAAAAAAAAATGACTACCATACAAGCATTTGTACATCCGATAAATAATCAAGATACAAAAATGATTTACTTGTAAATACGACAGAAAAACACTCAACAACAAAACAAAAAAGTTAGAGATAAAAACAGAAAAACGTGTTTATCTCGAAATTTCAAAAATACACTTACGTTTTTTCATCTTAACACGGCAGTATAGGTGTGTTTAACGAAGAAAAGCTAGATAAGAACAGAACAGAACAGAAAAGCAACCTATCAGCTGTGCAATTTAAAATTTAAAAATATTTCAGTTGTAATTTGTATCCATTAATTTTCAATTCAACGTTATTATTAGTACACACTTCTTATATTCTTTTATGTCTTTTTCTTCATGTTAAGTCAAAAAATATAAGAAAAGTACTTCTGTGATAAATTTAAGCTAATTATTATCCCAAACAAACAAATCAACTGGTACTTTGACATTTCTCACTCACTATTGCTTAGCCTCAAAACAAGGTGCCGGAAATATTGTTCTTAACTGTTCTGAAAAACATCATGGAACATAAAGTGACAGAATGTAGAACAGTTTTGGGCAAGGTTTTTACTCATGGAACACATCATCCTGTACTTTTCTAATTTTTTCTGTAATTTTTTGTTCGCAACGGATTCATTAAACACACCCCTATTATTAACCAATTTTTTTTTTTAAGTTTTCACAACAAAACGGACTAAAACAAGCTTCTTTACTGCGTTACTTACAAAAATGAAATTTAACAAAACTTGGAAAAAAATAAAATCCCTGAAGACAAAAGGAAATATAGCATGTGTGCGTGGGACACTCATTTTTGTAAGGATCCAAGAAGTACCGACCGAGTTTGCTTGAAAGGTAACTACAAATGTTTTCGAATAAGTTTTCGAAGAGAGCGCTCATAAATGGTCAGGAGCAGGACCACTCATAACTCTTATGAGCGCTCTTAAATATTCGCTGTTATTGCTTGGTGAATAGGTTTATGAAGCTCTTAAGTTATGAGTGTTCGATGAATACCGCCCTAAGACTTTTCAAGAGGTCCTCTTTACGAAACCTAAAACAAAATTCGATGCGGTACAAAAGTTGATTATTGATTGGAATTTTCAGAATTTGGTATTGACTGATGAAAAAAAAAATATTTTTCAGCAAAAATTAGTCCGAAAGCCGACCTAAAGGCCGCGTCCACATTTTGTTGAATTGTGTAGATCAACATCGTTGATCGACAGTGTTAAGTAAGTGTAAACGTGTTGATCGACAACGGCAATCAACATTTGTTGACCCGAACGCAACCCGATTCAAATGGATATCAATCGACAAAGTTGTTCAACAAAATCCATTTTATTAAAATATTTGCAGGGCTTTAATTTCATGAACACAATTTTTTGGTTTTGTGCGCTATTAATCAATTTTTATAAGATGAACAATGCAATATTTGTTTGGAATAAATTTTTAATGTTAATAATATCGTTTTAACTTTATTGTTAAAAAAAAAGTTGTGTTCCCCCAGGATTCGAACCCTGAACCCTTCGGTTGGATCCTGACGCATCGATCAGTAAATTCCAATCCTCACAAAGCTGAGGCTTTCTTCTACACGATACTAATGTCCGGACAGACCTTTGTTGGTTGTTGCTCCGAGTCCAACCACTTTTGTAAATTTAGGGATTTTGTGCACCCTTGGATGAAAATGAAAAAAAGTGGTTAAGGCCACTTTCCTAGCTATTTGATTTGATTTTACTCAGTTTTCCCTTTTGTAAAACACAGCGTTTTTATAAAAATTGTCGGGCTCGTTGCAAGAGCTAAAAAGTCTGTCCGACTGTTGTCATCGTGTAGAGTACAATCCTAGCTCTCATTTGAAACTCCATTTATATAGAAGTTGCTTTTATTATAGGAAAATGCATTCTGAAAAGTGCATTTCTAACCATTGCAATGGTTAGAAATTCACTTTTCACAATGCATTGTGACCAGAAAAAGCTTGTCCGACCAGTGGTTTTGTAAATGTTTAGACTAAAGCTATAGGTTGGTGTTAAATACTGAAAGTACCTTTTATGTTATTTTATACTGGCAACACTGTATGTAACACTTGTTACCGATAAGTGACAGTAGTCGAGATAAAAAAATGGTTGTTTGGCTAAGTTAGAATTACATCTTTCTTTTCTGATAAAACCACCACCGAGAATAGTCGTTGCATTATAAATAAAGTAATTAGTAATTTTATAATTGAAAGATACTGCCTTTTTCTTTACCACCCAAATACACAACACTTGGCATCCAATTTTTGCGTGGCTACGATAAGATAGGTAATCTTACAATCAGCTCCAAGAATATAAGAGAGCAATTTTGTAGGTACATAAGTTTGCAAATGGCATTAAATATTATCTCTTTTTTGTTCACTTTGAGTCTTTTTACTTACATTCAAATCATTATCTATACCTCATGTACAATGTACAGGTACCCGCATTATATGTTAAAGAAAAGACTTTATCCAAAGGAAAAAAGTTAAAAAGTTTTAATCTATAAAGTCAAGTCGTTGGCGTTGGTCTATGAATTTCTTTCGAAGGAGTGCTATTATCGATTGAAATTTTGCTCTTTTAACACGATTCCAATATAGTCAGACATCTAATCTGTGCATGTTAATCGTTTCAGCAGCAGAAGACAATACTTGATGGCTTGGTTTCCATTATAACGTAGGTCGTATAGCTATCTGTCTTCATTCTTTTTCATCAGCCAAATTGCTTCGCTATAGCGGTGAAGGCAAATATATTTGCGAGACTTTATGTTTCTTTTTGTTTTTCTTTCTTTTAACCCATCTTGAATTTTTCTTTTTACCATGACCTTGTTGTTTAGTGCAGAAAAAATTGTGCAAGTTCAAGGAAATTTGTCTCTTTCTTTTTCCCTCTCTCTTGAAAAATGAAGATTCTTGTCCTTGCATCCCGCCCGCGTTAAATCTCTTTTATTTTGTAAAGTGTCAACTTAAAGGGTGCGCGCGTGAAGAAAGAAAAAGTGATATGCATGGGAGTTTCAGATTAATAATAATGAGACACTCCTCAGCAGCACATCCCTTTTCCAAGGGTTTTCTTTCTATTAAGGAGTCGATTTTTTTGTCCCTTATAAGAACACAAAAACAAGGTGACAAATTGCTGGAAATGAACATAGCTTTTTGTCACCAACAAAAAAAAACTGTAATTTATTACAGCTGACAAGCTCTCTAAGAATAAAGATGAATTTTTAAATTAAGTACTTGTCCTGAATAGAAAATAAAAAATCGTCTTTGGTTAAGAAAAATAGAGAATTTTGAAAGCAAACCTAGTCTTGTGCTTGTGCTTGTGCTTATGAAAAAATGTTTCTTTCTGCGCGAAATAAATTTTAATTTTCTTTGTTTGCTCAAAATATTGTATTTTATAAATGGAGGGTGCTTTTTTAGATCTACTTATGGTCGTACAAAAATCAAAGCTTTTTCTTTTCAATATAATGTAATAATTGACGAAGGATATTGGGTTTGAATAATAAATCTTTATTCAAATTTATTGATGAATGGATAATATGGTTTTATTTTTAGAGCCAGACCTTGAGCATATTGAATGTTCTGCAGCTTCTTAAGCAGAGTGGTTTTCTGAGTTAAATTGTTGGTGAAACATCACTTAAGGAAAATCTATGTACTCTGTTCAGACATTTTTTAATAAAATGTGTGAAGTGAAGTTTGTGTGGGATTTCAACAAGGGATCTTTATATAACTAGTCAAGTTGACATGTACTAGCTACATTTTAATTTATGTACCGAGTGAATCCCGGCAAAATGTTTACTCAATACCTACATAAAATATGGACTGTAGGGAATACGCGAACAAAATGTTCTCGATTCTCACATTACTAAGTGTCAGTATAATAATGAAATATGTAATGACTACATAAATATTTAAAATGATGATCGGAATAAGAAATTGTATTTATCACAGCAAGTAATGTAATGAATACAAGTAATGTTTATTGGGTCAAACAAATATGTCCTGAATTGACGATTGCGGATTTTAGTACTTTTAGAACTACCTAGCGGATAAAGACACGACTTTTATATAGTTGGTGGTTTTTCTTGTAGATTGTATATGGTACACAATCTATTCACAAAAAAATGGAAACTTAATTCCAATATAGAAAAATTACCGTGCGTTATAAGAAAACTCTTTATTCAGTCTCAACAAAAACACCCTTTTCAAATACATACCAAGGCGGAACTCTTACAAATTATTGGAAACAAAAAGCAAACACTGTTAGAACGTAAATCTAAACATAATTACATTTATGTTTTTTTTTTGCCCAATAAACATATCAAACCAAATGTCTTATTTACGTTCGCGAGTGGATATATCTACTGTTTTATTGTAATAATTTTGGCTTTTTATATTCGATTAAAAAAAAAAAACAACAAAAAATATGAAGTGTTTATTGTTTTGTGTTTACGAGAGTTTTATTAAAAAGGTGAAGATTAATATGAGCTATTTTGGTTTTATGTTTAGAATTGAAATTTATGTGTTTATGATGTTATGGATTTTTCTTTATTTTTTGATGGAAAAGACATGATGCTTTGCCATAATTGAAGGCCTCATATTTGGTGTTTTTCTTAGAATCAATACTACTGGCTTCAATTTTTAAATAGATTGCAATTTTCTTAGAATTAATTTTAATGTTTTACTGTAATTCCAAATGCAAGTTCAAGCTTACTTTCTTAAGACTATATTATACTTAGGAACTATGATTTATGAATAATAAATTATCAAGTACAACTAATATTTTAAATACTGGCTTCTTTTATAATAAAAAAAATACTATCAGGCTTTTATTTAAATGGTACACTGTGGTGTATGCGTACTATCACCCAAAATTATAAAACAGACAAATATCTGCAAATAGAAAAGTACTTTGTTAATTTTATAAATTGCCTAAGACTAAAACATTTTGATACGATTGGAGATTGATAACTTTCAACAATTGTTCCACGTGCAGTACAAAATGAAAAAAGGGACTTTGTGCATAGATATTCCTCTTAATAAGAATATGCGGATCATATGAAAATGCAAGCCTTTCAAATTCCGCAATAATCTGTTGGTGAAAGGTCATGCTCTTAAATGCTGAACTTGTAGCTGTTGATTTCCTTAATAATTTTCATTTTTAATTTGCATGTGCTTCCGATATTTGGTCATTACTCCTTTGCTGTCGGCTTTTTTAAACATGATTGTTTCGTACTCTGCTGGTTTTTTGAGAACATCATCCAAATGTCAATTCGACTCACTAGAAATTTATTCTGCAATTCTGTTAAATAATTGAAGAAATAAAAATGGAGAAATGAATATTGACGTTTCGTGATACCTACTCCAAATTCGAAAGGGGGCTGGAATTCTAGTTTTCAAATTCATTTTTTCTTATAGATTCTGTCTGGTCAAAATTCTGTTTGGTCAAAATTCTGTATTTCAAAATTCTATCTGTTCAAAATTCTACTTATAAAATCTAAAATTAAATATAAAAAAATTCTCATTTACACAAATCATTGCTTTTGTTGAAAATTAAGATTTTGTACTTTGTACTTATATACTTCATGTTTATGTTTTAATTCTTATCAAATTTTATTTTCTGAAAACGTTACTATTGATTGAAAATAAGATCTATACTTCATTTTGGATTCTTAAAACATCACTTTATTATGATTTAATGATTTTATTTAAGATTTATTCAATGAAAATAAAAAACATAACATATCGTTATCTTACGGCCAATTTCTTCACAAAAGTCCTAAGCCAACGGCCAACCTAGTACCCAGTCTAGCTAGACCAGGTACTAGGTCTGGTACCCAGTGCTAACAAAAAGTTAGCACCTGAACATTTCTTCACATCACTGCTACCGGATCTAAGTCCACACATCGGTACTTGGAATTTAATACGTCTAAAACTGGTCTAGTACTGATTTTGACACTGTTTTGGCATTTGAAATATTATTTTGATATTTGTTTTATGTCATTGAACTTTTCAGTTGTGGTTTTTTAAATCATTTCAACTTAAAGCATGTTTGCCTATCCAAAAATTACCGCCCAAAATGCAATTATCAAAGGAGAACGGGCAAAAATGTATGGTAGCAGGTCCATTTCTCAACATAAATGTGTCATACATCGTTGAAAAGGTTATTGTGAGTACTTAAAAATACTAAAAATCGTATATGGCCTCTAAGTTCCAAACCATGGGGCTCTAAAGTTCTTCAGCTAGAAAACACCGAAAAGAACAATAATGCAATTTTTCATTACCTAGCTACACCAGTGCAGTGACAGTGACTAAATTGCAGTTTAAAAAGGTAGGAACTTAACGAGGGTAAGACAATGTTTATAGACGAAAGAATTTTTTGCAATGAAAACTGAAGAAAAATCTGCTAACACAAATCATAATTTGTTGCATTTGCAAAGGATTTTCTGCACCGCTGTTTATTGCGTGTGTTTAAAACTTAACGGCTTTATAACGAAATGATGTACTCACAGTAACTTTTTTAACAATGTATGATAATTTGTTTTGAGAGTATGGGCCAATTTGCCCATTCTCTTTTACTGGCTTAAAAATATGTACACATCTGAACATATTTACTTTATTCACCAATATTTATCCACGGGTGGATTGCAATATTATATAGATGCGACCAATTGCACCAATGAGATGCAAAGGTCCATGAGAACCGAGCAAATCGGTAAAACTTGTTTCAGCAGCCGTTTCTCGTTCTGATGAGATGCAAATATCGCCTAAATGCACTGGAAACTTTTTGGCAGGCAAAATGCTCATGAAACCAGCATAAAACCACCATAAGGCTGAACGCTATAAACCTCAAAGGAATGAATAATCTACATTTTTCAACTTTCACAAATTAAAAAAAAATATCCCAGACGGTAGTGAATTTCGAAGGAAATTCGCTCTGATCCAGGTACTAACGACACGCTAGACTGTCGATTTCAAGGTTCTAACTGATACCGAGTCCTGACTAATACTCGGTACCAGTCTGACACGACTAGGCCTTAGTACCTCTGTGAAGAAATCACTTGGTACCGATTTGAGTACTAGCAATTGGTATAATAACCAGGTACTAGCCGATTTTAAGGAGCTTGCTAGTACCGAGTCCCAACTAATACTCATTTCCAAACTGACAGGACTAGGGCCTAGTACTTGTATGAAGAAATGAGTTCATATAGATATGAGTACTGAATTCCGGATTAGTACCGGTACTAGGGTTAGGACTCTGTGAAGAAATTGGCTGTTATAAGGGTATTCACGCAAAGGTGTAAAGTCGTCGTTAACGTAATAAAGTTGTAATACTTCGTAAATCTGTCTAATTTTCCATACAAATTGTGATATATTTATGAAGTTTAAAACTTTTCTACATTTTCAAAAACTTTTCGTCGTTGTATGAATGGTAACTAACTATTTAATAACTATTTTTTTTGCGATTCTTTTGAAATACGCAATATGGCACTCAAGTAGCTTTTTATGACTCGCGGGATTTGCTTATTTTTGAGAATCGTCTTTTTTTTTGTTTTATGTGCTCCCCATTTTGTACTCTATCCACCTGCACTTTTGCGAAAGAAAGTTCATGTTTCAGGTTATTAATCAGTTTATATAATATAAGGGGAGCTCACTAGGGGATTTTGGAATTTACTCGAGCGCATCAGATTAGTATAAAGGAGGGGGGGTTTCTTGCACCCTGCTGAGTACCTCCACCATTTATCAGTCCTCTAAACGTAGGTAGGGCCGGGCGCCTAGGGCAGGGAATCAGATTAGTAAAAAAGAATCGATAGCTCGAAATACTCGAGCGCGTCAGATTAAGATAGGGTAGGTTAATTACATGTTGGAAAGTGTGTATTTCAATAATCTGACGATTTTTGAGAGTGACCTTAGGTAGTGGGAAGGTTACAAACTTGCAAACACAAATTGTCACCTGGACATTCTCGAGTGCGGTTGATTTTTTTTTTTTTTATTTGGAGTCAATAATTCTAGGATAACTTGAAAAGTGTAATCTGCCGGCTTAAATTGAAAAAGAATATTAAAAAACGACAAAAAAAACTCAAAATGCAAAACAATAACTGTTCCAGAAATCTGTTCTTTAATCCTACACTTAAATTTAATTATTTGTGTCAAAAGTTTTCAAAATATTTGCATTTAAACTCAAAATTTTGATAAAAAGAAATATGTTTGGATCAATTTTTCTCAAAATTGTGAAATGAAAAACTAAATTTTCTTTTTACTACAAAAAAGTAGTGTCAGTAATTTTCAATTTTCTCAAAAAGTAGAATATGTACATAAAAGCTTCCGGGTTTTTTGTGTTCAATTCAAAATTAATATGAGCATTGATTACAAAAATAAAATTTAGGTCCACCCCAAACAAGCCAAGTTGGCGCAACCTGTTACCCAGTCATCCTATACTGCGCCGTCCCACGAGGTCGGATTCAAAGACTTTCCGGGCCGGATTTGATATTCATTTGCTGTGGGTGACCCAGCCATCTCAGTGGCTGCACCATTCATCAGGATCGGCATGATAGGCGTCTTATATAGGGACACTTTAGTTGCTTGATAAAGGCGCCTCCTTAGAAAAACAGCATAACAAAACAGTGATTGGCATAAGTAATTCTGGTGCAGGGACATAAGTTCCCGGGACATAAGTCCCGAATTTCTTTTTCGGGACTTGCGAAATATTTTTTTCGGGAATCGAATTTATTTTTCGGGACTTATGTCCCAATTTACTGAGACATAAGTCCCGAAAAATAAATAATTCGGGACTTATGTCCCTTTTTACTGGGACATAAGTCCCGAAAAATAAATTCGGGACTTATGTCCCTGCGCCGTAATTTTTCGTTTGATCTCAGCACTGATATAGTTCGCTCGCTGAAATGATAGCGGAGCCTAGGTAGACAAAGTGTCTGACCACCTCAAAATTGTTGCTAGCTATGTATAGTGACGTTGTTTCTAAAACGTCGGTATTGGGATTTCCTTTCTTCTGACAGCATATATTTGGTCTAGCCTTTATTCACCGTTAAACTCATCGTGTTAGCTTCCTCCTCCTCATGAAAGCACAACTGACACCACGCTTTGTTCATCAAATTATGTCAAAATCGTCCGCGTAAGCCAGTAATTGGACGGACTTTTAAAAGATTGTGTCTGTAGCGTTGACATGAAAGTTTTTTACTTATCTTTCAAGAACGATGCGTCGCCTTGTCTACGGACAAGCTTGGGAGCAGGCGCGGATACAGGGGGAGGGCAATGGGTGCAATTGCCCCCCCCCTGGGCAAGAACGAACGAAGCTAAATATATGAATTTAATAAAATGTAATAAAAATAAAATTTATTTTGTATACGTTCTTAAATTTTTTTTCTTGGCAGCGCAGCGTTGCGGCAATGAGTGATTGTGCGTTGCTGGCTGGCTGACCAGGTTCAATTCCGGTATCGCAAATTGCCCTCAAATCGACTGAGTGGAAGGCTTCGGTTTTAGATGTCCGATCTTCAAAGTTAAGGTCTTAAATTCAAAGATAGATGTCCGGCTACATTTCTGTACCTAAAGCATTTAATGAGAAAAGTCAATTTATTTCATACAAGGGAGCAGATTGAATCCCAAATCGATTTAATTCCCACTTTTCAAAATGCTGTGAATGATAAATTTTACAAATTGAAATATAATGATTTTAAAAGTTATTATGCCCCACCTCCAACCCTCCTCTACAAATTTGTTAGTGGTTTTATAGTTTAATGTAACGGAAGAGGCGGCAGGGGCACTTATCTGAATTATAAAACTTCAAGTTGATTTTAATTTACAAAATGAATTAAATCTTTAAATTATGTTGAATTAATTAGCTTCAAAAATTTCTAATTTTGATTCAAATGCTCGGATCTACAGGATTAAGACCCATTTGGACTTTGCTGATACGATTCTTAAGCATTTATGTTCTACTTAAAAGCTTATGTTCTACTTTTTAATCTGCATAAACTGTCACATAAGCCCTTTATGTTCTACTTAAATATCTAAGTTTCGTATCAGCAAATGGGCTTAAGATATCTTATTCAAGTTTAAATAATAAACTACATTTGTGTAAAAAAGCTTTTGAGAAATACCAAAAAATTTCATTCAAAGGGTGATAGAGTTCTTTTTATGATAACTATTTAAATGTGCGTTTCCATTGAAGGAGTACTTTCACTAAAGAAAACTCTCGAGAGCAACTCTCGGATATCAGTCTTCCCTTCTGGTGAGCTTATTTCATGATTGTGTTTGTGTCCACCTTCTTGATTTACTCTCGAGAACTTCTTTAGAGCTGCTCACCGCTTTGTTACTCTAAAATGGATATGCACCTTAAGAGTATGCAAATGCACCTGTGTTTCGAGCTCGGCTTTTAGGAACTTCCGTTTTCCATATTATTAGAAGAGTACGAATCCAACGAAGAAGATTGGAGAGAAACCAGGAACGACGACACTGCCGAAGAGAAGTTGGATGGAATTTCTACAAGGATAGGTGTTTTTGGCCGTTTTTGAAAACTTCACGTCAACGTCAATTTGATTATCAAATTATCGTCATTTTTCGACGCGAATATTAATATTGTATCGAAATGCGGCAGCTCTGCAAACGATGGTTTGAGATTATTTGAAACATTTTTATTAAAACTTAACGAAGGCTAATACTACGTTTTCATTAGAAAAAATGAGGTAATTTCGTTGAAAATTTCCAAATTTGATACGAAATCATCTCATTTCCCATACAAGTTCACATTTCGAAATGAGATAATTTCAACCAAATTGGCTGGAAATAAGGTTGGAAATTAGGTCAAAACCTAACGAGCACACCCATTCGGCCACAGTTTGAAGAGCTCTGAAAAGGTTTTGTATGAAAATGTCAAATCACAATGGAAGGAGACAGCCAAAAACAACAACAAAAAGCAATTAACAGCTAGCTGAAATTCAAAAATGAAATAAGCTGTCAAACGAAATTACCAAATTACAAATGAAAACACTTTTTCTGTGATTTGCGAAACTACCTCATTTCGGCTCTAATGAGAACGTAGTAAGTATATGGTAGATGAAATGTTTAACGAAAGTTAGTCACAATCGAAGGATAAATCGAGAAGGTCTGACAGATAGGTTTAATTTAGTTGTTTTTTCTTTGTATTTTCCATTATAACCATTGTGTCTTAATTCAATGTCGGAGAGTTTGGTTTTGTATCGATGAACCAAGGCATCTGAGCACACGATACAGTTCATTTCGGCTTAGATCCTTCAATTTTCTTGCAAACGCATTTGATTTTTTGATTTATGAACATGTCCTCCGGCTTCTCAACATTTTTGTTGCCAACTCGATTTATTACTGCAGAATTGCACCACATAATTATGATGTTTTCGAACATTTGACTTAAGCAAACTGATTATCGAACACAATGCTTGTGCAGTTAACTTATATTTGATTTTTTCAGTTTGCGTTTGAGAACATTCCGCAAAATGCATTTTTGATGCTGATGACGTTCTCAAAAATGTCTTTTTACTGGCATGGTTAGGTTTGGTTGTCCCAGCTAAAGAAGAGGCTGGAAGTTTCACTCAAACTCGAACGTCATGTGTCTGAATAGGAACATACCACTGTGCCATTTTGTTTTCCGAGCATAATTGTGGAGTTACGCAGATCCAGAGAGAACTCAAAAACGCTTTAAAGAGACCATGCTATACCTACAAACTGCAAAACTTCATTTCACAAAGTCCAGAGTAACCGCTGTTCGAGATACTGTGGCAGTTATGAAAGACTTAATTGCTTTCTTCACATTTCAAACTCATCAACTCGCATTGCCTTGTGTAATCAGGCTTGTAGAGTGGTGCTAAGTGTACTCAAATTTGCTGTAGATCTCATCAAGAGTTTGGAAACTCACCAAAATTGACCCCCCCCCCCCTGAACGAAATCCTGGATCCACGCCTGTTTGGAAGAGATACCAAAACAAGACATTGCTCTATATAGCGTAGACGCTATAATACGTGGCCTTGAAATCGATAAAAAGGTGGAGGTATCGATTTTTAGCTCCTGGGTTTTTTCCAAGATTTGATGTAGTGCGAATATTTGGTCGATGGTGGATTTTCGTGGTCTAAAGCCAAACTGATGTAGATCTTTCATGTCACGAAAAGGATAGATACAGAGTAAGCCTAATAACAGCTTATAGACTTATGGTAGTACTTACTACTACTTATTTTTACTCCACCAGTTAATGTATGGTAGTCTTAGTACAGATATAACAACTAACTTCATTAAAAAATACATCAACTAAACAAAGCTAACGTTAAATGAGTTAATCTTAACCGTCATCATCATTGCTTTATAGTTATAAAGCAACAATAATTTTAATTAAAAATTAAAAATACCGCACATCAACCATGAAATATTTCTTTATAAAAAAAACTAGAGAACAAACTTGTACGTACCTTACCTTAGGTACCCTCTCTTCGTACAGTAACACTAAAATGGTTAAAATAACAAACTATGTATACTTTTTTAGAAAAGAACCATTCATAATGCATGTTTTGTTTTAAAAACAAAAACAAAACTTTGAAATTTCAGCAAACATCACACAAATTAAAACTTTTACCTTGCACTTTTATGAACATATTATCCTTGGGATAGAGTTAAACGTGTAGAACTAATGAAATGCCCTTGCAGGGGTGTGTAACCTGCCTGATGTGCGGATGCATCAAAATAAAGCATAATCCTTTAAATAACCATCTTCAATATACATATGTACAGTACATTGTGTACCATCATTATCATAAAACACAAACTTAAAAAATTTACTTATGGAGAGTAATTATACGTACATAAACAGTGTTCCCATAAAACTTCCAAACCTATGATATGAGTACATTTCTAATTGGATACATTTTCTAGTTTGTCAGTTTGGAAATTGAATATTTCACTATTAGTCTGGATGGCAGGGCTAGCAACTGATTGGAGTTTGTTATTTCTGAGAAGATGACATTTTCCATCCTGAAAATCTTTAACATCCTTTCATTGGAAACGGACTCATAGCTTCCTCCGGCTCAAGGTTCAGCTGCTTACGTTTTTCATTTGCCTACGACGAACATCGTTAACATGTCCACAAAATCACTTTTCTGAAATCATATAATTTCAAAGGATTCATTCGAAGGATAGTCGCGTACATTTAAGAGAATACTCACTCACAACTTTTTCAAAACGAACCTCTGGCATTTTACTCTCATCTCCGGTTATGAACATCGGGTTCCTAATACATCAACTGGAGATATATGGGGTTTCGACTTCAATCCTCGTAGACGGTTGTTGGGAACCATAAACTAGAGAGAAAGGGAGAAGTCTTCCCACTATGGCGCACTTCTCTTCCTATCCCAACCCAACCGGTGATATCAACGGAATCAATAGTGGATTTTATAGTTCCACACAAGCTGAACAACTGTTTAAAGTAATCACCTTATATGCGCTATCTACTTCAACATATTCGAAGCCTATACCTACATATCCTACATATGTCTATAAAGAGCAGTTATTTTGGCTGGCCAAGGAATTGCAATTAGGGTTTGGTCTTTGGTCCTCCTGATTGGGGACTCTGTCGTCAGGTTTATACCCGGCCATGTAAGGCTTTTTGGTTAAAAAAAAATATGAAAACCGTTATGGTATTGGGTGATAAGACCTTACGCCATATTTTTACTTGCGATAAAGGTACTATAAGGCAAGTTTTGGATTCGTGGAAAAAAAAATTGAGATCACAATCAAACATGATATTACGTTGTAGAGAACACCAAAAAAGTGGGTGGCACAATTCTGTCTGCCTGTCTGTCTTTTCGTTTACAGCCTAAACGGCTCGATCGATTTTCTTCAAACTTGGTACATAGTGGATTTTGGTGATTATGCCCACACTTTTTTTTTTCATTTTTTTCTTAGAACCAAATATAACGGTGTACTTGACATACAATTTTTTTTTAGAAATTTTACATAATCGTATTTTTCTCAAAAACGGCTCGACAACTTTTCTTAAAAAACTTCAATAAATTTATTTTAGTATAGACTTCCTTTCGGTGAAAAACCATTTTCTAAAAATGGTTATTAATGTTACCTCCCAAAGAACCATTTTTTAATTTTTGACTTTCTTCAAATGGTAAAACCGGTTTCAATTATTTTGTTTATGCAGAAGCTTCCAAAAAATATAAATAGTTTTGTGTATTAAAATTTTTGAAAAAATATTTTTTGGATTTTTAAAAAATGTTTAAAATTTTTTTTGGAAAATACAATATTTCGAGAACGACATGATCGATTTTCTTGAAACTCGATATTTAAGAGTTTTTTAGTACTCTCTAAAATATTCTTTGAAAAAATTTTACATTTATGAAAAAGTAACGGTACCTTCCATACAAAAGTTAAAAAACCACAAAGGAAAATATTTTTTTTTTCCCAAAAACCACTCCTACGATTTAGATTAAACTTTTTTCATATACAAAAATTATAAAATTTTACACTAAGCAACTATTAATAGTACCTGCCACAGAATGTATTTTTTATTTTGAATTTTCTCGTTATCCACTAAACGGATTAAGATGAGTTTTTTTATATACAAATTTCAGATAAGATTAAATAATATTGCATATCAAAATTTTCAAAAAAAAAGTTTTTGGATTTTTAAAAAAGTTTCAAAGTTTTTTTTTTTGAAAATTCGATATCTCAAAAACGGTTTGACAATTTTTTTCAATTTTTAATATATACTTTAGATTTGCATACCAAAATTTGTTCTTGAAAATGTTTTACGAATTTTATATTAAAAATTATTTTTTTTTTAAAACCGCTCCAACGATTTTAAATTTTTTGTTTCCATAAAATCATATTCAATCAAGAATTAAGATGGCATTCTTTTTTTTCACCTCAAACTGTCAGAAGAGTTGTTTTAGCCAATTTAAATGTCGTATTTCATGCTTTTCTATATCTTTCTCTCATATTTTCCATGTTTCTATATGCAATTTTCTTAAACCCGCAGTGTCTTGAACATAAGAGCAAGTACGTGCGACCCAGTTGTGCTTTTATTTTTTTCCAATTGCAAAATGGGTCTACAAGCAATAAAATGAGTCCTTCTAAGAAATTAAGGGGATGTCCTCATTCCTTTGTTTTTTGCTTGCTCAAGTTTTGTAAAATGCATTCACGAGCCGTTTAAAATTTATTTTCTAAGAATATTTTGTTAAGTTAAGAAATTACAGGACTTTTGGCTTGGTTGCATATTTCCAGTAGAAAAGCCCATTTAAAAGTTCAATATCAAAAGTATGTTCTGTCATCAAGAAAGCACAGCCAACACTGACGTATTTAACAAAATGTTACGATAAACAGCTAAAATTTAGAGGTGGTTAAAGATTTTGTTGACCAAGGCTCCCAACTCAAAATCTCCGATCACACGAAATACCTTGAGGTGATCTTTGACAAGGAATTGAACTGAAGTCTCAATATTAAAGAGATTACGAATAAGGCTTTGTTTGCATTTTACTCCTGCAACAGTATATTTCTTTAAACTTGGGGTCCCAGCCCAAGTTCGTTCTTGCCCCCCCTGGGCAAGAACGAACGAAGCAGTAAATATGAATTTAATAAAATGTAATCAAAAAAAGGTTATTTCGTTATACGTTTATAAAAATTTTTCTTGGCAGCGCAGTGTTGCAGCAATGAGTGGTTGTGCGTTGGCCGATTGCTGACCAAGTTCAGTTAAGAAAAGTTCCGCTATGCACAAAAAACCTTCAAATGGACCGAGTGGAAAACTTATAACTTCGGATTTAGATTCCGATCTTCAAAGTTAAGTTCTTGGGGAATCCCAAATCGATTTGATTTTCAGTTTTCAAAATGTTGTAAATGAAAACTTTCACAATTTGAAAAATAATGTTTTAAGAAGTTATTGCTCCACCTCCAACCCTTACAATTTTATATGTGGGTTTTAATAGATAAATGTAACGGGGAGGCGACAGGGGCACTTACCTAAATGTTCAACCTTTCAACGTGTCGATTGTAACGGGGGATTTTTTAGCTGGTTTGGTTTTGGCAACACTGGTTTTGACAGCTGACCTTGTGTCACTGTCAAACAGCTTCAGTTTGGTTTGCAATTTAACCATGGATCGTCTTACAAATGAACAACGCTTGCAAATTATTGAATTTTACTATCAAAATTCGTGCTCGGTTCGAAATGTTCATCGCGCGCTGCTTCCATTTTATGGTCGGCATTCTCGACCTTCTGAGCAGTCTATTCGGAAGATTGTGACCAAATTTCGCACCAAATTTACTTTGTTGGACATTAAACCACCAACACGTTTACGTACTGTGCGTAGTGAAGAAAATATTGCGGCCGTATCAGCTAGTGTGACAGAAGACCGCGAAATGTCGATTCGGCGCCGTTCCCAGCAGTTAGGCCTTTGTTACAGCACTACGTGGAAAATTTTGCGGAAGGATTTGGGCGTAAAGCCTTTTAAGATACAGCTGGTGCAAGAACTAAAGCCAGCCGACCTACCACAACGCCGAATTTTTGGTGAATGGGCTCTTGGAAAGCTGGCCGAGGATCCGCTTTTTTATCGAAAAATTGTGTTCAGCGATGAGGCTCATTTTTGGTTGAATGGGTACGTAAATAAGCATAATTGCCGCATTTGGAGTGAAGATCAGCCAGAAGCATTGCAACAGCTACCAATGCATCCCGAAAAAGCCACTGTTTGGTGCGGTTTATGGGCCGGCGGCATTATTGGGCCATATTTCTTCAAAGATGATGCGAATCGCAGCGTTACTGTCAATGGTGAACGCTACCGAGCGATGATAACAAACTTTTTTTTGCCCGAAATGGAAGTTCTTGACTTGCATGATATGTGGTTTCAACAAGACGGTGCCACATGCCACCCAGCACGCGAAACAATGGCGCAATTGCGAGGCGAGTTTGGTGAACAGTTAATTTCACGTTTCGGGCCGGTCAATTGGCCGCCTAGATCGTGCGATTTGACACCATTAGATTATTTTTTGTGGGGGTATGTCAAGGCTTATGTCTATAGGGACAAGCCCGCTTCGATTGACGCACTGGAAGCCAACATCCATGCATTCATTCGTGAGATACCGGCCGATATGTGTA
Source organism: Dasysyrphus tricinctus (assembly GCA_963921185.1). NCBI lineage: Eukaryota > Metazoa > Arthropoda > Insecta > Diptera > Syrphidae > Dasysyrphus > Dasysyrphus tricinctus. The sequence continues at coordinate 78,077,305 of OY992530.1, read as the reverse complement.
AAAGAGTATGCCAAAATTGGACTCAGCGGATGGGCTACCTGAGACGCAGCCGCGGTCAACATTTGCATGAAATTATCTTTAAACATTAAATTGCAAGGTTCAAACTATCGATTCAAATAAATATTTCATTCATTTTTTCGAATTTTTTGTGTTTTTTTTTTTTTAAAGTTCTAAACCTCTTAAAAAATCACCCGTTATTAGCTTCAAATATTTTTTATCTTTGCTTCAAATGCTTAGATATAGAAGATAAAGAGAATTAAAGTTCAAATAGTAACCTTTATTTGTGTATAAAAGTTATTGAGAAACACCAAACAAATTCGAACTAAAATTATGATAGAGTTCTTTGTATGATAAATAATTTAAATGTGTGTTTCCGTTGTGGGAGTACTTTCACTAGAAAACAATCGAGATAGAGCGACTCTCGGATATCTGTCTTCCCCTCTGGTGAGCTTATTTTATGACTGTGCTGTGTCCACTTTCGAGTTTCACTCACGAGAACCTCTTCAGAGCTGCTCGCCGTCTTTTTACTCTGAAATGGATATACGCACCTTAAGAGTATGCACATGTGTTTCGAGTTCGGTGCTGCACGCAGCGATGCGTGCAGACGTGCTGCTGATTTGTCACTTTCGTGGATGCGTTTCAGGAACTTCCGAGTTCCATATATTAAACTGGCGAAGAGTACGAATCCAACGAAGAAGATTGGAGAGAAACCAGGAAACGCCTACATCAGTCACTGCCGAAGAGAAGTTAGATGGAACTTTTACACCTTAGGATAGTTATTTTTGGCCGTTTTTGAAAACGTCAAGTCAACGTCAATTCGATTGTATGGAACTGCATGAGGCTGGCAACTCTGCAAACGATGGTTTGAGCTTGTATGAAACATTCTTATTAAAACTTAACGAAGGCTTAGTTTATTGTTAATGATATGTATAACGAAAGTTAGTCACATCACAATCACAATCGATGGCCATGAACCAAGAAAGTCGGACGAAAAGGTTTAATAAAAAGTGTTTTTTTCTTTTTATTTTCCACTATAATCATTGTGTTTTATTTCAATGTCGGAAAGTTTGGTTTTGTATCGATGGACGAAGAGGGTCTGCGCAAACGATACGGTTCATCTTGGTTTTGATCTATGATTAAATTAAGCTAAAGATTAAGCTAAAGCTATTGTCAAATTAATACAATGATTTTGTTTGCACAAAATCTTTTTTATCAACGTCTTTAAATTTTCTTGCAAACGCATTTGACGTTTATGAACACGTTCTCTGGCTTCTCAATATTTTTGTTGCCAACTCGATTTTTTTACTGAAGAATCGCACTACACATGATGTTTTCGAACATGTGACTTTAGCAAACTGCATTATCGAACACAAGGCTTATGCAGTGAAACTTGTATTTGCAATTTTTGCTTTCTTCAAATTTCAAACTCATCAACTCACATTGCTTTGTGTGACCAAGCGGTAGAGCGGTATAAAGTGTACTGAAATTTCCTGTAGATCTCAAGATTTTGGAAACTCACAAAATTGCCCCCCCCCCCCTGAACGAAATCCTGGATCCGTGCCTGACTGAAAATGAAAATTACGTTGTAAAGAAGCCTTTTCGAAATATCATATCAAAAAAAGCATTAAAAACTTTTTTCGCCATTTGGAACTCTCGAAATCGTTTGACTTTTCACGCCCAAAATCCAAAGTTGAAAAATTGTCAGTCTTTGAAAAATTTGCACAGAACGCTTTTCTCTAATTTTTAATTTCTTGAATATAGCAAAATAAACGTTTTTTCGTGTTCTTTTCAAGTTTTTTTAGCGAGCCAAAAGCGCATAACTTAAACGAAAATCCTAAATGAAGAATTTAATTTGAATATTTAATGCAACTTTTGGAAGGTATTAGATGTGAAAATTCCAGAGTTAAAATAAATGACACACCCTAATGTACAAGTTACTAAATTCTAAGTTGTCATAACCTGGCCTATCACTATATAGCCCAGGAAAATAATACAAAAAAAGGCCAAACTGCGGAAAAACTCCAAGTGAAATGCAATAGTCTTTATTTTGGTGTAAGGAATACTCATCCAAAAGTCCATTGACAAATCGTGTGCGCGTTAGAAGTTATTCAAGGTCAAATGTCAAAAAATTGGTTTTTCAATTATAACTTTTTATCAAAAAGTACTTCATACAAAATTACAAACCTTGTAGGTCATATAATTTTCTATAAGAAATGTTAACGCACTTTTTCTTCTCTGACTGATCGCTTAGGAGATTATGGCCATTTAAAAAAACTTTATTTGACGAAAATGTCTGTTTTTCGCCTGTAACACATGAACGGTGGTTGCTAACGAAAACAACTTCATACAAAGTTCTTACACTATCAAATTTTCTACAAGAAAATATTTTCCAAAATATAGTTCCAAAGATATCACTATATTAAAAACTTCGTCAAAAGTTAAAAAATCAGGTTTATTGCTTTTTACTCTCAAATGACGAAGTTGTCAAAGATAAATTTATACCTAATTTTTGTGTAACAATATTGTCACAAAAATGTTGTTCTTTTTTTTCATAGGAGTGATCAGCTAGAAGATATTAGTACTTCAAAAAGGTGAAAAGTTCAAAATATGGGTTTTTCGCAGATTAACATTTTCATATTTGTTTTAAAATTGATCATTTAAGTTATATAGCCCAGGAAAATTAGACTTTCACTTCGAAAAAATTGCGACAAAGCTGATTTTTGGTGGAGTGGCTTATTATGACGTCTTAAGCATTTCCTGAAAAGTACCCTAAATTTGGCCCGGGGCTAAATTTTTTAGGGGGGGTGAAAGGGGTTGAAGTTCAGTTTTTTTTAAATTGCTCCTAAACTATCGGTTTTATTGAAAAAATGTGAAGGTAAAAATTAAAGCTGATGTTATTCTACACAAAAAATATTAACATACTTTTTCTCGTAGAATCAATAGTTTCAGAGAAAAACGTTCAAGAACGTCATGGTGCAGTGAGTTTAGTCCAAAAAATTTATAAAATGTTTGCTTATCGCTGGGCAAATTTTGTTTTGTGATTTATGTTTAAGTACAACTCTTTATTTTAAAATCAAGTTTTTGCGGTGGTAGGGGAAAGGGAATGGCCACCATCTTGAAAACAAGGTTGATTTTGTTTAATAACTCGTTGAAATTGCGTTTTTCAAAAAAATTACCAAAGGACAGATTTAAGACGATTAAATTATCTAAAAAATGAGCCATTAAACAGCTCTGTATGTTTATTAATCTCAAAGTTACAGCGGATCAAAGGTCACCTATGCCTCATATATAGTGGGGATGAAATGACGTTTTATAAGGTTTTTCGCTTATTTGTGAAATTTTTTGATGATATCTAGAATATATTTTGCACTGCTCTTGATTGTCTGTAAAATGAGTCTTCTATTCTGACCAAAAAAATTCACAAATAAGCGAAAAACCTAAAAAAACGTCATTTCATCCCCACCATATATGAAGCATAAGTGACCTTTGATCCGCTGTAACTTTGGGATTGATAAACATACAAAGCTGTTTAATGGCTCATTTTTTAGATAGTTTAATCGTCTAAAATCTGTTCCTTGGTCATTTTTTTGAAAAACGCAATTTCAACGAGTTATTAAACAAAAACAAAATCAACATTGTTTTCAAGATGTCGGCCATTCCCTTTCCCCTACCACCCCAAAAACTTGATTTTACAATAAAGAGTTGTACTTAAACATAAATCACAAAACAAAATTTGCCCAACGATAAGCAAAAATTTTATAAATTTTTTGGACTAAACTCACTGCACCATGACGTTCTTGAACGTTTTTCTCTGAAACTATTGGTTCTACGAGAAAAAGTATGTTAACATTTTTTGTGTAGAATAACATCAGCTTTAATTTTTACCTTCACATTTTTTCAATAAAACCGATAGTTTAGGAGCAATTTAAAAAAAACTGAACTTCAACCCCTTTCACCCCCCCTAAAAAATTTAGCCCCGGGCCAAATTTAGGGTACTTTTCAGGAAATGCTTAAGACGTCATAATAAGTCACTCCACCAAAAATCAGCTTTGTCGCAATTTTTTTGAAGTTTGGCCATTTTTTTGTCTAATTTTCCTGGGCTAATATTACTATTTCTTAAAAATAGTAATAAAAAGTCAAAAATACCGGTTTTAACGTCTTTTCTCTTAAATGACGAATCTGTCGAAAAATTATTTATGTTCATTTTTAAGATAGACATATTTCCAACAAGAAGTATCATCATCAGTTACGAGATATTACTGTTTTAAAAATTTTCGAATTTCGAAAATACAGGTTTTTCGGTGTAAATAACTTTTTGAAGTACTAATATCTTCTAACTGATCACTCCTATGAAAAAAGTTGAAAATAGTTTTTGTAGACAAAATAATAACACATAAAGTAAGTATAAATTTATCTTTGACAACTTCGTCATTTGAGAGTAAAAAGCAAAAAACCAGATTTTTTTTAGCTTTTGATGAAGTTTTTAATATAGTGATATCTTTGGAACTATCACTCGTAGAAAAAAAATTATATTTTTTTTTTGCAGAAAATTTAATAGTGTTTAGACTTTGTATGACATTTTCGTCAAATAACGTTTTTTTTTTAAAAGCGATATCTCCTAAAACCTAAATGATCAGTCGGAGAAAAAAAAAGTGCGTTAACATTTCTTATAGAAATTATATGATCTACAAGGTTTGTATTAATTACTTTGTGATAGCATTTACCGTTTAAAAGTTATAAGCGAAAACCCAATTTTTTCGACATTTGACCTTGAATAACTTCTAACGCGCACACGATTTGTCAATGGACTTTTGGGTGAGTATTCCTTACACCAAAATAAAGATTATTGCATTTAAAAACCTTCACTTGAATTTATTCCGTAGTGAAAGTACATTTTGCCTAGGCTATATAATAATCAGTTTGGACCATTCTTACTGGGACACCCTCTGTATAGCCATATGTTGTTAGGAGACAAACAAAAAATTTTTTACACGCTAATTAATATGATCCCTTAAAAAATGTTATCTTTAATAAACATAATTTACATTCACCTATTGTCCGTGGTCTATGTTCACAAATGAAATTCCATAACTGACTATATTTTGCACAAAAGGGCTTTTTTGTTAGAAAATAAAAAAGTTCAACATTTGTTTGTTCTATGCACTTAATGTACAATTGTACATACATAATGTACATAACTCAACTACTATACCTACATTACCTACGCAGATAGATCTTTTACCCAAGTTCCATCGAATGTTCACTCTAAATTTAATTAAATTTTTGATGGAAACCCCGCAGGGTAAAATATATATTCTCAAAATTTTTGGAATCATCTATCTAATTAAATAGAATAAACTTCATATATGTAATAAATTTATTTAATATTTTTTTTTTTTAAATTCCTTGCATTTTACCATTAGGTGAAGTCTCACAAGGAATAAATAATAATAAAAAAAAATTAGTTTGTCTGTAATTATTTTTAAATATTTGTATTTATCATTCTCCGAAATGATGGAAAAATATTAACATCCCCAATAAAGTTTGTTTTTCTAGTGTTGGTTGTAAAAAAAAAAAAAAAAACAGATTTCATAGCTTTCATAGAAAAAAATACCTATAGATATATTTTGTTTTCATATTTTATTTCAAAGAGGAGAGGGAAGGGGAATATGGTATCTCTATTAAAAATGTAATTAAAAAGGTGTTATACTAAAGTTTACGCTTTTTGCTTTATACATTTGTGCTGAATTTATCAAAGTAAGCAGGGGATGGGGGAAGTAGAATACTAGAAATAAGTATTAATCTTACATCAGTTTAATTTTTCATTAAAATTATTATTAAAAATAAAGTTAAATGTTAATTAACTTTTATTTTAATTATTATAATTGCAGTGACAAACGGAAAGGAAAAAAGAGAAGAAGTCATGTCAAATGGAAAAATAATTCCCAGGTGATCAATAATCCATCACCAAAAAATGTCTCATGTCAAAAATTACTTTCAACCCAAAAGGAGAATAATGTGACTGATAAAAGGTGTAAAATACACAACACATACACACGTAGATCCTGCTTAGATTTTCGTTTGTAAATAATACTCATAGAATATCCTATAAGTAAATTTAACTTAAAGATGCTAGAACCAACAAGCCCGGCAATTGTACTAAATGGCAGTATATACAATGACTACATCCTGACAACAACAACAATTGAATCTCCATTTAATAATTCATTTTACAATCACACGAATGGCACATACACTGAGTAAGTATTATGACGACGACAAAGTCGTCCTTAACTAAGTTTATCAATTTCAGTTTATTTAAAAAAAAAAAGAAAATATAAAAAAAAAAATCTTCCTGCAACTGTTTCCGTTTTGGTATTGCAGGAGGTACAAACCTACATACCTTCCTCTTAACAAGATTGTGAGATGGCAAGTAGGGAAAATGTTGAGGAATGACAATGATTACAAACGATATATCTTGTATAAAATGTAGATAATTCAATTTTAAAGAAAACGCTGCTGTCAGACGGTGGAATACCTTCGTTTAAATTTGATTTATTTCCAGACTGTTGAGTTGTATTGGAAAGAGATTTATATAAGTAGATTTTGGTGAGCATCAGGAATAAATGTATATTCGATAAGAAAACTTTTTAAAACCTGCTTATGAACCATCAGTATAATAATTTTAAGGAATAGACAAGTTTAACTTATTACAATTCTGTCAGTGTGACTGTCACACAATTTGATATCATCTGTGCGGAATCATATTTAAAACCCAAATTGGAATTTTCATAATCAAGTTAGCTATAGAAATGAGGATTTCTAAGCTATTCATTTTTTTCGAAACCGATGCGATAAGATACTTACTTCCTTAGGTCCTCGGACCTGTTACGTATGTGAGGTTTCCCTTAGGAGTATAGGGCCTCCACTACTCCTTCGTGCCATCGTGTAAGGATTCTGGTGATGTAGCTCAGCCTTCTCCAATTCTTCCCCAGTTGTGCTGATTCCTCTTCGACCATTCTTCCCCAAGTTCTTCTAAGTTGGCCCACTGTCTGCCTCACTGTGCGAGAGAGTTCAATTGCATCGCTTGACTCGTAATGCACTTGTGGCCTTTTCGAAGCGTATGTCCAATCCGTTGCCACTTACATTTTCGAATTATTAAGTTGTTGGTTTCCTGACCTGCATTAAGATACGGTTAGACCAGAAAGTCCTCTCGATGTTTCGAAGACATCTATTTACGAGCTTTTACATCTTTCTTGTGACAGCGGGTGTGTCACCTTCCAAGTGCTGCACACATTAAGAAGCACGGATTCAACATTGGAGTGGAACAGCGGTAGCTTGGTCTTTAGGCTTATAGAGTTTTTTCTCGGTAATTTGGACAGCATTCCTAACGCAGTCTTTACTTTCCCAATTCGGCTGATTATTATGGTAAGTATAATCCCTCGATGACTAGAGACAATACTCCCAAGATATTGAAAACTCTCTACCATCTCTACTGGTTGTCCAGAAATATCTCCTTGGGTAGATGAGGAAGTTACAAAGCTGATCCTTTTTGTTTTTGCCACGTTGGGCTTAAGCCCAACGATTTTCTCTCTCTCTCCCCTCTTGTAGTCATTTGATGATCCTATGAGCGAGTAAGCCTACGTGCGTCGTCGGTTGTCACGCAAATTCTTCTCCAGTTTTTGCACGGCGTAAGGCGTAAACACCAAAGTCTTGCAGTCCATAGCCGGGGCCTTAGTGATTAAACAGTGCATCAAAAAATAATATGAATGCAACTTCGAGGGTAATCGTGTTAGCCAAAATGGGTTTTCACCCCTCCCTATAGATAAGCTCCTTGGATCACATATCACCGAATCCGAGACCATTTGAGTGTATAGTTTGCCCTTAGCCCAAAAAGAAACAGCAATTATTGGCAAGAGTAAGTCTTCATTTGATCTCAGCACAAGTATGGTTCGCTGAGTTGCTAGGGGAGCCTAGGTACACCAAGTCTCTGACCACTTTAAAATTGTATTTGTCTATAGTGACTTTCTGTCCGAAATGTCGGTGTCTGTGTCCTTCATTCAGCGTTAAACCCATCTTCTTGGCTTCCTCTCCAATACTCTAGATTATATCAATATCCTCCACGCAAGCAAGTAATTGGACGGATTTTTTTTAAAGATTGTGCCTCTGGTGTAGACGTGAGAGTTTTGTACTATTCTCTTAAGAACGTTGTCGAAGAAGATGCATGACAGTGCATCGCATTGCGTTGCCTTGTCTTAAACTTTTCTTGACATCAAAGGTATTAGTGAGGTCTTTTCCGACCTTGATGGAGCAGCGTGCTTTCTCCATAGTCATCCTGCACAAACGAACGAGTTTGGGAGGGATGCCTAAACTTGACATTGCTCTATACAGCTCGTCTCTATAGAAATCCTGATACAAGATACAACCCTTCACTATCAACCGGTGCAAAATATCTAAGTGTCATCCTTGACCCTGAGTTAAATTTGAAATAAACATCGAAGAACGGGTTAAGAAGCTCTTCATTGCTTTCTACGCCCTGAAGTAGAACCTTTGGTAAAAAGTGGGACCTCCAATCAAAGATGACCTTATGGACGTTTACAGGCGTGGTACGGCTGATTCTAACTAATGGTTCTATTGTCTAGTGGCCCACACTTAACAAAGCATAAAACATCGATAAACTCAAATAGGTTCAAACAACAGCTAGCGTTGGTACTAGAGGCGCTCTTCGATCATGCCCAAAGGATGCCTTAAATGTTTTCCTGCACCTTCTACCACTTGATCTACACATTAAATATCCAGTGTTTTGCAGTGCTCTAAGACTCAAAGAATCAAATTCTTGGGTTGCTTAGCCTTATGGTCACAGCAATGAAGTACCTACCTTACCAAATAATGGTTAGTGCGTTGGACTGTCATGCCGAAGGTCTGGGTTCAAATCTCATCAGCCGTTGCCACCTATAAACAGAAATATTTTTTCCGAGGTCCTGCCTCTTGCGAGGAGGACAAATCCTCCAAAAGTATTCTGATCATGAATAGGTACTTCTCATCTAGCCGTTCGGAATCGGCAAACAAATTGTAGGTCTCCTCCATTCCGATTCCTAACAACAATACGCACACAGGAATAATTGAGACTTTAGAGTTGTAAGTCACTAGTACCATGTTTTCCAAGAGCTGTTGCGCCACCAAATTTTTTTTTTATTTATGGTCACATCAATATCACAAATAATTTAATTCCCACTGAACATTTTTTGGCTCCCACTGACTACCGCTTTCCTACAATGAACCTCAGTAAAGATTTTAAAGTTTTATTCCCATCCAGAAATGACTGGGATAGTGACTCCATGAACTAGCGAGGCAAGAAAGAGTTAATATTCTCCTTGGAGTTGTGAAGGGAAATTTAATGTCAATTTTCCTTAGTGAATCGAAGCGAAGGTGGAAAGCTTAGCTAAATGCAAAAAATCCAGAAGGACCTGGCCCTCCTATAATAAATCCCGATCAATCCTGCTCTAGCCAGGATAACAGCACAATCGTTTGAAGTGTCAAATTGGTTGCTTTTGTGTCATGTTCCCCTTCCGATTGTTCAGGACCGTGAACAATCGGAATCCTGGTTTCTGCGATCGATCACGCTTCGGTGCTCTATTCTATCTGCCGAGCTTGGCATAATGTAGCTGTCTCGGGCAAGACGCGATCCAGTCGAGTGAGTGTCTTTTGATCCATCTCCCATCGTTTGGAGGATGGTGATCTTCAAACGAGTTATGGTATCAAAACGGCGCAATCCAGTGCTAATTGGGCACAGAAAGAGTCTTACGCTCATTCCGCCATTTCTATTCAAAAATGCTGCATACGCGGCCTTGAAATCGATGAAAAGGTGGTGGCTGTTGGGTATCGATTTAGGACTTTTTCAAGTTCTGCCGTAGTTTGAGTATTTGGTTGATGGTGAATTTCCTGGCTTAAAGCCACACTGAAATGGATCTATCATCTTGTTAACGATTGATTTCTCGCGTTCGAAAAGTACGGCAGAGAATATCATGTATGTATGTGATGCTAAGAAGACTGATACCACTGTAGTTGGTGCAGTCCAGAAGATTGCCTTTTTTTAGGATCAGGCTAACAAGGCTGTGGTTCTATTCATTAGGGATGCTTTCCTCCGACCATATTTTGCAGATGAGCTGGTGCATATTCCTAACCAATTCATTGCCAGCCGCTTTGAATAGCTCAGGCGCAAGGCCATCAGCTCCAGCAGCTTTATTAGACTTAAGTTATGATATAGCTATCACTTTCGTCGACATCGAGCTGATGGAATTGTTGGCCTACTTCGCGTAACCCTCATCCAGGTTGAATGGTGCAATCTGCATGGCAGCGGAACTCGATTCGTCATCGCCGTTTCACAATTTGCAGAAATGATTCTTCCCGATTCTCACCAACAGCATCAACTTCGGTTCAACCACGATGTTCCCCGGATCGTCCATGCAGACTTATGTTTGAACCTTGTAACCTTGGGATGTTTAGAGCAGCGTTTCCCAAAGTGTGTTCCGCGGAACCAGTGTGTTCCGCGGCAGAGTTTTCAGGGTTCCACAAATTTCTTGAAGTATAAACACACACAAAAAAAATTTGAACAACATTTTTTTTTTTTAAGTTTATATTTTTTAATCGAAGTGTGAACTTCAAGGTCATGAACTGTTTCATGAGTAAGCACATCATTAATTGGGGAAAATGTATTGATATATGCAGCGGCGGCGGAGCCGCAGCAATGGTGGGAAAGGTTAAAGGGGTTGTTTCAAATATTAAAAACTCTGCTCCAAGCAGTACCAGCAGTAATTGTTTTTTCCATCGTTATGCACTTGTTATGAAAAGAATGCCAACTGATATAAAAAAAGGTCTCGGTGAAGCTGTGAAAATAGTAAATTTTGTTAAGAGTTGTCCTCTCCAATCGAGATTGTTTAAATTAGTGTGTAACGTTATGGGCAGTCAGTACGAATCGCTTCTTCTTCATACCATTGGCTTTCCAGAGGGAAAGCATTATCCAGGTTATTTCAGCTTCGTGATGAGTTGAATGTGTTCAAACTGGAAAAAAATATGTCTTCAACTGCAAACCTCTTTGATGTATTGCATAATGAGCCATGGATTACAAAATTAGCTTATCTTGCAGACATTTTCGATAAGATCAACGAAACGGCTACAGCTCTGCAGAAAAATCTATAACAGTATTTTTTGCGAGAGACAAAAGGTGTGTTCCTTGCCGACTTTCAAACAGTTTGAAACCGCCAGATTTAGTCCGAAGTCGTTCCACAATTGAAAAATTGTACTGGTCCGCACCAAATCTGGCGGTCTGAAACTGTTTGAAACTGTTTGGGACTAAACCATGGAACAGGGCTAAACTGGCAGCTTTGAAAAGAAAAATTAATTTTTTAAATCTTTAGATTCGAATATCTCAAAAAAATTACGTGATAGAGCAATTTCAAGGCCAGATTCGAACTCAACGCGTCAAAAACCATCAGAAAAGTATATCTTGGTTCATGTTATAGATTCGAACTCAACGCGTCAAAAACCATCAGAAAAGTATATCTTGGTTCATGTTATAGACAAAAGTTCAAATTTTGTCACACAAAGTAATTTCTTAGCGCTTTCGAGTGGATTTTCGAAAACAGTAAAAATACATCAATTTTTGACTAGCGCTTGAGTCCAAATGGGTTGTCACAGAAAAAACCTTAAATAGAGATTTATTGGAAATTGTGTATACTTTCAATGGTACCTACTTTGAGGTAATTTTCGAATAGTTGGTAGTTTTCAAGCCATTCGTGAAAAACTCCCAAGAAATGCATTTTTGCATCATATTTTGCGTTTTTTTTTCAATGTTGCCTCACGAAATTTTGTTGACAAACCTCAGATTCGGATTCAGCACCCCCGAAAACATAAAGGAGCGAACAAATCAAAACTACCCCACAATTTGCATGGTAAAAATATGACTCGACTATCTCATACGACAAAAGACCAATTTTGAGTTTTTTTTTCCAGTTTTACATGAATTCTTGCAGGAAAACATGCTTGAACTCAGAACAGATATTACCAATGTTATTGCTCTCCATGTAGTTAGTCTCGAAAGATCCATGCTGGATTACTTTCCAGATACTGACATCGAGTGGGTACAAAATCCATTACTAATGAAAACCATCAAGCCTATGACCCTGAGTAACGGCCGTAGCCAGGCCTACGATAGGGTGAGCTCAGCTTACCCAAAAATTGTTCAGCTCACCCAAAAGAATTCAGAGATATTTTAAGATTTTCCAAATTTTAATTTTGAGCCAAAATATATGAATGCAAAATACCAATCTTCCCATTTTAATCCGCACACTTTGATTTCTTCGTCAGTAAACCGGGACTCCCCAGTTAATTGCTCTATTTGAGTTCTTCTGTGCTCATGTTGCCAGTCACTTGATCTGTTATTTTTAATTCAAAAGTGTGCTCTGATTATGGAAAATTATGGAATACACAAACACATATACATAAATTCAACAATAGCCTTTTAGATTTTAAACTCATTGGTTTCCCCTTGTGTTCATAGCTTAAACTAAAAAGGACTTTTAGAATCTGTTGGCGTTTCTTAAGAACTGTCAGATATAGAACTGTAAAGCGAAAATAAAAGTAGGTTTTTTATCTTACGACATTTTTGAATGGCAATCAGGAAGACCGATCGATACGTGTACGATTTTATTTTCGATTCTGAAATCAGATCCAAAAGCATTTGTTCTTCTTTTCAGCGCAAGAACCGTCATAGTGGCAACGAAAAGGACATTAGATGAATTTTAAGTTAAATTTTGACACTAGACGTGTTCAGGAAAATGAGATCTCCGACAGCTCAGTGTCAAAAACTGAGCAAGCGAATCCAATATTATCTTTTCTCAGTTGTTTGACAGCAAAATTTCTGGGGACCTGTTCACGAGACTTAGATTGCTGAGGACTCTGAGATCTCATTTTCCTGAACTCGCCTATTATATTTTTAATTTTATTTTCAAAAAAATTTGCTGTTTATATTAAATCAACTTGAAATATTAAAATTCCACATTAAAGATTCGAACAACTGAGGATTCTATAATTCTATTGAGTATATTCAGAAATGCTTCAACACTCTTTTCAGTACCAGCACCAAGCAATCACTATGAAAATTTCTACCTTTTACCGGGAGATACACATACTAGATATTCATATGTATGTATGTACCTTATACCTATTGTTTTAGTAAAAAAGTTATTTTTTGTAGACATCATGATTTCCATTAAACAAAATGTGAGCTCACCCAAAACAACCGTCAGCTCACCCATACGTTTGATCCTGGCTACGGCCGCCGTGCCCTGAGTATACAGGAATACGAATCCCTGATAGATCTGCAGAGCTTCTCTTCATCAAAATTTGAATTTGATTCTGTATCATTAAACGAATTTAAGATTGATATTAAGAATGTTTCCCTGAGCTTGCCAAGAAAGCTATATTAAATTTGCTACCTTTTGTTACAACGTACCGCTGGCGCTGTGAAATAGGCTTTTCAGCATATACTTACACAAAAACTAAATACAGATCGAGGCTGGAAGCTGCCCCAGTTATGCGAATACAGCTTTCGGACAAAGAAGTTCATTTAAAAACCATTATTATAAATCAAATAATGAAAAAGATTCATTCTTCACACTAAATAAAAATTGATTTTGAAATGTGTTGTTTTTCATTTTTTGCTATTGTCAGGATGGGGTTCCGAAATATATTTGGGCATCGTTTAGGGTTCCACAGCTTAAAAAGTTTGGGAACCGCTGGTTTAGAGGATTATTATAATTGTTCTTGTTTGTGTGGTATTGAAATTTAATTCATATTTAAAGTTTTTATGACCTTTAATCCAATTGCGTTGCACCCAGGCAAGAAAATTAGTGTTGATAATCATCGACCAAAATATTGCGTCTTAGAAGGGTAACGACAGCATCTAACTGATGAGCCCAACTGTCTTGCCTGGGCGAAACGAAATTGGACTAAAGGTCATAAAAGGTTCTTTTTACCTTTCGGTTAAAATTTCAAACTTCATTTGAATGGAATATTATCTCTCTTTTTTCTCAGTCGCACGCTTCTCATGCGAATTTTTGTTCCTTTTGGAAGCCGGTGTTCTTTCCCCTCTTCTGCTCGAAGAACTTGCGAGCAGCTCTGGTGTCTGGTCCTTTGTATATACTTTTCACTGTGGTGATCTTGCGAGGCCCAGAACGTTAGTGCCGGCAAGTGATGGCTTGCTGGCTATTCTTCCACTGATTCTCGTGTTCTCGATGCTTGAAGTTGGGGACTATTTAGAAAGGTGCGAGACAATCAATCGGAAAAGGACCTGGTAAATTCGTGTGACTGTAGCATAACGTCGAATTTCCTACACCGAGTTAATGGTTAGAGTAAGCGTTGGCTCCTTGGAACGTTCGGACATCCTTGATACTAGAGGAATGCCTTGCGTCGATCGCAATGTGGTCAATCTGTAGGTGGTAGTAGTAGATGGCGCAGTCTTTCAATTTTCTTTTATCCCATCGTACTTCTTGAATATTTGATTTGTAGCAGTCTAGGGCCCTCACTAAATATTCAGCTGCACGTTGTCTGGGTAGAGACAGTATATCCGTATCTGAGGCCTTTAGTTGTTTCACAAATAAATAAGGCTGTTAATAGCACCGATGGTTCTCTGTTGGGATTCTCTCTGATAAGATCTTGCAAGGCTTCAGCTGAATTGTATAGCTAGTCATTTCCGACAGAAGATTATAGAACTACGCTTATAATAGTTTAGCGAGCCAAGTCTAGATGAACGAGACCAGCATAGAGAGAGGGGTCACGCGCGCTAGAGAAGATGGGGCATTTTTTGTGTAAGAAGTTTTTTAAAAAAAATATTATCAAATTTAAAATTTTGAAAAAAGAAATGGAAAGCAGCTTCATTCTTAGCACCAAACTGTGACTTTCCTGAGATTTAAATAGTGGTTATGTATCTCGTGTTCATTGTTATTGCCCCAAATTTTACTTGATCACACATCTATTTATCAAATATGGAGCTTGAAATCAAGAAATGCGTGGAACGTTTCTAAAATGGTACTGGTTTTGAAAATAAAATTTAATAATTTGCACACGTTGTTCGCTGTAACCTAACCTTCCATAGCGTACTGTTTTAACAACCGTTATAACCCAACAAATTGCAAGCGTTCCTACCCTTACATTCCAATCTATCAATAGTTTGCCATTTCAACAATCACTTAAAATTAGTCTCACGAGTCACGACTATGGAAAATGGAATCAGTCCTCTCCTTACGTTTCAATTTCCCATAAACAACTTCTCAGTCTATCGCATCTACTTCAACCTTATTAACTCCATTATTAACTTTATTAAAAATAGAAAAGACATCATGGCAAAACGGAATGAAATTCTCTAAATACCGCTCTAAATACATACACACACACATACAAACACAGACACAATAATCCTTGCATTTCTATTTCTGAACTAATTTATACTTTTCTTCTCTTTACAGTACTGATGACATTTCATTTATCCTACCATGGTGGCGCCAAGTTCTGTGGAGTATCCTTTTTGGAGGAATGGTCATTGTGGCAACGGGTGGCAATTTAATTGTTGTATGGATCGTGCTGGCCCACAAAAGGATGAGAACGGTTACCAACTACTTTTTAGGTGAGTTTTTCTTTTTTTAATTATTTTTTTTTCCTGCGTTCATAAGACAGAATACGACAGTGAGGATGGTGACACTGACAACCTTGGGATATGTGATACTATGTCGTGTCAACAATCACTCGAACTCGTGATAGAACTCATGTATATATGTACATAGTCCTTCTCCCCAAGGAATTTTGTGCTTTGCAGTAGAATGTAAAACTGCTTCAGCTGCCACGTCTCGTGTCCACATTTCAATAAAACATTTCACACAAAAACAAGTTGCAATTAATTTGCATTTTAAAACCCGACACTCTTTTGTCGCGTATAAGAACTATTCGTCTAACAATCTGCGTTGTATAATAATGAGGATTGAGGATTATAGTGACGATAAAAATGAATATAGTACAACAATAAAGGAATTTTATTCGTGTTGACTTTTGAAAGAGAAAAAATACACTCATTTCCTTTGCGACAAAATCGTTTGTTATATTCTTGCTGCCAGGAATTATTTGTTCTTGCTCTTACTTATGGAGAACTTTGTTCTTAATTGTTTGTCATTGTACATAGTACAACTAGAGTTAATAGGTGAGGACATTAAGTTAATTATTCGATGATGACTGTGCAATGGCCTTATAAGGTGGTGAGGTAGGTTAGGTAACTTTCACTGTTGATGGTGTTGACTTTTGTAAAGATTAATGAGCATATTGAAAACACATACGAAATCGTATGAATAATTTATTAGGAGAAACCTTTTTTTAATTTTTCAAAACAAAAGATAAAAGGTTATGTGAATCAAGAAAAAGCTTTAATCTTCAAGTCATGATCTTAGAATATATTACAAATAAGTCCCCCTGCGGCTTAGGGGAAAGAATATACCCGAGGTAGGCATGCCTGTCTTAAGAGGCGACTAAAATCCAAACTCCGTTTACTGAGATTGATGTATACAAAACTATGCAATGAGCAAAACAAGAAGATATAGTACCCCAGGTGGTAGTCCAGGTTCACTGGAAAATCCACCCGCTTCGGTGGTTAGCTCTATGGATTTTGGGGACAGCCAATTATTTAATTTAATAAATCCCTTCCTAAAAAGAGCAAGGGCATCTTGATCACCACCCTAAATCGAGTGCAAAACCATGTAAATTCGGGAAAAAGAATCCACCCGTCAGACAAAACAGAAAATCTTGAAAAAGATGATAGTGAACTTCGACGAAGGCTTTATTAAGCAATGGAACTTTATCAAGAGCTAAAGAAAGAAGTCGATAGAAGAAGTCGAGATACTGTATCTTAATGCTGTGATTTTTATATTAGTCGGTTAACATCGATACAAAATTGCGTCTTGAAAGATTTTATAAAATTCTAAACGAATATTTAGAAAACAGACTTTTTCGTGTAAGACACGGAAATGAATATTCAAATATCAAAGAAATAGTGGCTGGATTACCACAAGGAAGTATTAGTTCCAGTTCTGTATCTTTTATTTAGACGTCATATAACTCAAATAGAAGACACTATCGTAGCCACGTTTACTGATGATACTGCAATACTAGCAGCAGGCAAAACGGTTAGCGAAGCTACAATTAAATTACAAAATGCTCTTAACAATGTTAATGAGTGAACAAAAACATGGCGAATAGCTACGGTGACCATCCGTCCCGGTTTTCCCGGGATTGTCCCGTATTTGTATAGCATGTCCCGGTTTATTTTGTAAGAAACCCGGGACGTACAAGTGTCCCGTATTAAGGTACTTATAGATTATGTGTCCCGTATTTGCACATTCTCTATGCAACGTTACGTAAATCCTTATTCATTAAATATTTTCCGACTCATTTTATTTACAATACTCTTGTGTCAAAAATAGCACGAAAAAGATAAATCTATTACGTTTAAATGTCTATCAAAACTATCCTTATGTAGTCACTATTCTATTTAAGTTAACTCTGAACTGAAAAACTGGGCCTTATTTTAATAATGAAATTAAAAATGTTAAGTTTATTTTTTTTTTACAGTTTTTACTTATGTTGCGAACACATTATAATTTATGTTAATGTTAGTTTCTTTTTCGTTTTTTTCTGTTATTATGTTTTTTCTTCAATATTTATTTTAGATATAACATAAAAATTATTGAAAAGTCCAATAATTTTTTTCAGGTTTTTAAATTTTCTTTTTTTGTCCCGGGTTTTGCTCCCAGAAATATGGTCACCGTACGAATAGCACTCAATGAACAAAAGTTAGATCATGTTGACTTTACGTATACAAAAATAAGTATATTACTGGTCTCTCTTAATACCGCTCGTGTTCCATTTTCGAATGAGGCAAAGTATCTGGGAGTGCATCTATACGTGAAATAAAAGTGGAGGCCGCACGGAAAAAAGAAATGCGAAGAACTAAAAAGTAAATAAAATGATATGAAGTAGCCACGCGGTAAATATTCTAAGCTAAGTATTGATAATAAGTAAATTTTATACAGGCAGGTACTTAAAACTGTGTGGACTTATGGTATAAAACTCTGGGGTTGTACCTGCGATACAAATGTAAATAACTTATAAACATTTTACAATAAATTGCTTAGGTCTTTTGTAAATGCACCATGGTATGAAATGAAGATTTTCACATGGATCTTGGGATTCCAATTTTGAAGACGAGATAAAGAGTTTCGCGCGAAAACATAAAAATCGGCTATTAGAACACGTCAATTCAACGATTATTGACATTCTTCGAATCGCCTGCGAAGAACAAAACCTTCCGACTTGGTGCGGTGAACAGAAAATAAGCAGGAAGCTTCACCGGAAAGTTACCTGCAAAACGTTACTTAACTTCGTTAAAATAAATAGATAAGATAGATAAGTTTCAACTTACTTGCTATCGAGTAGTGGAGCGGGTATTAGTGCAGTAAGAGCTTCGGACACCTATGAGCACGAGCTTCATTTATTCTACTTCTAACGTCCAGATCCGTACCACCGTTTGCAGAAACAATACTGCCAAGGTATAGTTAAACTGTTCCACTTCTTCAACTGGCGTTTCCTGAAGAATAATACGCTTCTGTGTGGAGCGGCCTGTGAGCATTATTGTCCTTCAGCTGTACCAAAACCAACACTGGCCGTCAATACGTCGTCCATCGCCAGCAGGAACAGAATTAGCGATAGAACATCCCCTTGTCTCACACCCTGTTGCACTACGAAGGAGTCGGATAGCTGCACATTGTGCAAAACAAAACACCTTGCGTTGTTGTTGGACTCTTTAATAATGGCAAACATTTTTGGTGGAATTCCTCTACCAAGCAACGATCTCCACATTCTCGGTTAACTCGACCAAAGACCTTCTCAAAATCCACGAACATGAGGTAAAGCGGTGATTGAAATTCCATCGCCAGCTCGAGGTTGATATGCAGGGTGTTAATATGGTCGACACACGATCGACCACTGCGGAAGCCAGCTTGATGCCTCTTGAGTGTGGACTCGATTCAATCCCTTATTCACTCGAGAATGATGGTTGCCATTAGTTTTGGGTACATACGAGTATTTTTATGTATAAATATGTAGGGTAAGGTATTTAAGCGTCTTTTGTAGGTTTTCATCGTTACCATTGAACCACGCTTTTTTTGTTGTTGGTTATTGCTGTTCCTCCTTCGATTTATTTGATTAGTGTTGCCAATTGTTGGTGTCGTTGTTTCAAAGAACAGACCTAAGAGTCTACTTATATGCAGATTTTGCCTACATGAATTAATCATCAGCTTAGCCAGAACCAGAAAAGCAGCACTTGGAGAACACTGTTCGAACAAACTGGGTCGGGAAAAGTACAAAGTCTCAAATGCCAAAATCCTGTAACATATCAAATAAGCCCACAAACAAGTGATAACGTGCAAACGGTACATCATCGGCACATTAAGGAATATGGGCAGGCAAAATCCCTTCTGCTCATTTTAGTGTTAGTGTAGGTTCTACTTGTGAAGCTCCATGTGTGTGGCAGATGGATTGAGTTAATATCGTATTCCACATGTGACCATCGATGGGCGATCATCGAGTTCGCGCTGTGTTGCGGAGTTCAGAGTTTATTAATAGTTATAGTGTTTTACCTAAGTTAATAAAGGGTGTTTTTTTTAGACGTGTGGTTTTCAATCTGGCAATTCTTTCTTCGGAGTTGGTTATTTTGACAGCTGTCACTTGATTTATGCTCAGCTTGATTTGCCATTTTATCATGAATAGACTTACTCCTGAACAGCGTTTGCAAATCGTGCTTTATAACCAAAATAATAGTTCGGTTCGCTCTTCGCGCGCTGCGTTCAATATTCGGTCAACATAATCGCTCAGCAAAGTCGGTAACTGGAGCTACCATATATCGGTTTCGCACCACGTTTATTCTAGTGGATGATGTGCATCCTCAGAGACGCCGCTTTTGCTGTTGTGGAGCAGAGTATCGAAGAAGTTCCGAATGAGCCCATCCACCATCGTGTTGAAAATTGGTGGTCGAAAATTATTTGGAAAAAGGACATGCTCTAGAAAATAACAAAAGACGTAGGTAGGTATTTATCAGAATAAACAAAAAGTATAGAGATAATATTTATTCATTAAATATTTGTGCACTTTAGAGAGCTTGACATTTCTGTTTCATTGATATAAATAAAACTAAAAATATTAATTGCTACAACATTTTCACTCCCACAGATTTTGTATTTAAAAAAAAAAAAACGACCAAAGTCAAAAATTACTCCTTCTCCTTGTTCAATATTATGTTTCAGTAATGATGCACTGATTTGAATTATTTTTTGAGGTTTGTTACAGAAATGTAACCTCAGGCTATAAAAGTCTACAGTTTAAAATCAAATTCAGTATTCAGACGCAGCAATTCATAAATCCAAATTGAATGTAGGTAGGTATTTTATAAATATGTAAGATGTTCTTTTATACACATTATATTCAATTCAATATGCCTGAAATATTTATTAAATTTTCTATGTATTGCGTAGGTATTATGAATAAATTTTTAATTGCATACACGTGTACCTATTCAATATTATTAACAAATCCCCAATTTAAATGTTAAATGTTACATCCAGAATGCCTTGCAGGTAGGTTGTTATCCCTTAAATAATAATATCAAACTTTTTTACATACATACTCGTAAATCCAACTAAATAAATCTTCTATACACCATACTGACACACATACCCACACCCCATACATAGATTCCTGATTTTCATACTTGAATGCTCATAGCTATTTTATTTGCAACTTATTTAAGGGAATTCATTACAAAGTTTCTTCATTAGTGCATGATATGTAGTTTCAATGATGAAAGTTTTGTTATGAATGATCCATTTAAAGTTGTATATGTGTATACTAGGGTGTCTCATATTTTCAAAATTTTGAAATTTTTGTTCAATAGTTTCGAAATAATTAAAAACATAATATTCTCACAGTTTCAAATCTCTATTTTAATCCTTACCAGTGCCGAATTAATTTTATATTTTTCGGTAGTTTTTTCGAGTTAATTGAAAATAGTTACGCAAATTAATATACCTAACACTAAAAACACAAAAATTTCATTAAATCGTTGTAATTTTAAGCTACGTAGACACTCTAAAAAATCTGTAAATTTGTTTGTGTCCTCCTCATCCGATTTTTCTGTCATTTGAAAAATTTCTATCAACTAGAATTTTTCCGAAATTAATTTTAAAATGCCTGTCCACTACAAAACTAAGTATGGAAAAATTGAAAATTAAGTCGGCACGGGCAATGATTGAGATAGAGATTTGAGATATAGAGATATATATATATATCTTTGAAATTACAAAAAAAAAAATGGAACACCCTAATATACTGTTGTACATTCACATTGTGTATCACTTTCAAAGCAAATAAAAAAGAAGTTACTTACATCTAAGCCTAAATCCATGATAAAAGCTTTGGTACTTATATGAAAACGAAATGAAAGCGGAACAGAATTTGAACGTTGAGTACTTGCTATTACATAATAATATCCTTTTTGGTACATGTGCAGTAGGTAGGTAGGTACCTTAGTTTATTTTAGCACTAGTAAATGGTTAAATAACTTTATAAGGGGCTTCACAAAAGCTACTATACATGGATTCATAGATGTTTGTTTAGATAACACAAACTTAGTTTGTTTGAAAATCAACAGACTTTGAAAATAAAAATTACCACCGACCTCTGTTCATGTGTATGTAATTTATATCAAATGAAATCTGCAAGACGACATTATTTGTCTCATAACCCTAAAGCCAAATTATTTTGATTGTTTCTGCAATTTGGAATTTAATTATAAGGGATAATGAATTTTTGTTGAAATCGGAACCCCAAAAATTATAGTCGAACTACAATATCATTAATATTATAATATTATTGGGCACTCAAGTAGCACGAACGTCCTAAATGGGAGCGGGTCAAAATTCTGGTTTCAAAATTCAGCTTTTTTTTTCAGTTCTTTCTATTGAAATTCAGCTTTTCAAAATTCTGCGTCTTATAAAATTTTAAGCAATAAAATTCTACTTCTGTTTTTTCTCAAAAATGGAAAAAAGTAATTTTTCAACTTTATTGTTAGACAATTCAGTGCAACTCTATCGCGCCCTTTTTAACATTTTCGTATCATTCTCTTTATTATTGGCAGAATTTTGTAAAACAGAATTTTGAAAATCAGAATTTTGAAAAGCAAAATTTTGAAAGCAGAATTTTGAAAAGCAGAATTTTGAAGGCAGAATTTTGAAAGTAGAATTTTGCATGAAGAATTTTGACTCTGCCAGAATTTCGAGCCCGACCACAAAATATTTGGAGTAGATAGCACCGCACACGGAAAGAATTCTTGGATCATACCACGAAAAATGAGCTGCAAATTACGAAAAATGAATCCCGATTTATACCTTGGCTCGGGATTTTGTAATCTACGACTATTTGTTTACAATTTGCAAAACTGAGCAAAATGAAAATATTGATACTCAAAAATCGTAAATCAACCCTCTTTAAGTATCAATTATGCTATCGAGAGAAAACAAAAATTGCGAACAACAAATCGCAATTTGATCCAAATATTCCTCAATCACAATTTGTAAATTTGCAAAAAAGATTTGTGATCACCACTTTTATTTCGTGATATTGACACTTGGAAAGATCAATCTGCTCTACCCTTTATTTTGCAGGTATACACATTTAATTAATTTATTTGAAATAAATACTTTACGCTTGACTCTACTTGGATTTGAACTCGCAACCCTCCAGTTGCGGAGCGAGCATGCAACCACCAGGCCAATTTGCATTACAGATCATTGGTGTCACACATTGATGTGGTGCTTTATTTCTTCGAGAAGTAAATTGCGACAAGAAAGTGGTGATTTAGGAATTTTTTGTTGGTGATTTGCAACTATTCTCATGGAGTTGCGAATTACGACAAAAAAAACGTAAATCAGTGATTGTGCAATGTTAATTACTTAATATTTATCGCAAATCAATATTTTTAAATGCTGTTTGTGAAATTATGCTTTTGTAGAGTAAATTACGCCAAAACAGTTGTATTTTGCTATGAAAAGTACAAACTTGAATCATGGATTTTAATCGCAAATCAAGAAGAAACAAATTTTGTAAATTGCTACGTTTTGACTGTTAAATTACCAGTTTTTGTATTAATTTGGAATTAAAATATCTTGATTTACGAATTAAACATGATTCGTAAATTGCAACTGCAAATTTTTCAATTGGTGATTTTTCAATTCTTTCCGTGCATTAAGTTAGTTACAGTTGGATTTGGAGTTGGAGTTGGAGTTGTGTTGTGTTTGTTGTGTTGTGATGTGATGTGTTGTTTTATGTTGTATTGTTTTGTGTTTTTTTGAGTTGAGTTGAGCTATGTTGAGGTCTGTATTGTTGAGTTCATTTGCTCAAGGTGACATGGTACAGCATATTTATTTGTTTTGAAAATTGAAATTGAGGGTGCTTAGCAAAGTTTGTTTTTGGACCTAAAAAATTTAATTATACACAAGCGGAGCAAAAAAACATCACAATTTTCAGCTTGAAGAAATTTAAAAATTAAATTAAAATTTTGTGAAACAGAAACTCCTCCCTTAAATCGATATCTATACATATAAATAAAATTGGAGTGTCTGTCGTTAATATTAAAATAATATCAAGTTTTTGAGCTTAGGTGTTTGTTTAATTGCTAAGAAACATAACTGCATCATTTAAAAAATTTTTGTCTGTCTGTCTGTTTGTCCGCGGTAACCTTCAAAACGGCAGAACAGGTTATGACGGGACTTTTCATACATGTAGTGGACAACTCAGGGAGTAATCTAGGCTACTTTAAAATTGCAACAATGTTAACGGATTCTTTGAAATATTAGAAAAACAATGAAATTAAGGGAAAATTGTGTCGAAATAAAAAATTAATAAACAAGTAGAAATAATCGATTCTAAAAGTGTCAGACAGTTAAATTAGAACAATAATTATATACCCCGGTATTCATAAACGCAAATGAAACACAAATTATCTTTAATCAGTGAGTTAAGTGTCAAATCATATCAATAAATCAAAATTCATGGCATTAAACTAACTCACCAAAATAGGTACATTAAACGTGTAATTAAGTTAAAAATACTTCTGTCATTGTTGCCAAAAACTAGAGATAAAAAGAAACAGACGCTTGTGACACACATGCTATCTACAGCCTCAAATGAGAGAGTGTATGTGCGAAAGTTCACATTTAGTGAGAAAGTGTATGTGCAGTTCCATAAATAGTCTTTGGAAAGAGCAGAGTTCTTGTTGATTGTAGTAGATTTTCGTTAAGTTTTTGAACTTAACGTGGATTAGCAGTATATATTTTTATTGATATGAAATTTTAATTCGTGAACTAACTTCTGATTGACGTTTTAGTTAATTTGTGAATTAGAAGATATTTGAGCAGTTTTTATTGATAGGGCTGATAGTCTTTTAGTGGTGGTGAAAGCTTTGCTCAAAATTTTGTCGACGTACTGTTTGGATCTGTGTAAACTACATGCCACCAACAAGACATCGATGCCACGGTTCCTTGACCACCACACTGTATTTTCAAGAATTGCTTGAGCTATTTGGATGATTTTTCAGGAAATCTTTAGTATCGACAATGTTATTGTCATTTTCGGTCTTGCATTTTGCCACAAAGGTGCAGAAGCACACTCTGGGTACCTGTTTTATGTAAAAAAAAAATCAATTGTGTTTGAAAAAAACTAATCAATCATGAAATTAGGTTCTGGCAAAATAAAAAAAAAATACAGTTGAGTCTCGATTATCCGGAATTCGATTAATCGAGGACACAATCATACTTAAAATTTTGTTTTGTTCATTTGTTCTCGAAATTGTCTACCCGGGCGGAGCCAGGGCGGGCCAGCTAGTATTTAAATAAAATAAATTGGGTGGCGCAACAGCTCGTGGAGAACCAGGGCCTAGTGACTTACAACTCTCAACCATTCCTGTGTGCGTGTTGTTCAGGAATGGAAGGGACCTACAGTTTTTTGCCGAGTCCAAACGCCTAAGTGAGAAGCACTCTTGGAGGATTGGTCAGTTCCTCGCAAGAGGTGCAGTACCTCGGATATATAGGTTACTTGAACAACCATTCGAGGGAATTACGGCTGCTCTTGAAGGATATTTTAGACGAACCCAGATATCTCGCACCACAACCGGTAATTGTGTACAACAGTCTATCTATCCTTGATGAATTCCAGAATGCTGAAACCAACGCTGTGACTCCTTCACTCTCACAAATTGCTGATGAAACTTATCCTACAGTTCGTGAGTTATCACCCTGATGTCACTCCTACACGGCCGTCCTCAGCCTCACCCACGATACAAAAATTTGGCGTCTCCTGGAACCTAACTGAATGGAATAATCGATTAAGCAAACTGGAAACCACCAATAATAAACTGCTTTTGCCTCAAAAACACTCCCCACTTTGCCAATATAAGCAACCGATCAACATCCACTGATGTCACTCCTACACGTCCGTCCTCACCCACGATACAAAAATTTGGCGTAATAATAATAATTACATATGAACAACAACTGTGTGTGCTACCACCAATTTTATAGGCTGAATTTATTGCTGTTTTGCTATAGTGCCACCTCAATCTTCAGACTGCTTTAGTGGTGCTTACTGCTTAGTCTGGTTCGTTTTACTTGCATTTATTGAAAATCTCTTAACCGTCATCTGGGAGCAAATCATATACCAAGCGTTTCAGAAGTCGTTGCACTACATCTCGTGCCACTTAAGCCACTGTTTATAGAATGCTAGTCGCTGTGACAATTTATACACAACGAAATCTGCATTGGGATTGAGCTAGTCATGGGCAATTTCCTGAAATATCATTTAAAGACCAAATAATTACGATGGAAAGCAGTTGTGCTTTACTTAAGTTCCTAATACCAGAGTTGGGATATAATGATAAAAAAAATTTAAAAACAATTACTTTAATTGAAATCCCTTAACATATATAATTGAAGAAATTCAATTACTAATTATTACATGTAAATGGAAATTTTCGATTTCTTACAATTCAATTAGGTTTATGTGAATTAATGGTACGTAACGATTACTTTTTTCAGTATAATCATTACACAAAAAGATAATTAATTTCTTGCTTTCGTTAGTTACATCATACGTGATTTTAAATTAATAAAAATATACAATTAATGAAATCAATAAGTATTACCTTAAATGAAATTAGCACAGTGGTTTTCTTAATTACTATGCAAAAACTCATTACTATTTTCAATTACATGTTATAAGAAAGGTGATTTTTTTTCAATTTCATGTAATTTTTTAGTGAATTTTTTCAATTACAATTACAGGTAATGGAAATGCATGATTTTTTTTAAATTATATAGTTATATGTAATTGTAATGAAAAGAGTTCAATTACTTACTTCGTGTAATTGAAATGAAAGTTGATATCAATTACAAAAAGTAATCATTATTTCCCAACACTGCTTAATACTAATCGAAAGAGAGAATACAATATAAGACCCAAAATACAATTTTTGTTTGCTACATTTCCCCTCCTCACATGGCCACCTATGACATTCTTTTCTTTATTCCGTAAGCATGTAAGCTGTTTGGTAATAGTCAAAGCTGAAACAAATGTGAATAAGGTAGCTATGTCTTATGCAGCCCTTATTCGAGAATTGATACATAGATAAAAGTCCGAAATAAAGTACTTCTACGACTATTACGTGACTGCTAATAAAGCTTTCATGGAAAACTATCATTGAAATTATGTTTCTGACTCCATTTTTGAGAAAAATAAATAAACAAAATTAATGAGTTTTTGATACAAAGATGAAGCTAATAAAGTTAATTGCTTTTCTATTCTATTTCTCTTCAATTCTATTTCTCGTTTCATCTGTCAATATTGCTTTCAATGTTCTGGAAGAAGCTGGTCTTTTTTACAGAAAGCAATTTTCAATGAATGCTATTATAATCCCTTCGCTTTGCAATGACATCTATAACTGGCACCTAAGTGCTCTTCAATGACGCACACAAATTTATTAATGAAGGAAGTTTTTCCTTCCAAAATAATTATTTACTTTTTAAAGTGCACATCCCTAAGTGTTATTAACTTTTTTTTGAAGAGAAATTCCCCGTTTCGAACATTCGTATAGAACTTGTATGTTTGTATGAATTTTAATTTTTCTTGTGAACCACATTCACTGAAAACAACTCTTTACATGGATTTTTAACTCTGTTCAAAATTCAATAGAATAATTATAGTCCAGTAACTATATACATTAGACCTTGCGTCAGGTCCGGTAGTTCTCATTTTTTGCTGAGTTGTTTATGATATTGGCCTAGTATTAAATCTGATTTTTCGACCTCGAGCGCCGAACGCAACATTGGTAAAAATCCAAAAAACCGCGAATTTTTCGCGGTTTTTTCACTTATTGGCTATTTTAACCATTACGCCTTAACTTCCGAATAAAACATTGCTCTACGATTTCAACCTTACAAAATTTGCTTCAATTTGAGCCCAAAGCCAGTTCTGTAGACATAACAGTTTCCAAGGGACGGCATTTCAAAATATAGCAATAAAAAATTAAAACAACAAGTAGTATATAAAACAGTATAATAACAAAAACATGGTCTTTGACGTATGCTGCAACAAAGCAATAGAGCGTGTAGATTGGGCCAAAAGAAGAAAACAATAGTACTGGATGGGGGGTATATATCCCCCCGTTTAGGCGGGAGGGGCAATTTTAAGAAAAGTTGACTTCAAATAGAAAAATAACCATAAAAATACAATGGTAACATCTGGACGAAAATCCATTCCTCATCTCAAAGCCAGAAATCCATTCTTTAATTTTTTTTTAAATAGAGTTTTTTTATCTGATAGTTTTTGAAAAATTTACTTTCAAACTCAAAATTTTGAGAAAAAGACGATTTTTTTTTGTTAATCTATTTTTTTTTTTTATCTTATGGTATTAAGTACTATTTTTGTTTTTGATTTTCAATGCCCTTATTAATTCTTAGTTAAAAACTGAAAACCAAATGCCAAAATGACTTCTAGTTTTTGAGAAAACTGAAATTAACATGATCAACTTCACTGCTTTCAGTCTAGTATCCTTTTTCTTCGGGGTGGGAGGGCTCTGCCTCAGATGCGGTAGTTCTGATTTTTAGATGAGTTGTTTATGATGTTGGCCTTCGCAATAATCCAAGTTTTCGACCTCGAGCGCCGAACGCAACTTTGTGAAATAGGCAAAAAACCGAGAAATTTTCGCGGTTTTTTCAGTTATTGGCTATTTTAACCTTTAAGGCCTGGTTTTCGATTATAACTTTGCTCTACCATTTCAAAATAATTAAATGGGCTTCAATTTGAGCTAAAAATCAGATAATTCACTGGTGGGTACTGAACTGAGTACTGTTTTAGTTCGAGTTTTATATGGTTGACTTTAAAAAATCATAACTCCGTTTCTACTCATCCGATCTTCATGATTAAGATCTTAAAATAAAGCCAATATGACACGCTACACAGTATACAAAAATCATTGAAAAGGGGCAAACGATTTCACACAAGGGGTGAATAAGCCCCCTTCAATTCGATTTGCAGCATTCTAAATTCAAAAGTTGAGGAAAAAATTCACAATTTGAATTGATTTTTAGCTCAAATTTAAGCCCATTAAATTATTTTGAAATGGTAGAGCAAAGTTATAATCGAAAACCAGGCCTTAAAGGTTAAAATAGCCAATAACTGAAAAAACCGCGAAAATTTCTCGGTTTTTTGCGTATTTCACAAAGTTGCGTTCGGTGCTCGAGGTCGAAAACTTGGATTATTGCTAAGGCCAACATCATAAACAACTCATCTAAAAATCAGAACTACCGCATCTGAGGCAGAGCCCTCCCACCCCGAAGAAAAAGCATACTAGACTGAAAACAGTGAAGTTGATGATGTTAATTTCAGTTTTCTCAAAAACTAGAAGTCATTTTAGCATTTGGTTTTCAGTTTTTAACTAAGAATTAATAAGGGCATTGAAAACCAAAATCAAAAATAGTACTTAATACCATAAAATTAAAAAAAAAATAGATTAACAAAAAAAAATCGTCTTTTTCTCAAAATTTTGAGTTTAAAAGCAAATTTTTCAAAAACTATCAGCTAAAAAAACTTTATTTAAACAAAAAATAAAGAATGGATTTCTGACGTTGAGATGAGGAATGGATTTTCGTCCAGATATTACCATTGTATTTTTATGGTTATTTTTCTATTTGAAGTCAACTTTTCTTAAAATTGCCCCTCCCGCCTAAACGGGGGGATATATACCCCCCATCCAGTACTATTGTTTTCTTCTTTTGGCCCAATCTACACGCTCTATTGCTTTGTTGCAGCATACGTCAAAGACCATGTTTTTGTTATTATACTGTTTTATATACTACTTGTTGTTTTAAATTTTTTATTGCTATATCTTGAAATGCCGTCCCTTGGAAACCGTTATGTCTACAGAACCGGCTTTGGACTCAAATTGAAGCAAATTTAGTAAGGTTGAATTCGTAGAGCAATGTTTTATTCGGAAACTAAGGCGTAATGGTTAAAATAGCCAATAAGTGAAAAAACCGCGAAAAATTCGCGGTTTTTTGGATTTTTACCAATGTTGCGTTCGGCGCTCGAGGTCGAAAAATCAGATTTAATACTAGGCCAACATCATAAACAACTCAGCAAAAAATCAGAACTAACGGACCTGACGCAAGGTCTCAGTACTATGAAACTACAAGGTTACTGGACTATTATTGTTAATAAAAAATTCAATTAATTCCCGTGAAATTTTTAATTCTCACTTATTATTTAACTTTAACTTCGTTTAAATAAATTATTTTAATTTAATTTCAGTGAATCTCTCTATAGCCGATGCCATGGTATCATCGCTGAATGTAACATTCAACTACATCTATATGCTAGATAACGATTGGCCATTTGGACGGATATATTGTAAGATCTCACAGTTTGTTGCAACGCTGAGTATATGTGCCTCTGTGTTCACCCTGATGGCGATATCAATAGACAGGTTGGTAATTAATATTTTTACGAGTATTTATTTTTTAATTATTATTAAACATTTTATTGAGCTGAATCAATTAATTAACATTTTTATTTATTAAATTTCAATGGTTTTTGAGTTGGTTATTTTTTTTTTATTTTATTATTCAAGCATTTGAGTGTTGAAACGAAATGGTTTGTAGGTTGAAAAGATATACTCTAATTGATGACTCAATCTTTTCATTTTTTGAAGCATCGACAAAACTAAAAATCATTTTTTATTTATCATCCAATTTTGGAGTGAATGATTGTGGGAGAGGAAAAAGTTGTTATACCTATTCGAATTTGAAAAACTTAAAAACCTAGAAATAAATCATAAAAGGCACTTCACTTGAAATGAATAGTAGGTATACCTACTTAGTGGTAAATGGCCTTCAATTTAGTGCCATGTTAGTGGCCATCCATAGGTTTGCATATTGCATGCAGTATCCCTTTTATTTCAACTTAACTTTCAAAAATAAAAGGGTAAATCTAACGGTTCCGAGGAAAGGGGTTCAATAATTTTCATAC
This sequence comes from Dasysyrphus tricinctus, assembly GCA_963921185.1. Lineage (NCBI taxonomy): Eukaryota > Metazoa > Arthropoda > Insecta > Diptera > Syrphidae > Dasysyrphus > Dasysyrphus tricinctus. Next base: position 78,046,579 of record OY992530.1, on the reverse strand, counting down.
AAATATCTTTGTTTACCTAAAGTACTTCCATCGCTCCTCATTGAATGTGGTACGCCACACCGCTGCTGGCTATTGTGGGAGTAAAATAAATAATAAAATTTAAATTAATAGGTAAGTTCAAAAACCAGGAGCATTAGTTTAGACTTCTTCATATCTGGACTGGGGTAAGAATTCGACAAAAATAGACAAAAAGCTATTGAGATTCAGGGCCAGTAATTTTCCTTCTCAATAATTTTTTCACTAGCGCTGCAGCGTCATTTTTTCTGGACCCTAAAAGATGATGTTTGAGAATGAGAACAGGAAGCTGCAATCGAGAGGTAGCAGATGGCATTTCTTACGGGGATATATTTTCGTTTTTGTTAGTCGTAGTTGCCCGAACAATTAAACGAATTATTCGCATGGAATCAGTGGATAAATAAAATGTAAAATTAAAAATGTTTAACGAGAGAAAAATTGTTTTAAACCTTTAAACTTGAAGACATTTTTGTTTATGACAACTATTTTACTATATTTAGGAGTATCCTAATCATATCAAGAAAGTCATGTCTAAGGTTCATGCTCCTCCGGGCTTTCTCAAAAGACCGGATAATACTCGTGCTCTGAGACGTTAGAATCAATTATGAGCACTCACTTCCCAGGGTATATCGTCAATGTATCATATGAGGACAGATGCCCCAACATCATCAGTGAAATCTCTAATAATATTGGTAATTAAATAGTATGTATGTAGGGAGCGGGTACCACTAACGTGCAGGGGGACCGAATGGATGCCGGGATAAGCAAATAACCCAGCGATGCTGGTCAGGGCACAAACTTGTCCTTGGTATGGCTAAAAACCCCCTGAAGAAGAACTGCAGGTGGCTGTCAAAGGCATGATAGTCAGGTGGCGGAGGAGCCTATCTTGAAAGGCTAACGGAAGCAGCAAGTAGCGTCTGTAATTCCATATTGGGCGGCTACAAAAGGCGTCTGTTTTCCCATAGTGATCGCGGCCTCGAGCAGTTATGTGTTTGACCATACGAAAGGTGGGTGTGCCTGTCAATTCTGAGCTTATGTATGTTATTAATCGTATCTCGGAAAACACAATGGTGGAAGGATATATGGAAATACATGAACAATATGACAACAGCCGAAAATTAGTCCCCAATAGGTAATCTTTTAATGGAGAATCCTTCTGCAGCTTCAGCTACAGTAAACCGCACATCGGAATTGGGGGTGCGGCATCTTTCATGTACGAGCGTCAACCAAGACACCATAACAATAAATGAATCATTGACAAATAAAGGAAGTCTTTGAAGAAGCGGAAATGTTACTTTTGTCTACCACATACTTACGTATGAAAATCGAAACATGGATCGTTCGATCCTTGGTACAGCGAAGGTTGATACGAGCAGGTTGAGCGTGAAATGCGTATTCTGGCCATTAGCAAAACTAAGTGGAGAGGAAGAGCCGAATACAGATCTGACAAAGGACAAACGAGAATGCTGTATTCCGGGGAAAATGAAAGAGAGGCCAAGGACAACATGGTGTCAGGATTATGTTTGAACGAAGAAGCGAAACGTAGTCTTATATCCTGGGCACCCATTTCTGCAAGAATAATGACAGCAAAGTTCTGTTCAAAAATTCGTAACGTCACAATTATTATTCAGTGCTACGCCACCCCACAAAAGAAGCAACCGAGGAAGACAAAACCGCGTTCTACACTCATCTTAACTCGGTTTACAGGAGTGTTCCGAGAGCCGACATCATAGTCGTCATGGGAGACCTCAATGCCCAAGTCGGTTCAGGAAATTACGGACTGGAACGCGTGATGGGAAAAAATGGCTTGGGGTCACGGAACGAAAATGGCGCGAATCGTCTTGTGATAGGTGGGACTGTATTTAAGCATAAGACGTGCAACAAATTACCTGGGTGCAACCGAAAATCAAATTGATCATATCATGATTCAGCAGCGATGGAGGAAGTCAATGTGTGATGTTTGAAGAATAAGAAATGCCGATGTGGGAAGCGACCATCATTTGGTTCTGAGTCTCAAACTATCCACCGCTGCCGTACAAAGACAAGCGCAGGATGCAGCAAGGTGTCCAAAAATCAAAACGAATGCTTTAAATGACCCCAAAATTTGTCGGGACTATGTCACCACCCTTAATGACAAATATTCGTCATTAAACGGAATTCAAAACTCAAGAATTGATGAGGTGTGGGGTGATATGGAAGGTGTTTTTCTGGAGGCTGGATCCGAAGTATCCAAGCGGACGAGAGTTAGAGACTCTGGATATCACAAGACACCTGAGATAACTGGGATAAAATCGAACTTCGCAAATCGTTGAAAATGCCAAAGCCGATGTTCGACGAAAGGCTGTATTGCAAAGCGAGTATCGCCTTGCACATAAGATGGTCTATCGCTGTGTGAGACGTGACAGAAGGGTGAGGTTAGATGGACTCACAGATAACGTGGATAACGCTGCAAGAGATGTTATTGGGAAACAAATCAACACCAATCATCCTGTAATGGATGTGGATGGCACACCTTTCGTATCAATTGAGGACCAGCTACGCAGATGGAAGGACCATTTTTGTGCCCTGCTTAATGAGGATTCCGTTGAGCAGAGTGCTGAAGTGCCCCACCTTAACGTGATTCGCAGGTCCTATAGAGGTGTTGACAGCGAACCCCCTTCTGTATCAAAATTCAAACATCAATAAATCTCCTAAAAAACAATAAAGCTGGACTTGACGGAACACCAACTTAATTCCTGAAAGCCGATCCCGTATCAGTGGCTAGTATTCTACATCCGTTGATACAAATCATTTGGAAAAATAAAAGCTATCCCAAGGACTGGAAGGATGGCGTGATTGTTAAGCTGCTAAAGAAAGTTGACCTTAGTAATTGCAACAATTGGGTGGTATGGTATCACCGTTTTTCTGTTTTCCGAAGACTAATGGCAACCATCATTCTCGAGCGGATAGAATCTAGTCTACACTTAAGAGGCGTGAAGCTGGCTTCTGCAGTGTTCGATCGTGTGTCGACCATATCAACACCCTGCGTATCGTCCTTGAACGCAGTCGATGGAATTTCAATTACCTCATGTTTGTGGATTTTGAGAAGGACTTCGATTGAGGTAACCAAGAATGTATATGGATATCGTTTCTTGGAAGAGGAATTCCTCCAAAAATTGTTGCCATCATAAGGAAGTCCTACAATAACGCAAGGTGTTTGTTTTACACAAAATAAATGGGGTGGCGCAACAGCTCATGGAGAACCAGAGCCTAGTGACTTGCAACTCTCAACCATTCCTGTGTGCGTGTTATTGGCAGGAATGGAGAGAACGTGAAGCTTTTTGCCGAGTCCGAACGGCTAGATGAGAAGCACTTTATCATAACTCTTGGAGGATTTGTCAGTTCCTCACAAGATGCAGTACCTCTGATAAAACATTTCTGTTTTTAGATGGCACGGCTGGGAATCGAACCCACACCTTCGGCATGACAGTCTAACGCATTAACCATTATGCCACGAGTTACTACCTGGACGTCGAAATAAGAAAGCGTAAATGGCAATGGATTGGTCAGTGGTCACACACTGAGAAAAACAAACGATGAAATTGCAAAGCAGTCCTTTGAATGGAATCCTCAAGGTGCACGAAGGGTTGGAAGACTAAAAACAACATGGAAATCAACTGTCTCAGCTGAAACAGAATCCCAGATAATGACGTGGCCACAGTCAAAACACCTTGCTGCAGAGCGTGAAGGATGATGGCGATTTGTGGACACCCTATATGCCCCAACTGGGATAACAGGACACGATGATAAAAATGCAGATGAAGCGGCAACAGTAATTTGAACCGAAATAACATAATCCAGGAAAAATTTACCAAAAAGGCCAATCTGCATACAAAACCGAATTTTAGGTTTTTAAGTTGCGTATCCATTTGAAAGTATAAAGAAAGACTGCGAGCAATTATTCTCAAGCAGCGTTTGACAGTTAAAGTTGACTAGGGATCGTTTAACATCGACAGTCAAAGGTGTATCATAAGTTTCGATGGCATCAACATTTAAAACAGAAAACAATCGATACTATCGGGAGAATATCGATCGTTTTCTTTTTTTTAATCAGGCCATTATTTTAACCACAAATCATCATTGTCATCGTGTCCTGTAACCCCGGCTGGGGCATAGGGCGTCAACAAAACGTCTCCATCCTTCACGGTCTGCTGCAAGGTACTTAAGCTGTGGCCACGTCTTTCTCTGGGATTCCGCTTCCGATAAGACAGTTGATTTCCATGTTGTTCTTGGTCTTCCAACCCGCCGTGCACCCTGAGGATTCCATTCAAAGGACTGCTTTGCAATTTCATCGTTTGGTTTCCTCAGTGTGTGACCAATCCAACGCCATTTACGCTTTCTTATGTCGACGTCCAGCCGCTCTTGACTTGTCCTGCGCCACAATTCCTCATTTGATATTATTTGTGGCCAGCGAATCTTTAGGATGTGGCGAAGACAGCGATTCACAAAAGCCTGCAATTTCTTCGAAATGGTAGACGTGACTTTCCAGGTTTCACAAGCATATAACAGCACGGATTTGACATTGGATTCGAAGAATCTCAACTTAGTGCGTAAGGTGATTTGACTGGATTTCCAAATTGGGGACAGAGTACCGAAGGCAGCACGAGCTTTATTTATTCTACTTTTAACGTCCACATCTGTACCACCGTTTGCAGAAACAATACTGCCAAGGTAGTTAAATTGTTCCACTACTTCAACTGGCGTCTCCTGTAAAATAATACGCTGCTGTGTGGAGTGGCCTGTGAGCATTATTTTTGTCTTTTTGCTGTTAATTCTTAGACCACTCGACTCTCCCTTCACTTGCAGTGTTTGGCACATCCCGTTCAGCCCACTGATGTTATTTGCCAGTAGACATATGTCATCGGCATAGTCTAAATGACTGAGCCTTTCGAACGGTCTCCTTTGAATGCCCTGTCGCTCAGCTGTACCAACACTGGCCGTCAATACGTCGTCCATCGCCAGCAGGAAGAGAATTGGCGATAGAACATCCCCTTGTCTCACACCCTGTTGCACTACGAAGGAGTCGGATAGCTGCCCATTGTGCAACACAAAACACCTCGCGTTGTTGTAGGACTCTTTAATAATGGCAACAATTTTTGGTGGAATTCCTCCTCGGTTAACTCGATCAAAGGCCTTTTCAAAATCCACGAACATGAGGTAAAGCGGTGATTGATATTCCATCGACTGCTCGAGGACGATACGCAGGGTGTTGATATGGTCGACACATGATCGACCACTGCGAAAGCCAGCTTGATGCCTCTTGAGTGTAGACTCGATTCTATCCTTTATTCGCTCGAGTATGATTGTTGCCATTAGTTTTGGGAAAACGGACACAACGGTGATACCACGCCAATTGTTGCAATTCTTTAAGTCACCTTTCTTTGGCAACTTAACAATCACACCATCCTTCCAGTCCCTGGGATAGCTTTCGTTTTCCCAAATGTTTTGTATCAGCGGATGTAAAATACTAGCCGCTGCTACGGGAACGGCTTTCAGGAATTCAGCTGGTATTCCGTCCAGTCCAGCTGCCTTGTTGTTTTTGAGGAGATTTATTGATGTACGAATTTCCAATTCTGACGGGGGTTCGATGTCAATACCCCTATAGGACCTGCGCATCTCGTTTAGTTGGGGCACTTCAGCACTCTGCTCAACTGAATCCTCATTTAGCATGGCACAAAAATGGTCCTTCCATCTACGAAGCTGATCCTCAATTGATACCAAAAGTGTGCCATCCACATCCATTACAGCATGATTGGTGTTGCTTTTTTTCCCGATAACATTTTTGGCTATTTGGTACAATTCCCGGATATCTCCTCTTCTGGCAGCGCTTTCCGCATTATCTGCGAGTCCATCCAACTTCACCCTCTTGTCACGTCTCACACAGCGGTAGACCATCTTATGTGCAATGCGGTACTCTCTTCGCAAGTCAGCCTTTCGTTGAACATCAGCTTCGGCATTTATTTGGATTTTCAACGATTTGCGAAGTTGATCTTATCCCATGTGTCTTGGGATATCCAAGAGTCTCTACGTCTCGTTCGCTTGGGTACAGTTTCGGATCCAGCCTCCATAAAAACACTTTTAATTTCAACCCACATCTCATCAATTGTTGAATTCTGCATTCCATTTAATGACGAGGCTCTGTCGTTAAGGGTGGTGACATAGTTTCGACATATGTTGGGGTCATTTAAAGCATTAGTAATGAATTTTGTGCTCCTTGCTGCATCCTGCGCTGGTTTTTGTACGGCAGCGGTTCGTAGTTTGAGACTCATCGGAACCAAATGGTGGTCGCTTCCCACATCGGCATTTCTTATACTCCGGACATCACACATAGACTTCCTCCATCGCTGCTGAATCATGATATGATCAATTTGGTTTTCGGTTTGACCATCCGGATGCACCCAGGTAATTTTGTTGCACGTCTTATGCTTAAATACAGTCCCACCTATCACAAGACGATTCGCGTTACAAAAGTCGACAAGCAAGTCACCATTTTCATTCCGTGACCCCACGCCATTTCTTCCCATCACGCGTTCCAGTCCGTAATTGTCTGAACCGACTTGGGCATTATAAGGTCTCCCATAACGACTATGATGTCGGCTCTCGGAACACTACTGTAAACTGAGTTAAGATGAGTGTAGAACGCGGTTTTGTCATCCTCTCCTCGGTCGCTTCATTTGTGGGGGCGTAGCACTGAAAAATTGTGACGTTACGAATTTTTGAACGAAACCTTGCTGTCATTAATCTCGCAGAAATGGGCGCCCATGAGATCAAACTACGCCTCGCTTCTTCGTTCAACATAATTCCGACACCATGCAGTCTTTGGCCACCCTTTCTTTCATCTTCGCCGGAATACAGCATTCTCGTCTGTCCAGTGTCTGATCTGTATTCAGCTCTTCCTCTCCACTTAGTTTCGCTTATGCCCAGGATACTGGGCCCAGATCACGTAACATGATTCGATTGAACGATCGTCGTTTCGACTATTACTCTCTCTATATTTCCTTGTAGATGTGAATAGAGACAGCTACAGTCGAAACAACGATCGTTCAATCGAATTGTGTTACACGATCTGGGCCCTGATCTTTAGGCGAAGCATTTCACGCTCAACCTGCTCGTATCTACCATCGCTGTACAAGGATCGAACGTTCCATGCTCCGATTTTCGTACGTATGCGGTAGCCAAAAGTAACATTTCCGCTTCTTCAAAGACTTCCTTTATTTGTCAATGATTCATTTATTGTTATGGTGTCTTGGTTGACGCTCGTACATGAAGGATGCCGCACCCCCAAATCCGATGTGCGGTTTACTGCAGCCGAAGCTACAGAAGGATTTTCTATAAAAAGATTACCTCTTGGGGACTCATTTCCATTTGTGGTCATAATTCATGTATTTGCATATATCCTTCCACCATGGTGTTTTCCGAGATATGATTAATAACATACATAAGCTCAGATTTGACAGGCACACCCGCCTTTTGTATGGTCAAACACATAACTGCTCGAGGCCGCCTACTATGGGAAAACAGACGCCTTTTGTAGCCGCCCAATATGGGTTACAGACGCTACCTGCTGCTGCCGTTGGCCTTTTACCAAAAAAAAGCTCCTCCGCCACCAGACTATCATGCCGTTGACCGCCACCTGCAGTTCATCCGTCTTAAGGGGGCTTTTAACCATCCCGAGGACAAGTTTGTGCCCTGACCAGCATAGCTGGGTTGTCTGCTTATCCCGGCATCCATTCGGTCCCCCACAAATACAAGTTAAAATTTTGGTCTAACTGCGACTTTCAAATGCATAAATAAGGAAGTTTATATTTTATTAAAAGTAAAATGGTACTAATTAGAGTTAAAAAAGTACCACATAAAACATCAATTATTAAAAAAAGACAGAAACGAAACGAAACCGCGAAGTGGTCCCCACGTTGGGAAACATTGGTTTTAACGCGACCATATTCTGTGGTCTTTGGTAGGAACATGATAATTACATAAGATAATTACATCAAGCCAGAGCATAAACAACGGGCTTACAGATTTTTTTTTTTATTTTGAAAATAATTTTCAGAAATCTCTAGTATGCGTTTATTTGTGGAATGTGATAGGAAGTTGTCGTCTATGGCTATGAATATGAATAAATCTTTATGTTTATGGCTTGATGTTCATGCTCCTCGATTCTCGTTTTTCGTTTTTGTTTGTTTTGTTTTGGTTTCGATTGAAATTCCAAGAATTTGTTTGCCTTTACATTTTTGTTTGCCTTTACATCATGTAAAGTGCTTTAAAGCCAAATATCTCGCGAACGCCATGGTTTAGAGAGATATTAATAAGATTATGTATCTACTCACAATAACCTTTAAAACGATTTATGACACATTCGTGTTGAGAAATGGACCAGCTCCCATACGTTTTTGTTCATTCTCCTTTCTTTTACCAATTTAAATTTAAAATTTCACGTTTTGAGACATTTTTTCTCTCATCATTTCCATGTCTTCGTTTACAATTTTTAAAACTTTAAACCTCATAGATTCAAATTAAAATTTTTATTAGAGATAACTGCCAACCTTTTCTATATAATTTGTATTCTAGATATTATGCATCCCAACCTTATTTATACTTGTATATAGTAAATTTGGGAAGCGACCCTTTATTGATCGGCAACTGGATAAGTAAATTCAAGTAAAAGAACTAGATTTTGTTAAGATTATTTTAGTTGAAATATGTGGGTGTGAAAAATAGAATTTTAAATTATCTCTTAATAGTGCAGAATAGACCTCTTTTCACGGTCTTATACATAAAGCGACCTTTCAAACCGGCTTCGTTAAAAAAAATCAATTTGTTGATGTGTAAACAAAACCTTTCTTAATTTTTGATGTGTAAATAATATGAGATGTGATATAGGATTATATTTAATTGTAAACATAAGAAAATTATTTAACAACCTTCAAAAAGGAAAAAGTTATGCCAAAATTAATGCAAAATTTGAATTGGCTGCCATTTATGTGCATATGTAGTAGAGTAATGTTGACAGCCCCTAAAAGATAATAATCTGACAGCTGACAGTTTGGGGTTTGTATAAATGGAGCATTATACATGAGAAAACAATTTATATTTTCATTGTTGAACAATATATGTATTTCCAAAATAATGAAAGTTTGATGCTAATTTTTCGGGCAAAATCATTCTTAGCGATGAAGTACATTTTCAACAAAATGGCTTTGTTATTCGTCAAAATAACCGCATTTCGGGTTCAGAGAACTCACATCATGCGACATATCAAAAACAAATGCGTTCACAATGTCTTATGTGGGGTTTGCTGCGGATTTTTGGTTGGATGCATAACTACTGGACCTTACTTCTTCGTTGAAAATGAGGCTGATTGTGAAGCAGTGACTGTTACTGGTGCTTGATATCGCCACATGATAAAAAAAGTTCTTTATGTCTTAATCGAATAAGGTATAATGATGTGGACGACATGGTGGTTACAGCAAGATGGTACATACCGTACAGCCTGTGAAACAATTCAATTACTGCATGAGACATTATTTGCTGGTCGTGAATATAGTCACTCGTTTATAAATGCGATAAGATTTGGCTCCCTTGATCTTGTGATTAAACATAAATTGGATTTCTATTTATGGGGTTATTTGCAGAAGTCAAAGGTCTATGCTAACAAGCCAACAACCACCCGTGTATTGAAGGACGAATTCAACGCTGCATCAAAGAAAGTCAATGAGTTTTTTTTTGACAAAATGAAAAATTTCGTGGTATGAAAATGAGACCTCAAAATTGGCACTCTTGCTGCTTGTCTTTTGTATATTTTTCAAAAACTCTGAAATGCTTTAACTATGTATACTCCTGGAAAACTTGAAGTTGCCAAATACAGTACCTAACACTTCAGGTTAATAACCACATGAGGTCATATTGGGAGCACAATATAATAAAATTTAACATTTTTTTTAAATGAACTGTTAGCACTGTATTCATAACAATACTCAATGGCTTTTAGTCCATTACCAATTAGAATTAGTCTTTCAATCAGTCAATCTCATTCTCTATTGAACCTACCAATGACTGCTGAGAGCTTTTTTGTCATGCGCAATATTTCAATATTTCCAAAAAGTTTTCGTGTATGTGGAATGTAAATAAATAAAGAAGCTGTCTATTAAATTATAGGTGAGAGTTGTAATGAAGAATTACAATACCTCCCCTTCCCTAGCTACACACCTGTCCCAATCCTTACAACCATTCCCTATACCACCAACTCCTATAACAAAACCTAAATACCTGCCCCATATATTTTCCTACATTATTGCCCCTACCGGACTACGCACCAGAAAAGTACTTACCTACTTACCCATCTGACTGCATGCACCCATAGCATGTACACACTGTGAGCTGCAACCACTCACTAACACTAATCAACAACTGAACTGATTACTAATTGGCTAAACAGAATGGAGACGGAGCTGCAACTGGAATAGCTCATAGCTGTCAAAATTTTGAATACACACAAATTCAATGCCGAAAACAGAACATGACGCAGCTGCAGACGGAGCTGCAGACGCAACTGGACAAGTTGGCCAACTTTTAACTTTTGCTTGCAGCTTTTTTGACGTTTCAAAATTGCGAGCAAAACTAATTGCTTACATGTGGGTTAAAGTGATTTTTAAACTCTTTTCAATCACTCATAAAGACGTAAAGCATTTTAGCTTCTTTTTCATCATTATTCATTTTTATTTTCGATACTAAAATGTCAGAAAGATGTAAAGCAGTACAGCTGCATTGTGGGCAGGTACAAAAAATCACGTACGACACTTTTTGACAGCTATTCCAGTTGCAGCTGCGGCTCCAGTTGCAGCACTCTATTCAGTAAAGGGTACCAAAATAAATTATCAGCACCGAAACAGAAATTCCCTACACTCACTGAAGGATAACAACAACAAGAACCAGGTGTGGTGGAATTACATAAGAAAATAGGTACGAAGAAAGAAAACTCTACTGATAGCAGCAAATGGGCGACGATCAAGAACATCAGTGGTGAGTTTATCCGAAAAAACAAATACGAGAAGCGATCATCCTATTGCCGCCTGCACGTCGCTAATAGCAATGATGGCCTAGGACTAGGAATTGGGCAAGATGGTATCAGGCGACCAACCTCCTGCCGTTCATCTAATGGATGGCTATGATAGCATCCCACTCTTCTTGGCCTACGTAGACAAGAATAATATTTACTAAGAGGTGATGACGAAGTAGAACGAGGGACAACTTCTATAAGAAAAATACAATTCGCAGCTTAACAGCTCACACATACTTCAGCTTGAAAGTGCTATAAGAAACTACCATACAAACTGCATAATCAGTATCGAAACCGGCGTCAACGAAACCACAACTCAACCAGTCTAAGTAAAGATTTCCCCAACCAGTGGTAAGGGGTCTAGAAATAGAAAGAACCAAGTGCCGTGCTTAAAGGATTCGTCCGCGGCTTATACCAGTTGTACTGAGATTTTTTCCAGTTGTAAAGATTTTAACTAGTTATACTGTGTTTCTGCCAGCTCCTTCCACTCATTCCATTGGACCCAGCACGTGAACCGTGCCACACTGGACGAGTATATCTCCATATAACGCGAGTTTCCGTGAAAAGAACGAAAGTCAAGAAGGTAACCAAACGTAATAAAACAAGAAATCAGCCGTCACAACACAGCAAGACTAGCTGTTACATAAATTACCCAATTAAAGATATTAATAATTAATTAATAATAGATATTAATAAAAAAGATAATTATGGATTTATAACTCAAAAAATAAATTGACTTAAAACTACAGTTTCGTACTTCTTAAGAAAGAACGCCGACGCCGGTAACTCGTTGAGCTACCTCAGCCTTTGATAAAAAGGTATATCCCAGAGTTCGGTGGAGGCTTCCATGGGAACCATTTGTAACTACGACAAATATTATTTAGTGTGTAAGGCCCCTATGCATACCTCCGCGTGGTAGAGGGCAGGTAACGCTAACGTGCAGGGGGACCGAATGGATGCCGGGATAAGCAGACAACCCAGCTATGCTGGTCAGGGCACAAACTTGTCCTCGGGATGGTTAAAAGCCCCCTTAAGGCGGATGAACTGCAGGTGGCGGTCAACGGCATGATAGTCTGGTGGCGGAGGAGTTTTTTTTTGGTAAAAGGCCAACGGCAGCAGCAGGTAGCGTCTGTAACCCATATTGGGCGGCTACAAAAGGCGTCTGTTTTCCCATAGTGGGTGGCCTCGAGCAGTTATGTGTTTGACCATACAAAAGGCGGGTGTGCCTGTCAAATCTGAGCTTATGTATGTTATTAATCATATCTCGAAAAACACCATGGTGGAAGGATATATGCAAATACATGAATTATGACAACAAATGGAAATGAGTCCCCAAGAGGTAATCTTTTTATAGAAAATCCTTCTGTAGCTTCGGCTGCAGTAAACCGCACATCGGATTTGGGGGTGCGGCATCCTTCATGTACGAGCGTCAATCAAGACGCCATAATAATAAATGAATCGTTGACAAATAGAAGAAGTCTTTCAAGAAGCGCAAATGTTACTTTTGGCTACCGCATACGTACGAAAATCGGAGCATGGAACGTTCGATCCTTGTACAGCGATGGTAGATACGAGCAGGTTGAGCGTGAAATGCTTCGCCTAAAGATCAGTATCCTGGGCATAAGCGAAACTAAGTGGAGAGGAAGAGCTGAATACAGATCAGACACTGGACAGACGAGAATGCTGTATTCCGGCGAAGATGAAAGAGAGGGTGGCCAAAGACTGCATGGTGTCGGAATTATGTTGAACGAAGAAGCGAGGCGTAGTTTGATCTCATGGGCGCCCATTTCTGCGAGATTAATGACAGCAAGGTTTCGTTCAAAAATTCGTAACGTCACAATTATTCAGTGCTACGCCCCCACAAATGATGCGACCGAGGAAGACAAAACTGCGTTCTACACTCATCTTAACTCGGTTTACAGTAGTGTTCCGAGAGCCGACATCATAGTCGTTATGGGAGACCTTAATGCCCAAGTCGGTTCAGACAATTACGGACTGGAACGCGTGATGGGAAGAAATGGCGTGGGGTCACGGAATGAAAATGGTGACTTGCTTGTCGACTTTTGTAACGCGAATCGTCTTGTGATAGGTGGGACTGTATTTAAGCATAAGACGTGCAACAAAATTACCTGGGTGCATCCGGATGGTCAAACCGAAAACCAAATTGATCATATCATGATTCAGCAGCGATGGAGGAAGGCTATGTGTGATGTCCGGAGTATAAGAAATGCCGATGTGGGAAGCGACCACCATTTGGTTCTGATGAGTCTCAAACTACGAACCGCTGCCGTACAAAAACCAGCGCAGGATGCAGCAAGGAGCACAAAATTCATTACTAATGCTTTAAATGACCCCAACATATGTCGAAACTATGTCATCACCCTTAACGACAGAGCCTCGTCATTAAATGGAATCCAGAATTCAACAATTGATGAGATGTGGGGTGAAATTAAAAGTGTTTTTATGGAGGCTGGATCCGAAACTGTACCCAAGCGAACGAGACGTAGAGACTCTTGGATATCCCAAGACACCTGGGATAAGATCGAACTTCGCAAATCGTTGAAAATCCAAATAAATGCCGAAGCTGATGTTCAACGAAAGGCTGACTTGCGAAGAGAGTACCGCATTGCACATAAGATGGTCTACCGCTGTGTGAGACGTGACAAGAGGGTGAAGTTGGATGGACTCGCAGATAATGCGGAAAGTGCTGCCAGAAGAGGAGATATCCGGGAATTGTACCAAATAGCCAAAGATGTTATCGGGAAAAAAAGCAACACCAATCATCCTGTAATGGATGTGGATGGCACACTTTTGGTATCAATTGAGGATCAGCTTCGTAGATGGAAGGACCATTTTTGTGCCCTGCTAAATGAGGATTCAGTTGAGCAGAGTGCTGAAGTGCCCCAACTAAACGAGATGCGCAGGTCCTATAGGGGTATTGACATCGAACCCCCGTCAGAATCGGAAATTCGTACATCAATAAATCTCCTCAAAAACAACAAGGCAGCTGGACTGGACGGAATACCAGCTGAATTCCTGAAAGCCGATCCCGTAGCAGCGGCTAGTATTTTACATCCGCTGATACAAAACATTTGGGAAAACGAAAGCTATCCCAGGGACTGGAAGGATGGTGTGATTGTTAAGTTGCCAAAGAAAGGTGACTTAAAGAATTGCAACAATTGGCGTGGTATCACCGTTTTGTCCGTTTTCCCAAAACTAATGGCAACAATCATACTCGAGCGAATAAAGGATAGAATCGAGTCTACACTCAAGAGGCATCAAGCTGGCTTCCGCAGTGGTCGATCGTGTGTCGACCATATCAACACCCTGCGTATCGTCCTCGAGCAGTCGATGGAATATCAATCACCGCTTTACCTCATGTTCGTGGATTTTGAAAAGGCCTTTGATCGAGTTAACCGAGAATGTATATGGAGATCGTTGCTTGGTAGAGGAATTCCACCAAAAATTGTTGCCATTATTAAAGAGTCCTACAACAACGCGAGGTGTTTTGTTTTGCACAATGGGCAGCTATCCGACTCCTTCGTAGTGCAACAGGGTGTGAGACAAGGGGATGTTCTATCGCCAATTCTCTTCCTGCTGGCGATGGACGACGTATTGACGGCCAGTGTTGGTACAGCTGAGCGACAGGGCATTCAATGGAGACCGTTCGAAAGGCTCAGTCATTTAGACTATGCCGATGACATATGTCAGTGGGCTGAACGGGATGTGCCAAACACTGCAAGTGAAGGGAGAGTCGAGTGGTCTAAGAATTAACAGCAAAAAGACAAAAATAATGCTCACAGGCCGCTCCACACAGCAGCGTATTATTTTACAAGAGACGCCAGTTGAAGTAGTGGAACAATTTAACTACATTGGCAGTATTGTTTCTGAAAACGGTGGTACGGATCTGGACGTTAAAAGTAGAATAAATAAAGCCTGTGCTGCCTTCGGTACTCTGTCCCCAATTTGGAAATCCAGTCGAATCTCCTTACGCACTAAGTTGAGATTCTTCGAATCCAATGTCAAATCCGTGCTGTTATATGCTTGTGAAACCTGGAAAGTCACGTCTACCATTTCGAAGAAATTGCAGGCTTTTGTGAATCGCTGTCTTCGCCACATCCTAAAGATTCGCTGGCCACAAATAATATCAAATGAGGAATTGTGGCGCAGGACAAGTCAAGAGCGGCTGGACGTCGACATAAGAAAGCGTAAATGGCGTTGGATTGGTCACACACTGAGGAAACCAAACGATGAAATTGCAAAGCAGTCTTTTGAATGGAATTCTCAGGGAGCACGGCGGGTTGGAAGACCAAGAACAACATGGAAATCAACTGTCTTAGCGGAAGCAGAATCCCAGAGAAAGACGTGGCCACAGCTTAAGTACCTTGCAGCAGACCGTGAAAGATGGAGACGTTTTGTTGACGCCCTATGCCCCAGCAGCCGGGGTTACAGGACACGATGATGATGATGTGTAAGGCCCCAAAAGCCTCAAAAAAGTTTTTGTTTAAATTGGTTGACGGTATAAAGGCATTGTGAGCTTAGGGGCCTCTTCGACTTTTTGAAATTCTCAGCATGAAATATTGGTGTGCCCCAGGGTTCCGTCCTGACTCTTTTTCTTATGTTATTAAACTACCTCTTGTCGGTTACTTTCCATTTGATTGTTTTGCTGACAAAAGTATCATTGGTTTTTCATATTATTTTATATATATGTACCTATTAAACATACTTTTGTCCTTTGGGTTTCTATTAACAACTGAAGCACATTATAATAGATTCATTAATATCTTAAAAAGACAGTATTGTTGGGGATTGAAACATCGCCTTGAATTTATTGCTTCAGAAGTTGAATGATGTCACCTATCGTTATAGAAGAATTTATTCTCTTGCTACTGTTTAACGTAGGTACCTTGGTTCGTATTGAAAATAAATATATTCAATTCTGCCCTCGCCGTAAAATTTTCGAAATATCTTAATTTAATAGTATTTTGATAATATTTCATCTTTGTAATGAACATAATATTTTATTTTTACGTGATAAGAAATTGTTATTAATGTTCATTTAATGATTATCTTTTTTTAGTTGCTAAGACTTCACAGTTAAAAACCATATATCTTCTTAATTATATCTTATATACTTTTTTATTAATCGTATTTTTATTTGTTATTTTTACTTCTATAGGTATGTTGCCATTATGAAGCCATTAAGACCACGAATGGGCAAACGATGTACCTTAACAATAGCGGGCTCGATTTGGATAAGTTCCATTGTGATATCATGTCCCAATGTACTATTTTTTACAACAGATTCTTATGTATCATCAAAAGATGGAGAACGAACTGTATGTTATGCCGAATGGCCAGATGGATTAACGAATCATTCAACACTTGAATACATGTGAGTTGAATCTATTTGAATTGAAATATGCTTTTGTATTCTTTTGTTCAGTTATAATCTTATCACTTTTAAAGAATTGCTATGATTTATGTATTATTTCTCAATATTTTTCACATTTTATTGTATTAAATACAAATACAAAGAAAGTATATATGTTCTTTTCTGGATTTGTTCAGACATATGTACCAAATAGTAAGTAATCTTGCTTCATACATCGTTTCAATTTTAATCTTATTAGATCGATCATTAAAAACTACCCAAAGCCCATGTGTGTCATGTGTTTTAATGGGACCAAAATAATTACTTCAGGTTGATAAGCCCCCTGTTTTCGAAAGCGAATATGCAGAAAGCCTATGCAAGGATTTCGGTGAGCATTTTAACGTCGTCGCTAGCCCGTAAAGCTCATCGTTGAATCTTCTTCTCCGACCAAAAATCACTCAAAGAATCTACCTCTCAAAGCTTTTTTACTTTGCTTTAGATGGCGCTTACAGCCAGCTCCCTCTAGCTAGCTGCCTCCATTTACGCACTCTAAGTTGGTTGAGGTCGTGCTCCACTTGTGTGCGCCACCTAAGGTTGGGTCTTTCTCTGCTGCATAGACCATCAGGGATATAGATTCGAAGACTCGTCGGGCTGATGCGTTATCGCCCATACGCTCCACGTGTCCCAGCAATCTCAGCCACTGTATTTTCAGCTTTTTGACCAGGTCGACGTCGCTGAAAAGCCCGTAAAGCTCGTTGTTAAATCTTCTCCTCCATACTCCATCGATACATGCTGGATCGAAGATCACCCGAAGAATTTTCCTTTCAAAGCGCCCAAGCAGATTCTCATCCGTTTTGGACAGGGTCCAAGCTTCTGCTCCATACAGCAGAACCGGGATGATGAGGACCTTGAATGAATGAATGAATGAAAGAGTTCGGGGTGTAAGTGCACTGCGACCATTAAGATCTATTGTGCCCCCGTTCTGGAGCTGGATGAGGTTACTCATTCTACAGCACATCCTCCAAATTTATTTCCTTAAGGAATTTGATTATTTGGAGTACATTTAGAGAGGATAGTTCGCTCTCTTTTATCTGGTGATTTCCCAGATGAGGACCTTATATAACGTAATGGTGATGTAATAGTGGAGCCCAGGTAGACAAAGTCCTTGACGACTCCAAAGTTGTACCTGTTTATCGTTACGTTTTGCCCGAGTCGACGATGGGGAGATTCCTTTCTCGATGATAGCATATACTTCGTCTTGTCCTCATTAACAGCCAAACCCATTTCCGCCGCTTCCGATTTAATACTTGCAAACGCACCGGTAATAGCTCGCTTCGTTCTCCCAATTGCACTGACTTTTGATAAATTGTACTTCTGTTGTTGACTTCGGTGGTGTTCTTACCAACTTTGACGGAGCAGTGAGATTTCCTCATCGTCATCCTGCACAAGCGGACGAGTTTGGCAGAGATGCGACATGGCTCTGTATAGTTCTATTCTATCTACGCTATCATACGCAACTTTGAAATCGATAAAGAGGTGGTGTGTATCGATTTGAAACTCCTAGGTTTTTTCCAAGATCTGTCGGAGTGTGAACATTTGATCGACGGTTGATTTGCCGGGCCTAAAAGAGGGGCCGATCAGATTTGACAAGCGGTTTTAAGCTATCACATAGTACAGATGACGGGGTTTTGTATGCGATGTTTAGGAGACTTATACCTCTGTAGTTGGCACAGTTCAGAGCATCTCATTTTTTGTGGATGGGGCACACTATACCGAGGTTCCATTCATCGGGCATTCTTTCATCCGACCAAATTTTGGAGATAAGTTGGTGTATACTCCCTACTAGGTCATCTCCCCCTGCTTTGAATAGCTCAGCTGGCAGTCCATCTGCACCAGCAGCCTTGTAGGCTATAAGCTTGGCTATCGCTAACCCCACTTCATTAAGGTCGGGTGGACGGAAATTTTGACCATCATCGTCCAGGTTGAATGGATTATTCTGTCTAACAGCGGAATTCTGGTCATTTTTGCCGTTTAGCAGTCTAGAAAAGTGTTGTTTCCAGATCCTCAGCACCGACTGTGTGTCTGCTACCATATTCCCACTCTGGTCTCGGAAGGCTTAGGTTCTGGCCTTGTTGCCCTGGGTAGATTGCAGATGTGGCCAGGCTAGTTGTTGTTTCGGAACCATTGTTGTTTTCCGTGGTAAAGAAGTTACCTCGACGCACAACCCCAAACCTGGAGGACCAGAGCTTAATATAACTCCAAGAGTGGGGAACCGAATAAACCGCTCCTTATAAGCCTCTCAAAGCACCCAAGCTAATTTTCATTCGATTCTTCTAGGGGCCATGCTTCTGTCCTAGCAGGACAGGGGCGATTAAGGTCTTTTACAAACAAAGTCTCCTTGGTTCTATAAGAGTGAGCCTTACTACTTATGTACATGCCTTGTAAGCCCAAATAAACAGCGGTAAGCAAGATTAATTCTTCCTTTGATCTCTGCACTGATGTCAGTGGATCCCAGGCAGACAAAGGTACTTGACAACTTCGAAGTTATCTCTATCCATCGTGGCTTTTTCCCCGAGTCGATGATGATGTCGAAATTCCATTCTCGTCGATAGCATGTATTTCGTATCTTGTCCATCATTGAAAGCCAATCCCATTTTCACCACCTGTGATTCAATATTGGCAAATGCACCAACCACAGGTCGCTTAGTTCTACCGTTAATGTCTATGTCATCTGCATATGCAGGTAGCTGAACGAATTTTTGATAAATTGTACCAGTGGCGTTGACTTGCGATTTGCCATTGCTACAACTGCTTCAAGAATGATCTTAAATAGATAACATGATAACGCGTTGCCCTTTTATTGCCAACAACATTTTGTACGATGCAACTCTGTATGCAAGTGGCTCTAAAATTGAAGACATTCAAACTCAGCTTCAAAGCAAGTTTGATAAATTCCAAGCATTCTGCTCAAATTGGAAGCTTCAAATAAATTATGGGAAATGCGAAACCATACTGTTCCGCACCCCAATAAGACGCGGTAATTCAGATTTGAGACGCAACTGGAAAAATCTAAGAATAACGAGTTCAAATGGTCTTCACATCGAATCAAAGACTACTGTGAGATATTTGGGTGTTCATCTGGACAAGTTCTTGTACTATAATGAGCACATAAATACCCAGCTAGATAAGGCAAGAAAGGCATTTATGGCCCTCAAAAGCCTATTTTATTCCAAGTGTCTTAGATCCGATGTGAAGATTATATGTTACCAAGCATTCGTTCGTCCAATTCTGACTTATGCGAGTCCAGTGTGGTGGAACATTAACCCATCATATATGGAAAAGCTTCGAGCTTTCGAGCGCAAATGTCTAAGAGCTTGTATGCAGATGTATAGAAGTGCACATTCTGACTTTCGGCACTACGTTTCTAATAAAAAACTATTGGATGCTTCCGGAGTGTCTAGAATTGACAATGTCATACTAGACCTCGGGAGGAATCACTTCGCAAGATCGGCGAGCGTAGTGGAAAACGAGCTTATTTCCGGTTTATTCTACCCGAATCCTGGGTATTTCAGGAATGCCATGGAGACTGGATACATACCCCCAGAGACATTCTTGTTTCTGGATGCACATGGCTATCTATCTGACTCAACGAACGTACCAATAATATATCATGCTGCAAGGAGAGCAACAGATAAAAGAATCCTCTATGAGCCTTTTGAGTCGGGGGAAGGGAATACTAATCTGAGATACTGCATTAGCATACCTGAAAGAGATAAAAATAACAGTAATCGGTTAAATCGGGAAAAATATTGGTGGCTAGACTGGGTTGAAGCTAACACTTAGGTTAAGTAAAACTAGGCCCTGCCATGTGATCTATGGTCTGACGATGGGTGGTAGGAGTAGGCTTATGTTCTCTTCTCTCTGCTAATCGGCGGACCAGCGATCACATGACAGGGCCTGGCCCTAGATTAAGATAGGTTTAGTTAGTATTTAGTTAGTATTTAAGTTTTAGTTTTTAGTCAAAATACAAATTAAAATTGTTACAGCTGTGTAATAGGTTTTATTCACATTTTCCTATAATCAAAATAAAAAATAAAACAAAAATACTTTGAAATAAAAATTGAAACAAACAAAAACTTATGTAAAATTACTATTAAAAAAAATAAAAATCATGAAATGAGAACCGTAAAGGTCATTTACTCAAAATATAAAAGAAAATATGTATTAGTTTTTAAGTTTATTTAGGCTATCATTAAGAAAAATTGTAATAGATCTAAGTGAATAAATAAACATTAAAAAAAAAAAAAAAAAAAAACAACATTTTGTACGCGACCCATTTAGGGCACTTAATCCTCTGTAGTTGGAGCAGGTCAGAGCACCTCATCTTTTGTGGATTGGGCACACAATGCCAAGGATCCATTTATAGGGCATACTTTCACCAAATTTAGCAGATGAGTTGGTGCACGCTCCTTACCAAGTCATCTCCCGCTGCTTTGAATCGTTGGGCTGGGAGTCCATCCACACCAGCAGACTTGTACGATTTAAGCTTGAAAATCACTAACCACATAATCGGGTGGACCTCTCCAAGAATGGAGAGACGGCTAAAACTACTCCTTATAGGCCTGAGCTTCGAAGTATCCCATATAAGGTGTTCGCCAAGTAGTTCAACCTTACTGGAACTATAGACGCCATCGTTGATTCCACATTGGGAATTTATCTGCTACCATCCCTCCGTTGGATTGCCTAATTAGTTGCAACAGCCTACTCCACGACCTGTCGACCTTGTGGGATGTCTTTCTGCAGAAACTAGTTCCGCGATCACATAGCTCAAAGTTTCATTGTAAGAACTTTGAGACTTTTCCCATTTTCAGTAAACTTTAGGGCTCATGCGTGATCGGAAAACGTGAATCGATTTGATGGTTTTTTTTTCTTACGCCAACTCACAACTTTTCCGCACCTTTACGACTTAAAAAAAAAAAACAAAATTTTGGTTTTTCAGTCAGCACTAGGTGCTGCGAAGGATTAACTTTTGTTAGAATTTGTTTGAGGTAAGCCCTATTTTTTCCGTAGATTTAACTGACTATTCCAATTGTTTATTCTGAAATAAAAATGATGTCTGCTTTATTCGGTACTACCATCAAAATATGCCTGATGACGAAAATAATTTAAACTTTAACTAAATTTGATATTATATATAATTTTATGATTTACATATTTAAAAAATAAAAACAAATAATTGTATCTTTTTATTAACAAAAATATTATTTTCAATAATTAATTTAATTAATTTCAGATATAATATTGTTTTTACAATCCTGACGTATTTTTTGCCAATTATATCAATGACAGTCACATATGCTAGGGTTGGCATTGAGTTATGGGGATCACAGGCAATTGGCGAGTATACACCTCGTCAAGTAGAAAATGTGAAAAGCAAACGAAGAGTAAGTTAAAATGTTGAACTAAAACTAATATTTAAAGATATGTATGCACATAATTATGTATTGTAGGTATATGTATGTGTTGGTTGGTGGTGGGTGATATGAAGGTTTTATACCAAATTTTTGTTGAGTAATTTTACAGTGAAATTTTTCTTTATAAATATTAATGAGTAAATTAATACGAAACAAAATGTCATAATAATAATATGAAATGAATTTTCTCTAGGGTTTAGCTAGGTTTTCTTTGCCAACTCGTGGGTTGTCAAACAAATCTGGATTTTTCGATCTCAAACGAATTTTGATTGTATTTGCAATGCAAGGCTTACTCGAACATAGCCAGAGTTAATAATAACCAAAATTATAATGTATTATACCACCGCATTGTAATGGAATATTTCGTAGGATATCTCTCTCTCTGGAATTTATCAATCTCTATAGGTAAGGTACTCTTCCCTCTTAACGTTTGTGTTTCTAAACCTAAACCGTTTATCTTTTAAACAAAGGTATTCATAGTTACCACCAGATTTGTTAATATTTAAGAAATAAAATTTCTTACAATTCAAAGGCTAAGAATGAAAGAAAATTAACTATGAGAATCGTTTCCACTACATAAATTTATTCAAACGTGTACCTACCTACACCTAAACCTATGAATTTATGAAAGTGAATTTTATTTTTTATTTTGTTATTTTTATTTCACACGGAAGGTTGTTTTTGTTTAGGAAAAGAGAGGGAAAGTTTAGGTGTATATTAACAGAACAATTGTGCTTTTTTGGAGGGTTGGGGAAGTGTTGGGATTATAACCATAAGACCTGTGACAAAATTGGTACCCATGTGTTATGTACTAACTGAATGAAGAATCCAAAGAGACATCATTTAATTTAGAATTGAAAACTACATATCTTAAAAACGCATGTGTCTAGGTTGTACGAGGGTCAAGTTTTCCGTTCGATACAATTCCCCCTCTCCACCTAAAAAAACACCCTTTCATGTGAAATATTTGTATAGACTCTTTTGGTTCTTCATTCTCATAGTATGTAAGTTTCATGATGATCGAGAAATTCTTTTTTGTACTATTTTAAATGTACCTAACTATCTAAAATCCAATCGAACTTTATTTAGTTTTTTTTTTTATTTCAAACTATTTCATTAAAGAAACTGTTTTAACTTGCAATATACCTATAGGAACCATAAGGGTTCGTTTCCTTCCATTAGATAGTGATGCTTTCATTTCAAACCCATCAAGAATGGCTCTCGGATAGCTGTCTTTCCCCTCTATGAGCTGAATTCACGACTGTCTACAGTTGCGAATCTTGGTCATTCCACCACACATGTTTTTTTCATTTTATTCTGAGAACCGAAAATAACGGCAGGTACCTTCTACACAATTTTTAAATAATCGTATAACTATTTAACATAATCGTGTTTCTCTTAAAAATTGCTCTACAACTTTTCTTAAAAAAAATTCAATAAATTTCTTTTAGTAAAGGCTGTCTTTGGGTGAGAAACCATTTTTCAAAAAATGGTTAGTTACCTCCAGAAGAACCATTTTTTTACTTTCTATAAATTTCAATAAATTTTCTTATACAATGTTGATTGTATTATGTACCAAAACTTAAAAATTAAAACTTTTTTTGGAATTTTTAAAAAAATGTTTCTCAATTTTGTTTGGAAAGTCGATCTACTACAAATTTTTTTTTAAATTTAAACCTAGCAACTATTAGTTCATTATCGGCTGAACGGATTAAGATTAATGTTTATATACATATTTCAAAACAGTTCAAATAATATTGCATATAAAAATTTTCCAAAAAGAAATTTCGGAATTTTTTAAAAAAGTTTCAAATAATTTTTTTGAAAAGTCGATATCTCAGGAACTGGTTGACAATTTTGTTTGAAATTTTATTTTCATGTGCACAAAAATATATACTAAAGACTTGCATACTTAGATTTGTCCTTAATTTTTTTAAAAGAATTTCACTTTAATTTTTAAAGTGCAAACAAAATTTTTGAGGTAACAATCAAACATGACATAACGATGATAGAGAACACAAAAAAAGTGGGTGGCACAATTCTGTCTGTTCTTCTACAGCCTAAATAGCTCGATCGATTTCTTTCAAACTTGGTAAATAGTGGTTTTTGGTGATTATGCCCAAATGCGCACAAGTTGCACTGTCGTCAATGAGGGTTTTAGTAGGCTTTTTCGATTTTTCAATTTTAAACTCTCCTTCAGCACAACGCAAAAAACAAGTAGGATTATCATGGCGTTTATCTAATATGTGTAAATAAATACAAACTATCTTTCAGTATACCCACCTGCGTTGCAGCGGAGTAGGGTTTAAGTAGTGCTCTTATGATTTTTTATTTTTGTGTATCCGTTGATGGGGGTTGATTTCATTCAATCCCTGATTGTCGCTGGCCTTACGCATTTAGTTTTAAAAGGGAGAAAGAAAATTTGGTCTTATACTTCTAAGCTTTTTTTGTTTTGTGAATTTTTGACTTCCATTAAACTACATGCCTTAAAATCTCGCACGAAATTTTCCTGCAAAAAACCCTCCTCGACGACAGTGCAACGTCTGCACTTAGGAGCTATTCATAATACGCGTACCTACAATACAATTTTTTTTTAGCAATTTTACATAATCGTGTTTTTATCAAATACGGCTGCACAACTTTTCTTAAAAAGACTCAACAATTGAGTGGAAAACCATTTTTCAAAACATTGTTATCAATGGTACCTACCTCCCAAAGAACCATTTTCTTTATTTTCGATTTAGTCCAGTCATCACGTCGTGAAAAAGGGCCTGACCTTGCGCGCAGAGGCACTGTCTGATTTTTTTTCATGGATCGATAGAGGCTCATTTAAAAAGCTTAAATCCAAATTTGCACCACCTGACAACTTTTTTTTACCAAAGTTATTGGTAAAAATGTGTTTTTTGCCATTTTTTCGTCTTTTGTAAATATCTCGGCTGCAGTATGTTGCACAGAAAAAAATAAAACATGGATTTATTTATAATAAGATTAGCTATAAGATTATAAAAAAATTAATTTGTTTAAACAAATACAAAAAAAGTAATAGTTAGTTAAAGTAAGTTTTCATTGTTTGAAAATCACTCTTTCGTGATTATTAAGAAAAAAGCTCATTTAACGATGAGGTTTTTATTTTTTACTTTTAAAGTCTTTGTAATTACCTACAATTTAAAAAAAAATTCAGCCCTTAACTACTAACACAAGCCGAGAAATAAATTTATGAACATAGGTAAGTCAGCGCACCCACGCAATTTTATTTTTTAGGTTTTATTTTATATCTCAGCCCTAGTACGTCGCAAAGTTAAAATTAAAAAAATTTATTGTTTATAATAATTCTTTATATCAACTTGCGTTAGATTCAATTTGTTTAAACAAATAGAAAAAAAGTTGCAGTTCATTAAAAGGTTTTTTTGTCTTGGTTTTATACCTTTTTCATAACTATTGAGAAAAAACTGTATTTAACGGTACTTTTTTTCAGGTTTACCTTTTTTTTGTAGTCCTATAAATTTTCTATGAATTAAAAAAAAAAATTAGTCCATTACGACAAACAGGAGCCAAGTTATTCATGAATTAAAAATGACGCGTCAGTTTACTAACGCATAGCAATATTCTTTCTTTTTTTTTGTGAATATCTCAACCTCTGTGTATGCATGGTATGGAATGAAACTGTATTATTTTTAATAATATTCATTATGTACTTAAAGGAATTTTATTTTCTCTAATCAGATATCTACATACCTACAAAAGTTAAAGTTAGTAGTAACTAAGTTAATTTTTTCTTATTCCGCCCACGCTAACTCTTTTCAGCACCACCCAGGGGGGAGGAGAATGAGGCACGTTTTGTTTAATCTTGTGGTATCCCTGGGCCTAATCCACTGCAAAGATCAATTAAATTGGTCCTATTCTCAACCGTTTTGGGCGTGAGAGCATTTTGTATTATAAGGATGTCTGCATCTTCTAAGGCCTGGGAGACTAAAAAGCCACGATTTTGAAGATATTTTTTATGAAGAACGATAAAGGTATACAGTATTACCCGTTAAATTGCACCTCGCTCATTTGATTTTCCCACGTAATTGATCTCAAAAAAACCATAGCTAAGAAACTAAAAACATGTTAATGTTTCGGTCAATTGAACTGCCCGGTTAATTGATCAAAAAATTAGATAAAATGGTCCGTGCAATCAAGCGGGGAGTACTCTATCTTCTATCTACAAAAAATTGAGCCTTGTATGATTCATGAGAGTCAAGCAATCCATAAAAGAACATACATACATACATAGGTGAATCGGTGCACATACACAAACACTTTTCCTCAGCCTACAGCATTTGTACATGTCGCTGCTTTTCATAATAAGCTTTGATTACAGAGATTTCGTTTCATAAACTGCATAGACATGTCAGCATGTCAAAATTTGCTGAAAGAAGCCGACGATCTGCAGTTCAACAAGCAGCTGATTTCATCTTTAACGAAAATACAATTTTTCGAGCATTGAAGAAAGAGACATTTTTGGCCAACGAAAAAAATAAAAACGATTAATCGTTCTGCTTAAAAAATATCTTCAAAATCCTGGTTTTTCAGTTTCCCAGGCCTCAGAAGATATAGAGATCCTTATTGTACATACAGCCATTTCTATGTGCTCTGAATTTGACTCGGTATTTATTAAGGGAGAAGATATTGATTTACTGGTGATTTTGTCGGGATACGGGAAAATGATACAAACGTTTTCTTCAAAAAACCTGGTCGAGGATCTACGAAAACAGTCTTGTATTCGTCAAAAAGTTTCCTGCACAAAACTTTTTCTGAACATATTCTTTTTCTCCATGCCTTCACAGGCTGTGACACAACCTCTGCCATTTTCAAATCTGGAAAAAGTAAGCTAATCTCCTCGCTAAAGAAAGTTCCAAACCTTTCGAAAATAGTGAAGATTTTTAAATCCGAAGAAGCCAGTCAAAGAGATATCGCGTCTATGGAGAAAAATGTATTCACTGCACTATGCCTCCTCCATGGCACTAAGGAAACATCGCTGGACCACTTGAGATTCAATCTTTTCTCACGCGCGAGTGTTAAAATCAAGTCCGATCCTGCTTCTTTGCCACCTACAGAATCAGCAGCAAAACAACACTCATTCCGGACATTCCATCAAGTAGGTACAAGCTTGGTTGGGAAATAACTTAAGACCCAGAGGGGTGGGGCTGGAAACGAAGTTCAAGAGGATTGGAGCAGGTGTTGGCTTCAGGGCCAACGATCCCACCCACACTCATCGACATGATTTTCTGCACGTGTACGAAACAATGCGGTACAGCCTGCGGGTGTCGAAAAGTCGGACTGAAGTGTTCAGCCGCCTGCAAGATCTGCTGCGGAAAAAGCTACTACAAAGTATTGCCGATGACTCTGAAGACGAGGAAAACTACGACCTTGAGCTCACGACAACAGCTTTTTCTAACGAAAATGAAACAGAGTAGAGACCAAACCTTGAATGTCATAACACTAATGAAGAGAGTGAAAACGAAATCCCCTCACGCCCAAAACGGTTGAGAATAAGACCAATTTAATTGATCTTTGCAGTGAATTAGGCCCAGGGATACCACAAGATTAAACAAAACGTGCCTCATTCTCCTCCCCCCTGGGTGGTGCGGAAAAGAGTTAGCGTGGGCGGAATAAGAAAAAATTAACTTAGTTACTACTAACTTTAACTTTTGTAGGTATGTAGATATCTGCTTAGAAAAAATAAAATTCCTTTAAGTCCATAATGAATATTATTAAAAATAATACAGTTTCATTCCATACCATGCATACACAGAGGTCGAGATATTCACAAAAAAAAAGTAAGAATATTGCTATGCGTTAGTAAACTGACGCGTCATTTTTAATTCATGAATAACTTGGCTCCTGTTTGTCGTAATGGACTAATTTTTTTTTTAATTCATAGAAAATTTATAGGACTACAAAAAAAAGGTAAACCTGAAAAAAAGTACCGTTAAATACAGTTTTTTCTCAATAGTTATGAAAAAGGTATAAAACCAAGACAAAAAAACCTTTTAATGAACTGCAACTTTTTTTCTATTTGTTTAAACAAATTGAATCTAACGCAAGTTGATATAAAGAATTATTATAAACAATAAATTTTTTTAATTTTAACTTTGCGACGTACTAGGGCTGAGATATAAAATAAAACCTAAAAAATAAAATTGCGTGGGTGCGCTGACTTACCTATGTTCATAAATTTATTTCTCGGCTTGTGTTAGTAGTTAAGGGCTGAATTTTTTTTTAAATTGTAGGTAATTACAAAGACTTTAAAAGTAAAAAATAAAAACCTCATCGTTAAATGAGCTTTTTTCTTAATAATCACGAAAGAGTGATTTTCAAACAATGAAAACTTACTTTAACTAACTATAACTTTTTTGTATTTGTTTAAACAAATTAATTTTTTTATAATCTTATAGCTAATCTTATTATAAATAAATCCATGTTTTATTTTTTTCTGTGCAACATACTGCAGCCGAGATATTTACAAAAGACGAAAAAATGGCAAAAAACACATTTTTACCAATAACTTTGGTAAAAAAAGTTGTCAGGTGGTGCAAATTTGGATTTAAGCTTTTTAAATGAGCCTCTATCGATCCATGAAAAAAATCAGACAGTGCCTCTGCGCGCAAGGTCAAATGACCTAATGACTGGACTAATTGTCTTCAAAACGGTTTTACTGATTTCAATTATTTTTTTCAGAAGCTTCCAAGAAATATTATAATTTTGTGCTCCCAAATTTAAAAAAATCAATTTTTTTTTTGAAAATCAAATATTTCGATAACGATATTATCGATTTTGTTGAAACTCGATATTTAAGAGTTTTTAGTATTCTCTAAAATATATTTAGAAAAAACTATACATATTTATGAAAAAATAACGGTACCGTCCGCTTCCATATAAAAGTTAAAAAACCGCAAATGAAAATATTTTTTTTTTCTCAAAAAATTTAAACTTTTTCATATGTACTAAAATTAGTACGATCTACTATCATTTTTTGGTTATCTACATTTTCTTATATACAAATTTCAGATAAAGATTAATAATATTAGGTACACAACAAAATTTAAAAAAAAAAACTTCTGAATTTGTAAAAAAATTTCAAGTTAATTTTTTTGAAAATTCGATATCTCAAAAACGGGTTTGACTTTTTGTAAATTTTGTTTTATCTGCACATAAATATATACTTTAGATTTGCTTTCCAAAATTTGTCCTTAAAAATGGTTTATGAATTGTAAATTAGGGTGGTCCTTAAATTGGACACTGTCTTGGATAGCCCTCATTAGATTCAAAACATTGAAAAACAATTTCCCTAATTTTTTCAGATTTTTATTTAACCCCCCTGGTCTCCCTTTTTTCACTTCATGACACAAATAATGGGGTAAGGTTGATTCATATAACACGAGAAAATAAAACCAGAACTTATAGATTAGAATCAGACGAAAAAAAAATCGTATTGGAGGGGGGGTCTTTTTCCCCCTTTCTAAAAATTTGACCGCAATGGCATTCTATAGCTTTTTTTAAAGCCATGAATCCAGTCTCTAATATGTTTTTTAAATCAAGTTTTTATTGTACATTTGGATATTTTCTTACAAGAACCCTTCTCGACGACACAGCGCAACGTGTGCGATTCATAATACGCGTACCCGCCATACAAAAACGGCTGCACAACTTTTCTTAAAAAATTCAATAAATAAATTTAAATGAAGGCTTCCGTTGAGTGGAAAACCATTTTTCAGAAATTCCTAATAATGGTTCCTCCCTCCCAAAGAACCATTTTATAAATGTTCGATTGTCTTCAAAACGGTTTGACTGATTTCAATAATTTTTTTTTACAGAAGACTCCAAGAAATATAAATAAATATATAAATTAAAAAAATCAATTTTTTTTTTTGAAAATCAAATATTTGGAAAAAGATATAATCGATTTTGTTGAAACTCGATATTTAAGAATTTTTTAGTATTTACTCTCTAAGATATTTTTAGAAAAAATTATACATTTGATTTGATTGAAACATTTTTTGAAAATCCAAAAAACATTTTTTCAAAAATTTTGGTGCACAAAACTATTTATATTTTTTTAAATATTTTGTGAAGAAAATCGAAAATTTAAAAAAATGGTTCTTTGGGAGGTACCATTAATAACCATTTTTGAAAAATGGGTTTCCACCCAACGAAAGTGCTTTCGTAGATTTTTAATAATTTTTTTTTTACATTTAAAGTCAATTTTTTAGAATTTTCCCCCTATACAATTATTTTCTAAGAATGATCCCAGAAATCATACATGCATTTATCCACCTGTTAAGTATCTTATTCAAATATCCAACAATGCTTTATTTATTTATTATTTTATAATGGGGCTTTAGCTATGTGCATAAATCTATTAAATTCCGAATTGAATTCTTTTTAAATTTGAGTAGCTTTCTTCAGTGAGATAAAGAAAGAAGATGAACAATAAAAACACACCATCTTAAATTCATGAAAAACAACGTCAGATCAAATAAGAATATAGAAAATACCGTCACTCAAATGTAAACAAAAAGTCCATTGACGTCTATAATTCCGGTACTAGCTGGAATAATTTCCGTCATCTATATCCCTTAACAGTACCTAAGTGCGTGCAGAAATCCTATTCCAGCCAAACTCACTGTGGAGTGTTAAGCAAAAAAAAAAATTTTACAAATATTTAAAAATAGTCTAGATTCTAGAAACAAATTACCAGACAAGAATTAATGTGGGAACAATCTTTTATTATCTGTGTTCACAGAAATTAGATTATTTATTTAAAACATTTTGTTTGAAAATATAAAAATAGTTCGGCGGCGGTGTTGAATAATATCTCAGAATATAAACAATTGCATTCCCTTTGGATCATCCTTCCACCCACAGCTTAAATTTCCACAAATAACTATGCTGATATTTTCTTATCATTTTTATAGAATAAGAAAAACACACAATTCTGAGAGAAACCATAATTATGACTTGTGTATTAACTGTATGACTTTCAATTCACACCTTTACAACCTCAAGCAAACCACCCATCATAATTTATAAGAATTATACCCACAACTATCTTGTTCACGTTTTTGCTTTATATCATAATTAGTTATTTATAATCTTTAATTTTTTTTTTTTGATTTATTGCAGGTTGTTAAAATGATGATTGTTGTAGTGCTAATATTCGCCGTGTGCTGGCTGCCATTCCAGATTTATTTTATTGTTACTTCGTGCTACCCGTCCATCACAGAGACCCCTTTTATTCAGGAGGTGTATTTGGGGATTTACTGGCTGGCGATGAGTAATTCCATGTACAATCCAATTATATATTGTTGGATGAATTCAAGGTAAATATAATTTTGGCGAATTTCACAAGAATTTTAGTTTATATTTCTGAGATTTTAAAAATATTTTTTTTTATTATTCTCAGAACTGGAAAAGGTAAAAATACTTTTTTCTTTGTTACGCTTACTTAGTTAGCTTACTTAGTAATTGGATATACTTTTTCAAAAAATAAATTAAAAATGCAAACGAATATATACTTACTTAGGTCCTCGGAACTTTTACGTCCGTGAGGTTCCCTTTTGCGGCTCATAGGGCCTCACTGCTTCTACGCACCATCGTGTACAGTTTTTGGGAGATATGTACCTCAGTTCTCTCCAACTCTTCCCCAGTTGTGCTGATTCCTCTTCGACCGTCCTTCGCCAACTACTTCTAGGTCATCCCACTCCTCTGCCTCGCTGCGTAAGAGGGTTCCATTGCATCGCTTGACTTGCAATGCACTCTTGAACTTTTCGAAGCGTATGTCCAATCCACTGCCACTTACGGTTTCGTATTATAGAGTCGATAGTTTCCTGATCTGTCCTCGCATGAAGTTCAATATTGGAAATTCGGTTAGATCAGGAAATCCTCAACATGTTTCGCAGACATCTATTCACGAATGTTTGCCGCTCTCTTGTGACAGCGAGTGTTACTTTCCAAGTACTCCACCCATAAAGAAGCACGGATTCAACATTAAAGCGGAACAGTCGTAGCTTGATCTTAAGGCTCATAGAGTTGTTTTTCCATTCCAAATGCAGCTTTTGCTTTCCCGATTCGGTTGATTATATCTAGTTCGGTCGCCAAGCGCACCAGATCAGACATCGACTGAGACATCTGAAAATCCAGTAAGAAAATTCAAAGTTGAAAAACAGCGAGCGAAAGGCAGCTCCTAGAGAACCTTCTGAGGTGAAATAGAAGGCACCAATGAATCAGCTAGGCTAAGGAAAATTCTCTCCACAGGGCCATCTACCTTTTTTCTGTAAATGTCTAATTCCTGTAAGAAGAGTGTAGTGCCACGAACTTGGCTGCACAATACCGTGCCCTTCGATAATCAGTGGAGCTCTATTCTATAGGTTCCTTAAAGGAACCAAGTGGTCACTGGACAGAATCATGCAGTAAAACTCTGAAACTCTTAGTTAAAGCTCACTTTCCCAGGTGCAGCTCTAACCCGAGCTGTAACCAGGAAACTGAGATCTATACAAAGCACAGAACACCGTCGGATATTGTAACGGGAGGCAAGATTAAATGGGCAATAAATTCTTTGCCCCCTTACAAGTCCCCGGAACTAGATGGCATCTTTTCAATGATATTACAAAAAAGTGAACAATGTGGAAAACGACGCA
Source organism: Dasysyrphus tricinctus (assembly GCA_963921185.1). NCBI lineage: Eukaryota > Metazoa > Arthropoda > Insecta > Diptera > Syrphidae > Dasysyrphus > Dasysyrphus tricinctus. The sequence goes on along the minus strand of OY992530.1, from coordinate 78,013,936 downwards.
GTTATGAGAGCCCTTGCAGAGCTTCATATAGAAAACTCAATTATAAATTGGACTGTGTGCATGTTAAAAAACAAGCATATTAATACAGAACTTTGAGAAGCACGTTAATAGTATCCACATCCAGAGGAACACCCCAGGGATGGGTGCTTTCTCCACTTCTTTGGATACTAGTTATGAACGAAATTGTTGTAAAATAAAAATATAGTGGAGTAACAGTAGTAGCCTATGCAGATGACCTAGTACTACTTGCGACACGTAAATTCCCATCCACTATTAGTGAACAAATAGAGTATGCCCTATCAAAGGTCAACACCTGGACAAAGAATTGTGGTCTAATGGTCAATCCATTGAAAAGAGAATTTGTTCTCTTCACTAACAGAAGAAAAATACCAATGTTAAGATTACCATCAATTGAGGGGACTCCACTCAAAAACTCGAATCAGGTCAAATACTTGGGTGTGATCCTTGATAAGAAACTGAACTGGAGTCCCAACACTAAAGAAAGAGCAATGAAAGCTATGGTTGCGTTCTATTTCTGCAACAGGATCTTTGGAAAATCCTGGGGACCCAACCCAAACAAATTTCAGTTGGATGTACATGGCAATAGTGAGACCGATACATACCTACGGTAATTTAGTTTGGTGGAACGCGGCTGAGAAAGCAACAAACTTGAAAACCTTGACAAAAGTTCAAAGATTAGCATGCGTAGGTATTACGGGGGCGTTTAAAATCACTCCTACAGCGGGACTGGAAGCGATACTCAACTTGAGACCCCTAGATCTATTCGTGCAAGAATCTGCAGCATACAGTGCCCTGCGCCTAAGCCAGACTAAATGCTGGAAGCAAAGCACATCGGGCCATACTCAGATTCTGCATATGTGGGAAATAATGTTGGTACAGACTACACAACACCCCATTTAAACTTCAACAGACCCTTTCACTACCTCTTTTCCTAATTGAGAGTAGTGTAAAAACAACCAACCTTTCAGTTGTGAATCTACCATAACTGTCTTTACTGATGGTTCGAAGATGGATACTGGAGTTGGTGCAGACATTTTCTGAAAAACACTGGGACTAGCTAGCTTCTTCCAAGCCGAAGTCTTGGCAGATTCAAAAGCAGCTGCTCAAATATCAATGATGGTGACACCACGAGCTGATATCACCCCCTTTATTGTTAGCCAAGATGCAATAAAAGCAATTTCTACCACCGAGATACATATTCGAAGCTTCTAACCTGCTGTCGCGAAGAGCTTAGGGTTCTTGGCATGAAGCATAACATTAGACCCTGGTGGGTTTCAGGTCACAGTGATGTACAGGGATACGAGAGAGCTGATGAGCTGGTAAGAACGGGTTCATCGCTTGATCCAAGTCAAGCCGAACAACATATCAAAGTACCAACCAGTAGCATCAAACAGGATATTGGTAACAAAATATCGGAAAAAACCAGTGAAAGATGGACAAAATTATGCAAATGTACAAGAAACATCTCCGTTCCCTTGTCAGAGATTCCACAAAAAGAACATGGAGCTCAGTACTGACGACCTTTGCAGAGGGTGCAGCGATGAAGAAGCACATGAGGATACCTAACACTACCCAGCACTCTGTCATTTAGGAAAAAAACACCTAGGAAATCATTTCTATGACGACCCAGAGGAACTTTCTAGAAATTTGGCAAATAGCCTCCTGAACTTCATCAAAGCCTCTAAATGGCCTGACTGGCGACAGAACACAAAGGCTTTTACATTAAGTGGAATACAATTTCCTAGGGTATCACAACGGATCTACAGAGATCTAAGCGTAATGGTAATAAGATCAACTGTCAACCCTTCTACCTAACCTAACCTTACATAGTTCGGTCCTGCTATCAGTAGAGACCGTACTCCCAAGATATTGGAAGCATTCTACCATCTCTACTGGTTGCACAGAAATATCTTTTTGAGTAGATAAGGAAGTTCCAAGACTGATCCTTTTTGTTTTCGCCGTATTGATCTTGAGCCCAACGATCTCAGCTTCTCTCTCTACCCTTGTTATCATTTGATGAAGATCAATGATCCTATAAGAGAGTATGCATACGTTGTCCGAGTAGTCCAGACTTTTGAGGTGTGATTGCAGATTCCACTCAATTCCTCCACTTGCAATCGATAAAGCTGCATGCAGCACATCACTTTTTACCAACAGGAACAGTATTGGTGACAGTATACAACCCTGTCCAATCCCACTTTAGATTTCCAACTCCTCTGACAATCTTCCTTTCTCCCGTGACATTTGGATCCATCATATGAAGCCTTTATAATAGCAAATCAGTTTATCCGGGATGAATTTTCTATTCACACCGTCAAACGCCTTTTCGAACGAATAGCAGGTGAAGTGGTGATCGATATTCAATGCACTGCTCGATTATGATCCGCATACAGGAAGATCCAGTGCGGAAACCTGCTTGTTAGGCGTCAAGCATGGCTTCAAGTTAGTCTTTTATGATTTTCGCTATCACTTTGGCTACAGTAGGCTTGGTAGCTTGACAATCATTCCTTTTTTCCACTCCTCAGGAAAACTTTCTGTTTCCCAAGCTCTCTCAATGAGTAGGTGCAGGAACTCACTCGATGTTGTTGGTACTGCTCGTAAGATCTCTGCGGGAATAACGTCAAGTTCTACCGCTTTGTTGTTCTACAGTGCTCTGATTGCGGTTAAGATTTTTCTTTGTGGGGGATACAGTTACAGTGCGTATTCGGTAATTTGTTACTACGGACGGGTCATTGTGTGTTGGGCTGACTTCGCTGGTGAAAACGCGATTTAAAAGCACAGAAACGTGCTCTTTCCACCTTTTGAGCTGGTCCTCATCCGAAACTAGCAGTGATCTGTTTATGTCCTTTACCAGGTGTTGCTAAGAGCTTTGGACACCTGTAAGCTCTTTGGTAATTCTGTAGACGATCCTATGGTCACACCTACTTGCGGCCTCTTCTGCTTCTCTTGCCAATGCGTTGATATAGTTACGTTTATCACTTTGCTATGGTGAACTTCTCTCATCTTCATATGATAGGCAGACTCGAGCTCGTTTCTCCCTACTGCTGGAGTAGCTGCAATACGTGCTTTGAGCTGTTTTCTTTCTTCGATACTAGTCCAAGTTTCATCAGAAAGCCAGGGATTGTTGTTTCCTTGCGAATGACCGACTATACTTTCAGCACCTGATATAAAAACATTTTTTCATTGTTTTCGATTTAAGACTTAAGTCTATCGGTATTGAACTTGGGCATTCGGGTGTTTTCTTGGAATGTCCGGACTTCAGCTTCCATGTCTGCACCTCTTCTGTTTCGAACATCCTGAAGACTGCTTCTAGATATCTGACTGATCGCGAAGTGATGAAATTGGTTGGAAGTTGCTTATCTGTCCGGCGCCAGCCAAAAGAATTCATGACACGTCTTATGCTCAAACATGGTCCCCGTCCCAATTATTACAATGTGGTTGGCGTTACAAAAATTGACAAAACATTCGCCATTGTCGTTGCGGTCACCATCACCATGCTTTTCCATAACATGCCTGAGCCCATCATTGTCATTGCCAACGTACCTTTGCATTCAAGTCTCCCATTACCATTATGACGCTTCACGTGGTGTGCCATGATAAGCAGCACTCAGCCGATTATAAAAGGTCTCCTTCTCCTCGCTAGAAGAGAGCTCCGTTGGGGCGTAGCACTGTATGATGGTAACGCGACGTACTCTTGTCCGGAACCTAGCTTTCCTGATCCTGTCATCTTAGAGCTCCCAGGAAATCTTGTTCATATTGAAAATTATTTGAATTTTTTAATAACCTGTAGCATTAGACGTGTTCAGGAATATGATATCTCCGACGGCTCAGTGTCAAAAACTGAGCAAGCGAATCCAATATTTTCTTTCCTCAGTTATTTGACAGCAAAATTTCTGAGGAATCCTGTTCCACGAGACTGAAATTGCTGAGGGCTCTGAGATCTCATTTTCCTGAACTCGCCTATTAATTAATGAGTAGCATCGATTGACATACAATTCAACGATTTCTTTTCAGTTAAACTTCCTGATGGCAAAATTTCTTTAAACAAAACCAGAGATTATAGCCAAGAAATTTAACTGCTCGATTACTGGAAAAGCTATACCCTTTCATGGTTCACTAGTCACTTCACTACCCTCAATGCTTTTGCATATCGTCTTATGAATCGATATCTTTTTAATAAATAATTGAACAAATTTTGCCGCAAAGTTTTAGGGGTAACAGGAAATAAACGAAAGGTTCTTCCTATTTCCTATTCCTGGAATAAACAACTTCTATTTATGTTTTCTCAATTGACTTCTGCATAGACCCAAGCATCTTTTTCATTATGTGGGTAGCTTAAGGACGTGATTTAAGTTTGTTTTCCTCTCATTTTAACAATTCTTTTTTTCTCAATTTGATTCAAACCCTTTTTTTTTATACAACACTTTCTGTTTTTAAGGATAAGTAAATCCGCATAAATAACAATAAAAAGAAATAGGAACATTTCAGCAAAAATCGTTTTTTGCTACTATATAAAGCTCATTGTGATAATCTCACAGACGATTCCTTTTCAGATTATGAAGAAAACAATAATAGAAAAAAAGTAGCTAGCTAATTCTCATGGATATTATATTGGTAAAATAAAGGGGGAGAAAAAAGCATGTTCAAAAATTCAAAGGAAATTATGAGAGGATTTTGAGGAAAATGGAAAAGTTTTCTTGGAATTATTGTATTTAAATTGAAAAGAACACAGACAGAGCAATTTGCTAAAGATACTCAATACTATATATCAATGTCTTTCTATTAATAGAAGTGAAATACGAAAATATCATACATTTTATCAGAAATTAAAAGCAATTATTAAGGAAAAAAAAAAAAAAGAAAAAAATAGATTATGTACCAATTATTATAAAGGTGGTCGTTATAATGTTTTTTTTTTTTAGTTTTATTATTTGGATGGGCCTAAATTAGCTCTAAATGAAGAAAAAAAATTCCCTAATTTTTTCAGATTTTTATTTTCATCCCCTATAGTCGCTGTAGGGGTTAATTAAATTTCCCCCTTTTTTTGGAAATTCGCGTAAAATCTGCCAAAAAATTCAGAGCATGTAGGTGAGAAGTATACAAGAAAAAAATCCTGCTGAAGGGGGGTAATATCTCCTACCGCTTGGAAGGGATAAAATACATATTTGCATAAAATAGAAACAAATTAATTAAAAAACAACGGCAATACTTGCAGTAATGTTTTGTAGCTTTTTGGAAAGCCAGAAGTCATCCATCCCATAAGATGTTTTCTTTTCTCAATCCATTATACGCGCTCTAATTTTTTGTCACATTTTATACGAATCACCCTGTACCTATAAATAAAATACCATGTTTCGTGGCCTTCGACCCCGTATGATTAATGTAGTGGAGCCCAAATCGATGGGGAACTTTCCCAAAACCTTTAAATAAATCCCTGTACTTCATATTATTTGGAACTGTTTTCTAACTTTCCTGGGGGATAACACGCAAGAAAAACTCACCGTGTACTCAATCTCAAAGGTGGTGCAAGAGAGTACATTTTATGTAGAAACATAAAATCAGTAACTCTACCGACTGAGCTACTGTGAATCAAATAAAATGAACGGCTAGGTTGCACGTACTTGCTCTTATGTTCAAGACACTGCGGGTTTAAGAAAATTGTATATGAAAACATGGAAATTATGATAGAAAAATGTAGAGAAGCATGAAATACGACATTTAAATTGGCTAAAACAACTCTTTTGACAGTTTGAGTTGGAAAAAAAGAATGCCATCTCAATTCTTGATTGAATATAATTGCATAGGAAAAAAAAATTAAAATCGTTGGAGCGGTTTTTTTAAAAATAAATTTTTTATATATAAAATTCTCAAAACATTTTTAAGAACAAATTTTGGTATGCAAATCTGAAGTATATATTTATATGTATATAAAAACAAAATTTAAAAAAAATTGTCAACCCGTGTTGGAGATATCGAAAAAATTTTGAAACTTTTTTTTAAAAATCCAATAACTTTTTTTTTGAAGATTTTGAAATGCAATATTATTTAATCTTATCTGAAATTTGTATATAAGAAAAATCACCTTAATCCGTTTAGCCAAAAACGAGAAAATTCAAAATAAAAAAATACGTTCCATGACAGGTACTATTAATAATTGCTAAGTGTGAAATTTTATACTTTTTAGTAGTAGATCGTACTAATTTAAGTACATGAAAAAAGTTTTATCAAAATCGTAGGAGTCGTTTGTAAGCAAAGAAATATTTTCCTTTGCGGTTTTTAAATTTTGTATGGAAGGTCAAGGTACCGTTATTTTTTCATAAATGTAAATTTTTTTCTAAAAATATTGAAGAGAGTACTAAAAACTCTTAACTATCGAGTTTCAAAAAAATCGATCATGTTTTCGAAATATTTGATTTTCAAAAAAAAAAATTTGAAACATTTTTTAAAAATACAAAAAATATTTTTTCAAAAGTTTTGGTAGGCAAAACTGTTTATATTTTTTGGAAGCTTCTGTATAAAAAAAAAATTGAAATCAGTCGTATCGTTTTGAAGAAAATCAAAAATTTAAAAAAATGGTTCTTTGGGAGGTACCATTAATAACAATTTTTTGAAAAATGGTTTTCCACCCAAAGGAAGCCTTTACTAAAATAAATTTACTGAATTTTTTTTAACAAAAGTTGTCGAGCCGTTTTTGAGAAAAATACGATTATGTAAAATTGCTAAAAAAATTGTATGGCAGGTATCGTTATTTTTGGTTCTAAAAATAAAATGAAAAAAATATGTGGGCATAATCACCAAAAACCACTATGTACCAAGTTTGAAGAAAATCGATCGAGCCGTTTAGGCTGTAGACGAACAGACAGACAGAATTGTGCCACCCACTTTTTTGGTGTTCTCTATTATCGTAATATCATGTTGGATTGTTATCTCAAAAATTTTTTTTTGCACGAATCCAAAACTTGCCTTATAGTTCCTATGATCGCAAGTAAAAATTGTATGTACATCTGATTTTCTTGAATAAAAAAGCGTTTTTTTTTAAGCAAATTGGCATAATTTGGTAAGACTTTTGCAATTTGTGTACACTGAGGGAAAAATGTATGCACTCAGCACATCATTTTATTTACTCATCCTATATTTTTCTGCACACATACTTTTCTGTACTCATTACCTAATGAAATATATACTGACAACATAAACCTATTAGCAGTGAAGCAGCTACTAAATAGTTCTGTAGACTCATTACACGAATATGTACCACGCCAGCATACGATTATGTAGTGAGAATAGATTCTATGCACTATTTTTTGGTATCATTGCGTAAATATAAACTTTCCATGGACTCAGTAAATAATTATGTGTAGGTTGTCGCATGATGATGTACTGAGTATAGCTCATATGCACTTATTAAATAAATGTAAATAAATCTATTTAGGCATTTTTTGAAAAAACTGTTAGTTTTCTGCGATTAGTACAGTGTCTATGCACTCAATAAATAAATATAAATATTTTATGTATGCATTTACTAAAAACAAACCGGTTATCTGTGATAAGTACAGATTCTTTGTAGTGAGGACAGATCAATTTGTATGTAATGAGTACATATTTATGTAATGAGTCCATATGTTTATGTACTCCATGTGTGTATGTCCTCACTACATATGTTTGTATCGAGTCTATGTACTCAATTCATATTTATGTAATGAGTCCATATGTCTATGTACTCCACATATTTGTGAAATGAGTATATGTCACTACACATTTATATTATGAGTCCATACATTTAAGAGAATCCTCTGTAACGTTTCACCTTATTCTGAAAGTTTATTTTCTAGATATTTATTTTATTTTAAAAATACTTTGTGATACTTACTCGGATTTGAACTGGGAACCTTTCACACAGGAAGATAGCACGCATCCACCAGGCCACTTGGGGGCACAAAAAACTGGTGCCAAAACTGAATAAGTTGAAACTCATTGCTTGGATGGCTGAAGTGCTCAATATACACATAGAGTCAGTTCAAGTTGCGTGGACTCAGCACTGTAGCTAGTCAATAGATACATGTGTAGGTATTGAGTATATACCGTCTGTATTGAATAAATGTCGAAATGGCACACGTCGTATTTACTCAACACATAACTTAATGTAACCTATAACAGTTGAATATGAAGAAAATTTGAAAAGAAATTCTTCTGTTTAAGTGGAGTGACCGAATATATAATTCAAAGTTAAAAGTTCAAGTGAGCTCAACTCCATAATTGCGTTTCGCCCAGGTACGATAGTTGGGCTCATCAGTTAGATGACTATCGTACCCTTCTAAGACGCAATTTTGTATCGATGTTTACCGACTAATATAAAAATCACAGCATTAAGATACTATGAATTTTATTATTCTAAGGGAATTTGGTTAAATTCAGACACTTAGAATTTCAAATGCCCGCGCTCAGGCTTTTTATAATAATTGAATATGAAGAAAATTTGAAAAGAAATTCTTCTGTTTAAGTGGAGTGACCGAATATATAATTCAAAGTTAAAAGTTCAAGTGAGCTCAACTCCATAATTGCGTTTCGCCCAGGTACGATAGTTGGGCTCATCAGTTAGATGACTATCGTCTTAGAAGGGTACGATAGTCATCTAACTGATGAGCCCAACAATCGTACCTGGGCGAAACGCAATTATGGAGTTGAGCTCACTTGAACTTTTAACTTTTAACCTATAACAGTTTCACTTGCATTTGTTGCGCTTGATATGTGTTGAGTATATACCGTCTGTATTGAACAAATATCACCATAGACTCTGTGCAGGTTGCATATACTCAGTACATAACTTTATGTAATAAATGTTTTCTATACTTGGATGGCTGGTGCTTGATATGAACTGAGTAAATACCATCTGCATTGAATAAATCTCGACAAAGGCTCATTATACGTCATATTTACTCAGTACATAACTACATGTAATAAATGTTTTTTATTGGTGGATGGCTGGCGCTTGAGTATAAACTGTTTGCATTGAATAAATGTCACATAGACTCAGTGCACGTTGCATATACTCAGTATATAACTTTATGCATCAAATGTTTTTTATTGTTGGATGGCTGGCGCTTGATATGCGCTGATTATATACCGTCTGCATTCTATAAATGTAGACATAGACTCAGTACACGTCGTATTTACACAGCACATAACTTAATGTAGTATAATTATTTTTTATTTAGATGGCTGGCACTTGATATGTGTTGGGTATTAAACGTCTCTATTGAATAGATATCGAGATGGACTTAGTACACATTGCTTATACTCAGCACATAAGCTTAATTTTTAAATTTAAATTTTATTAATTCGAAACATATTTGACTTTAGCTGGTCCATAGTTTTTTAATGAGTATATTACGTCTTTATCCAATACACAAATCGGTACTCTAGATTGTTAGTTTTATTCGATACATAACTTGAATTATAACTAGTACACATTAACTTTACTTAGTGAATAGACCTTCGATGGCAATCCTTTGCAAACATCGGTACATACAATTTACATTTATGGTTCTGTACGGAGTGCATTCATTTTTCCCTCAGTGTAAGGTTTATTGAAAGTTTTATCAGAAAAAAGACAAAATTTAATATTTCACAGCTTTTTTAAATAAACAAAATTCAAAGAATTAAGAGAAACGAAAAAAAAATACATCAAATAATTGCACGTACAGTGGCTTTAAAGTCAAATTTCTTTCAGATTAGTAATGAAAGTGCTATTTCTTGGCTCTAATTATAGTTATATTTTAGGCGGTTGTTTATTAAAAACACAAGCTTTGAGGTAATTTCTGTTGGTATAGCGTTCCGTTTCTCCAAAATTACAGATTTGAGAGGATATGTTTGATAGTTATATGAGTGTTTGAACTTTATTTACCAAAAAGCCCCACAGATGCTTAAAGGGGTTGAGGTCTGAGGATGGTGGTGGCTGAGACAACTAAGATTTTACACTGTTAAGCAGCCACTTGCTTACTAATATAGACTAATGCTTCCGGTCATTGTCCTCTAACAGTATGAAATCATTAAGTAACTCAATTCTTTCAATACTGGCCTAAAATTTTTTACTCAAATATGCAAATTTTTGTATTTTCCATATTGTTGTTTCAATAAAAACAAGATTGTAGACACCATTTGCATACATTACACCTCAAACCACCATACGTTCACCTTCATGTTTCACCGTAGTCTTTAAATTCCTTGCCTATACTTTTGTGTTCGGTTTTTGTACCAAATTTTCGACCGTTAAATTAAACAAGTAAAAATGTTAAAATTTTTTTGTCAACTAAGATAACATGAACTGTTCTAAGAAGCAAAACAGAAAACCGTGATAAATAATTGCAAATCAATTAACTTCTATCCGCAAAAATCCTACAAAAATACTTACAATTTATATGATTTCAGTTGCTGTAGTGCAATTTTTTGATACAGTGTATCTCGAAAGTGGATACTATTACGAAAAAAAAGTACTTAACATTTTTTGTAGGAAATTTTCTTAGCTACAACGCTTACTACTAAAAATGTTTAAAATTTTTGATTTTTTGATATTATCATCCATTTCGATGGAAAATTTAATTTTGAAAAAAAAATTAAGTTAAAAACTGCCGAATTTGACTCATGTAGTTTTCGAGTTAAACCAAACAGTCGTCTGTGTGACCATTCTCTCAGAAACACATGATGTAGCACTTTCAGCTTTAAGCATGCTTATGCACAAACAAACATATTCATTATAATAAAAACACTTGAAGTAGTAAACAAAATAACAAATTGAAAACACAATCTATAAAAGATGTGTTTTTTGCACCTTCTACGTTTAAAATAAACAGTGCAGAAAAAACGCCATCACACCTTACCCTATGTATTTAAGTAAGTATGCTAGCTTGACTTCAATTCTTATATCATTAGAAAATTTCAGATTTCACATAAATCTTTTGCTTTAATAATCTTTTTTTAAAACCGAGTTTAAAAAAAACTATAAACCCGTTTTTAAAATATTGAATATTCAAAACAAAAATTGGTTGTATGTCTATTTTTATTTTAAATAAGAATTTAGTGTTTTTGACTGCAAAAAAAAAAACAAATGAACTCAAAATTTTGGTCTGACTTGTCATCACAATGAAAGGGAAGACGCAAAAAGTGGGTGTCATGATTCTGTCCGTTTGTCTCTTAGGCTACAGCCAAAACGGCTGTATCAATTTTCTTCAAATTTTGTGTGATTTCTTGTCATTATGGCTCATTGCCTCCACATATTTTAAGTAGATTTTAACCTGCTAAACATTTTTCAAAGACAATCAAAGGCCTGAATTTTCATTACGTTCCGCTAATTACTGTAAGCAAGTAAAAGTATACAAGAAAGAAAATCTCGAGCCGTTTAGGCTGTAGAGTGTAGACGAACAGACAGACAGAGAAGTGCCACCCAATTTTTTGGTTTTCTATAATCATCGTTATGCCATGTTAAAAAACATTTCTGGAAACGGATATGTAGATATGTAAATTACTATGTCAATTTAAAGTTGCGTCAAAACCATGGCTCAGTCAGTTAAAAAAACGATTGGTTTTATACATAGAAAGACCGATACAGATAAATAACATTTTGTGTTTTCCAAGTGAAATGGAAAATTCTGTCATGCATCCTGCACATGAAAAAGAATGTACCAACCTATCTGTATGTATTTGGGAACGACTGACAAAAGTACTGAACACATTAAAATGCATTATTCGGATACAAAATGCGAGACAAGGTAGAACTCTTTATTCAGAATTGTCAATTCAGGCAAAATGTAGAATTCAAACACAACATTCTATTCCGAAGAAATCCTTTACGTTTGATAGCTACAGTTCATTCATTCATTGTATTGATCATTTTGGTCCTTTCTCATGTATTCCTTCCAAACAAAAGCATATTTTGGCAGTGGTGGTTGCACTCACAAAACATGTTAAATTATACACATACAAAACCGACAAATACAAAAGAGCTACGAGTGTAATATGTGCTTCGCTTGATAAATGTTTTGAATATTTTAGTCGCTTTTTCTCTATAGATATATATAATTATAAACCAGAAGTGATGAGGGAACGTTTGTTTAAGGTGTTTCTTTCCTACATAACTTATTGAGAGTAACATTGAACATTTGTAACAATTATTGCTATTCGTTTAACCCAAATAATTTTTCAAGAGAAGCGAGTGAATCGATATTTGATATAATTTTTGTATAGCCCAGTCGCAGGGCCGTAGCTACGGTAGGGCATTGTGGGGCAATGCCCTTCCTTCAAATAAACTGGATATAGGGGCCGTGCCTTAAAATTGTTCTCAAGAAGGTAGATTGAAAATAATACCAATGCAAAGATCTAGCTCCAAAAAAAACATTCATATAGGTTTTCCGATAATTTGGGGCAAGGATTTGAAATCCCATAAAAAAAAGTCATTCAATTTTTGTATTGCGAGGTCTTAAGACCAAATGGGTGTATTTGAAGGTTCGCAGATATTTGCCGCTAATTTTGATTGTAATTGATACATGACAGTAGTTCAGTGTAAAATATGTTGGACCGGGAAGTACAACGGAACATTTACTTTTTCTTAGCTGAATTTTTTATCTCACTTAAAAAGGGACCGATTTAAAAACTTCGCACAAACAAAAATTCCCAAAGATCACAATTTTTTGTCCTTAAATTCATTTTGTTTTTATATGCTCAAAAGAGGAAGAAAGAGGAGGGCTAAAAATAATCATTTTTGAAGTATGGTCAATTTTTGCTTCAAAACTACTGAAGTTTCATTTATCTGGACTTTTATACTCTGAAACTAATTTCATAGAAAAATCCTGATTCATCTATTACTTGATCAAACTGCACTGTCAAAAATTCGAGTCGAAAAAATTATTTTTGTCCTGCCCTGAACCAAAGTGCACCGGTATTTGCGTCTGTACGTCTGTGCGTTTCTACGTTCTTGCGTCCACCGTACAACTATCTTGACGCTAGATCGTTATAGCGTTTATCAATTTGTTTCAAATTTAGTAGAGAGCATTTTTATGTGGTTTCCTAGAAGAGAAATTCAAATATTTGTTGCACCGCATTTCGAAAGGGAAGAACAATTTTTGGTTGCTGTTTTTTTTTCAAATTTTCTCAAAGACTACATCTAGGATTTTGTTTCAAAATTCATACCTGTTGCAATTGTCTTATTTTCGGTTTATTTCTGTTATATATTTCTTGTACTTTTTCAAAATATTAATATATTTCCATTTCGAAATTTTAAAACTATTTGTTTTGTTATAAATCCTTTTGAAAAAAATAAGCTTGATGGTTAGAAAAATATGGTCAAAGAAAAAGTGTCGGTTGTGTAAGCGATTTTTTTTTTGTGCGTTGTCGATTTACAATTTGCAAACAAAATCGCAATGAGACAGCTCTATGCAAAAGAAAACACAAATACCAAACGAAAATTTTTTCCCCAAAAGAATATCAGCGATGGCAATGAAAAATTTAATTTTGTTGTTACTTTTTTTAAAACATATGCCTTCACAACATTAATTGTTATTGTTATAAGAACGTTAAACTAAATATCTTCAATGCCTACCCACGCTAGAGCCTTGGACCACAAAAGCAATTTCGTGTGATTTAGTCATAAGGAATTTTTTTAAATTCTGCTAAAACTGTTTCCATCGCTGCCCTACCTTAAAATCGAATCTAGCTACGGCTCTGTCCAGTCGGAATACATGTACCTACATACATTTGAAATGCAAAAAATTACATAGGGGTATTTTTTTGATATTATTCGTAAAGAGTTTAAGAAAGTTTTCGATCTCCTACCCCTATTGCGTTGGCCGCCATCTTGGATTTTAGAAAAATTAGTTTTTGTTAAATAACTCACCTATTTTCAAATTTTGACTAAAATTACTTATGTAAAAGTTGTTCAAAATTTAACTATCTACAACTTTTGTCATAGTAGTTTTTCTCTACTATTGGTATTTTTCGACTTAATCCGAAAAAAAGGATTGTGCCATTGTTTTTCAGTCAATCAAATAAAAAGTTTAGTATTTTTTTGACAATTAGTTGAATGATGATAGTTTATGATGAGCCTTTGTTTGTAGGTTGCAGCTTGATCTTAGCTCTATACAACATAAGATCTGAAGTGTAAGAAAAAAAGAGGAGGGTATAAGGACAAGGAGTCTTAAACCAAGTTTTCGACCACCCAGCTGTTTAACTTTGGCCATCATCTTGAATTTAAGGAATATGGCTTTGGTAAAATATATAGGGTGTTTTGCATACAAACAAAGCGTATAAAAAAGACTAGATTGTGTAGGTGGAGGGACTCTATATTTCCCGTTTAGGTGGGAAGGGCAATTTACTAAAAAATTGGCTCAAAACAGAAAAAAAATTGTCAAAAAACGCCGGTAAAACTTGCATGCTATAACTTTTTTCAAAGCCAAAAATCCATTCTCAAAATTTCCATTTAATATAAAACAGGCTTTGAAAATACTTTTTGAAAAAATAATTTTTAAACTTAAAATAAAAATAAATATTTATTTTTCTTTTTAATTTAAATATTTTTTTTAAACTTATTTAAAAAAAGAAACATTTTTTTAATAAGAGAGTTTTGACAATGAATTTTTGGATTTCAAATAATATAAAGCATGACATTGCAAGTACACATTGCCATTGTTTTTTGATATTTTTTTTTCTATTCTAAGTAAATTTCTTAGTGAATTGCCCCTCCCACCTTAACGGGAGGGAATAGACCCCCCTCAAATACATTTTTTTTTCTAGTATCAACCCAACCTACACAATCTATCTTTTGTTACACACCCTCTGTTTTTGCGAAACACCCTGTATATTTTACAAAAGCCATATTCCTTAAACTCTAGATGGTGGCCAAAGTTAAAAGGCTCTGGGTGGTCAAAAACTTGATTTCGGACTCCTTAAACCCCCTTCTTTCAACGAATTGAAAAAAATATTAATTTTTTGTTTGTATTGTTCAAAAACGCTCATAAATGAGTTGACTAAAAGACAATGGCACAGTCCTTTTTTTTGATAAAGTGGAAAAATATCGATCGTACAGAAAAAACTTATGTAACCAAAGTTGTAGATAAAATTTTGACCAACTTTTATTAAGTGCATTTTTAGTCAAAATTTGAAAATAGGAGAGTTATTTTACAAAAACTAATTTTTATAAAATTAAAGATGGTGACCAACGCAATAGGGATAGGAAGTCGAAAACTTTTATTTGGACTCTCTACGAACCCCCCTCCCCCCCCAACAAATAAAATCAAAAAATATCCTTATCTAATTTTTTACATCTCAGCATTATTTTTTGTACATTCCCACTGGGCTAGTAACCAAAATGCTTCCTTAAATTGCGTTTGATATAAATAATTCCGTGATGAATAAAAATGTGTGCTTTTAATTAGTGAATATGTTGAATGGCTCTGGACCTTTGGCACATAGGGAAATTTTCCAAAAAAGTGTACCATCTGAAAGATCTCTATATTTATACAAAAGGTCAGCTTGTTTCAGTATTAAATTTTTGTAAATTTCCCATAAATGAAGTGCCAAAAATCGCGCGTGAACTTGAAATTTTTAAAAATTTATTAAAAAAAATTCATACCAGACCAATTACTGAAACAAGCTGACCTTTTATATAGATCTAGAGATCTATCAGATGGTACACTTTTTTGGCAAATTTCCCTAAAATGAGGTGCCAAAAATCTTTTTGACCTAGAATTTTTTTTAAAATTCATTAAATATTCATAAAAAAAATCTTTGGCTGACCAATTATTGAAAATAGCTGACCCTTTTCAACCAAATGAGGTGCCAAAAGTTTTTTTTGTGACCTTGGAAGGAACTTTAAAAATTCATAGAAAAAAATCTATGGCTGACCAATTACTGAAAATAGTTGACCTTTTATCACGATCTAGAAATCTTTCGGATGGTATACATTTTGGCAAATTTCCCTTAAATGAGGTGCCAAAAATCGCGCGTGACCTTGAGTGACCTTGAGAAAGTTTAAGCCTTGATTAAAAGTTATCTAGGGCTGACCAATTTCTGGGACCAGTTTACCTTTTCTGACCAATTATATGGGATCTTTTTTTATCAAATTTTCCTCATATGAGGTGCCAAAGGTCCAGAACCGTGTTGAATGTGTTAATCGTTCACTAAAAAGGAATTCCGGTTTCCGATTTAATTGTGCGAGAATTTTCAGAAAAAGCGATTGTGTTTTAGAGAAGAATTTGTTATTTTTTAAGGAAACGAATTAAAAATTTTCATCGAAATTTGAGAATAGGAAAAGAATGCGAATAGAACTTTTTTTAAATTGGTATAGCACTCTTTTTGGTTATCAAATGTTGATATTATTTCATGACAATAGTTATCTTCATATGGAGAGAGAAAATTTATTAAATAATGTAAAAGTTAAACTGTAATCAGCAGAATTAGGTGTATATGTGATATGTTTAAGCAAAATAAAACTGTCTCACTGTTCACCAATTTTATTAACCATTTGCCAATTCTCAAGGAAATATTTATTAGAAGTAATGTCCGCTTAGTTGAATTGTCAAGAGTCAATGGGCCTTACTAATAATCAAACTTAGTGTTAAGCTTAAAAGATTAGTGTTAAGAAAAGATCCCGATTTTAGAAAATCCGCATACCAATAGCGAATTTAATCTCCAGTTTAGTCGTAGCAATAAGTCAAAATTTAATACATGGAAATCCATGTTTAAAGTCGAACACTAGTTAAAAAATGTTGCCCTAGTGCTGTTTTATGGTATTTTAATTTGTATTTAATACTTAAATCTATTCCCAAGTTATCAGGTCGATTTCAATAGATATTTTCATGAGTTGGTTTCAATCTTCAGATCATTGTTTTACAGTGAAAAAGAAGAACTTTATCTAGAAGCTCTTTATATATTGTTTATATATCTATGTATTGCGACGCGACAGGAGCCCAGTAGGAAATTTCGTCCTCAAGGAAAAATTTCGGTGAATAGCACAATGAATTCATGAAATACTTTTTACGAGGAACAGGCATGTAATGATTTCATTAGAAAAAGGTGTTGCCTTTTTCACCAGTTCATTATTTTCATGACATCACCCTTTCTTTTACTTGGTGCAAAAATTCAACTGAATTCAATGCTTCCCATGCAGTATAAAATTTCATTGCAAAAAATCACACAAGGTTTTCAACGATGAATAGTAATGGACAGAGTCCTGAGCTTGTGATTTTTTGATTCTCATTTTGTAGGATAAAGTTCACATTGACTTTCCGTAAGAAAATCAATGTAAGATGAACTGAACGTTACTCAAATTGCGTTTGTTAAAACGTAAATATAACTTTTGATTAGAAATGAGACCTTCTTTTTGGTTCGTTTTAATACTAAATTAGACAGTACACTACCGATGTTGATGATTTCACTAGATGATTAAGTAGGTTCCATTCACAAAGTGATTTCCTTGGTGAACATTCATGACATTTTTCATTTAAAAAAAGATAATGGCCTGGTGAAAAAGCAACTCCATGTACCTAGTGATATCACTGATGTATATTCACGGTATGTTTCATCAAATGCAATTAATTATGGAATAAGCAAGTTACACCTTCTTAGTGATTTCACTAATGAATATTCACCAAGAAAATCACTTGGTGAACGCCAATGACAACCCCATGTTAATTTCCTCAATGATTTCACCTCAAATTCCTTGGGTGTAGCTTCCATTCCTCGATGAAATAGCAGGGGATTCCTTGGTGAATTCTTGAAAATTTCCCACTGGGGAACAGATTATGTCTGTTCGCGTACCTCACAAAACTACGAATTTCTACGAATTTAGCACAAAGTTCTGTCAAAGCTCATATGAAAAAAATAAAATTCGTAGAAATTCGTAGTTTTGGGAAGTACGCGAACAGACCTATTATTTATTTTTTTCATGAATATTTAGTACGTCCGCATTTACGTTGAATATGTGTATAATTTTTTGATTCCGTTGTATATATTTGCATACCAAATTACGATTAACTAAAAAGTAATTTTTTGTGTTGAACGGGAAAGGATTTGTTTTGAGTTTTCAGAATTTGTTTCATAGTTTTTTAATTATTTAACATTATGTAAGTTAGGTAATCAAATCCATTTGAATATTTTTAAAGTATATTTATATTTCCACAAACGTCTTGTCAAAAACATTACGAGACAAACTTCAAAATGATTGTCAATCATGTCGTTTTTCTTTGGTTATTCCTTGTCAGTGGCGTAGCGAGCACTTCAGGGGCCCCGTATCAAAACATTTTCAGGGGCCCCTTTTTTTTATTGACAATGGCAAAACCTTTTTTGTTTCCTGCAAAATAAACTTTCATCAACTTATTTTAAAAGTATAACAAAATCTAGGAACTTTACATAAGGCTAGCTCTCTGACGTCAAAGTGTCGTCAAATTTTGTCCAAAGTTGTCTTGCCGTGTGATCGTCAACGCAGAATACTTTTGAAGCGTTGACGGCTGCGTTGACACTCTCGTTGACACAAATTTAAGAGTCAATGCGATGAATATTTTTGTTGTAATCACTGTCAACAAAGTAAGGACACGTTCATCGACGCGTTGAGTGTATTTTTACGTTGACCAGCAGAATTGTCTGCCATGTCAACGTAGCCTGTGTTGACCTTCATATCAATCTATAAAAGTTTGCATTTTTTTTGAGGATTTTTAATATATCGGCAGTTAAAATAATTGGGAATTTTGGGACAAATTGACTGATTGGTGTCATTCGTGTGATCGTCAACATTTCATAAGTTGACGCGTTCTACAATGACAGTATTTCGCGATGTTTCAAAGAGTCAATGTGTTGATCATTAACTTTGACCGTCCAATCTTAGCTTTAGACTTAAAATTATGGCGCGGGGTGGTTTAATAATTGCCTTTTATTTGTACGGTAAAAGGGACAAAATGCAGTTTCTTAATAATCTTAAAAACAATTTATTTTTTCAAAAGATTTTCTCTCAAAATCTGTTGCTCTAATTAAATTTTAATAAAATTTTTTCGACTAAGCTGGTCATGAAGTTCTTAGAGGTTTTTCTCTAAATTATTGATTGTATGATAAAAAGTAAGCTATTTTTTAGTGCATATATTAACATGCTTACTCCTTAAAATACCAGCCCCAGCTGAAATTGAGAGTAGGAACTTATTATTAAATGCTTAAGACGTTAAAACGATACATCTTAATTCAGTTTTGTAAGAATTTTTTCCTAGTTTTGCCTATTTCGTCTAATTTTTCTGGTTTTCTGGCACGCGTTCTATTAAAAAAACAAAGCTGTAGCACGTTACAGTTAGCATAGGAAAACTATCGAAAAGACACATGCAAACAAAATAAGTAAATTTTAAAATGTTATCGTCATTGTGTGTCGTATTCATTTCAATGACAAATTTCTTACAGACATCGAGTCCTCTGTATCGTGGGGGCCCCTTCATCTCGGGGGGATACCGCGGTAGCTAGACTACTGCTCCTTGTAGTCCTTTTTTAACTCCTTCTGTATTCCAAAAGCCTTCCAGTGATTTCGTTCATTACAGTTATGTTTTGGGAGTGTTTTTGTCAGAGAGCACACCTGTACACGTAAACATACGTAGTCATTCTTAGGATTAGCGTCATTTGGTAAAGTTTGTATGAATTCAGAAAGTCGGTCGTTTCATATTTTATTGGAACTAAAATGGATACATTTTCTGAAAAAACAATGGAAACAACAGTACTCTGATCCCTAAAAAAAAATATCTTCTAAGTTGGCAGGAACAGAAATATCACTGTAAAAATTCCAACAGAAAATAATTTGTTTCCGTAGCAATTTCATGCTGGTATGTACATATGTCAAAAAACTATGAAGTCTACTCAAAATATGCATGTTCTTGCATTATGTTTATCAACTATGTACATAAAATAAAATTAAAATCGTCCAAACCCTTTGAACGAATTACATACTATAGTACTGAAAAAGTTGCTGTTAAAAAAGAATACGGCAATACTTATCTTTACTCCTTGAACAATAAAAACAATTAAAATTAATCTGTCATTTTGCCGAGCTAAGGAAAGTGTTTTGAGATTTCGAATCGTTAAACAAGTGATAAAAACCTAATTAAACTAAAAAAAAAGTGTAATAATTAGTGTTATGAGCACTTGCAATACTTTTTTAAATAAAATATAAGAAACAAGCGGTGCTACGTTAAATCGTAAAAAAAACTCCCATAATATATAGTGTACAAATATTTCATTTCAAAATGCGTTTTGTCTGATATTTCCACAAAAAATAATGTGAAGTGATGTTTTTTAGGTTAATAAACTATCGTAGAATACTTTTCAATTTATATTTCGTGATATTTTGCTATAATAAATCTAATTTGTTGTAAATAAAAATATACTTCAATCAAGTGGTTTAGTAGAGATTCATCTGTCAAATGAGAAATTCTTGTCCTGCAGGGAAGGCAAGGCGCTCAAATCCATTTATTGTCTGAAGCGCAGAGTTATTTTCAACGTTTTGAATGATATATTCTTCCTAACTATCATCTCAGTTTTGTTTTTTCGGCAAGAAGTCTTCTGCCATTGTAAAAGTATTCCTAGATAATGTATTTACCTAAGGAACTCCCCTTCACATAATTTTATGTAGAATTTGAGACAAAACTTACTGTGAAATGAAAAATTTGTTCACTCCGTATTATAGGTGTTCTTACATTATTGAATGTCGCATGTTGTCTTATACATATATATTTTTTAAATATAAATATTGCAAGTATTCACTGTATTTACTTTTTTATTTAGCTTGAATAGATTTTTTTAAAACTTTTTTAACGTTTTAAAATCTCTATACACTTTCCTATAGCTCGGAAAAATTGACAGAATAACCTCAATGATTTTGTTTTATCTTGCTTTCCTTGGGCGCCCCAGAATTTAGCCGTGTAACTGCACACCGACCCTGTGTTAATGCATTTGTGTTTGTGTATTTCTTCTTCTAAGTTTTCACTTGAGTTATTGTAGTTTGCGGTTTTGTTTGATGGAATTTGATGCAAATTGTAGTAGATTCTAGGGAAGTCAAAGGATTTTGTTAGCAAAACGGTCAAATTATTTACTGGTAGCATTCCGTTTAAGCTCCACATTTTATTTTAACCTCTCAGTTAGTTTATAGTCGACATTAGTGTTTGATTATTAGTAAGGCCCAATTTGTTTAGGCTCAAAGGGCGTTTAGGGGACGCAAATTCATTCAAAAAGTAGTTCTGGTATAGAAATCTTGATTTATTGCATAACGTATGAAATTTTTTCTGACCGACCCTACCTGCCTCCCTCTTGCATAAGCCCTTGCTTAAGCTAGGGAAAATGACATAACATAATTTTTAATAAGAAATGGAATGGAGTGCTTAATTTGAAACGATGTGTGTGTATGACCAATAACGGACCCGTCACTGTATTCTTATAATAAAATACTCTGACCGACATATTTAGCCAACATTCAACATTAACCAGCCACCGTTATGTACCACCACCCGCTACATGATCCGAACAGATAATAAGTTTGTTTGGTATCTTTTTACAAAAAAATGTGTAAAACCTATTTTGAAAAGAGGGGACTATTCAATCAGAGAATGGGAACTGCACCATTTTTTGTTAGAAGCGTCATTTTTGTGTATAAACAGCTTTGCCACTTTGCCATGATTTCAATAGATTTAATGCACTTTTTTCGTAAAACAAATCTAAGTAGGTACTGCTTTTTAATCGAGCCTACTGGACTTTTATTTTTCGGAAAAGTAAAATATCATCCATCAAAATTTAGTCCCACATATTTTCAATTCTATTCTTGCGGCTTCCGGCTATTGGCTTGCTTTGATTACAATCGTGACAGCATAGCTATTTGTTATGTCATTTTTAATTTCTTTTGTTCTTCTTTTTTTTTTTTTAATGAAAGTAAAAATTGGAATATGCAGATCTTCTGTAAGAAAACTGAATATTTTTTTCTTTTTTTTTTTGTCGAAACCTACCTCGGAAAATTTTCCGATTAGTGGCAACGCTGTGACAGAAACTGACCACCTTCTTGTTCACAGAAATTTGTGTAGCCGAAATTCGCAAGTTTTCCAATGGAGGGGAAATTATTTGCTCTCCCATTGCGCTCTCTCGATGCAATTTTTTTTAGTTAACAAACAGGAATTTGTGACAATTTGTGAGAAATTGTGAAAAAATTTAAAATTTGCAAGAAATTTCAAGATAAAAAGCAGACCTAATATCAACCGTAGGTCGCCCATGAAAACAATTCATTACATGCAACAACGGACCCCACTCCGGCACCCATTTCCTAAGTGCAAAACGAAATCGTAATCATCAGCAGAAAGAAATTTCATTCGTTTTTCTTTCGGTTCACACCCAGTATGAGCAGCAAAACTAAGATGAGAAAGTATGAAATTGGAGAAAGGTGAAGCTTATTACCTCGTATTAATTCCTAATTATTTAATTATAAGTAAGGTTCCAGCGCCAGCGGTTCATTTATTTTAAGCAACTTTAATAATCTCAGGTTACTTTTCTTTGGCGGTGGTGGTACTATTTAAAGAGAACTCTTTAGGCCTCTACCGTAAGTAAAGTTGTTCTCCCTTGGATTAAAATCTAATTCCCACCATTGTTCTCCCTACCTGCTCCTTCTGAGTTGGTTCAGGTTTCAGGGTCAAATAACGTTGTTCTCCCTCGGATACGCCTTGGGTTGGAATCAAATTCCAACCGTTGTTCTCCCTGCCTGTTCCTTTTGATTTGGTTCAGGGTCAAATAAAATTGTTCTCCCTTGGATAAATGGCTTCAATCAGATTTCTACCGTGAATTCTGTGGGCTGAGTCTACTGCTGTAGCTCAACAAAACCGAGCCTATGTTGATTCATTTGTACTATGTATGTTATTTATCATAAGAAAAAATCAAAATTGTAAGATGGTAAACTATGTACTTTTTCTTTCAATAAAAATAAAGACTAAAAATATTATAAAACTGGTATTTGGTCCAAATCTTTCCTTCTAAACCCGATTTAAATTTGCTTTTTTTTGGGAATACCCTAGACCATCGACTGGCTTACGTCAGCCTCGATAAAATCTTCACAATTTGTATGTTTTTACAACACTGCATCAACTTTTTATTGGATATCATATGTACTTATACTTTGGGTATACATACATATTTACATCCGCTCTAAGAACTTGCAGTCAACTCTTAAACTATTCTACTGTGTTCTGTGTGCTGTATCTACCTTCTTTTCATAGTTATACCAATTTCATTTACAAGTTAAAAACTTAACCTATAGAATACGTAAGTACCCACCTAGTTACATAAAATATGTATGGTTTGAAAACAGTATTTTCTTGTATTCAATTTATTTATCTTGAAACGTAGATTGATAGAGATTTTTAACAAAATTAAAACAAAGCTTCACATGAAGCCTTTCCTTCATGGAAATTTTTAACAAGAGTTCCATGTGAATAATGTACCTTGAGGGAGTATAGACTTCTTTTGTTCTTAAATTTTATATAACTTGAATACAGTCAGTAATTTGAAAGAGTATACAAGTACAAGCACTCATTTCAATATGCATCTTTTCAATATTGAGTATGTATGTAAATGCACCTACATCTGGATCATTTTTGATTAAACCAAAGCCTGAACCTTATTTCTAAAGGAAGTTCCTCTTTTTGATACATCTATGTGATGTGAAGAATTTATGGATAGAAGAGATTTTCATTCCAATGGTTTTAAATAATGTAAGGAAGTAAAGTTGCCAATTATATAAATTAAGATGCTTCTAAACCAAACACAAAAAGACTGAACATACTTTTCTTGTGGGTTATAGACAGCCAAGAGCAAATTAACTTTACTATTTGGTGTGTATTTTTTGCAAGCTCGGGGGAATCGTGCGAAAAAGACGACATCGGGGCTTAGCGACGCCATTACAGAAAAAAAAAAATGGAGTTTCCATGCAAACTATCGATAACATGTATGAAATTCATGTCGGTAACACAGTTTTTATCTGGGCTTAGGTTAAGCCCCGCAAATTCTCTGGGCTTAGCTAAGCCCGAAGGGGCTTAGTTTTTGTTGCTTTTAACATGTAAATTGCTTTCCCCCAACGTCGATTTTTTCGTCCAAGCCCATTCGGGCAAGGAAAAAAAATGCTCAACTGGATAGCACGTACCATATGTTCAAGAAGCGTAGAGATTTAAAAGTACTACTTTTACTACTACTACCACTACTACCATTACTACAACCCGACTACTATTTAAGTTTTCATCGTTCAGGTGAACAAGAGACGAGATAAACGTTGAAAAGCATTTTTTCCGTTCAGGTGAACAAGAGACGAGATAAACGTTGAAAAGCATTTTTTCCTTAAAAATTTCAACAGTTTTTGGAAAATAACTTTTCATTCGAAAGAGATGTCAAAAAAGTTTGTGAAAAAAAAACAATTTTTACTTACCTACTTACTTTCTTAAGGCGGCGCTACGTCCGGGGTTATACCCAGGGCCTCAACCAACAGGTTCTTCCAGCTGGATCGGTCTCTAGCTAACTGTCTCAAGTTTTACCCGCCAAGTTGGTTGAGGTCTTCTTCCATTTGCGTGTGCCACCTGTTACGCTGTCCTCCTCTACTGTGCTGGCTGGTCCATGGGGTTGGCTTCAAAGACTTTCCGGGCCGGAGCATTGATGGTCATTTGATATAGGTGACCTAGCGACTTCAAAAGTTGGCCCGTATAGTTTGTTGTTGTATCTTCGTCTCTATTCTCCATGCATATGCAGATGGGACCAAAAATCACCAGGAGCATTTTTCTCTCAAAATAGCCTAAAGCTAGAAATATAATGGTCGGAGGAGCACTTAAGTGGTCGGAAGAAAACAAACGAATACACGGAAAGCAACGCGTTGAAATTTCGTTCAACTTTGCTCTCGGATGAGGTACGCCCCCGAACGAACCTAAGTAAAACTGACATTTGGTGAAAAAGGAACTCCAAAAAGAGGTAAATGATAAGTGTAGTATGGGTGTGTTGACCTTGGCGATACGGAAAGCTTCTTTTCGTTAGTTTTTGACATAAGCTTCAGTGGCTTTCCGACCATTATAGTTCTCATCCATTGTTAATAGTGTCCGTGCTTTTGTACCATACAAACATCATCAGGACCGAGCTGATAAGTGGAAAGTGTTATATAAAGAGACTGTGAGACAGTATTATTCAATGAGTTGAAAGCGGAGCTTAGGTTAGGTTAGGTTGAAGTGGCTGCCAGTCGCAAGGACTGACACACGTAGACCATGAATTGGTCCATTGTGATACCCCATGAATCTAGGAGACCTTTTCCTTACTCGGTGAACCATTTGGAGCTTCTTTTGAATCATAACAGACTACCTATGTCCAAGTTTATTAGATCACTATGATCATTGAAGTAAAAATCACCAAGGTGAATTCTTCGTCTATGAGATAGAGCAGGACAAGTGCATAGAAGGTGAGGAATCGAATCTATCTCTTCCTCATCCATACAGCTTCAGCAAAAATAGTTAGAAAAAACGTCAAGACGCATTGCGTGCTTGCCTATAAGACAGTGTCAGGTTATAACACCAATCATGAAGCTAATGTGAAATCTACTTATAGATATCAAACACTTAGATCGCTCAAGTCCATTAC
Organism: Dasysyrphus tricinctus; assembly: GCA_963921185.1. NCBI lineage: Eukaryota > Metazoa > Arthropoda > Insecta > Diptera > Syrphidae > Dasysyrphus > Dasysyrphus tricinctus. Next base: position 77,988,262 of record OY992530.1, on the reverse strand, counting down.
TGGCTAGATTTGTTTTGTTGCCAAACAAGTGGTGATGTTGTTCCACCTAAGGTTTGTTCTCTCTAATGCATCTATTTGCGCTTCTATAAAGACCCCTTACCTCCTCGAGCTTTGTGACCTTCCAGTCATGAGTCGGTAATGAAGGGTTGCTTAGCTTGACTATCTGGAGTATTTCCTCCATGCAAGACGGCTCGGCTGGTATCCATATGCGAGCTCTTGATCTGCACGGGATATCTTCCCTAGCAACAAACTCGAGCCCCACCCCAGCGGTGGGAGGACCATTATTCACAAACCTGGCACCACTGAGCAGTGCCCCCACTCGAGACGTACTCGGGAGAGGTTCACTATCTCCAGTAGTGGTAGGATCGTAATTCACAACCCGACCACTACTGAAATTAGGTATTACTAGCCCTTTTTTTTCTCACTGCGATCTGTGTCAGATGAAAGGTCATAACTTGTCACAACCACCTCACCGACCGACACCGACCCCAGAAGTAACGGCAAACAGCTTTGGCGACGTACTACCGCCCCGTTTTGAAGGAGAACCGGTCTCAACATCTATCCTTGAGCCTGGGAGCCTAGGTGCACATTGTCTTTGACTACCTTGCAATTATACCTGTCTATGGAAATATGTCGGTGTTGGGTGTCCTTTCCTGTTGACAGAATGTATTTAGTCCTACCTTCATTCACCGTTAAACCCATCTTCTTGGCTTCCTTCTCAATACTCACGAAAGCACCACTAACATCATACATCACGCTTATTTGTGTGTCCGATTATGTCAATATCGTCGACGTAAACGAGCAATTCTACGGATTTTTAAAAGATTGACCTCTAACGTTGACATGAGAGTCTTGCGCTATTCTTTCAAGAATGATGTTCAAGAGCATTCTTTATCGTCATCCTGCCCAAAAAGACGAGTTTGGGAGTGATACTAAAACTTGACATTACTCTATTTAGCCCGTCTTTATGTAGATGCTATCAGGTGCTCATAAAGTGTGGAATAGAAGATCTTGTATGCGAAGTTAAGGAGACTGATTCCTCTGTAGTTGGAGCAGTTCAGCGGATCGCCTTACTTGAGGATCGTGCAAACAATGCTGAGGTTTCATTAATTGCACATGCTTTTCTCCAACCAACCAATTCATCTCCAGCCACTTTGAGCAGCTTGGCCGTAAGGCAACCGCAGTTCCTTCAGATTTTTTAAGACTTAAGCTTAGATATAGCCATCTTCAGTTTCTCGAAGTCTGGTAGACGGAATAGTTGATCTACGCTTCATCCAGGTTGAATGGTGCAATCTGCTTTGCAGTGAAATTTGATTCTATATCGCCTTTATACAGTTTTCAGAAATGTTTGTTTCCATACCTTTAGCACTGACTGCTACTTTACCGCGATGATATCCTGGTCGTCCTTGCAGGCTTCGGTTCAAGCCCTGTAACCTTGGGAGGTTCTTTTCAACTTTTGGTAGAACTTACTAACTTCATGCCTGCAATAACATCATTCTATTTCCTCGTTCGCGTGCTTCTCATGCTCTCTCTTTTCCTTCTGAGAAGCCGTTTTTCCTCTCTCCTCTTCTGAAAGTAAAGCTTCTATGCAGCTCCACTTTATATGTAATTTCTGGCATTCTTCGTCGCACCAGGGGTTTTGATTTGATGGTTGTGCAACTCCCCAGCATGTCAGAGGCCACAGCACTGCTGGGTTGCTGGAAATTCTTCCATTTATTCTTGATGCTTGAAGTTGGTGGCATAGGATTTAAGAGAGTGTAAGAGACTCGATCGGAAAAAGACCTGGCGATTTCTTGCGAGTTTAGCCAACCGAAATTGAATTTCTTCACAGTATTTCCATGTTTAGGCTCTGGTTTGGATATCCGTATAGCACTACCTTGGCTACAATGAGGTAGGTAGTGGGAACTGCTTACTTGCTTCCACAACATTTCTCCTGGCAACAAAGTCGATTTTCCCGAGTCAATTATCAGAGGTTGTGTCGTGCAGGCTATATTTTCCGATTCTGCCAGCAAAAACGTCTTCTCTTCCTAGTTTCGCATTTAAATTCATCCGAGAGAATTTTAATGTCATAGCTAAGGCATTGCTCATATGTCTTGTCCAGAAGCTCGTAGAACTCGTCCTTGATATCATTTTCCATTTTGAGTGGGAGCATGTGCAGTACACATTATAAGGCTTATGTTGGTGAACTAAGCCATGCTCGTTTACGTAGTTGAACTTGAAACTCAAGACTTTTTGCCTAAGTCTGCCTCCTCTAATGACGAATCCACATCCAAGAGGATGCTACCCTTGATGTCGGTAACCAGTCACCGTATTAGAATTCGCAAACTTTCAGAGTCTTTTGCCGGCCCATCCCATCGCAATTCTTGGATGGTAATAATATCTGCTTTGTAGAAGTCTTGACCCTCTGCTAAAAGTTCCTCTGCACGTATTTTATAGAGATCCACGTGCAGCTGTGAAGTTCGTTGCACTTATTTCATTTTCTGGATTCGTCAACACTACCTAAATCCGTCCGTATACGGCTTCGCAAATAAATAATTTCACGTGGTCGGGAATCCCAATATGTCGTAGTAGCCCATTTAAGGTGATCACTATTTGGTTCAGCCTGATTGGAACCGTAGACACCACCGTTGATTCTATCTGGGGAAATCTTCCACTGCTACCTTGATCAAAGGAGAAGTGGCTTAGTGGGAACGCTCCTCTCAGTTTCTGTCATGAAGACTGTTCGTGGCACCGGCCGTTGATTATATATGTTGAATTTATCCACCGCATGCTATCCTTCTGATAGGTTCGTCCAAGATCTACAAAACTAAAACTAAAATATTAGTGTAGGTCTGTAGGGCCCAGGCGAGAAAATCTCATTTATGCTTTTTCAACGCTTTCTTACAAATGCGGACAGCGACTCTGTCCTTCTTTTTTGTTTTTGAACTTTCAGGCACTCAAAGAGTGATTCCCAAAAAAACTGCAATTAGTGCAAATATGAAAAGCTGATTTTATTGGACTATTTGTATCAAATAACAAAAATTCAATGAGCAGCACGAGAATATCGGAAAGTAGTTCTCATGAAATATTTTTCCGGTAGATAATTTATGAACTTATTCGTTTGGAAAAGTTTTTTCTACCACTCGCATATCAGAAAAAAAATTCAAATAAAAATTTATAGTACTTAAAATTCAATGGGCCATCACACACTGGGTAATTTCTGTTATACACCCAGAGTTAATTTTACTTCAATCGCAAACACATAATGGTTTACAACGCGGGAGGAAAATGGGACATGCATGTACTGATTTAACTAATATTAATTCATAAGTAACTTTTTCGTACGCCGTAAAATAAGCAGTTTGTTTGTTTATGTTTTCAGCTAGGGAGAAGGTGGAGGACATTTTGCACGTTACAATTCCCACACTTAAATTTTGTTTTCCTATGGTTGATTTCAGTGTGCAATAGCTCAATCATTTTATTTTTCCGATGCCCTTCGCACTTATTGTTGGACTTTTATTCATTTTTCACAATTTTCAAAAATTGTTAGGTTAATCTCACTGTCACAATTTTTAATAACATTTTGGAATAAAAGTATTACCGTCACAATAGTGACTATATGCTTCCACCTTCCAGATAAAATAACTTTAAGCCACACTCAAATCTCTTCACCAATGCACGTTAAAGTAATTGATTAACAGCTTAAACACCACTTCCTTTAAAACATTATACCTAAATTCCAGGACTATGAATTTTTACTGCTCATATATATTATGCTGGGTTAACTGTAAGTACTTGCCTGTCAAGACCTTTAGAATAGAATGGATTTAAACAAATCATTACATAGATTATGGCATGGTACCATCGCATTTTCCATATACAAAGAAGAATACAATTAATTCAGCTCCACTTGATGTGAAAGACACAGTTTTGTTTGTTTGAATAAATTTAGATTTGAATTGTGTGACGCTAACGTCCCTAAGAGTTTCATACACAAATGATAAAAATAAAGAAACGTTTAAACTTGGTAATGCAATTAATTTAAATGTGAATTATTTAAGATTTTATTACTTGAATCTGCAAATTTTATAATTTGGGGTCTCGGGTAATTGATTTTAACGCATATGATGTGATGAAAGTACTAAAAAGCAGGAAATATAGATTTAGAAGAAAGGAATATTTAAATCAAACGTCAACGTCGTTTGAGTATAAATTTGATTTCATAATATTTTCTTTGAGAAAATTATCTTAAACAAAAGCAATTCAAAATTGGGCTTTAGAAAATAGGGCGACACAATTTTGTATTGTGAAAAATTCAAAGTTTATTTATGATCCGACCGAGAATCTTATTTTCCGTTTTTTTTTTCAATTAAATTCGCTATCACGATCGAATCGAATTTGCTGTGAAAATTAGTGCAATCCCTAATTTATCTCGCGGGATGAAAATCCATTCACGACGAAAAACTAACGAAAAAAAGCCAAAGTTACACAAGACAAAGTATCGAAGAACAAAGTTTCGAAACCTTCGGAACTGCGTTTCGATCTCAAAGAGATTGACACAGATGATAGCTAAGACTGAATGAAGGAAAAAAACATATTCAAAACGGTATTTCAAAAAAAAAAATTTCAAAATTTTAAAACTTCGTTTTTCCTTTCGAAGCAACTGCCAAGGTAATAGTCGGAGAGCTACCAGCCACTTTGACTAACCTTCTAGACACAAGGCTACAACTTTGTGTATGCTTGATTTGGGACTAGTTAAGTATGAAAACGAAGGTCTGGCAGGGTTGCCGCGGTCGAAAGGTTGCCATCTGATTTTTTCAAAATGCAAAAAAAGGGTCAAAATTAACCTACTCGCACAAGGCTGAAACTTATTTATAATTTAGTTTATACATTCTTATGCATGAAAAAAATTATGCTAGACGGGTTTGGCGGTCGAAAGTGCTTGCCAGACGAGCCTAAAGCTCTTAAAGATTAATAAAAGATATTGGATAACTTGAGAAATTTGTCAGGTACAAGCTAAAACTTAGTGTATTCTTTATTCGTGAACAGATTAGTAAACAAAATAAAGATCAGATAAAATTTCCGCAGTTATATGCCACCTATTTTTTCAAAATGTAAAATAACTTCCAAATGTAACATATCTACTTTTAGATTGCTGATTTTTGAATTTATAATAACTTATTTCTTTTTGTGCATGAAAAAAAAGATGTCAGACCAGTTTGGTGGACGAATATAGTCCTTTTTTATTTTTTCTTAAATTTCAAAAAACTGTCAAAATTGCAAACCTTACCACACATAGCTGATTTTTACATATAATGTTAGCTGACATCTTCTTTTATACAAAAAAAATAACCAGGATATTTCTTATGATACCAACTTTTGGAAATTTATGCCCGTCTGGCAGGAACTTTCGACCGTCTGTCCGGTCTGGTAAATTTTTGTTTATATACAAGAAGATGTCATCTAACATATATGATCTTTGTGCGGGTAGGTTTGCAATTTTGACAGTTTTTTTTTTGAAATTTAAGAAAAAATAGAAGAAAGGATATTTCTTAAAATACCAACTTTTAAAATTTTAGGCCCGTCTGGCAGGAACTTTGGACCGTCCGTCCAGTTTGATATATTTTTTTTTCATATACAAGATGATGTCAGCTAACATATATGTAAAAATCAGCTTTGTGTGGGTAGGTTTGCAATTTTACAGTTTTTTTTAATTTTAATAAAAAATAAAAAAGGCAATTTCGTATAATACCAATTTTTAAAACCTTAGGCTCATCTGGCAGGAGTTTTTGTTCGTCCAACTCGTCAAGTATGTTTTTTTTTATATACAAAATGGTATAGAGCTTACATATGTGCGAAAACTATAGGTAGGTTGGTGTTTCAGTTTTGTCAACTTTATAAAATTTTTATAAAATATGTGGCAACCCTGGGTCTACAGTAAAAGTACCATACCATAATTTGCTGAATTGATTTTATATGATTTAGTCTACAGTAAAAGAACCATATCATAATTTGCTGACTTGATTTTATATGATTTAGGATTATACCCAGTTAACGTTTTATATTTAATACATTATTCTCTGACTAAACAATGACATTTTTATACCAACTTTTAAAACTCGTCTGGCAATTTATTTTCGTCCACCAAACTGGCCTGACGTCTTTTTTTTATGCACAAAAAGACATAAGTTATTATAAATTCAAAAATCAGCATTCTAAAAGTATAGATATGTTACATTTGGAAGTTATCTTAAATTTTGAAAAAAATAGGTTGCAACCCTAGAATTGCGGGATTATTCTCTGATCTTTATTTTTTGACTAATATGTTTACGAATAAAGCATACACTAAGTTTTAGCCTAGCAAATTTCTCAAGTTATCCAATATGTCTGGTAAGCACTTTCAACCGCCAAACCCGTCTGGCATAATTTTTTCATGTATAAGAATGTATAAACTAAATTATAAATAAGTTTCAGCCTTGTGCGAGTAGGTTTATTTTGACCCTTTTCTTGCATTTTGAAAAAATCAGATGGCAAGCTTTCGACCACTGCAACCCTGCCAGACCGTGGTTTTCATACTTAACTAGTCCCAAATCAAGCATACACAAAGTTGTAGCCTTGTGTCTTGTAGGTTAGTCAAAGTGGCTGGTAGCTCTTAGACTATAATGGCTGATAAAGAATTAAAAAAGGAAATATATATTTTCAAAATAGGGTGTTTCAAAAATATACATCTTACAACTTCGTTTTTCCTTGAGAAGTTTCAATGCAATTGTCACAGGTAATGGCTGATAAGGAATTAAAAAAGGAACAAATATTTTCAAAAAGGGATGTTTCAAAAAATGACAAAAATTTGCAATGTCACTGTTCCTCAAGCGATTTCAATGAAATTGATGCAGGTGGGAGCTGACATTGCGTTTGAACAGAAAAAAAAATATTTTCAACAGGGTATTTAAAAAAATTGTCAACATTTTGCAAGTTCTTTGTTTCTTGAGCAATAATTTCATTGTAATTGACACAGATGATGGCTGATACAAAATTTAAATACTCATGGTGGTTATGTTATGTCGTTTCATTTCTCTCTCACCACTACTTCTATCTTTGCAATAATATTTACCTCGAGATACACCGAAAACCTGAAAAAAAACTCATACGCACGTGAAACGTCAAGTCTCATGGCCAAGCTTTGAACAGCGTTCATGTCGTATTCAAAAGTTGGTTTTCTTCGAAATGTTGTCGACAAGATATGGATTTTGAATTTTTCTGCCTACATTAGTTTTTTTTCTGGACATGTTCATAATCCGAGCATGGCTCATGTCTGATGGAGCCAGCATGTTAAGCTTTGTACATACTTCCTCGTGAAGTGATATTTTGACATTTCTCACTGGTACAGACTTGCAAATATGTTGTGAATGTTTGACATTAAAAACCACAATGCCTCAAATTCTTAGTCAAAAATAAAAAGGAGAAATCCAAAACTACCGAATTCTTAGCGTAAGAATTATTTTCAATTTTTCGATTCACAAGGGCAAACGAGAGACAACGAACAGCACCGATTTTTCGTTTTCTATTGTAATCGAACTGTCAACCAAGAATTTCCGTACATTTAAGGCGCGAATTGCTCGTGAACGAAAATTAACCACACAACGATAAGGATATTTAACAAACCCTGCTAGCATAATTATAAATTTCTCCTATGACCTACGAGCTACGACGCCATGTACACGTTGCGCTGTCGTCGAGGAGGGTTTTAGTAGTGCTTTTAAAACCCTACCTCAGCACAACGCCAAAAACCCTACCTCAGCACAACACAAAAAACGAGTAGTAGGTATTTCCATGGGCTTTATCTAGAATTTGTAATAATCCGTGCTATCTTTCAGCACACCTTCTCGCGTTGCGATGTAGTTGCGTTTTAGTAGTGTTTTTAGGATTTTGAATTCGGAAACCCTCGATATCAGCGCAAATCGATTTTATTTACACATTTTTGTGTATCCCTTCATGGGGTTGGTTTAATTCAGTCCCTGATTGTTGCTGCTACTGGTAACCAAGTGCTGACCTTAGCGTTTAATTTTAAAAGGGGTAAAAATAAATTGATCTTATGAAGATTTTCAATTTTGTATTTAACATTTTGTTTTTCTTTTTTGCTTCTTTGAGGCGAGTAATTGTTTTGCATTTCGTATTTGGCATTCAATAATTGTTTTACAAGTTTTTAACTTCTATCAAATAACATGCCTTCAAATTTCACGCGAAATTTTTACTAAATAAATAAAAGCAAAACAACAAAATGCTAATTCAAAACAAAAGCAAAAAACAACACCATCTTTGAAGTTTTGTGTTGAAGCATAGTAGGGATTCCAGGTGAAGTAAAATAATTAGACAACTGAAAACGTCCTCCATTGCAGTGCATAAATCGAGTAGGGTAGGCTAGATTTTAAAATGTATCACCATAAACCCTCCTAGAGCACAGCGCAAAAACCGAGTAGGGTTTATGTGTACATTTGGATATTTTCCTACAAAAAACCCTCCTTGACAGTGCAACGTGTGCGCTGTGCCAAGGAGCAATTCATAGTATGCAGAGTCAAATAAAAGAGAGATTTTAATCCTTAAAAAAGTGCATCTCAATTCACCATTCCCTTCAGTGGCTCATACTTCAATTATACGACGCGACGACGTTTAACAACAAATTTCTTTAATTTAAATAGCAGATATCCATTTTAATGTGGTTCTATAAAAAAAAAAACTTGAAAATCACACAAGAAACTTAACACAACAAAACGCTTCAGTCATAGATTGATGTGGAAAGAGAGAGAGACAGAAATACGGATAAACTTTTTTAGATATTATTATATCACCAAAAAATCTAGTGTGACATTTATAGTTTTTTTTTTAGCAAATAAAAAACTAGTACCTTTACCCAGGTAAAACGATAAATGGAAAATAAAATATTTCTTCCACCCAACATTAGTACAAACAAATGTTCCACATACGCCACCCCACACCGTCCATCAAAATATGCAAAAAGATCTCTTAAATAAGACTGAAAATGTTTTAATCCAAAAAAAAAACTATCAAAATAAGTCCTTAAAAAATATATTATTATTGTGACTAAAAAGAAACGAGGATAATTTGTATGAATACTGATTCATTTGGAAGGAAAACTGAAAATTAAAATATTAAATATTTTTAAGAATCAGGCTCAGCAAAATTATCACTATACTAGAAAATACCATCCCATTCCATCAATTCCAACTTGGCACAATTAAAAAAAAAATAAAATAACTTAAGACAAAAAAGAATAAATAACTGTGCAAAAACTTGTGCATTAATTTTCATTTGTTGACACGAAGCGATTTTTCTACAACATGATAACTTTTAAATTCTTGGAAAATGATAATGGATGCTGAAGCACGTTTGCATTTAAATGCAGAGATATGCTGGGTCTGGGTGATAAAAAATTCTTGAATTCATTCTATGATGTTGAATTTGCGTATCTAAAAGGTTTAAAGCTCTTAAAAGAAGAAAATATTTTTATTTTTATTCTTAAAGCAAATATAAAAATTTGGCACAGTCATCGAAACATTAATAAATACGTTTTACCATAAATTACTTTTGTTTTGAATATACATATTTATGTAGAGTATGGTGAATTTACAGATCCTTGGTTTCCTTAAAATAAAAAAAATCTACATCATTCTTTCCCAATGTTTAGTTGATTACAATTTTTTGCAGAGCCTGGTCTATTTTTGTGCTTTCTGATGGTAACCAAGGATATGTTCATTAGGCGTGTAGGAATTTTTTTATTTTTATACTCAAAATGGGTTTTGTGGGTTTTGTAAAAGGTTTTGAAAGAAGTAATTTTTTAAGTTGGGCTTGTGTGTAAATGGAAATCCACACAAGTGCAGTGCATGCTGCAAGTTATACATCAATTTATATTATTTATATTTATAATTTATTATAGCTTGTGTGTGTTAATTTAAATGCTAGTCGCTGTTGCAATTGATAAACAACGAAACTTGCATTGGGATTGAGCAGATCATGTGGCTTCAGTGGCACGGTGTGTAGTGCATCGGCCTTTGAATTGCAAGGTTCATGGTTCACTCCCAGATGACGACAAGGAGTTTTTCAATTAATACGAGCATAACCAGACTAAGCACCACTAAAGGAGTCTGATGATCGAGGTGGCTCTCGTGAAATAGCTATAACTCCAGCCTATATACTTGGTGGTAACACACACAAGTTTTTGTTGTTCATTCAAAATTATTCAGAAGGAATTTTTGCTCTGGGACATTTGGAAAAATTGAATTTTGAGACCCGTCGGCCGTTTTTAGGTTAAAAAACCTCAATTCGAAAAAGCGGTCTGAAAAACCAACATATTATGAGGTCAGTGTAACTTATAATGATTTTTTTTGTTTTTTTAACCAGTTGCTCTAAAAACAGCATAAAAATCGGCTTGTCAAAATATCATGACATAACTTTTTACCTTAAAAACCCCCGACAAATAGATCGATTTTCTTGATGTTTTCGACTATTTTTTCTATATGGAATGCTCGAATTGGTTGAAACTTGCTTTCTTAACACTATACAGCATTTTTAAATTAATGTTTGGTCAATACAAATGGAAAAAAGAAAGCCAAAAAAAAAATTATAAAAGAAAAAATATCAAGAAGTGAGTTATGGTCGGATGAAGGCTTTATAGATTGTAGCCAGATCATAAGGGGAGACAAATTTTTTGCATCGTCGAAGGAAACCCAAGCACTTAGCAGCGTTTCTAGCGACGTCAAATATGTGGTCACTCCATAGAAGGTTATCTGTGATGCACATACCGGGGACAGAAAGCTGTTTGATTTTTTCGATGCAAGTGCCGCTCATGGATAGCTGCATAGGGGGTGGGTTCCGCTTTAACGACAGGAGACAGCATTGGGTTTTTGAAGCATTAAATTGTAGGCAATTTTTGATTACCCATTGAACAATGCTGTTGATATCAGAATTTAATGAGCTTATCATACGCTGCCGTTGAAGTTCCACATCCGAAGGACAAGGATGGTGAATCTGAAAACGAATATGAAAAGCTCAGGGTACTGTCGTCAGCAAAACAATTCAATGGATTAGAAGTTTCAGACAAGAGATCGTTGATGAAAATAAGAAAGAGAGTCGGAGACTTAATGGAGCCCTGGGGCACACCAGCATTTATTTTATGAATGTCAGATCTGAAACCATCCAATACAACTTGTATTGAGCGGTCCGAGAGGTAGTTTCTAATCCAGCGAAGAAAAGATTCATCGATACCAAATGCATGCATTTTCGATAAGGCTTGATGCCAAACTCTATCAAATGCTTTTGAAATATCAAGTGCAAGTGGAAAATGTCCCAGAACAAAAATCTCGTCTTTCTAAAACCTTTACAAGATCCACCATAGCCATTTTGAATATAAAAATAAAAAAAAATTCCGACACCCCTAATGTTCATCCAATCACTAAAAAAACACATTTTTTTGTTTTTGTTGTGAGAATTAAGGCCTAATTTTCACTTTGTGTCAAATGGGTTCTCTAAGGGATTACACTGTGCAACAGTGAAAAAATACTTGAACTGCCACCTGGTAGAAGTTGTACGTCCTTTTGAGCTGAAGGAGATGGTACCTACACATGAAATTTTCAATATACTCCCAAATTCAGATTTTACAGCCAAAAAACGGTTATTTTGTAATTTTTGGGTATACATAGTGGTCTGAAACTCCACCATTTTTCATTCGATTTTAATTTTCTTTACTTTATTAAAAAGATGAAAAACATTACCTTTTTATCCATGTGTCACATGCTTTGCTGAAAGAGAAACTTATGGAGTTTTAGTCAAAAGAATTTCGAACTTTCCATTTTTTATCTCATTTTGTCACATTTAAATACAACTTTTTTATATTTCTCAAAATTTAGAATTTTATAAATATCGTATATACAATAATATCTACATTGATTATGAAATGAGGAGAACATAAGTGACATTATAGGAACATATATATATAAAATAAAATGCACGACTGGGTCACACGTACTTGCTCTTATGTTCAAGAAACTGCAAGTTAAAGAAAAATGTATATAAATACATGGAAATTATGAGAGAAAAATGTAGAAAAGTATGAAATACGACATTTAAATTGGCTAAAACAACTCCTTTGACAGTTTGACGTGGAAAAAAAGAATGCCATCTTAATTCTTGATTGAATATGATTGTATGGGAAACAAAATTTTAAATTATGGGAGCGGTTTTTTCTTATATATAAAATTCTTAAAACAGTTTTAAGAACAAATTTTGGTATGCAAATCTAAATTATATATGTGTACATAAAAACAAAATTTGAAAAAAAAAAAAAATTGTCAACCCGTTTTTGAGATATCGAATTTTCAAACAAAAATTTTTAAACCTTTCTTAAGAATCCAAAAACTTTTTTTTTTGAAAATTTTGATATGCAATATTATTTATTCTTATCTGAAATTTGTATACAAACAAATGCATCTAAATCCGTTTAGATGATAACGAGAAAATTCAAAATAAAAAAATACGTTACATGACAGGTACCATTAATAGTTGCTAAGTGTAAAATTTTAAAATTTTTAGTAGTAATCAAAATCAAAATCGTAGGAGTCGTTTTTGAGAAAAAAAATATTTTCCTTTGCAGTTTTTTAACTTTTGTATGGAAGGTAACGTTAATTTTTCATAAATGTAAAATTTTTTCTAAAAATATTATAGAGAGTACTAAAAAACTCTTAAATATCGAGTTTAAAAAAAAATCAATCATGTCGTTTTCGAAATATTTGATCTTCCAAAAAAATTTTTGAAACATTTTTTACAAATCCAAAAAATATTTTTTCAAAAATTTTGGCACACAAAACTATTTATATTTTTTGCAAGCTTCTGTGAAATAAAATAATCGAAATCGGTCTTATTATTTTGAAGAAAATTAAAAAAATGGTTCTTTGGGAGGTACCATTAATAATTATTTTTGAAAAATGGTTTTCGACCCAATGGAAGCCTTTACTAAAATAAATGTATTGAAGTTTTTTTATGAAAAGTTGTCGAGCCGTTTTTAAGAAAAGTACGATTATGTTAAATTGCTAAGAAAAATTGTATGGCAGGTACCGTTATTTTTGGTGAAAAAAAACGTGTTCGCAGAATCACCAAAAACCACTATGTGCCAAGTTTGAAGAAAATCGATCGAGTCGTTTAGGCTGTAGATGAACAGACAGACAGACAGACAGAATTGTGCCACCCACATTTTTTGTGTTCTATCATCGTAATATCATGTTTGATTGTTATCTCAAAAATTTTTCTGGCACTAATCCAAAAATTGCCTAATTATGTAGTTGGTACCTACAGTGCCTTCATAAGTTTAACCGCACCCTGTAAAAATGGATTTAATAAGAAACTGAACATGGAAATGACACCTTACTATATTTTTGCTTAATGGCATCAGTAAGCAACTAAATTGAACAAAAAAAAAAAGTCCCGTTATTTTCTCTACTGGTGTTAAGAAATTAAAAACAGATTTGTATGTATTGCAAAAGTATAACCGCACATTTATTTGTATTTGTTTTTTATTTTAAAATACATTTTCTAAACAAATTAGTATGGGATCTTATTACTCCTATTTTCAACCAAACTAAAAATTCTTTTTGGCATACTGTTCACTAGGTTTTTTAATATGGAATCGTCTAAGGAGTACCATGCTTCCACAATTGCCTCCCGCAGCTCAGCAACACTGGCAAATTGCCTATTATGGGCAAAAATTTTGGGGGTCAGAATTCCCCAAAGATTTTCAATTGGGTTTCAATCCGGGGAACGTGCCAGCCACTCCATCAAATTTATGTTATGAGATTGAAACAACTCCAATCTTTGACGACTAACGTGAATTGCAGCATTATTTTGCTGAAAGACATGCTGAACTCGACGAAATCGTCTTAAGTAGGGTACCAAATTGTCTTGAAGCACCTGGGTGTAAGCTGCACTGTTCATCCTTGTAGTGGTGAAGGCAAGTGCAACCTTACCATGGTCGCAGAAAGCCCCCCAAACCATACAACTGCCACCGCCGAAGCTTCTCTTGGAAAAAAACTTTTTTTCCTTCCTCAGATCGTGCCAATATCCGTTATAACAATCTGGTCCATCAAGATTAAACTTCTTTTCGTCACTGAAGATAATCTAAAAAAAGAAAATCATTAGATTATGGCATTTGGAATTATAAGAGTTAAGTTTAATTAATGATGGAATGTAACTTACGGTTTTCCAATTGCGGTCCATGCTTTGACGGGCAAATTCCAATCTTTTTTGTTTGTGGGCTACTGTAAGATTTGCAGCCGGCACCATTTTGCCCCGAACAATCACTTCACTTTTCTTTAAGACACGAAAAACTGTCGAGACTGAAACGCTTAACCCCAATTCGGCACGAATTTCCGACAAAGAATGCACCGAATTGGATGCAGCATTGATTATACGCTACTTATCGTGACGTGTCAGCATCTGCGGACGACCGGGTCTTACTTTGGTTCCCTATGATTTTGGATCTTGTAAGAAATTTCGGGCAACACGATCCGATCTCGAAATTTTCCTAGCAATAGCCCTAAAGCTTAGGCCAGTTGAAAAGCTTGAATTTTACCTTTTTCGGTATCACTTAAATGTGTACCACGCGTCATCGTTGTTTATCATTTCAAAGCACATAACTGAATGAAGCTTCAGAGAGATTTGCATTGTGAGGTAATACTTTTGCAATACAAAAAAATCTGTTTTTAATTTCTTAACACCAGGGAAAAGTATGGGCTTAGAGCCACGTGTAAATGGCCTCGAGAAATATTTTGTTTGGACAAATTTTTTTTTAGGGCATAAACTTTTGATTTTGGGGGTGTCTGCTATTTAAAAACGATTTTGGGAAATAACGGACACCCTTTTATGTATACGCACTTTTTCCCTTCGAACAAAAGGCATTGAAATAAATCGATGTAAATATCTTACGTCAAATTTTACACCTGTTCGACACGTTTTTAGGTAGGCAGACAAACGGTTATTAGTTCAAACCCTCAAAGGCTATTATTATTAATATAAATTACAATGTTACGCAAATGACTTGACTTTTTATGTCGTTGGCTCTCGGTCTAAATGGTATAGACACTAAATTTAAAGAATTTCATAGCTTACACGATTTTAAAACTTTTTTGCTATCAGTATTTCAAAATCTTATTCAATTTCATATAAGATTAGCTTTATTTTAAGGAAAAATATTGAAATTTGTCTTAGTTATTCAAATTTTAAGGTTTTCAGAAATTTTGTCATAATTTGCGTGCAGAGCGCAAATTAAACTTTTATGGTATTGAAACCACGCAAAACGTGTTTTAAAATGGTATGAAAGTTCATTTTTCTAACCATACATGCTTAAACAAAATTCCTTATAAAGGGGTGGAGGCGTCCGCGGTCCACATATGACCTTAAAATACAATTTAGAGAACTTTCTCCAATATGAAGTTTAAGTAAATATTAAGCATAAAGTTGTACGTAGAGCGAATAGAGTGCGTAGTCATATCCCGAATTAATGTTCAAAACTTTTTGAGAAGCACTGTAATTGAAAACAGTTTTGGATTCATTACTTTTTTCACCTCTCGCCACATAGACATACTCTAATATAAAATCCAATCGAGTGTTGCATTAGAACTCACACAAGAAATTGTTGAAATCTTAAAACCTACTTAAATCGGTTAATTTTTGGACGATTTGAATTAAAAAAAAAGCTTTTTAAAATATAAATTTAACCTATTTTTGAAATACATACTTACAAAAAAAAGGTATCGAAAATTTAAACCAAAGATGAAACCGTGCTCAAAGAAAGAAAATATAAAAAACGTTAAAAACCACAAACAATTTGGACTAGTTCTTTCAAATTTTTTCATTTCCAAGAACAACATAGGTAATTAAAAAGCCCTATTTTTTTTTCTTTCAGAAAAAAAAATAAATTCGAGAATTGAATGGTAAACAAAAATAAAATGCACGACTGGATCGCACGTACTTGCTCTTATGTTCAAGTTGTGTGGGGCTTAAGAACTTTAAAAAATATTCAAGTAATTATAGAAAAAGTATAAAAAGCATTTAAATCGTTCTTTTAATTGTATAAACAGCCTGATAAATAACTTAGAGCTCATTTTGATTAGGTTAGGTTAGGTTAGGTGGGGTGATGATGCGGCTAGCCGCAACACCTCACTCGGATCTCAATGGATCCATTGTGCTCCCCAGGATGTGGGAAATATGGGAATGGGAAGTGTAAAAGGAAGGATTAAGTGGAAGTGTTAGGTATGAGGTGCCTCCCTGAACCATCCTGATTTCTGGATGAAGTTAAGGATGTTTTTTAGTGGCAAAGATGAGACATCGCCCAATTCGTCGAAGAAGTATTCTCCGAGGGCATTTTTCCTAGTTTTGGCTAGGCTGGGGCATTCACAGAGGAAGTGAGATGAGCCCTCTTCCACCTCTTCGTCCTGACACCCTCTGCATAAGTCAGATGTGCTGATGCCCATTCTGCTCATGTGGGTTCCCATTGAGTTGTGACCCGTAAGGATTCCAACCAAGAGAGACAATTGAGGTCTGCTTAGCTTCAGTAAATATTCTGTTTTGTTCTTTGAAATATCCGGCCAAAGATTCCTTGAAACCCGACAGGTGTCAATTGTTGACCATCTGTCGTTAGCGGCCTTGAGGAAGCTTTGGTGGATTCTACTCTTTTCCTGTTCCAGTGGCATAAGAACCCAAGGTACAGTTTGGCTCGGTTCAAGTGATGAACCGCTTTTGGCCAATTCATCAGCCATTTCGTTGCCATAAATGTCACGGTGACCCGGGACCCATCGAAGGGTGATTGAATTCGTTTGGCCCAGCAATCTCAACTCACTACGGCAGCGATCAACCAGTTTTGACTTCGTGACAATTGACGAAAGGGCTCTGATTGCCGCCTGGCTATCTATGAAGATATCGATATTTTTGTTCGTCAGTTCGCATGTTAAAAGATATTTTGCAGCCTCGCTAACCGCAAGCACTTCCGCTTGGAAAACGCTGCAGAAGTTTGGGAGCTTCAATGATCTATTAATGGGTGGATTGTCTGAGAAGATGCCTGACCCTACCCCATCGTCCGTTTTGGAACCGTCAGTAAAGACCGATACATGATTTGCGTTTAGGACCCGGTTTTCCTTCCATAATTCCCTTGTCGGAATATCTGTAAGTGCAACTGGGTTAAAATCTATGTACGGTGAAATATAGTCCGTTTGAGTGTCTATGTCAGTGAAGTTCATTATAGTTTTGTGACCACAGTGGCCCTTTTTCCAATTTTTACATTCTTTAAGTCGTAGAGCACTTTTGGCCGCCAACTCCTTCGTGAAAAGATCGAGTGGGGCAAGTGAGAGGAAAGTTTCTAGGGCTGCGGTTGGCGTGGTTCTCATGGCACTAGTTGTACCTATACATGCCAGTCTCTGAATTTTTGTCATGACCTTGAGATTGATTGCCTTATCCAAGGCTGGCCACCAAACCAAACAGGCGTACGTCAGGATAGGCCTTACAATGGCTGTGTACATCCAATGAATAGTTTTGGGGCTAGGTCCCCATCTCTTGCCAAAAATTCTACTGCATGTGTAGAAAGCTATTGCAGCTTTTTTTTCCCTTTCTTTGATGTTCTCTTTCCAGTTAAGTTTACGATCGATAACTAAACCAAGATATTTGGCCGTGCCAGTTATATGGAGCGGCGTCCCATTTATGGTGGGAGGATTTATATTTGGAATATTTCGTTTCCTCGTAAACAGAACCAGTTCCGTCTTAATTGGGTTAACATTAAGTCCGCAGTTCCTGGCCCAATTACTGAGCTTGTCAAGGGCTGTTTGCAGTAGGTCGCACAGAGTGGTGGCATACTTCCCTGAGGCCATTATCACTATGTCATCAGCGTACGCCACGACTTTGACGCCGCTTGAACCTAGGTCAACCAAAATCCGGTTGACGACTAGAAGCCAAAGTAGGGGAGATAGGACACCTCCCTGCGGCGTACCCCTACAAGTCCTAACTTTAAGCTTACTATCACCCATTTCTGCATTAACAATTCTTGTTTGAAGCATGGAGTCAATCCAATTTGATAGCATCGGGTCGATGCAGACTGAGTCTAGGGCTTGTCGAATTGCACTGTTTTCAACGTTGTTGAAGGCCCCTTCTATGTCAAGGAATGCTCCTAAAGTAAATTCCTTAAAGTGGATTGATTTCTCAATTGTGCCAACCACTTCATGAAGTGCTGTCTCAACAGATTTGCCCTTCATGTATGCATGTTGGGCCTGCGAGAGAGCACTATCATTTAGCATTAGGCGAATGTGCGTTTCTATCAGCCTTTCTAAGGTTTTAAGAAGAAAGGAAGATAGGCTTATTGGTCTAAAGTCCTTCGGTTCAGTGTGAGTGGGCTTGCCAGCTTTCGGAATGAAAATGACATTAACTTCTCTCCAACTAGATGGAATATAAGTGATGTTTAAACATCCTTTGAATATTTCCACCAGAAACGGAACAATAACGTCTTTAGAGCTTTGGAGCATAATTGGAATTATTCCATCAGGCCCTGCAGACTTGTACGCTGAGAAGGAGTCTATGGCCCAGGCCACTTTTCGTCTATCTACTATTTGACTGCCAATACTAGAAGTCTGGCTTATGTTGGGGCCCCTATCCACAACAGATGCATCAAAAGTACATCCTGGGAAGTGGGTGCTCATAAGTGACTCCAAGGTTTCAGAGCAGGTGTCAGTCCAGGTTCCATCCGGTCTTTTAAGAAAGCCAGGAGGTGAGTGGACCTTTGACATGACTTTCCTGAGCCTCGCAGCGTCATTTGTAGACTCAATGTCTGTACAAAATTTCCGCCAGGCTGCTCTTTTTGCATATGTTGTTCTGTTTTTATATTCGTTTTTGCTGATCTTGAAAATATCCCAGTCAGCAGTTTCATTACTATGTTTAGCTCTATTATATAGCCTCCTAGATTTTTTCCTGAGGGTGGCCAGCTCTTTAGACCACCAGACGGGGTTGAGTTTACCTTTCCCTTTGGTAATGGGGCACGAACTTTCGTAAGCACTATGAATAGCTGACGTCAGTTCACTGACATGTTTTTCAATGTCTGAAGAGTTTAACATAGGTATATTTTCATAACGGCCCAAAGATGAGGCCAGTCTTTCATTGAAGGCTACCCAGTTTGTTTTCCTGGGATTTCTGTAGGGCTTTGGGTCTTCTATTTCGTGCTCAACTTGGAATGTTATCATTCTATGATCTGAGAATGTTACATTGCTTGAGACTTTCCAGTTTTTGACTACAATGGAATCAGAATTAGTGGAAAGCGTCAAGTCAAGCACTTCTTTTCTATTTCTTGTAATGAAGGTTGGTTCATTACCTCTGTTTAAAATCAAAATATTTTTCTTTATAATATATTCGAAAAGTGACTCACCTCTTGCATTAGTATCAGTGCTCCCCCACTGTATGTGATGAGCATTGGCGTCGCAACATGCTAGAAGGTCCCAGCCATTCTTACCTGTAGCTGTTACCAGGTCATCAAAGGCACTTGACGGCGGAGGGCCCGGTTCATCACCCGGCATGTAGATGGAGGCTAAGATAAGGGGCGGGGCCCCTTTTCTTTCACACTTCACCGTCGTCATGTCTGCGCTACAATGGGAAGATAAGAGGAAAAGATTTATAACTTTTTTCGCCACTATGCAACAACGATAATTACCTTCTGTAGGCCCTTTATTAAAATAAATTATATAGTCCTTGGACTTGAGTCCGCAGATCTTGCCACTGTTAACCCAGGGCTCTTGAACAAGGGCTATGTCGATGTTCTCCTTTGCCAAGAAGGAGACTAAGGTGGCCGAGGCCAGCTTACTATGCTGAAGGTTTACTTGCAGCACTCTCATCATTTTTGTTGTTAATGTTTTGTGGGTTGGCTACCGGCCGCACCTTGACTTCATTAATACCAACTCTCAGTTTAAAGCCTCTGGATGGAAGCTTTGCCATTGTCTCGCTATTAAGCATTATTATAGCTTCTTGGCCGGTTTTTGTCGGCGCTTCCATCGTGAGAACCTGCCAGTCGCTGCTAGGGAAGCTGGGATTTTGAGCCCGCAGAAGGTTCCCCAACAATTCCTTTGTTAAGCCTGGGCCCGGAATATTTATCCGGACTTTTGGTCTGGTGGGAAGGTCGCTTTTGGAGGCAACTCGTAATGTTACCCCTTCAAGTAGCCCCTCCATACCATTGACGGTGGCTTGAAGCCATTTCAGTGTCGGTTCGTCGCTGCAGGAAAGGATTTTGAATCCTTTAATGGTCGACAGCGGCCCGAAAATTGGCACGAAACCGGTGAAGGCAAGAATCTCGCTGTTTATACACTCAAGAAGCTTCACCTCCACCCGAGCCCACTGCTCACTGGTTAGCCTCTTTTCGGTGCTCCCCTCATTTATAACTGCCACCTGAAGGCTCTCGGCTACAACGTCAGCCAGAGTAGCGGCCGTCTTTGGCTTCTTACTGACGTTCGTCAGCGGGGGTGTCGAGTCATTATGCCTGGTCCTCTTTCTTTGACTGCTGGTTTCAGTATGATCGACCCTTAAGTGTTTTGGACATTTGCCTGGTCCCACCTTAGGATTACTGCCGGCAGCCAAATTGGAGGAAGAGGCACCCTGATTTGCCGATTTATCTTTGATTGGTCTGGAACCGCCCAGTTTGGGCTCGACTGAAGTCTTGTTCTTGGTCTCAGTCTTGGCAAGAAGCTTTCGAGCCCAGCTCAAACGCTTCCAGTCCCTGAGACTGAGTTTCTTTGTGTCGCCTTGGCCGTATCTGCGCACGGCCCTTTTAGCATTTTCGATCCTTTTGAGGAGAGCTGGGTCATGATCTCCTCCTTTGTTCTGTGTATCAGGACGTACCATTCTTTCCTCGATCGGATTTGGCCCATGCGGGCATCGATTCTCAGAAGATCCTGGACCATCCACACAGACTTTCGTTGGTTCACATTCGCCAGATCCTTTATGGGGAGTCGAAGTTGCCTTGGCACCTGGCAGAACCAGGGTTTTGGCCATAGGAGCTTCTGTCAACTGACCTTTCGCAGGGTATTCCGCCACTGTGACGTCTGCGTCCGAGCTGTCTGAACTGGCGAAGGATTGGTAGTCGTCGTCATTGAGGATGCGATTTTCCTCATTAGACGCTATCTCTCCTCCGCCAGTTCCCACAGCACCGTCCTCAGAGTCAGAAAGATCCATGAGATATTCAGAAAATATCTCATCAATCTTTCTGGCACCACTGCTACAGTTAGGAATGCAGTCTGTTGCTTTTTTGTCGTTAAAACTGTTTACTTTTTGTGTCACTGGCGACTTAGCTTCTTTCGAAGCCAAGCCCTCGCCGACAGCCGTGACCTCTGCCGACACTTGAGTGCATATCCTCACTCGATTTTCATCATCTTTGTAAACTTTATCCATAGTTCCATTGGTTTAGATTGACATCTCTGTTTTGGTTCTTCTTGGTTGCTTGACACTGCAGCTGGATTGCTAGAGGGTCAAACGTAAGCCCCCCCACCACTTCAAGGTGAAAACCGTCGGGAGGGTCTCATTTTGATTACTTGAAAAAATATGAATATATGCAAAAAAAAAATTGTAAATCGTTGGAGCCGTTTTCTTAAAAATTTGAAGAAAATCGCTTCAGTGGTTTAGGCTGTAGGTTGAGGTACGGACAGACAGACAGACAGACAGAATTTTGCCACCCACTTTTTTCGTGTTCTCTATCATCGTAATGTCATGTTTGATTGTTATCTCGAAATTTTTTTTGCACGAATCCAAAACTTGCCCTATTAGTCTAAGAGCCCACAGCAAATTTTGGGAGTGGAGGTATAACCAAAATCGGAGTATGAGGGATTATAGGTACATGTATCATTATATCAAATATCAAAGTCTGGCAGGTTTTGTTTTCAGCCCTTGGGAGGGGTGAGGGGCTAAAAAGTGCTAGATCCCCTGATTTATTTTCAGGGTTATAACCTCTTTAATTCATTTTTGAAAAATTGGATATGATTTCCTGTCATTTTTTCTAAGCATAAACACCACAATTTTGACGGTCCGATTAATAGAACTCAAGATATAACCATATTACGTGAACCTTATCATCCTTTTTTTTTTAGATTTTCAGCAAATCAAAAAATCAACAAATAAAGTCTCCACAAAAACTCTAATAAGGTTTGCTTAAAAAGGTTAAATCATGGGTCCTATTTATCGGATCACAAAGATAAAAGTGTTGGGACTTAGGGAAAATGACAGAGCATGATTTCCTATTTTTTAAAAGTAAATTGAAGTGTTAATGACACTACCATATAAATAGGAAACCAAGCGAGTTTTAAACCCCCACCCCCACTAAAGGCTGAGAAAAAAACCTGCCAGACTTTCATATTCCATATCACGATACATGTACCTATAATCCCTCATACTCTGATTTTGGTTATACCTCCACTCCCAAAATTTGCTGTCGGCTCTTGGTCTATATAGTACCTATATCACAAGTAAAAATTATGATTGACTTCTCGCATGAAACTACCAAAAACGAGATTTTGGGGGTATATGGGAAATTTATGCATACTATTGTACTAAGTTCTACAAGACCTACAAAATGATATAGGTCTCCGAAAAAGGAGATATATTCCAAGTGGTTAATATAAAGTTAAAAAAAAAGAAACTTGCAAACCACCAACTTTAAGCCTAGTACTCAACTCAGTTTAAGGGAAATTGAAACTTTCATTATAAAAGTGGGGGTTAATCCAAGTACTCACCTCACATGAAATTAAATTTTTAAAGCGCTTCAAAAAACACGTGCATTATATAAATACGATTTTTTTCTTCATGTGAATTTTGAATACTTAGTTTGGAATTGTTAATGCTCACTTTGGGTGGAAGAACTGAATTGACTTTATTTTAACTTTACAGAATCTTGAAATATTTTGTATTAATTAATTTCACCTTTTTTTGTGAAGTAATTTCCCACTGAAGGTGTGAAATAATTTCACCCGAAAATTGTATGAAGTTATTTTCCACATATGATATGATAAAAATCACTAGTGGTGAAGTTAATTCCCATGTGAAGGTAGTTCCCGTGAAGTTAATTCCCTGCACCAAAATTATATTGGTTGTTGGTTAACAGTTTCATGCAAAAAAAAACCATTACTGTCATGGAATTTCATGCAAAACGAGTGGCCGGCAATTGTTTTGCGTGTGAAAAATAGTGAGGTGAATAATAAATATTTTTTATGGTTGGTTTACATTTCAAAAAAAATATATTCACCTTACAGCATTTTTTGCATGCAAATGATTTTTGCATCCAAATATAATCGTTTTCCATTCTTAGGCATATTAATTAAGTCTAAGCTAATGACTCAATGCGTGGCTAAGGCCAAGGCAAACATTTTTTGTCTAAAATATTATATACATTTAGCACAGAATAGGCGCATAATTGTTTACAAAGTTAAATAATAAAATATTTTTGGCAGAATTTTGTAAAACAGAATTTTGAAAATCAGAATTTTGAAAGGCAGAATTTTGAAAAGCAGAACTTTGAAAGCAGAATTTTGAAAGCTGAATTTTGAAAAGCAGAATTTTGAAAGCAGAATTTTGTAAAAAGAATTTTGACCCAGCCAGAATTTTGACCCTTAACCCCAATCAAACATGATATTACGATAATAGAGAACACCAAAACAGTGGGTGGCACAATTCTGTCTGTCTGTCTGTCTGTTCGTCTACAGCCTAAACGGCTCGATCGATTTTCTTCAAACTTGGTGCATAGTTTTTTTTGGTGATTATGCCCACACGTTTTTTTAATTTTTTTTTAGAACCAAAATTAACGGTACCTGCCATACAATTTTTTTTAGCAATTTTACATAATCGTATTTTTCTCAAAAACGGCTACATAACTTTTCTTAAAAAAATTTAATAAATTTATTTTAGTAAAGGCTTCCTTTGGGTGGAAAACCATTTTCAAAAAATAGTTATTAATGGTACATCCCAAAAAACCATTTTTTTAATCTTTGATTTTCTTCAAAACGATACGACATATTGGAATTATTTTTTTTTATGCAGAAGCTTCCAAAAAATATAAATAGGTTTGTGTACTAAGTTTTTGAAAAAATATTTTTTTGGATTTTTAAAAATTGTTTCAAAAAATTTTTTTTTGAAAATCTAATATTTCGAAAACGACATGATCGATTTTTTTGAAACACGATATTTAACGGTTATTTTGTACTTTCTTAAATATTTTTAGAAAAGATTTTACATTTATGAAAAAATAACAGTATCTACCTTTCATACAAAAGTTAAAAAACCGCAAAGCAAAATATTTTTTGCTTAAAAACGACTCCTACGATTTTGATTAAACTTTTTTCACAAACTCAAATTAGTACGATCTACTACCAAAAATTTTACACTTAGCAACTATTATTAATACCTGTCATAGAACATATTTTTTTATTTTGAATTTTCTCGTTATTGGAGATGAATTTTTTATATACAAATTTCAGATAATATTAAAAAATATTGCATATCAAAATTTTCAAAAAAAAGTCTGGATTTTTAAAAAAAGTTTAAAATTTTTTTTTAATTCGATATCTCAAAAACAGGTTGACATAAATATAGACTTTAGATTTGCATACCAAAATTTGTTCTTAAAAATGTTTTAAAAAATTTATATACACTCCCGTTCAATTGAATAGGTTCAAAATTTTCGAGTGCGATTTACCGTTACAGCTCCGAACTATGTGGAATAAATGAATTTTTGAAAATAGCATTAGAGAAAGCATCCAATTGAGGAGAGAATGAGAAAACACACAATATCAAACTTACCATCATTACATGTCTTATTACCATTTCTTTAAATTCATATTGAAATCGTAGCACTTTTTTTCGTTTATTTGAATAGGTGCACCGCCTATTGCTTTGAACTAGTTGAAGGTCAGACCTTTTATTATTATTATTATTATTATTATTTCACATCTACGATTATACATCTACAGATCTTGATATGCTTAAAACTACATTATACAATACATATACAAGGGATTATAAAAGACTTAAGGCTATTTTTAATTCTGATTTGAAAACTTCACGAGGCATAGTTAAATCGAAATTATCATCATATATAAAGTTAAATATTTTACTACAACTTGATATTGGATCACGTGAACCATAGGAGGTACTATGAGGAGGTTCCCATAAAAACGGTCTAGATCTAAGCGACCTCTGAGGCGCATAAATATTTAAATGAAACAATAAATTCCCACAGTCAATGGTAGAACAAAAAATGTCACGAATGAACATCACGCTGTACATTTTACGTCTAGTTTCTAAAGATTGTAAACCTAACAATAAACATTTCGAGGCATATGAATGACGTTCATTACGATCATTACCAAAAAACCGACGAAGAGCGAAGCGCAAAAAATTTTTTGAACTTTTTCAATTCTATTGATGCTTTTAGAAGTAAAAGGGTTCCATACAATATTCCAACATTGGTCGAACCAGGGAACAATACAAAGCCTTAAGAGTGTACGGATCCTTATACTCCAGGGAATTTCTCTTTAAAAAGCCAAGCGTTGAGCTAGCTCTCGATACTAGCCAGTTTATATGAAGCTCAAAAGACAGTTTACCGTCAAAAATCACACCTAGGTCATTAAACTCATTAACCACAAATAGAGACTTATTTGAGAAGGTGTATGAAGGGATTATATGAAAAAGAGTTCTATTAAAAAGCATACATGCACACTTATCTATGTTGAGCTGTAGATCATTTAAAGAGCACCATTTTGAAAAATTATCTAAATCATTTTGAAAGAGAAAACAGTCTTGCAGATTGGATACCACGGCATAGAACTTAATATCATCTGCGAACATTAAGCAATGACAAAATCTAAGAATATTAGGTAAGTCATTGACAAGGAGTAAGAAGAGGATAGGGCCCAAATGACTTCCCTCAGGAACACCTGAGCTTACCACTATCACTTTTGAAAAAACTTCACCAATAGACACAAGCTGCTTTCGCCCATACAGGTATGATTTTAACCACCTAAGGATGCAACCAAAAAAACCAAGGGAATTAAGTTTTTTGAGTAAAACAGCAAAGTTGACTCTACTAAATGCCTTTACAAAATCAGTGTAAACTACATGAACCTGTTTATGCTGTTCAAGAGAGTTAATACAAAAGTTAGTGAATTCTACTAAATTAGTGCAAGTTGATCTGCCCTTCAAGAAACCATGCTGGCAATCAGTAATCCTACAGCTAATTTCCTTAGTGAGTCTATCGTTCACAAGTTTATCTAAGATCTTAGGTATAACTGAAAGCTTTGAAATTGGTCTGTAGTTTGAGATATTATCTTTCTTACCATTTTTAAAGACAGGGTTAATACAGGAAACTTTCCACTCTTCGAGAAATATTCCACTTGAAAGTGACTTGTTAAACAAAATTTGTAGTGGAGTACAAAGAGACAAAGCGCAAGTTTTTAAGACATTAGGATAAAACCCCAAAATATCTGGTTTAACTGAAGGTTTTAAGCTAACCAGGGAATTAAGGACTTCATCAAAATTGAACTGAATCATGCTGCAATTTGTTATGGAATTCAATGAGCTAAAGTAATCATCATTTAGAGCAGAGGCACTTGATGAATTGTAGATACCTTGAAAATAGTCCGCGAACATATCCACGATTATTTTTGGATCAGAAGACACCCGATCACCGAATTTCATTGTTGTTGGAAAGCCGATACTGCTGCGTTTGGAGTTTACAAACTTCCAGAATAACTTTGGGTTATTTTTCATATTAAGTTCTAAGGATTGAATATGCGAAGTATATAAAAATTTCGAAAGAAACATAAATTCTTTACGCAATCTACTAAAAACAGCATAGCTTTCCAAGGACTGTGTCTTTTTGTAATTCTTATGAGCTTTAGTTTTTGCGTTTTTTAAATTAACAAGGCGAACATTATACCAAGGAGGATGGGAATTTACACGTTTGCGTACAAGTGGAACATATTCATTCAATTTACATTTAAAAATTAACGAAAATTTATGAAAAATTTCACTTACCGACATCTCCTGAAGTTCAGTGACCCAATTTACATCATTAAAAGCTAAGTGCAAATTATTCAAATTGGTTGCATTAAATTTATAATATTGATTGTTTGCATTTATGTACGAATTAATATTTCTGAAATTGTAATGTTTTACTCTAAAACCAATAGCATTGTGGTGAACTGAATTTTTTAGAAAAGGAGAACAATTCTCTAAGATTACATTGAGATTTTCAGATACGAAGACAAGATCAAGCAATCTATTTAAGGAATTAAATCCGTCATTAATTTGCACTAAATTTATAGAAAAAAGATAATCAATAACAGATGTTTCGATATCAGATGATAAATGCAATGGAAGCATCTTAGTTTCATTACAACGAATCCAGTTTAAAGAACCTAAATTGAAGTCACCAAGTACACAAATATTCAAATTTTCGCTTTCGTATTTACAAATGGTGTTTTCAATATTATTCAAATGTTTTTCATATAGAGATAAACTACTTCCAGGTGGAATATAGCTGAGAAAAATTAGCAAATCATCAGTTGAAGAATCGTTCGAATGGATTTTCACACATATTTGATCAATATTTAATTTTGATTCAACATATTTAATATCGATGTCAACAGCAGAAGCAATTAAAGTACGTCGAACAGCCAATAACACACCGCCACCACGCTTTTTATCCACATCAAAGCGATCAAGACGAAATACCGAAAAGCGGGAGACATTTATCAACTCTTCTGTCATTATGTGTTCATGCATCCAAGTTTCCGTAAATGCAATCAGATCGTATTCACAAGCATCAATCGTCACAAATAGGTCACGCAGTTTAGTGCAAAATCCTCCCATATTTTGATAATAGATATTTATTTCACCACAAGTTTGAGAAACAGAAGCTTTCGATGTTGATGGTTTAGGTATATCCGGTAAATGTGGTAACAATAATGAAGTAAGAGGAAAATCATTGGTAGAAACAGGATGGGAATTAACTAGTGTCATTGGTGAATTATAGCATAAAGCATTTAAACAACTACTACTTCCGCCGACTCCGAAGTAGAGGGATGTACTGGAACATTGTTGAGAGGTTGTTGATCGATCGGTGGTTTCGACTTCTCCGGGTCCGCATCCAGATTCGGGAGCTTTGGCTTTTCGTTTTTTGGAGAATAAGAAAACTGTTTTACTCTCATGCCAGGAGGCCATATTTCAGCAGACAGCATTTTTAAAGAGAATTGGGATGGTATTCCAATTTTAAAGTTTATAAATTTCCAATTAGTGACACTAACGGATTTTTTGATAAGTTTATAGCAAGAAATATCATCAATATTTATTCCTGTTCTGTCGCTCACAAAAGATTTTATTTCATCTTCAGTATTATTAATAGAAAATTTGGATATGTGAAACCAATTTTTATTCCCAGCTACAATCGTCACATTGGAATCAATGTTTTCAGCTCCGTTTCCAACAATAGCTCGCATTGTATGAATTTGTGTTTTATTAACATTTGCATTTTCATTATTATTGGATGCAGATTTCACTTGATCGTTAACAAACGGAAGAGAGGGAGGAGAAGAAACGTTATTGTGATCTTTAGTTGTTTGGCAATCATGAATATGGGGAGTTTTATCTTTTACCGATTTAAGATTCAGATCAATAAATTGATTATTTAGCACATCGAAGGATCTTTTTAAGTCAATAAGTGCATTAGACATTTCTAAAATTTTATTTTTTAAGTCACTATCACTATCAGTGCAAATGTCGCAGTGAAATTTAATGTTTTTATTATTTTTAATGATGCAGAACAAATCATCTTGTATTTTTGCACATAACTTATGAAAACTTTTGCCACAGTTCCCAAAACATTTTATACTATCACTTTTAATAAAGGTAAGGCAAGCAGCACATCTTTCCATTTTGAAAAGAATTGTGGAATTTAACAAATAATAATAAGAGCAAATGTTTTTATAATTAATATAGGGTGACTAACAACACTTCCGACTGACTCCTTGAACTAACTGTTTTATTATAGTTGACTGTTTAGTTCCTAATTAAAAATTAGTTAAATATTAAATCTTGATAATTGCAAGAAAAAAGTGTATGTTTAAGTCAACAAATTTTTTGACATTAGTGTCCTGGTTATCATATACACGAACCAAATGTTATCCACAGACTTGTTCCAATAAATGGTTCAGTTATACACTAAATGTTTTAATATTAATAATACAATCCACAATTTCTATTTGTTTCTCTTTTCCTATTGTGAATAATTTGTTGTTATTGATGTTGAGTAACAATGATAGGCAGCGTAATCCGTAGTCTGGAAACGAGTTGTATTATATCATGTAAAGAGAAACCAAGAGAGTTTACTGAGTAGCATCCAAAAAAAAGCTTGGCAGAACAATACTAAATGGACTCACCCATAAAGGTAAGACAAAAACTTTATTATTGTTTTGTCAATGGCTTTCGGTCTCGATGATATAAACACGAATCTTTAGAAACAAGTCGAAAATTTTTGACGTTATGATGGATATGATGTAGTTTTAACTTCCTTGACACAGACACCTTCTTTAAGCTTTGTTGCGGCATGAAATGGAAACAATGCAAATATGTGTAGCCTCAAGTTTGCTTCATAGGCAGAACATATACCAAAAATGTTTCACTCACCAGGTAGAAAAGAAACAGAAAATTTTAACGGGAGTAAATAGAGAATGAATGATGGTACGAAATAAAATCGTTTTTCACTCAATGAAACGGATTGATTTTATATTAAATTTAACACCAAAATATTAAACTATTTTTGGGCTTTATATCATGGTTTCTTTGATATGACACAAACAAATTGAGAACGAACGTAGAATGGGTGGAGGGAAAGCTCTTTTCGCGGCTGAGTACGCGCAAATTTATTGTTTTCATAATAAATGGCTAATGGGACATCAAATTTCGGAAAAAAATGACAGAATCCATTTTTTGATCTATATTTATCAGAGAAGTAAGCAAAAAGATGGTGTCGATATGAAAAGAATGTAAGAAAACTGCTGCCTCCGCAAGCTATAGATGAAAAATTCTGAGGGTTGGATCTTATTTGTCGGTTTAAATGGCTTAAATAAGGGAACAAGCTAGGTTTAGTGCAAGTATTTCTACAGTCGAGAGTGTAATATAAAGTTCTTCATACCAAAAAAGAAGAAAAAATTAAAATAAACCACCGCTTAGTTGAAAGAAGTTACAATTTGAGAATTCAAGGAAACGAAATTTAACCCCACATTTAAATTTCTTGAATTACATGGTTTAGTTACACAAAAACGCTTAGTCATGGAAACACAATTTGAATCCATCAATTCCGTTGAATTTAATCCCTTTTTCATTAGAAAAAACGACTTTTCGCCACTTATTCTTTCAAGTCTTATGAAGCTTACAAAACTGCATTCGTTTTTTTTTTTTTTTGTTTTTGCTAACTTCGTTTAGGTGTGGTTTCATTTAATTTTCTTCTTTTTCGGTATGCAGAACTTTTAATAATACTCTCGACTGCTGAAATACTGGAACTGAACCTAGCTTCTTCCCTTGTTTAAGCCATTTAAACCGACGAATTAGATGCAACCCTCGGACTTTTTCGCCTATCACTTGCGGAGGTAGCAGGTTATTTGCATCCTTTTATATCGACACCATCTTTTTGTTTATTTTTCAGATAATTATAGATCAAATAATTGATTCTGTATGTTTTTTTTTTTTTCCGAAATTTGATGTCCCGTTAGCCATTTATTATGAAAACAATAAATTTGCGCGTACTCAGCCGCGAAAAGAGCTTTCCCTCCACCCATTCTACGTTCGTTCTCAATTTGTTTGTGTCATATCAAAGAAACCATGATATAAAGCCCAAAAATAGCTTTAAAAGGTCTGACCTTCAACTAGTTCAAAGCAAAAGTGATTATAAAGGCGGTGCACCTATTCAAATAAACGAAAAAAAGTGCTACGATTTCAATATGATTTTAAAGAAATGATAATAAAACGTGTAATGATGGTAAGTTTGATATTGTGTGTTTTCTTATTCTCTCCTCAATTGGATGCTTTCTCTAATGCCATTTTCAAAAATTCATTTATTCACACGTAAATCGCACTCGAAAATTTTGAACCTATTCAATTGAACGGGAGTGTATAAAAAATTAAATTTTTAAAAAACCGCTCCAACGATTTTAAATTTTTTTTCTTATACAATCAAATTCAATCAAGAATTAAGATGGCATTCTTTTTTTCAACCTCAAACTGTCAAAAGAGTTTGTTTTAGCAAATTTAAATGTCGTATCTCATGCTTCTCTACATTTTTTCTCTCATAATTTCCATGTTTTATATACAATTTTCTTAAACCCGCAGTGTCTTGAACATTATTTTTTTTTCTTCCGGGTTTTGTTTTATTTTTTGATTGTCTGTAGCAATAGATTATATCGATGGGCATTACTTTGCAATGCCGAGTTTATATTTTATTTTACAAATTACAAGCAGCAAGCAGCAAGAACATACACGTACATATTTCCCCTTAATTGTTCTTCTTATTTGTTTCATTTACATAAATTATGAAATTCAATTACATTAACACTTTCAGTTTCCTTGTAGGTATTCATTACTATTTTGATGCTTTAATGTAGTTCTTCCCAATGATTGGGGTAAAGTTATACTTTGTGATAAACCCAATTCTTTTTCTTCTATTTAAGCATCCAACTGAATGTCATAAATATTCAGCTTCAACATTCTTTTTCTTATTGATACCATTATATCTCCATCTTCATTTTGATGTTGTATCCTTCTTTTGGGTATAATAGTATTGCTGCTTGTGTTTTTGGTGTTTGGTCTGATATGGAAGCAAAAATATAAGAACAAATTTTACATTGTATATCTACATGATTTAATTAAAAAATAAAATGCACGCCTGGGTAGCACGTACTTGCTCTTATGTACAGGCAGGACACTGCAAGTTTAAAAAAAACTGTATAAAAAAACATGGAAGTTATGAGAGAAAAATGTATAGAGGTATACGATGTTTAAATTAGCTAAAACAACTCTTTCGACAGTTTGAGGTGAAAAAAGAATGCAATTTTAATTCTTGATTGAATATGATTGTATTGAAAAAAAAAGTTTAAAATAGTTACAGCCCTATTATTGACACGATTCAAAACTAGTTTTAACGTAAAACTAGTTCTATATAGTCTGGGAGCCCACCGTAAGATTACCTATCTCATCGCGGCCACGCAAAAATTGGATGCCAACCGATAGCTTTAGTCCAAACATTTACAAAACTGCTGGTCGGACAAGCTTTATCTGGTCGCAATGGTTAGAAAATGCACTTTTCAGGTTGCATTTTCCGCTAAATGTACCTATAATATAAGCAACTTATATAAATGGGGTATCAAATGAAAGCTAGGACTGTCCTCTACACGATAGTAATGGTCGGACAGAGTTTTTTGGCTGTTGCCACGAGTCTGACCACTTTTCTAAAATTAGAGATTTTGTGCATCCTTGGACGAAAATAAAAAAAAAGTGGTTAAGGCCACTTTCCTAACCATTTGAAATGATTTTACTCAGTTTTCCCTGATATAAGACGCAGTGTTAAAAAAGACCATTTAAAAAAAAAATAGTCGGACTCGTCGTAACAGCCAAAAAAAGTCAGTCCGACCGATGGTATCGTGTAGAGGACAGTCATAGCTTTCAGTTGATACCCCATTTATATAAGTTGCTTATATGAAAGGTTCATTTAGCGGAAAATGCAACCTGAAAAGTGCATTTTCTAACCATTGCGACCAGATAAAGCTTGTCCGACCAGCAGTTTTGTAAATGTTTGGACTAAAGCCTTCGGTTGGCATCCAATTTTTGCGTGGCCGCGATGAGATAGGTAATCATACGGTGGGCTCCCAGACTATATAGAACTAGTTTTACGTTAAAACTAGTTTTGAATCGTGTCAATAATAGGGCTGTTAGTGTTTTTTTTTTTAATTATATTTTATATACACCTATTAAATTATTAAAAAAAATTCGATCAAAATCGT
Source organism: Dasysyrphus tricinctus (assembly GCA_963921185.1). Taxonomy (NCBI): domain Eukaryota; kingdom Metazoa; phylum Arthropoda; class Insecta; order Diptera; family Syrphidae; genus Dasysyrphus; species Dasysyrphus tricinctus. Next base: position 77,955,167 of record OY992530.1, on the reverse strand, counting down.
GAGAAAAAAAAATATTTTCTTTTGTGGTTTTTTAACTTTTGTATGGAAGGTCGTGTTACTTTTTTATGTATGTAAATTTTTTTCCAACAACATTTAAGAGAGCACGAAATATTTGACTTCAAAGAAAACTTTCTTTGAAATGTATCTTAAAAAAGAATTTCTTTTCAAATTTTCTTCATATTCTATTATTTCTTAAAAATCCAAAAAATATTTTTTTTTAAACTATGTATTCATAATTTTCATCAGTTATACTACCGTTTTGAAGAAAATCGAAAATTTCAAAAATGGTTTTTTGGGAGGTACCATTAAAAACCATTTTTTGAAAAATGGTTTTCCACCCAAGGGTGGGAGTAATTTATTGATTTTTTTTTAAGAAAAGTTGTGTAGCCGTTGTTGAGAAAAATACGATAATGTAAAATGGCCAAAACAATTTGTATGGCAGGTACCGTTGTTTTTGGTTCTAAAAAAAAAATGAATAAAACGAGTGGGGGGAATGACCAAAAAACGCTATGAACCAAATTTGAAAAAAAGATCGATTCGATAGCTCAACGGACAGACAGACAGGATTGTGAGACCCTCTTTTTTCGTCTTCCCTATCATCGTAATGACAAGTCTGACAAGTCTGATCAAAATCTCGAGTTCGATTTTTGAATGTATAACTTGCCATACATATATAAATATGTACCTATGTAATAGGCTAAAGATAAGACCTCTTAAAATGGAACAATAACGTGGAAGGGTTTTTTTTATTGAATATGTTTGTTTGGCCCGCCCATAAGCATGCTTGAAACTATAAAAATTCTACTAAACTCACCGATACGTTCCTAAGAGAATGGTCACACTGGTCACTCTACATCGTACATAATTTAAGTATTGGTGTCTTCGCAAAATTTCACCCTCTTCAACGTTTTCGAAGTCCCCTAAAATCCAATCAATCGCATTTGTATAGATTGTTTTCAAAAGAAGGGGAGAGTTGGGGGGTTTATCAAAATATTTGCTTTGCTAAAATTAAAGCAAATAGCACAAAAATGATACAAGGGAATTTTTTCAAAGCTGAATCCTATGAGAGGAGACTAACTTAAACGATAAATTTTAACTAAGGTTGTCGGGCACCAAATTATGTCATTCCCCCGATGAGAATTTTTTTCCCCACTACTTTGATTAAAATAGATTACCTTATCTGTTTCTGTATCTTTTGCAGTGACCTATATAATTAATTGAAGGTATAATATCATTAAAAACATTTTTAAATAACTTCGTTTTAATTTTCATAAAACACCGTTTCATCGTCATTCCCGTCTTTATGTTAATGGTATATGTATTACGATTGTTATTCTCCTAGCACCTCTGCTACTGATGACAAATTCGTGTTCTAAAATTTTCCTGAATTCGAAAAAAAGCTATATACATATATATTCTCGTAATTAACATTAATTTTAGTGAAATTACAACCGGAGATTTTACCTATATTGTAATCGGTTAACGTATGAAAAAAAATCCAATTTTATTGTAAATTTGAATGACAGCTTTTTACAAGATGAAATACCTTCAAGAAATAATTCGTTGATTAGTATAAATAACTGGTCTAATGCATAATAGTCAGATGCCAAAAATATACAAAATTAATGTTATTTTCAGTAATTACCTACCTCGCACCTATTCAGTCAGTATAGGTATAACTTTGTGTTGTTAAAGCCTTTTCACAGTGCGAGGATAATAAAAGCAAAGTTATTAATGATATAAGGGTGAAATCATATATGCAAATCCTTTGAAAAGTTATAGAGCAGACAGCACAGTGTCAATACCGGTAACGATGAAGATTGCAACGAATTAGGACCTGCTGTTGAATATATACATATATGTAGCTATACACGAAGAGGCAAAGCACTTTGACTGCAAACAACAGAATCCATTATTGCCTTTGAATATCATTTTTGCTAATTGCAATTTGATGATGTTGATTAGATTGATGTGATGTGGTGATATAGCCGGCTTATTTATAGTTCATTCATCAAAATAATGATTTGATGTAGAAATTATTTTCTTACTAATTCCCATTTTTTTTTACTGTCTTTTATTTTTAGATTTCGTAGAGGATTCAAACAATTCTTTAGATGGTGTCCATTCGTCCATTTAGGAGCAGAGACTTTGCAACGACGTGAGGCATTAACATCACGTTATTCATGTTCAGGCTCACCAGATCATCATAGAATAATGAGAAATGGTGCGTGATGATAGAGTGATTATTATTATTATTATTTTATTATGCATATAAGCTTAAGCTTGTGAGTTATGATTTAGTGTCTTTGATTGCAGATACTGAAAGGTCGTTTTTATATACATGTCCTGGATCACCTAAGAGTAGACGTATATCGCACTGTGGTAAGAAAATAATAAAATCAAGTTATAACTAATAATTGACAACAATAAACAGACAATACATTAGATTTACAAGAAGTTTCATTAAGGGCCAGTACTTCAGTTCAGGGCTAACTCTGAGTTAAATCAAAATTAGTTAATCCTGAAAATAAATTAATTCAGTGCCACAACGGAATTGCACTGTGAATACCTTTCACTATCGAAATCGAGATGGCGCTAACAGCTGAAAAGGCCCTCAATTTGGTCCCTGAGTTAACTCAGCAAAGTAGGTGAGTTAACTCAGAATTAACTTAGGATCTCAATTGACTGAAAAACACGCTTATGGAGTTAACTCAGTTTTAACCTCAAGACTAGGATGATCTCACACTAAAAAACTGGTCCTAAAGAAGATGAAGATGACAAAACTGCGGAGTGCTATCAAAGTGGAGGGCTTTTTGCATATATAACTCAAAAACGAAGTACAATTTCTAGATATTTGCCTTAAACTACCAGGAGAGATATGTAGGTATAGGGATTGCCCCATCTAAAATTTAATTTCATTTAAAATGAATTATTCAAAAACGTATTGGATAAAAATCGATCGAGAATCAATCGCTCAAACCAAGCTGGTTTTAAGTTTTTAAAGTTTAATAAATGGCAATTTTGACTTGTTGATGATACGCTCAAACTGGGTGTATTATTCGAAAATAATAAAAGTTTCCATCTGGTTTTTTTCAAAATTTAAAATAACTGCCAAAACCAACTTACTTTCTTTAACAAAGCCGGGTTTTGAACACAATGTTAGTTTGGGTGTATCATCTAACTAGTCTCACAAAATTGCCAAAAATGCCATTTATTAAACTTTCAAACTTAAAACCAGCTTAGTTTGAGCGACTGTTTCGCTGTCGATTTGTATCCAAACTGTTTTTTGAATAACTCATTTTATAGGAAATTAAGTTATCTCACTTTTAAATGGTGTAGTGCTTATATCTATCTCTACCTTCTTACTTTCTTATCCGGCTCCCAATCCATGGAGGGTATCTGCCTGAGATATTGAGACCAAGCGCTCTTGCGTCTGGTCCCTGTAGCGGAGGTTCGGTCTTCCTGTTCGTCTGGAACCTCGGCCTGGGGGCTGGAATTCGAAGATTTTCTTGGCTGCAGCGTTGTTGTCCATTCGTTCGATGTAGGCAAGCCAGTGTAGTCGACGAGTTTTGGCTCTTTGGACTACATCCACATCTTGGTACAGCTCTTTCAATTCACGATTGTATCTTCTCCTCCATACGCTCTCTTCGCATCTAGGACCAAATATCCGCCGAAGAATTTTTTTTTGTCGAAAGTGCCAAGTATCAATTCCCCTTTTTTACTTATCGTCCAGCACTCAGATGCGTGGAGTAGAGCTGATAAAATAAGCATTTTGTATAGCGTCCACTTTGTCTTTGAGAAAGGGGCCTTGAACCCATTTGTTTTACCAAACCGGTGTAGCATAGTTTCGTTAGGGTACCTTTTAGTCGGATTTCCACTAAGGTGTCGTTCTTGGAATTGATGTTTGTTCCGAGGTAGGTGAACTCCTTGACTACTTCGATATTACTGCTACCAACAGTGAAGTTCTGTCCTAGGCGATGAACAGATGAGCCTTCGTTTGTTGATAGCATATCCTTTGTTTTGTCCTCATTCACTTCAAGACCAAAGCGTTTCGCGTGTTTATAAATAGCTGTGAGCCATCGATGATGTCGATGTCGTCCGCATAGCCAGGTAGGTCAGAAGACCTGTTGAAGACAGTAACTTTCAGGTTAACACCACTCTTCCACAATATCTGCTCCAGGACTAGGTTGAACAAGTCACATGATAGCGCATCTCCTTGTCTGAACCCTGTACTCGTCTGGAATAGATCGGAGCTGTTACCCATGTGCACATTGCACTGCGTTTTTTGAAGCGTCATGCGGCATAGTTGGATCAGTTTTTTTTTGGGATCCCGAGTTCCGACATCGCCAATAGAAGCTCTTGACGATTTATGCTATCATATGCGGCTTTGAAGTCAATGAATAGTTGGTGGGTCTCGACTTGAAATTTGTTGGTCTTCTCCAGGATTTTCCTCAATGTGAAGATTTGATCTATAGTTGATCTGCCTGGCCTGAAGCCACACTGGTACGTGCTGATCATAGTATTGCAGAAAGGTTTTAGACCCTCACCTAGTACGTTGGATAGAATCTTGTAGGCAACATTGAGAACGGATATGTCTCTGTAGTTTTTGCCAAACATTGGATCGATTTTTGACAAGTCGTCGGGCACACTTTCCTCCGCCCACACTTGGTTTATAAGCTGGTGCATGCACCCTACCAGGATATCTCCCCCATACTTGAAGAGTTCCGCAGGTAGGCCATCCGATTTGTTGTTCTTAAGCTTGTGGATGGCTTTCTTAACCTCTTCAGCGATGGGCGCTGGGACTGGATCTTTATTGACTGGTTTCATGCTTCTCTGTTCTCCTGTCGCTTCCTCTAAATAAAGCCCATTAAGAAGTTTCTAAAAATGCTGCTGAAACACGTCTACAGTTCCCAGTGCTCCGGTGACTAGGCTTCCTTCGCTGTTTCGAAGTGCCTGCGTGCCGGTCCTTTAACCAAATGCCAGTTGCTTGGCCTTTTTTTGTAGAACTAGGGGCGGGAGATGGTGGTGGTGCTAGGCCCTTCAAGATACCTGAGCTTAGACTGCGGAAGATCTTTTCTTTCTGTGCAGGTTTTTTTTCTTTCCTTCTGATTTCACAGTACTCCTCTCTTGCTGCTCTTCTTTTCCGTTGCAGCAAGCATTTTCATTCTTGCATTTTTTGTTTCCTGCTTCAATACCGCACATTCATAATCATACCACGGACTCTTTTTTCTAGGTGGTTGCTAACCTTTGATGGTCTCACCTATCTCGTTACCATGCCGGATCCACTTGGCATGAACGATGTCCAAATTCCCAACCACAATCCAATCAACAATCTGATTTGTATGAATATGTCACTACACGGATATTGATTTTTGTGCCTCCATTGGAATTTTTCGAGACATGTTCATAGTCCGAGCATGGTTTGTATCTAGTGGAGCCGACATGTAATGATGGAGCGATACTTGGTTCCACTGGTTGTTGAAGCTTGTGGCTGGGGGTACTGCAGAGACTTTCCCGGTCAATATCTCACTGTAGTCTCTGGCTTTCTTAGATGTGCTAAGCTAAGGCGTGCAATGTTGAATTTCTTCCTTTGGGTGATGGTCTTCCCTTTTTTTCGTTGGACAGTTTGACTCTGAACTTTGTCACAACAAGAAAGTGACCAGAGTCCACATTTGCACCTCGGAAAGTTTGCACATCCAAGATTTTCGATACCTACCTTGCGCCAATAAGCACGTGGTCGAACGTCTATGAAGTTACCAGGGCAACTTTCACCCACGCAAATGGGACCTTGACAGGAATTTGCAGTTTTTTTTCCATTTTTTTTGCATTTCTATTCCCGATTTTGCAGTTCGCCAAATGAGGGTGTAATTTAGTGATCCGCTAACTTCACAGTGAAGGTAGTAGGTCACATGGTGTATCTCAGGAACCAAGCGTGCTAGGAACTTGTAGTAAGGCTCCAAATTTGCAGTTTTTTGCATTTCAACGATAGGCTATGTTCAAAATTTGAAGTCCTCAATTTAAAAATTTCCCAAATTTACCTTTAATATGAAGCAAGTAGGTCACATCGTGTATCTCACGAACTAAACATGCTAGGAACTTCCAGTAAGGCTCCAAATTTGCAGTTTTTTTGCATTAAGAATAGGCTAGGTCAAAATTTTGAATTCCTTTTTTTTGAAAAAACTTAACAGTGAAGTTCCTACAAGTTCCTAGCATGCTTGGTTCCTGAGATACACGATGTGACCTACCTGCTTCATATTGAAGTCATATTTGTGAAATTTTTAAGTTGAGGACTTCAAATTTTGAACATAGCCTATCGTTGAAATGCAAAAAAAACTGCAAATTTGGAGCCTTATGGCAAGTTCCTAGCATGCTTGGTTCCTGAGATACACCATGTGACTTCACTGTGAAGTAAGCAGGTCAGTATGAAATTTTTTTTTCAAATCGAGGACTTCAAATTTTGAACAAAGCCTATCGTTGAAATGCAAAAAAAAAACTGCAAATTTAGAGCCTTATTGCAAGTCCCTAGCATGCTTGGTTCCTGAGATACACCATGTGACCTTCTAACTTCACTGTGAAGTAAGCAGGTCAGTATGAAATTTTTTTTCAAATCGAGGACTTTAAATTTTGAACATAGCCTATCGTTGAAATGCAAAACAAAACTACAAATTTGGAGCCTTACTACAAGTTCCTAGCACGCTTGGTTCCTGAGATACACCATGTGACCTGCTAACTTCACTGTGAAGTTAGCAGGTCAATAAATTACACCCTTATTTGGCAACTGCAAAATCGGGAATAGAAATGCAAAAAAACTGCAAATTCCTGTCAAGGTCCAATTTGCGTGGGTGAAAGTTGCCCTGCTAACTTCACAGACGTCGTGGTCGATTTGGTTCAACCATCTTCAGATCGCCAAGTTGCTGTGTGTATCGTTCGCGTAGGGAGCCTTTATAGTGCACAGTAAAAACTCATGAACGTCTAGTTCCTCATTGCCCTGTTTTTTTAGGACATAATCAATCTATAATCTATCCTCATATAAGGATACACTCTAGTTTTTGAAAAGCACCTGGGTTGTAAAGTACTTGCACGTTCCAGGTATATAATCAATACTCACAAGTCCCTATCGTATTGCATTTTAAGGTTAGGAAATCACTCTCACATAGCCTCCCTGATAATCTCCATGAGAGGGTTTTGTTGTTCTTAAAATGTACATAAAAATGGCACTTACCATTTTGATTCAACCACTTGTCTTTTTATATCTCTCAAAGCCTGCATTTCCAGGTTAAAAATTCACATAACGAAAAGACAAATAATACTGACAGTTTTCTTGTTTAGTAAAAAAGGTCATGTTTCGTTACTATCGCAGTCACCCAATGATTCTATCGAATTCCACATAATTAAAATGCACGTATACCTACGTATGCTCTTATAGGTACATACATAATGCTATGCAAAGCTATCGCATTTTTGCCATTTTCAAATATGAATGAGATGCAAAAACACGTCAACACAATATTCATTCCTTGAGTTGTATATGGGTGATTCCATAGAAATCGACCCTTTACGAAAAATCACAAAATATGACTTAGAATTGAAAAAACGACCGTTAGACGGTTTTAAAAGATTGCATGTTTCATTTTAAAAGTGAAATTATCAATAATTTTTGTTATCGCCGTTTATTTCGAAGCTTGAACCACTTTGCAGAATAGGTCTCCAAAAGTCACTTTTTGTTATCAGAAGCTCAAAACCCTATTTTCAATAATTAATTGTTTCACAATTTGAGAACCGGTGGTTATTTGCCCTTATCAAAACTCTAAGCACGTTTTCGTGTCATTTAATTATTCAATAGTAAATACAATTTTTGTTTTTAGGCAGTTGATTCATAAAGTGGTTAGTGTCACGCCCGTAACAAAAAAAAAAATATGTTTCACTACTAGAAGAAAAAAATTTGGTTCAATGTGATAATTTGGGGAAAAAAGGAGAATACTATGATCTACTGTCAGACAAAATTTCAAGACGTTAAAATTAATACTGACCCCGTATTTAAAATTTTAAGTCTATGTCACACCCGTAACAGGTTGGCATTTCAAATCATAATCTTTCTATTTTTCAACTCAATTTTAGTTTTGTTGCTTTTAGATATGAAATTCATGACGTAGGGATATAATTCTAAGAAAATCTTTTTTATATATAATTTTAATCGGCTTTAAGTGAAAGTTTTCCCTATTTTAAAATAAAATGGAAAAAATCTCATTGAAGTGAGAAATCTATTCACTTTTCAGTGAGAAAAACTTAATTTTTCTAGAAAAAGTGTTTCTGACATTATGTGAGAAATGATTATACATCGATGACAACAATTTCCCGTTCAAATATAGTATATTATATTGTTTTTAGGCATACAAATCATACTCGGTCACACCCGTAACGATGACCTGTCACACCCGTAACGTTTTCAAATAGAAATTTTGTATAGTTTTTCGTAGTTTTGGTTCTCATTTCTTAACTGAAACTGAAGATCAACTATCTGGGTTAATATTTGCAAAAGAATGATACAAACTTTTTATGCAATATTTTACACCACATGAAAATTAGATATCTTAATCGCAAATCACCAGTTTTCTAAGGTCTATAACTGAACCACTAATCTTTCATACTTTAATATACTAATTTTTTAAAAGGGCTTCAGGTGTCCTATAGAATAGTAGAGTAATTATTTATAAATTGGGAATAGTATGTGAATAATTAATAAAATATGGAGTCTCACTGTCACACCCGTAACGATGGAAACACCCATATGTATTGTTCATAGATTAAGCTCTCCGTTTTCAGTGTTGTTACTTATGTTTCAGTAATTGAAATTCCAATGAAAAATACACCTTCCAAGTAGTGTTTTTAAATTGAAATCATATCTGTCTAATGCTCTGGGTGTATTAAGAAACTACTATACACGTGCATACAGTTTTCGTGGAAAGAATAAATAAAATAATTTTCTTGGAAGTTATCATTATTTTTGAGCTAATTTTGAATGCTCTATTCCAGACAAACACGCAATTATTTGTGAAGAGAAAATACTCGCATTTAAAGGTCAACATTATTGACACAAAGCTTCTTATTTTTTACAAAAAAATATAAAAAATACACCATCACTTAAGATAAACCATATATTTTTTTTTATTTTTCTCAAAGGCCTGGTACGAACATCGACCCTCATGACCAATAACAACCAGCAGAGCGGTTTTAATTCCACAACAGCAACGACAAATTCCATTCATATTGGTTCAGCCAACAACAAGGATGTATTCTCAATGAATTCCTTGGGCAAGGATTACAATCTCACTAGGAGTAATTCTGCCCACCCAGCGCAACAGCGATGGGCATCCAACCGAAAAGGGGTGTCCTGACAAATTGGCAATGGCAAACCTGACGTGATCGTAACTAGTGACAACACTCCAGACATAGATGCTGCTGGTACTGCGGTTGCTACAGCTACAGCGTGTAACAACAATAATTTGGGTGCGCTCAGATTTATGCAACATGGAATGTTCAACGAGGGGAATCAAAAGACGTGGCTGTAATTTTTGTTTGCATTTGTTTTTTATTTTAATTTTTTACTTTTGAGTGTTAAACTAGGATGAATAAAAAAAATTGATATGAGCAGTGTTAATTATTTAAATTAAATACGGGGGAAAGGTTTGATAATCTGCACTATGAGATGTTTCCTACTAGAATTGATATCACTATTTCGTTGAACTAAAACAAAAAAAAATATTATAAAAAAAAAATGTTGTAAAATATTATAGTAGCTGTCCTTTTTGTATAATGTCATAAAACTGTAAATATTGTACTTTATTTTTAGAAAAAAAAAACTTCAAATGCATTGATTTCGAATCCATTGTTGATATGTATTTTTATATGTTTATTTTAATTCTAAGAATTTGCTTTAGTTTGGCTTTAAGTAAAATAAATTATTTTTCAAAGTGCTTTGAATTGGTTTTGAATTTTACAAATCGTAAAAATTATTTTTAGGGTAAGTAAGTTTTTCACAGATTTCTTTTCTTTTTTTTTTTTTTTTTTTTTTGACCGTGGGTAGGCGCAACACCTGCATCAGGCTCTATGAGGACCGGAAAACGCGTGCTCATAGAAGTGTGAGATTCTTACTACACTAAAACCACCTCCACTTCCCGATTGCAACTAAGTTGAAACTTATCTAGCAATTTATTTTTAACGAAGTTAAGTAACGTGTTGCAGGTAACTTTCCGGTGAAAGTTTCTGCTTATTCCGCGATTTTAAAGCGGTTTTGTGTTCACCGCACCAAGTCGGAAGGTTTTGTTCTTTGCAGACGGCGTACTAAATTCGACTCGTCAAGAATGTCATTTTCAAACGTTTGTAATTTATTTAAATTTGTATCGCAGGTACAACCCCAGAGTTGTATACCGTAAGTCCAGACAGGTTTAAGTACCTGCCTGTATAAAATCAACTTATTATCAATACTAAGCTTGGAATATTTACCGAGTAGCCAGTTCATATCTCTTAATTTACTTTTTAATTCTTCGCATTTCTTTTTTACGTGCGGCTTCCATTTTAATTTCGCGTCTAGAGTCATTCCCAGATATTTTGCTTCATTCGCAAATGGTACACGACCGGTATTAAGAAAGACAGGCAATCTATTTATTTTTTTATACGTAAAGTCCACGTGGACTGACTTTTGTTCATTTAGCGCTATTCGCCATGTTTTTGTCCACTCATTAACATTATTAAGAGCATTTTGTAATTTAATCGTAGCTTCGTTAATCGTTTTGCCTACTGCTAGTATTGCAGTATCATCAGCAAACGTTGCTACGAAAGTGTCTTCTGTTTGAGGTATATCACGTGTAAATAGAAGGTACAGAACTGGACCTAAAACACTACCTTGTGGTACCCCAGCCACTATTTCTTTGAAATTAGAATATTCATTTCCGTGTCTTACACGAAAAAGTCTGTTTTCTAGATATTCGTTAAGAATTTTATAAAGTCCTTCAGGCAGAACTTGTCGTAATTTGAATTTGAGGCCTTCGTGCCACACCTTGTCAAACGCTTGCGACACATCCAAAAAGACCGTCGAACAGATTTTCTTTTCTTCAAGAGCTCTCTCAATTACGTCAGTTATTCTATGCACTTGATCAATTGTTGAATGCTTGCTTCTAAATCCGAACTGATGTTCAGGTATTAATCGTTTCTCTTCTATTATAGGCTGCAGGCGCAGGAGTAGTATTCTTTCAAAAACTTTCGATATTATTGGAAGAAGCGAAATCGGTCTGTAAGAATTCTTTTCGTGAGATGGTTTGCCAGGTTTCAAAACCATTATGACTTCCGCAACTTTCCATTGGCTTGGAACATATTCTAGCCTTAAAGCGGCATTTATTATATAAAGGAGGTTAATTAATCCTTTATTAGGAAGCATTTTTAATATTTCCGCTGTTATTAAGTCATACCCCGGAGCTTTATTATACTTTAGCTTCTTTATTTCTCTGTTCAATTCAGCAAGCGTAGCATTTCTGGTTCTGTAATTTTCACTTGAGCTAAAACTCATATTAATATTTTCATTGAGTGCTTGCCCATCGGAAGGTTTAAATGTTTCTTCCAGGTAATCGGCGAATACCGCCGCTTTCTCTTTGTCACTTTTAGCCCATTCGTTTTGGCTTTTCTTAATCGGGGGTACTGGAAGCTTTGGTTTTTTCGTTGTTTTTATAGCTTTCCAAAGTGAGTAGTTGGATTCTTTCCCAGCTGACAAGCTTTCAAGGTAATTTTCAACTTCACGGTTTTTGAAATCTGATATCGCTGTTTTTAGCATATTACACAAGCGATTTAAATGAGCTTTGTGTTGAGGAGCACGGGTTCGCTGCCATTTCTTACGTGCTTTTCGTTTATCTTTTATTAAGTCTTTTATTTCCTGCGGATATTTTATATCTTTATAGCGCGGCGTAACCCTTTGATAAGGTGTGTTATTCCACGCTGCCTTTTGTATTATATCAACAAAGGTATCTACTGCGTCTTCAAGCTCAAGAGGCGTTTGTAATGATACCCTCAATTCAACGTTGTCCTCGATATCTTTCTTAAATCCTTCCCAGTTGGTTTTACCGTTTGTTAACCTGGGTGGTTTTTCAATTTTGACAAGGCTTTCGCTCATAGTGAGTATGACTGCAGAATGATCAGAGAACAGATCATGGCCTTCTGAAATTTCAATACGGTTGGAGGGTATTCCTTTTACCATAAACAAATCGATTAAATCAGGTATTTTTGACGGATCAGTTGGCCAGTAAGTTGGCTTTCCAGTCGAATGAAAATCGCAATTATTTTCCATTCCTGCCTCATAGAGCATTCGACCCTTTTGAGATATGCATCTTGAAGCCCAAAAGGTGTGCTTCGCATTAAAGTCGCCACCAACAATTAAGTTTGGGCTTAGCGACTTTATCAATGTCGTAAATTCACTCTTATCGATTTTGCAACGCGGAGGGCAATATATCGAAGAGACATTGAGAAGAATGTTTTTAGTTCTAACTTGAACACTACTCAATTGCATCGATTCTACCTCTATTTTCAGGCCTATTGAGTGTTCAATGCACTCTTTTATATATAACGATGATCCACCCCTTGCTTTATTTGAAGGATGAACAGCGTGGTAGTCAAGAAACCCGTGGATTTTAAGATTTGATTCATTTCACAGATTTAGAAACAATTTGTTTGCATTTCTTTTTCTATAATCAGCGCACACTAAAGGGGCCTAGACTTCCCTTACAAAAATTATTTAACACGGTGGGAGCTTTTAGGAAAATAACGAAGGACTCAAGAGGAGATACCGATGCACATTGGTTTTGTAGCTTTGACTTCTGAGTATCAAAATGAGAGGGAAATACAGAGTTAGGTAAATTCCACATTCAGCTATAGTGCGACGAAGAAAATAATCTCTATATCTACTTGACAGTATACGTCTGAAATTGGGCTCAAGGGTAAACTGATACATATGTATTCCCAGAAGTACGAGTATTACGGAGGAACTGTTTAAGGGGAGGAATGCAACTAGCTTTTTCACTAGAACACTGTTTGTAAAAATAGCGATAAAATTATGAGAGGGATCAGGGACGAAACACTGAGGTGGTGTTCGAGAGATGTTTCCGTTATAGTTATTTCACCTTTCATTTTTAGCGATCTATTTTGCATTATATCCAAAAGACTTCAAAAGGTTTGAGGAGTAGGTGCCCAAAATGGGATTTGTACTGAAGCTTGGGACAAATGAATGCTTTATGCTTCATAGATTACAGCCAGATTAGAAGAGCAGACAAATTTCTTGCCTCTTCGAAGAAAACCTTAACATTTCCCAGCATTGTTGGAGAAGTCGAATATATGATAATTCCCCAGAAGGGAGTTTGTGATGCACATACAAAGAATTGGAAGCTGGACGGTTTCATCCATGCAAGAACCACTCATGAATGGCGGCATAGAGGGTGGAGTGCGCTGTAACGACAAAAGACATCGTTGAGTTTTTGAATAATTAAATTCTACGTGGTTTTTTATTTCCAATTATGGACAACGCTGTCGAGATTAGAAATTAAATGAGTTTATCATATGCTACCGGTCAAGTTCCACATCCGAAGAACAAGTGAGTGATGATCGTAAAACGAATATGTAAGGCTGTGAGTATTGTTGTCTGCAAAATTATTCAATTTGATTAGAAGTTTCAGAAAAACAATCATTTATGGAAATAAGGAAGAGAGTCGGAGAAAAACCGGAGCCATGTGGCACACCAGCATTTATTTTTTGAATATCAGACTTGAAACCGTCCAACACAACTTATATTTTATCTGTCCAAAAAGTAATTTATATTCCAATGAAGAAGAGATTCATCGATACCAAATGCACATATTTCCGATAAAAGAGCTTGAAGCCAAACTATATCAAACCCTTTTGAGATATCAAGTGCAATAATCCTGCTTTCTCCAAAACGATATAAAAGCTTGTTCCCATATGGGTAGACAAAAAATCATTAAAAATAGTTTTAAGGACTCAAGTAAAAAACAATCTTTTTATTTGCCAAATCGAACGATAAATGTAGAAGTTATAAAATAATAAGTGAAAGAAGGCAATTTCAATAATTTCAACAAGAAAAGTCATTAAAATATATATTAGGGTGTCTGTTATTTCCCAAAATCATTTTTTGACATCAGAAACCCCTAAGATCCAAATTCTATGCGCTAGATAAAGTTTTTGATCACCAAAATTTTGTCTAAGGTGATAAATCGGTGTCTCTTAGGCCATTCTCTTTTCAATACAAAGGAGAAGTGGACAAATTCCAAGACCAATAATAACGTGACATATATATCGTTGGAAAGGTATTTTTATGAACTACAATAATTACTAAGAGCTCATTTTAAATCACTATGTGAAAAAAATTATTCGCTGGTCAAAATTTTTTCTCAGCGCATTTTGGTATGAAAAAAACTATGCTCAACTTGGGAATAATTTTTTTCCGTAGAGATTTTGAAAAAAATTAAAAATTGCCTTCTTTCACTTATTATCTTATAACTTCTACATTTATCGCCCGATTTTGGCACTCTTTGGCTCAAATATTAGAAAAAAAAATCGCATAGGTCCTTAATATTATCATTTTATCAAAAATACTCGTTATGCAAGCTTTGAATGCCTGTAACCAGCCCAGGATTTACCCTTAGGCCAACCAGGCCTTGGCCTGGGGCATCACGACAAAAGGGGTCACAAAAGTAAGTAAACACAATGAAGCAACTGAATCTTTATTGCTCGTACGAGCAAAATGGATAATAGATCTTCAAAAATCTTCAAATTCGGCAAAGGGCAACGCTCAAGTATTTTCATATAAGATGGCCAGCCTATTGAACGCTTCTTAACGTTTTTGGAGATGCATTCTCATACTGGATCCGGTATTGCTAATCAAGCATTAAAGTATCTGAGTGAACATAACATATAAATTTTAAAATGCAGAGGGCAAACATACGACAATGCTCCAAATATGTTCGGTCAGTATAAAGGAATACAACAGCATATTCTTCTGACAAATCCATATGCAGTCTATGTACCTTGTGCATCACACTCTTTAAATCTTGTTGGTCGCTGTGCTGTGGATTGCTGTCTTATCGCAGTTGATTTTTTTCTGTCGTACAATCTCTATACAATTTTTTATCTGCATCAACTAGTTAAAATCTGCTCTTCAAAATGATAATGTGAAAAAATCACTCTCAGATACACGGTGGGAAGCTCATGCTGCAGCTACTTTTGCCATTATTAAATCATATAATAAATTATTAGATACCTTAAACGACATTTCTGAAGATAATACACTAAAAGGAGATGCAAGGAGGGAAGCTGCTGATCTACTAAACAAAATGAATAAACTAGAATTTGCCTTAATGCTTGTGATTTGGAACGATACTTTACAAAGTTTTCAAAAAGTCAATAAAGTTTTGCAAAGCGAAGACGTAACACTACTGACGTGCGCGAATTTGTATAGATCATTGTCTGATTAACTGGAGAAAATGCGTGATAATTTCGACACTATTGAAATGCACTCCAAAGAACTTCTTCCTAATGGCAGCTACATGATTACACGAAAACGAATTCACAAAAAAATGGCTAGCGATGGTTATGCTCCCGATGTAGATTTAAGCCCGAAGGATAAGTTTCGAATAAACGCTTTTTATATTATTATCGATAAGTTAAGAATACAAATGGATTCCAGAGGTAAAATAACGGGTTTTTTAACAGGAACAGGGACGCTACAAAAGTAGAACGACAGGGACAGCAAACGACGCCATATTTCTTGCCGTTCTTTTGACATTACTCTTCAGTAAGGTTTGTCATTTTATGATAGAAAGATATACGAGCCAACAACGAGTAGAAATAATTAAAATTAACTACCGAAATTCGGAGTCAGTGGCCTCAACGTTAAGAGCGCTTACGTCCAATTCAGCGATGAGGCTCATTTCTGGCTGAATGGCTTCGTCAATAAACAAAATATGCGGTATTGGTCAGGCAGCAATCCACACGTACTCCATGAGTCGTCATTACATCCCGAAAAAATTACGGTTTGGTGTGGTTTATGGGCCGGCGGCGTCATTAGGCCGTACTTCTTCCGTGATGATCAAGATCGGCACGTTGCTGTTAATGGGGATCGCTACCGTTCAATGAAAACCGAATATTTTTGGCCCCAATTGGATGATATGGACTTGGAGGACATGTGGATCCAACAGGACGGCGCCACAAGTCACACAGCGAATGTCACAATCAATTTATTGGAAACCAAGTTTGGAGAACGTGTTATCTCACGAAATGGTCCAGTCGCTTGGCCGCCTCGGTCGTGCGATTTGACGCCGTTAGACTATTTCCTGTGAAACTACGTCAAGTCTATGGTCTATTCCAACAAGCCAGCGACGATTGATGACAGCCCCGGATCTATGGGGGGGCAAACCGGGGCCTGTGCGCCGGCGGCAGTTTACAAGGGCGCCAAATCTAGGTGACTGACAAAAACTGAGAATTGCGACGCTTAATGAAATAAAATGAATTGAGATGCGGCAATGGAATATCAAATTGTATTTTTCCGTCAACCCTTAGCAGTTCTTCCATTATTATTTCTCCATTTAAAATAATTTAAAATTAAAAATTAAAAAAAGAAAGGAGCTATAATACACTGTTAAAAGTTTTTCTGATGTTTTTTAACAATAGTTTTTTGCATTGTAAATGTCAGTGTATTTTTACAAGACTTTCCCTCCTCCTCCCTAAACTGTAGGAGATAGATCCCCCTTCTTCAATAATAAAACATTTGAACTGTGTCCCTCAACAAGCGTCACACCAAGCCGTACAAATCCTAGTCTTGCCTAAAGAATTATTTGCTGGATACTGACAACTTTATTACACTTTATTTTAGATCTTTTTTAATTCACAAAAAATCTAAATACCCACAAATGTAGGAAATCAGGTGCTCTAAGAAAACTGTTCATTAAAAATTTTTTCGTACCGATGAACAAAAAGTGAGATAAACTCTGAAAACCATTTTTACAATTTTCGAAAACAATTTTTCATGATGTCGATAATTTTTGGAAACAAAAAATTGAAAATATATTTTAACCTATAAAATCAAATAAAACATGTTACTCTCCGAGGAAATTGGATTTTCCTATTTCAACACCCTTTTTCAAAATGGCGGATAACACAAAATTTCCCACCAGCCAGAGACTGCTCTCACGCGTATCGAAGAACCAGCCAATCTAAAATGACTTGTGTTTTGACGTTGGCGTTGCTTAGCTCTCGTACTATTAAGTTTTTAAATTGTTTGTGTCAATTTCATTGAAATCGTTCAAGGAATAACGAAGTTATAATATGTTAACATTTTTTGAAAGATCCTGTTGTAAAATAATTTTTTCCTTTACAATTCTGTATCAGCTATCACCTGAGTAAATTTCATGCCAATCTCTCAAGAAAGAACGAAGTTGCAGAATGTTGACATATTTTAGAAACATCCTATTTTGAAAATATTTTTTTCTGCTATTACTCTATTTCAGCTATCATCTCTGTCAATTTCATTGAAATCGCTCAAGGAACAACGAAGTCCCGAGGATTTAAAAACTTTTTTCGGAACTTTGTACTTCAATACTTTATTTTGCGTAACTTTGGCTTTTCGAAATTGTGTCCTGTCGTAAATTAAAATTTTCTTTCTTCGGTTCAGGGAATGGATCTTGAATAGTTCTCCGATATTCGGGAACGAACCATATTTTACAGATCCTTGCAGATTTGATTCGAATGAAAACGAATTTTACTAGGAACCAAAAAATAAGATTCGTGATCGAATCAAAAACAAAATTCTTTTGAATTGTTTACGAGAGAACGAATCATATTTTATCGTTCTATGAACCTTGGTTGTGTATCGTCTATGTTTAAGCATTGTTAATTTTCTTATCTATAAGAATAAATTGCTGAATAGGTATGGGCTGCACATCCATTAAAAAGTTTTATTCTCCCAGTGACAAAAAATCCAACCAAGCAGATATGTGTTTTTTTTCATTTTTATCAAAAACGGCAAGGGCGCCAAAATCAAGTTTTTCCCCGGTTCGGAAAAATCGTAGATCCAGGGCTGATTGATGAGCTTCATACGAATATCGAACGTGAAATTGCAGCAGTATCGGCCGATTTATGCTTGAAAACCTTCGAAAATTGGGCTCAGCGTCTGGACTTCATACATAATGGCATCAAACGTACTTTCACAGGAATAAAGAATTTTATTGATATCGAAAACTGTTTTTGTTTTATTTAAAAAAAAATTTGTAGCGTTCTTATTGAAAAAACCCGATATATACGGAAATTTCTGAACGATTTGATTTTCTTTGCACAAGTTATGAAAAAGTCAACGTTATAGCCAGCGTTTGGTGTCAAATTATCCGGAAAATTTAAATTCAGAACTTGCTGACGAGTTAATACAATTCCATCGCTATGTGATGCATAAAAATGGCAATAATTTTAAATTTTTCAATCAAGCTAATTTATATAAGATTATGTGGGAAGATAAAATTCAGCGTTTCTGAACGTAGACACGGCATAACGTTTATTTTTAAGTCTGATGGTGACAAATTTTTGTGCGGAAAGATCATTTAGTCAATTAAAACGCTTTAAAAGTCCTTGTCGAACAATGATAACGCAGGAAAGACTTGATGCACTATCTCTGCTCTGTATTGAGAGTGATTTGCTTCATGAAATAGATTTCGATGAACTTATAAAAGACTTCGCTGCTAAAAAAACAAGAAAACAATATATCAAGAATTAAGTAAGCAAATCTGTAAAAAAAAAAAAGGTCGTATACATATGTACATATTCTTGTAACTACCATTATAAATAAAATTAATTTTTGTTTTATGGAATTTGTTGTAATTTGTTTTCTTAAGTATTTGATTTTGTATGTAGTAAACCATACAATATAAGAGAATATATGCAAAATTTACTCTTCAGGCCTAGGGCCCAAAAAAGCTAAATCCGGTGCTGCCTGTAACTCATAAATAAAATTTCAGTCCGCCTTATACAAGCAGTATACCTACATTGTCGGTAGAAAACAAATTAGATCATTCAGGAAATTTACTTTTTATGTAAATTACCTAAGCCATTAGATTTATAACATTATCTGAAAAAATAGCCGAGAAAATGGTTTTTGCGTATATCTCAAAAACGCTTCTAATAGTAGGGGCGTTAAAGTGCACGATATGAAGGCATACCTTCCATTTCGACCTGACGGGTTGAGCTTTAGTACACTAATAGTTCATTTCCTAACTTTACTTTTAATAAGTGTTGCCAAGGTGGCAACACTGTCAGAAGGATTACACTAGTTTACAAAATTTTGGGTCATGGTAGGGTCCTTAGAAAAAATATATTTTCTAGACTAATTTTGGGTCACTGAACACGAAAATCAAAATTATTTTTTTTTCCAAAGAAGCGTTTTCGAGATATGCGCAAAAATCATTTTCTCAGCTATTTTTTCAGAAATTCCCATAAATCTCGCTAAAGACTTAGCTAATCTACAAAAAATGTGTATTTTTTAAATGCTGTGATCTGTCTCCTTCCGACGTAAGGACTCAAGTGAAAAACAATCTCTTTAACAAAGATTTGAGCAAAAGTTTTTTAAAATCGGACGATAAATGTAGTAGTTATTAAATAATTAGTAAAAGAAGGCAATTTAATTTTTTTCAATAAAAGTCATATAAATGTATAGGGTGTCTGTTGTTTCCCAAAATCATTTTTTTAAATCAGAAACCCTTCAAATCAAAATTCTTTGCCCTAAAATAAAGTTTTTGAACGAGAAATTTTTGTCTTAGCTGATAAATCGGTGCCTCTTAGGCAATTCTCTTTTTCATAAAAAGGAGAATTGGACACACCAAACTCCAAGACCAATAATGATGTGACATAATATCGTTGGAAATGTATTTTTATGAACTACAATAATTACTAAAAGAGTTCACTTCAAATCTCTATGCGAAAAAAGATTGGGCATTACAAAATACCCTTGAAACACGTGTCATATGCTTATGCTATACAAATATAAATATTTAAGTTTGTTAATCTTTCATATCCATCCACCCCAGCACTTTGAAAGTGGCTTTTTAAAAAAGCCGAAGTAGGTTTTCAATCAACTCTGGACGTAATGTATTAGATTGTGAAATTCTGCGTCGACACCATCTTTACATTTTATTAATACAAATATTTTTCTAGCTTTAATTGGCTTTTCATTTGCACCCCTACCCTTCGTGCAAGGGGTGGGGTGGGAGAAAACAATAATGTGTTCCTATGGTTTCAAGGGTGCTGAATCAACGGGAGTTCTCGGGTCATCATCCGATCCTTGGTTTTCGATTTATAAGCAACATTTTGGGATTGTGGCAACCCTTCTCTTGTCCTTCTGACAGTGTTGCCACCTTGGGGAAACTTCTTTAAAGTAAAGTTAGGACATGGACTATTTGCATACTAAAGCTCAACCCGTCAGGTCAAAATGAAAGGTTGGTCTCACTAACAGCCTGACTACTTAAGAGAAAAACAAAATAATTTTCATAATCGTATTCAGTGACCCAAAATTAGTCCAGAAAATATATTGTTGTGCTTATAGTACACATATTAAATGTAATATCATTAGAGTTTTGATTTGTGTTTCTTCTGCGCATATATCAAAATTTGTGTCAAATGTCAGTATTTGTTGTTGTTTTTACGTGTATTCAAGTCATCACGCTCACAGCCATTTTTATGTCTGACAATTTCAATTTTAATTTGTTGTTGTTTTTACGAGTGTTTTCTTCCTCACGCTCACAGCCATTTTTTATTTTCGGCTGACAACCTGTGCAGTATAATACCTTAGATTTGTGTACTCTGGTTTCTAAGGACCCTTTCTCCTGACCCAAAATTTCGTAAGCTAGTGTAATTAATAAAAATTGTTCAAAAGTGGATAGATGCAACGATCCTTGACCTGAAAATTATAAGTTTCTGACTTTTTACTTTGGATGCACGTCAAACCCTACCGCTCTACCAATTTTCATCGTTCTACAACAATCGGAAGTGCTCCATATAGTATAGTAGAATTTACATATAGTTTACAAGATTTTTGCAGAAAGTGGGTAGATGCCACGCCCCCTGAACGAAAAATTGCAAATTTTCTATATTTCTTTCTCAGTACTTCAAGTCCTACCGATCTACCAATTTTCATCGTTCTACATCTACAGCAATCAAAAGTGGTCCATATTAATTATAAGCATTTTTAAGAAAGTTGGTGGATGCCACGCCCCCTCAATAAATAATTTATTGCAGATTTTCAATTTTTTTTTTTGTTTTATATGCACCACAAGGCCTACCGTTTTGCGAAGTTTCAAGTTTCTACGATGTCGGGAAGTGCTTCTTAATTTTGATGATCTGTCAGTGAGTCAGTGAGCCAGTCAGTTACGGTTTTTATGATTTTTGAAGTCTTATATCTCAAGAATTACAAACGCTAAG
The DNA here is from genome assembly GCA_963921185.1 of Dasysyrphus tricinctus. NCBI lineage: Eukaryota > Metazoa > Arthropoda > Insecta > Diptera > Syrphidae > Dasysyrphus > Dasysyrphus tricinctus. Next base: position 77,933,657 of record OY992530.1, on the reverse strand, counting down.
GAATTGAAATTTGGTGAGCCACCTGTGTTTGATCAGTTAAGTAAATACTGTTTAATTTATTTAAGTTTCTGGCTTTATCGGTACTGAAGGAAGAGTTGGGTTGAAAACCACCTGATTTTGTTCCTAGAAAAAGGGTATATGGCCGCGAACTTGTCTGGGCACTATCGTGCCCTTTGATGTTTCCAATTTTGTTTTTGTTTTGTATGTTCTCTATTTGTTGCTTGATTTTTCTCTTTTCTAAGTTCAATTACTAGTTACGTGAAATTTAAATAATAGTTTAAATATATTATACGAAAAGTGATCATTGTCACCCAACTCTGCCAAATATCCTGACCAATATAATGGCATACTTTTTTTGTACATGACCCAAATGAGGTTCCAAACATTTTTTCTGCGACTTTATTGTAAAGAGAAAATTCGGTCGGGCAATCACCACAGCCTCGTGGTCAATAACTACATCAACTTACTTATTGTTGCAAACAAAATGTTCCTTACATTTATTATATCCTGAAGTTAATTTAATTACATAATAATTCTCAAAAGATGACGAAAATATAAAAAAAAACACTCAATAAAGAGGAACTTTTTCACTATCATTAGTGTTGTACCTACTTTATTTGAACGACAACGCGACGACAGCGTCGTGTCACTTGTGCAAAAAAGCAAAAAAAATATTGGCACATTATTCTGGCATTATGGTAAGGAAAAGTTGGTAGAATAGGTATTCAACAAAATAACTACATTATATAATGCCCAAAGCAACAGAGCTTCAACTTTTTAACGCACAATACTTGCGGCAGGATAATATCAAAATCAAATTTTCTGCAAATTATTATCGAAAGTCGTGCTGCATTCCGACAATTTGCAAACTCTGCCCTCAAGAGAGTTTTTTTTTATAAAAAAAAAACTTTTAGGACTTTGTATCAGGATGATGGTCTAAAATAGAATGCTAAATAATAGAGGGTCATATATTCCTTGCTTGGAAAAACACATAGAGCAAAATAAAAATAACTTTTGATGCTTTTCTGCTTTTAATCACTCTGCTATTTCACTGAGTAGAGAGCAGTAGCGATTGCTCTTCAATATAACTGCTCTCACTGCACAGTGATGAGTGTCCAAGCAAAATGAAAGATGAACTACCCAGTACCCACCCAGTCTAAGGAACAAAAAATCTTTTCACAAAAAAAAAATGCTACGAAAACACGAAATCTATAATTATTCTGGTGAACATTTCTGTTTTTGAGAGGTTTTTAATCCATCGACATCGTAGCCATCCTTCAATGGAATTTGACAGTTCAAGCCTTGAAATATCGGAGACAAACTATACTTTGACAGTAAAAGTGTATTTTGATCCAAATGTCAACCAATTGCTCTAAAATTATCCTTTTCCGGAGTAGTAAAAAAAGAACGTTTAAAATTTCAGATTTCTTAGAGGTTTTTTAATCCATCGGCAAAATTGCCATCCTTCAATGGAATTTGACAGTTCGTAGCTGGATGGACAGAAGACAAACTATATTTTGACGGAAGTAGTGTATTTTGATCCAGCCAATTGCTTTAAAATAACCATTTTCCGGAACAAAAAAAAAAACTTTGACAAATTCAGATTTCTTAGAGGTTTTTTAATCCATCGAGATCGTAGCCATCCTTCAATGGAATTTGACAATTCAAGGCTTGAAATTTCGGAGACAAACTATATTTTGACAGAAATAGTGTGTTTTGATCCAAATGTCAACCAATTGCCTTAAAATTACCCTTTTTCCGGAGAAGTAAAAAAAACTTTGAAAATTTCATATTTCTTAGAGGTTTTAATCCATCGGCATCGTAGCCATCCTTCAATGGAATTTGACAATTTAAGGCTTGATATATCGGAGACAAACTATATTTTGACAGAAATAGTGTGTTTCGACCCAAATGTCAACCAATTGTCCTAAAATTACCCTTTTCCCGAGAAGTAAAAAAAAAAATTGGAAATTTCAGATTTTTTAGAGGTTTTTTAATCCATCAACATCGTAGCCATCCTTCCATGGAATTTGACAGTTCAAAGCTTGAAAGATGGGAGACGAACTATATTTCTACAGAAATAGTGTAATTCGATCCAACTGTCAACCAATCGCCCTAATATGACCTTTCCCAGAGCAGTAAAAAAACTGTCAAAATTTCTGATGTTTTAGTGTTTTTTCTTAAGGTTTTGGAGCTAAGCGATCAGGTGAAGAAAATTTGGCTTAGATCTTAATTCAATTTCAGTTGCTGGGTTCGACAATTACTGAATAAACAGTATGCTCAGACGAGAACATGCCAAACAAAAACCCAGTGGTTACATTATAAAATGTACAAAATGTTCCCGTTTTTGTTTTTTAATAATGTATTACAGTACAGCAAATTCTTCAATAAAGGAACGCAATCAAAAAATTATGCCTGGAAAAGGATTTCAAATCAGGAAAGCCTACTTAGATTCTTCAACGTTAACTGCTTCTTAACAGTGATTAAATAGCTGTTACTTAAAGCTGCTCTTTTTGTTTACTCTATGCGATCGCTGCTTGAAATCGCTCTTTAGCACATCCCTATTTAGCGTCTGTATTGGTGATATAATTTCAATATTCAAATTTTTGAGTTAATTTATAAGGAAACACAATATCTACAAAATGTCTACCTTAGATTTGCTGATGAAAATATAACTAGTTATTTTTCATTAAAATTTTGAATCACGTTCTTGTATTTATAATTTTGTTATAATAATTTTACTTACCAAAATAAGTTCAAGATTGCCATATTTCCTAGTAAAAAAATATTACCTTGTTCAATGAAATGTTACGAATACTTCCTCCGATATTTCTGTGCGAGTATAAAATTCCATTGTATTTGTATATGATGTTAGGAAACTTTGAACAGAATAATTTGGGGACTCTATTGAACGATTTTATGAGTGAGGTATACATTATGTACTATGTATTCTGAGAGAATGTTTACCAATTTTTATTATGTACATTTTGCCCCAATAAACCTACTTATTCTGATTAAAAGACACAAGTTTGGCAGAAACCAAAATCAATTTGAGGAAAAGCCTTCATAAGCGGTTTACTAAAATGACCACTTAGTTAATTATTTAGTATTACAAAAGTGATGGTTGTCATTTCATTGGAAATTATTCGAAAACAATCTATGTACATAGATTTTCTGAAAGTTTATCGTCATTTCTGGAATAAAGTGATTGTTTTGTTTTTTGTGGTTTTCTGGAATACGAAAAAAGTTCATGAGAATATATTAGATAGTTAAGTTGTTGTGTTATAAAAGTAAGTTATCATTATTTTTATAAAAAAATCAAAAGTTCTTATTGGAGGATAGGTGTGTATTTGAACATGTTGTCTTGAAAATAAAGAAGTATTTTACTTGGATTGGCTTTTATGGCTGTAATAAGAATGTTTGATTCTGAAGCAATATCAGTGTCAGTGTGTAGTATACCTAATAGGCTATTGAATATACCGGAAAATGGGGGTAGATAAAAAGAAGAATTACATTCAAGGGTTTTTATTATTGAATATGTTTGTTTGGTGGCATAAGCATGCTTGAAACCGAAAATGCTACTAAGTTCACCCATGCGTTTTTGATAGATTGGATAAACTGGCCACTTTTTAATAAATTGGACATAACTCCGAAACTTTGCTGAATTTGAGAATTTTACATTTAAAACTTTTTGTTCAAAACTAAATTTCCTATCGAAAAAGTTGGTTTAAAAAATGTTATTAAAAAAGTTAGCAAAAACCAAAAAAACAAATTCGAAAAGTCAAAGAGAATCCTGTTTTAATGAATTGAAAATAAATATGAGCTCACGTTGTTTATTTAGTAGATATTCTGAAAATATTGGAAATTTACTAAAGTTATTGCTTGTGGCTTATAAGTCATTTCATTTTAATGTTTAGAGATTGAGAAATCCCAAAGTTACCAGAGGAAATTTTTTTTTTCATTGAACTTTCAAATTAGAACTTCTTTCAACTTAGTGTTGGTTTATTTAAATTTTTTTTTCTTTTTCGGCAAGTAGAACTATTAATTGCACTCTCGACTGTAGAAATACTGGCACCTAACCCAGCTTCATCCCTTGGTTAAGCCATTTAAGCCGAAGAATTAGACGCAACCCTATTTTTTTTTGTCTATCACTTTGGGAGGTAGCAGGTTTTTTGCATCGTTTTATATCGATACCATCTGTTTATTTATTTCTCGGATAAAAGATCAGAGAAGAGATTCCGTTATTTTTCTCCCCAAATTTGATGTCCCGTTTGTCCTTGATCATGAAAACTATAAATTCCTGCGTACTCAACCGCGCCAAGAGCTTTTCTTCCACCCATTCTCCACTTTTTCTCAATTTTTTTGTGTCTTGTCAAAGAAACTTCAACTAGTTCAAAGCCAAAATGGTGATAAAGGTGGTGTACCTATTGTATAACGAAAAAAAGGGCTAAAATTTCCACATGAATTTAAAGAAATGATAATAAAACGTGTAATGACGGTAAGTCTTGGATTGTGTGCTTTCTTATTCGCTCCTTAATTGGATGCTTTCTCTAATGCCATTTTCAAAAATTCATTTAGTTCGCTCAGCTTGGAGATATAACAGTTAATCGCACTCGGAAATTTTGTACCTATTCAAATGAACGGGAGTGTATTGTCCAATAAAAAAAAGGAAAACGTTGAAGGGGTTAATTGGAAAATCCATAGAGATCTTTCTACTTTTATGAATGAACTCCCAAAAATGGTTATAAAAGGTGACGCAACTTGAATGAGGTCGTGCATTGTTTTTTTAAGAAAAGTTCGTGACCTTGAGCGACCTAGAGAAAGTTTAAGCCTTGATTACAAGTTATCTAGGGCTGACCAATTTCCGGGACCAGTTGACCTTTTTAGATGACATTTTTTTTTAATCAAATTTCCCTCATATGCCAAAGGTCCAGAGTCCTAAACACTATGTTAAAAAATGAAAAGAACGTCAGAAGCAGAGCAAAAACATCCGAGAAAATTGGTCAATTTTGCAGAATACCTCGAGGTGCCCAGAATATGGTAAAAAAGTGATGTATGCCAGTGTTTTCGCGATTTTAAGAGTAATTTAAGCCAATGATAACACCCACCGTACCACGAGTTTAACGGTAGTGAAACAAGGAACTTCACATGAATTTCGCCAGGGACCTTATTGCTTGAGGCAGGTTATTTTTATTCTTGGGGAATGTTCTTCGCCTTCTTCGGTAAAATTCTTCGCAATATCGTTAGTGTCCTAGGTATTTGTAGTATTGTCAAGTTATCAGACCTACATACACACAAGGTTACTGAACTATTAATGTAAAGTATGTAATGTGTAGGGTGTAGGTGTAGGGTGAAATCTAAGAAGTGGGTATACTTTGGCAAAATGGCTAGTTGTTGTACTGTCACGCTAAAACTCTAGGGATCGAAGCCTAAGGCACAAAAAAACAAAGTTATTTTCAGGGTTATTGTCTCTTAAAATTGGCTGTGAACCTTCGGTTGACCTTTAAAATAAAGAACAAGAAGAGTCCATACAAATATTTATAGTTAGGAATTTGAAAATGCTAAAACAACATTGTCTTTTCCAAAAAAAAGCGTTACGAAATAGCGCCCAAAGAAAATCCACCCAAATCGGGTTTGGAAATACATATTTGTAAATACATAAATGGAAATATTATTATTTTAGATCCGAATAGAAAAACGAAATGTTTTTTTTTTTTATCGAGGCGATATTTCCTGAATTTTGGGTGATATTTCAAAACTAAATAAAATTACTTATCAGACATCTCTCTAATAGAATGTAAAAGTGCATGTAAAATGTATGTACATTGTACTATCTGAAAATTTAGGTGCATGGAACTACCTTCAAGTGGGAAGTAATTTAAAATCAGTGTTTTATTGTAGATATGGTGTACTTTCTGGTAAGAAAAAAAAAAAAAATACCAAAAACATTTATTAACGGTGCCTGCCATATAACGGTTCTTTTGATTTTTGGTTTTCTCTTTAACCACCAATCCGATTCCGATCAAATTTTTTGCACAAAGCTTTCTTAGAATATAAATAATACTGCATACCAAAATTTAAAAAAAAATTAATTTTGGACTTTTAAAAAAAGGTTCACATTTTTTTTTTTTGAAAATTCAATATTTCGAATACGGGTTGATAAATTTTTTTGAAATATCAGTTTCAAATGTATATTATTATAATCTCAAAATTTGCATAAAAAAACTTAAAAAAAAAAATGTTACAAAAATTTTATATATAAAAAATTAATTTTTAAGAAAACGACTCCAACGATTTTAAATTTTTGTTTTGCTTTATTCATATTTTTTTCAAGGAATCAAATGCCAAACTTGTTTTTGAGCTCAAAGTTATTTATCAGGCTGTATATAAAATTAAATGAACAATTTAAATGCTTTTTATACTTTTTCTATAATTACTTGAATATTTTTTAAAGTTCTTAAGGTCCCCACAACTTGAACATAAGAGCAAGTACGTGCGATCCAGTCGTGCATTTTATTTTTTTTTTATGAATTTTGCTACTAAACTGATTTTCATGTTGGAATACCTATGTGTATGTGCTGATTGTTCCCCGAATGTAAATCCAAGTGGGATGTACAGGGGGGTGCCAGCGTTAGCCACCAACTTATAAAACACGTTTTATCAAATATCTCGTGATCGTGCATCGTACTAAAAAAAATGTTAGATTTTATTAAAGCTATGTAATATTCCTTTTTCTCTTTTCTTTTTTAAATCAAGTTGTTTTAGTAAAAAGTTTTTGAGAAATTAATTATTAAATTAATGTTTTTGAAAAAAATTAAGAATTTTAAGTTTATTTCAAAATTTTGCATTACCAAGAACCACTGTTATTTTGAATATTCAATGCCCTTATGATTTTTAGTCAAATACTGAAAACCACATTAAAAATCTTTTTAATTTTTAAGAAATAAAAAAAAATAAAAGTGTTTTTCTTATTTTTTTTGATATGTTTAAGAAGCAAAAGAGTACCATTCATAATAAAACCAAAAATAAGAAAGATTTTTGCATCTGGTTTTCAGTATTTGACTGATAATTTATAAGATCATTGAATATTAAAAATAATAGTGACGCTTATAATATTATGTAAAATTTTGAAAAAAAAAAAAAAATCAACTTAAAAATAAATTCACAATTTTTGAAAAATATTAACTTTAAAATTAGGAAAATTAACTTCCAAAGCCATTACTTTTTTGTCGCACAATGTTTTCCAAGATGACTACAAAATTTGTATAAACGAATTGCTTTAAAGCATAGTTTACAGTTCCCAAGCGAACAAAAAATCACAATTTTCAAAATAATTTTCCACCCATTCTGTCCATCAATTGAATAATATCCAAGATGCAAAATAATTGCATTGGCCTAAGCCACCCATTGAATCATTAATTTACCCTTAATTAATAAACTATAGGTCTAAAAATGGAAAACAATTATTTTTGGATGCAAATAATGTCTTTTGAGGTGAAAACATTTTTATTTCTGGAAATGTTTCGATCGATCATCCGAAAAAATATGTATATTTTATTCACCACACTTTTTTTCGCACGCAAAACAATTGCCGGTAAATTGTTTTGCATGACATTCAATGACAGCAATGCTTTTGATTGCATGATACTTATACTGCAAACCAAACATGCAAGCAAATAATTTTGTATTTCACCTCAATAATTTTTTGACATGCGAAAATATTGGCGTTAGTTTTTTTTTGCACGGGAAATGTAAACTAAGAAAATTATCCAAGAAAATTATTCATTGTTTTATTTTGGGAAATACCTTATTTTTGTTTAAGTTGGCGGTGGTATTTTATTGAAATTGGTTTAATTTGGAAACGTTTATCATTGCTGAAAATTTCATACAAATCGGTAGATGCCATCTTTATATCTACAACCCAAACCACTAATACAATGAGAGCTGAGCAATTATTCATGAATCAATAAAAGTGTCTCAGTTCATAGGCTTAGGTAGCCTACTATGATTATACAATTTAACCTTATAAGATTATGCAAACAATTTTAATTTTAAACGAAAATGCAAAAAGCTATTATGTTATGAGAAATCAATTTATCGAATCTAATAATATTTTAAATATTTTTTTCGAATTATTTGGCTTCTTAAGTTAAGTAAAAGTCATGGAGTAATAAGAAGAAAAAATAAGAACTTTTGCAAACAAGAAAAATTCCAAACTTTTCCAAAAAAAAATATGCAGAAAATTCACTTGGCTCTCTACTATACATACATATGTATATACATTGTACATACCTTAGAACTTAGAAGTAACAACCGTAAAAAAGGATCCTGTTTGTTTAATATTATATTTCAGTCGTTAAAATGCTATTAAAGTCACATAGCGCACATCAGTGACCCACTAAATGTAAGAGCTAAGACTTGTATTGAAAATTATAAGAGACAAATTCTCAAATTCTCAAATTTGTCTCAGCACATTTTAACCAATTTCCGGCAATCTTTCTCAAGTATTGCAACTGAAGGGTGTCTCAAGGGGCTATATTGGTTTGAATGGATACTTGGAAGACTTCAGAGGATTTTATTTCATAATAAAGTTTATAGGAAGTCATTAGGCAAATGTACACATTTATGTTCATTAGAAAAAACAACAAGAACAACAGAAAACACAGCAATGTATTCAACAAATATCCGTCATGGCCGAGTTTGTCTATTCCTTTGGCCCAATTGGTTATTTCCGGACTCTATTTCACTAATGACTCGAAGTATTTTGTTATATTAAGGATTACTGACACAAACATTTGGCTTCACAAATTGCGGAAAGATAAAAGTTGAATGGCATCACTTTGAATGACAATATAATTGAAGAATTTTTTTTTGGTAAGATGGGACATTTAAGGCTTCAGAGCATTTCGATCAGGAGAGAGGGGTTGCTCACCATAATGTATATTGTAAGATATTTAATAGAATACTCAAGTGAAAACGATTAAGCAGCAATCAGGTCAAAAGGGCAAAATGTGTGGAAATGTTGTTTTAATGAAACACTTGGGCGACTCTTATATTAGTTTTAGAAATTAGGGTTCCAATTCCACTAAGTTATTTATTAGATATGTATAATTTTGTAAAAAGAAACTTAACGTACATGAGGCTTGTAGCTGAGTTTGGGTGCTAAAACATTGGTCACTTCCGCTGTTTTGTTCGTCAAATAGTTGCATTTTAAAAAGCGTTTACAAAAAAGCACTAATTTAAATTGATTGTAGATTTTCTGAGGTCCATTTGTCCTTTTTTATTTAAAAAGAAGTGCGGGGAGACTTTTATATTCAAATAAAAACCACCTGCATATCTTGTATCTATTTATTTCTATAACATTTTTTTTGTCTGAAAAATTGTGTCAACTTGCATTTTACGTAACCGTGGTGTCTTCTTTCCTAGCAACTGGGGGTTCTCCTCGAAATAAAGAAACCAATAATAATGGATTTATTAGATTATGATGATTTCTTCCCCCATGCTCATTGAGGTGTTATTTTATTTGACATCACAAAAGTAAAGACGATTGTTTAACTTATCAAACTAATAGCTTTCTTTTATAGCTTTCAGTCAAACCGACAAGAGATGACAGCTGATGACATAGACATGAACATTGTAAACGTATTTCAATTCCCAGTACCTAAATATATATTATTGATATTGAATTCAATTTGTTGTTTCAGGATGGATAGCATCTGGTAAATTGTGTCGCGAAACGAAATAAAGATTGTTTTCTATCTTTAAATTCAATTTATTGTAATATTGAGGTGATGAAATAGAAACCATTAGAGAAATGCTATTATCAGCTATAGGTACTATGAGTTATATTTGTCTTAATTTTCTTCCGGACGTAGCTTGCTTAGCAAACATTCTGTCGGAAATGACTGGCTGAATTAATCGACACAAGTTTGAGACGAATTCATTACAAAGATGTTGGACGGTAGACGAACTTAATTGTTCCAAAGTATATTAAGTTAATATGTATTTAAGTATATCAAAGTATTTCATATAGTGACGGGATAAGTTCCCTATCCCTGTGCGGAGCAAAAGACAGCGAAGTTTGGGATAGAGTCCTTAGTCATAGTTCATAAGCAACGATACAGCAGTAATAAACGGCGGCGGATAGCTGAGATGGTGACGGTTGGGAGAGTCCCTAGTCTTAGCTTTTCGGAGGAAGTTGAGACAGCGAAGATTGGGATAGAGTCTCTAGTCTGAGCTAATAATAAAGGAGGAGGAGGAGAGCGGAGGTATTTAACCACGGAAGCCAAAAAGTTTGAAGCTACTACCTGGTATATGTGACCCGCAGTGTGCGTCGAATTAGTCTAAAACTAATTTAATTGAGATTTCTTTACCCAGTACACTAAATTGGTACCATAACACACGGTGGCAAGAATAATCTGAATTTCGATGAAATTCCAACCCTTACATGTTAACTTTGCTGCCAAAAGCAAATGTGGATTGTATAAACCGCGAACAGAATATATTTGCTGACGTTGTCAACCGCCAGTGTGTGTCCTCTTTTGCATTTTTGCGTGGACGCCTACGGGATATGCAATACTTGCCGGGAATTTGCTGCTGACGTCGACGCGTAGCCAGCGGCATCTGTGTGTCCTATTCTGAATTTAGCATGGGCGCCTGCAATGGTTGTTGGCCATTTCATTCTGAAGTAGAATCTGGGAGTTTTGCATACTTTGGGTGATAAAAGGTGTAAGTTCGTTACAATTTTAACTTTAAGTTACTAGCTATGGGTTAAGGAAAATTCTTATACCTTACTCCTTACATGTGAAATAAAATCTGAGTATTCAGGTGAAGGGGTAATTTTCTAAAAAGTTGACCCAAAATAGAAAAAAATTATTTAAAAACAACGGGAATACTTACAATGTTACGCTATAGCTATTTTTGAAGCCCTTAATCCACTAATAATATGCCTTTTAAATAAACTTTGTACTGTAAATAGTTTTTTAAAAAAATAGTTTCCAAACTTAAAGAAATATGATTATTTTTTTTAAGAAGGTTTTTATATACTAATGAAATAAATCAGCCAAGTAGAAGACTGAGCATTAAGGATTGGATTTGTTGAATTTTTTGAGTTTTTATGGCCTTAAGCTTAGACGAAACGCCAATTTGTAAGACTAAAGGCCATAAAAAGCTATTTTCAATCAATAATATTTTTTTTTGTATTTCAGTTTTGAAAATTGTGTGTGCCAGGCCGCCCCTTTTGCATAGGTTGTTTAGTTTTTTTCCACATTTTTACTGATGTTGGAAGAGATTCCAGTCGGCAGGCTCATTACTGTATTTTACTTTATTGAAAAGCCTCCTTGACTTTTTTCTAAGAACAGACAGCTGTTTCTGTTTGTACCACCATACGGGGTTGAGCTTGCCTTTCCCTTTTTAAATGAGGCAAGAATTATCAAAAGCGTTATTTATGGCGAACGTTAGTTCATTAACATGATTTCCAATCTCCAAAGATGAGGCCAATCTAGTATTGAAGGCGTCCCAGTTTTTTTTGTTGCCAGTTGATTTTCTGGGTTTTCTATAAGGATTTGGGCTTTCTAACTTGAGCTCTATTTTCATTCTATTATCTGAGAATGTAACCTTTCTTGATACCTTCCAATCACTGACTGCAATAGTGTCGGAATTTGTGACAAGCGTCTCATCCAGCATCTCCCTTCTGCTTCTCATTACGAAGGTTGGCTCATTACCTTTATTTGAAACTAACACATTTTCCTTAATTATTAATTCAAATAGTGACTCACCTCTTTTATGTTCGTGTTCCACCATTGTAGATGATGAGAATTTGCGTTGCAACCAACCAGGAGATCCCTCAGCTGTTCTTACCTGTTGCTGTCATATATAAGGTCATCATAAGCGGCTGAGGGTGGTGGCCCCGAAGAACCACCTAGCATATAGACCAATGCTAAGATCTGATCAGATCGCACTTCAACGTCGTTAAGTGGGCACTCCTGTGGGATGATAAGAGAAGTGATTAATAATTTTTTTCGCCACTAAACATGTCTGATAGTTACTTACTGTATAGGCCCCTTACATAAATAGAGGATTATATTATATAGTAGTACCTCGTGGCATGATGGTTAGTGCGTAGGACTGTCATGCCGAAGGTGTGGGTTCGATTCCCAGCCGTGCCACCAAACAAACAAACCAAACAGAAATGTTTATTCGAGGTACTGCCTCTTGCGAGGAACTGACAAATCCTCCAAGAGTATATTTGTCATGAAAAAGGGCTTCTCATTTAGCCGTTTGGACTCGGCAAACAACTGTAGGTTCCCTCCATTCCTGCCAACAAACACGCACACAGGAATGATTGTGAGTTGTAAGCCACTAGGCCCTGGTTCTGCACGAGCCACCCAATTTATTTTTTTATATTATAATCCTTTAATCTAAGACCTGCCGTTGGCTCCTGAATAAAGGTGATACATATCAATATTATCTTTTAACAATAATGAAGTTATGCTGGCTGAGGCTAACTTACTTTACTGAATGTTTATTTGTAGCACTTTCATCATCATTTTAATTTATGTTTTTATGTAGGTTGGTTGCCGTTAACGGGCGCACCTTAACCTCATTGATGCCAAGCATTAATTTGTAACCCCTGGATAGAAGTATTGCCATAGTCTCATGGTTCCAACATGACAATGGCTTCCTGGTCTGTTTTGGAGGGTACTTCGATCTTCAGAACTTTCCAATCGCCACTAGGAAAGTTCGAATTTTGACCGCGGAGAAGGTACTCCTGGAGTTCCATAGTAATGAGTGGGCCGTGGTTTTAACGTCAGCCTGCATGCCATGCTAGCGTTGTGTGCCGTCTTGTACTTTTTATTGGCAGACGTTGGATGGGCATCAAGTCGTTGTGCCTCACCCAACTAACAATTTAACTTCTGTTAGGGTCTATCGAAGCTTTTTCCTATGCAGCAAATTTGCTTCTATAAGTCCTTAGAAAAGTGGATTTGGCCCACTTGAGAAGCTTAAAAGGCTTTTAAACAGTCACATACAGGTTGGTTGGAGATAACAAATATATTTCTAGAAAGCCTTATACAAACAAAATTATTCAAACATTACAAATGCGGCAGGATTTTACTTTCCCAGAAAAGTAATTTACAAGTTTTTAGTACAGGCTATTATTTGCATCAAGAAGTTTTGTGAAAGCAGATGCAGCCCGCAATTAACACATCTTTAAACACTCACGGAACTTTATAAAAGGTTTGGGAAAGCCTTATGCAAATAAAATCAAAAATTAATTTTTATTTTTTATTTAGCTATCTGTTTTTCTCTTATTTTTTGTCCAAAGCAAGCGTTTTATCTGAAACTTAGTTTTACAATATTATATTTATATGATGAAAAAACATTTTACTTACTTGATGGATTTTCTGGGATTTGAACCATGGATATGCTGATTGGGAGTCAGGTACCTTACGCATCGTGCTATAGTGTTATGTATTAAGAGGGCATCAAATCGGAACCAGTTGAAACCGAAATTAGCTTCCCAAGAACTTCGTTGTGACTTCCTCATGATTAATGAACAAGATTTAACATAAGGTGACCATTCTCATTTTTTTGAAGTGAGTTGTTACTTTTGTTTATTTTTGAAAATTGTCTTAAAATATATTATATTAATTCTTTTCCCTAATTTCTCATTAATGAAAACATGAGAAAATTCATAGAAAATTTAATTTCCTAGACATGAAGGTGAAATTATAATTTTCGCCTTATCAAATAACATTCATAACAAATGTTTAGATTTGAGAAACAACGAATCGAAATACTCGTATCTGTTAACAAAATGTTATTCTCCATACAATGAGTCCTATCCATTATAACCTTCAAGAACATAATATAATTTTGACAATAATTGTTAGACTATTTCGTATAGTTCTTTGATAGCTTAATGTTTTAAACTTTACAACGTTTACGACGACTTTACGCTGTTGAATGAATACATTAAATATTTTATAAAACGAGATCATTGAGTGTTTGGTTTGGTCAAAATTACAACTACTTATATACATATATAAGCTATAATTTATAATCTGAGCTTTTTTACTTTGTCAATGATCGTAGAATATTGAAAATATTTTCTTCCATTCCAAATCTTTCTTTTTTAAAATAATATTTAGGATAAATTACCAAAATATTCGTAATTTATAATGTGGAAATTCTTAACGGATGAACTATAGAAAAGATATAATGGTAACCTCAGATGTATCTCAGCTTTCATGATTCACTTTGAAATAACTCCGCTAAGACAAACTAATCGAAATCATTGCCTCCTGCGCATGCGTCTGTCAGAACAAACCAATTATGCTTGTATCGGACTTTTGTTCACAGGATTAATAGAAACAAAATAAGTTGACATCATTTCGCTGAAACCATCTCATCGAAATAAATACTTCTCAAACAAAAATAACAGCTTGTTTCAGGCTTTTGTGAGCAGGCTTCAACAAACTCTTTGATGGAGCTTCTTAAAGAAAGCTTTTTCTTGCTTTTATTTCGCGAACTTCTACAACGGAGTTTGTGGAAGCCTTATTGGCAAAATATTAATGAAGCTGCACACCTATAAGCTTGTTAATAATTTGGAAGTACACCTCTAGTAGGTTTCCATGAAGCTGTTGACAAAAATACAGCCTCAAAGATTCGAAACTTCGATGTACAACCTCAATACAGACCCTGTAGAGGTAATAATTTCAAATAATTCAAAAATTTAACCTATGATTCTAAAAAATTTAATACAATTACAGATGAAGAATATTTTAATCATTGACTCATCTTAATTGAAAATATAGCATAAAGTACATTTTTTTGATGCTATTTTAACTTGTTTTGACACACAACGATTGTGCACTTCGCTGAGACCACCAAATCGAAAATTATGCTTCGTTCTGAATGTACCTGACAGTACACAATTATGTTTGTATCGAGCTTGTGTTTTTCACAGGACCTAAACAAACAAATTTTAGTAACATCACTTCTCTCAAACCTACTTGTCGAAAAGAATGCTTCCTGCATAGGCATCTGATAAATAATCAAAACATGGTTGTATCTAGTTTGTATTCAGAGGACTTACACAATCAAAATTAGTTGACATCACTTCGCTGAGACAATCTCTTCGAAATAAATGCTTCTCAAAACAAAATAACAGCTTGTTTCAGGCTTTTGTGGACAGGCATCAACACACTCTTTGATGGAGCTTCTTAAAAAAAGCTTTTTCTTTGCTTTTTGTTCCTGTGCTTCTACAAATGAGTTTAAAGAAGCCTTATTTAAATATTAAGGAAGCTGCACACATATAAGCTTGTAAATAATTTGGAAGTAAAGCTTTAATAGGTTTCAATGAAGCTGTTGACAAAAATACACCTTCGAAGATTCAAAACTTCCATGTACAACCTCAATACAGGACTTGTAGAGGTAGTAACTTCATGAAATTCAAAAATTGGACCTTACCGAGGGAAAATTGTTAGTTGGGCATTCTTTTCCCTTGACTGCCAGTTTGTTCGACCCTTGAGACCCTCTTACTGGCATCACTTTAGGGCTACTGCAAGTCAATTTCGAAGAAGAGGCAACCAGATCTAATGAAATGCCTTTAAATTTTCTACTGTCGCTCACCTTGGAGACGACTGGTTTGTTTATAGTGTCTGTCTTGGCCAGAAGGTTTTGAGTCCAGCTCAAACGCTTCCACTCTTTAAGACTAAGCAGCTTGGTGTCACCCTTGCCATACCCCTTGCCACAGACTTGAGGTGGTTTTTGATTTCCACCTTTCGCAGGATTTTCAGCCACAGTGATGTCCGCGTCCGAGCTGTGCGAAATGGCGAAGGATTGATTTTTGTCGTCATTAAGAATACGGTTCTCCTCATCAAACGCCATCAATCCATCATCAGTTTCAAGTTCCAACAGCACATGTATATAAAGTTAGCAGGACACTTTTGGAAATATATGTTAAAAACTATCCTATCATTAGTTGCTACTTAATTGCGAATTAGTTACGCAAAAAAAAAAATGTATTGCTTTTTTGGTTTGCGAAAAAATGGGTGTCCTGCTAACTTCATATGAACTTAGCAGGACAACTTTCTCAAAAATAAAGATAATCGAGCTAAAAAAAAGTTTATTATTGAGAACTAATTAATTGCGAGTTAGTTACGCAAACAAAAATGTAATTGCATTTTTGGTTTGCGAAAAAATGGATGTCCTGCTAACTTCATATGAACTTAGCAGGACAACTTTCTCAAAAAAGGAGATAATCGAGCTGAAAAAAGTTTATTCAGTTTTGAGAAAGTTGTCCTGCTAAGTTCATATGAAGTTAGCAGGACACCCATTTTTTCACAAACCAAAAAAGCAATTAATTTTTTTTTTTTGCGTAACTAATTCGCAATTAAGTAGCAACTAATGATAGGATAGTTTTTGACATGAATTTCCAAAAGTGTCCTGCTAACTTTATACAGGGTGTCCTGTAAATAATGGATAACCTTGCAACTGGTTTTAGCAGGCCTTATGACCTTTCCAGAAAAAAAAAAATATTTTCCCTGTGGTTACTATGTTATGATGTTTTTTCCAAAAGTTGTTAACAAGAACTACTTTCCTCAAATACGTGAACGCTACGACCATGTATGAACAATTTTAACTATTTTTATATTTTTGTAATATTCTAGAATAACTGTTGTAATAGATGGGTGGTAAAATTTAACAGTAGTTATTGCATTTTTTTTATTATAATTTTTTAAAATATTTTTTTCAGTACAAAAATTTATTTTCGAAAAAGTTTGACCACCTCTTATAAATTAAAATTGTATGAGAACATGAGTGGCCAATTGCTTAAAAAAGTTGTCTATTTAATGCACTTTTCAAAATGGTATAACACATGCTTGTGTATTAACGAAATAACCAAGAAAATTTGGCAATCATCTAATAAAGCTGCTTTTAACATTTTGACAAAATGTCTATCAAAATGTTACAACAACCTCCAAATTTGGGTTGGACAAAAATTTTCTCTTTTGATGTGTAAGGGGGTTCATTGCAAGTATAAAACTCTATTTTAGGTGTTGAAAGACCCACCATTTGGCCACCATATTGAAAAACGAGTTCCGCAAAGTTTTCCATGGCAACTTAAATTTTATTAGTCTTAGAAAAAAAACTTTGGTACAAAGGAGATGACGCACTTTTGGGCCAAGAGCGTGCATGGACAAGAGTGGTATCAAAAAAAGGTGAATGTTAGCACATTAAAACTGTGAAGTTTTAGGAAAATCGTGTGTGGGGATTTTGAGTTATTGTCCCTTTTTCGAAGGCATCTCCTGCTTGATTTTTACCGTTTATAAGCAAATAAAGTCATATATCATAGGAAGCGTAAGACAAACCCCTATGTATTTGGTATCAAATGAAAGGTATGTTTTATATCTTTCAAATAATGTAAAAAATCATGATTCTAGAACCTTAATTTTTTGAAATAATCAAATATACTTGAAACTTAGTAGTTTTTTTAGAAATCAGTTATTTCTGAAAAATCTACAGTGGTTATATACCCTTTTTTAACAGTTATGTGAAAGAAAACCTTTCAGTCTTTATTTTGATATATAATAATCTAAGATTCAGCGAATAACAAGCAAGAAAACCACATTCCGAAGCCTTGCTTGGGAAAATCAAAGAGAATGTACACAATATGGGGTTCATAGTAGTTTCTGTTTACATATTTCTTTATTTTTTAAACTTGGGAAACAAAATGTGTTTTTACAACAAAACTTTTTTTCTTAAAGTAATCAAGAAATGAATTACGCACAGTGGACCACAGCGAAAATGGCCCAAACTTAACAAAACAAATGTACACAATATGGGGTTCATAGTAGTTTCTGTTTACATATTTCTTTATTTTTTAAACTTGGGAAACAAAATGTGTTTTTACAACATAACTTTTTTTCTTAAAGTCATCAAGAAATGAATTACGCACAGTGGACCACAGCGAAAATGGCCCAACCTTAACAAAATTCTTTTTCTTTGAAAAACTGCAGGAAATTGAGTAAAATAAAAAAGGAGAAATTGACTTTCAATGGAGTATTATATTTTTGTTTTAAAAACTTCAAAATCTCAAATAAAATATTGAAAAAAACAAACGAATAACGGAAAATATCAAAGTAAAATGATTATTTCATCTCACAGCGAAAATGACCCAAACATTTTAGTTGTAAAAAGGTTAATAAACTTTTCTTAAAATCTTGTAATTTTTAGAGAGTTCTTTTTATCTTGTAACTGATTTTAAACGATTTGGGACTGATTCAACAAGTTTTTTGGTGTAATTATGCTGTACATGCACCCCAATCCATTAAAGGGCAACTGCGACACGTTTATGCCCTGGATTGATCTCTTCTTCGGCTTTTTCCAAACGTTGTAGCTACCATATGACCAAAAAAATTGTACCAAAGATAGTATAATAATTAATTGTTATTTATTGATTATTTACGTGCCATTTTCATTTTATTTCGTGTCCCAGTTAACAAGGCAGGTTTTGGGGTGTATGCTCAGCAGCTGAGGTTGGAACCTTACATCTTATCGAGGGAATAATGGGCTGATATCAATATTAAGATATTTTAAACATCAATTTTAAAAATAGTGCCGAAATGGTTGGAATAGAAACACTTTTGTATTTCTATCAAGACAGTGATCCGAAGCACTCGACTGAAATATTTTGGAATAAATTGGAAATGGAAATTAAGAAACATGAGATTTTCAACGAAAGTGATTCGAAAAGAGTTTAACTGGAGGAATGGTATAAAATAAGCCAAACGTCCTAAATCAGTTATAAGATAATAAGAACTCCCTTAAAATTACAAGATTTTAAGACAAGTTTATTAACCTTTTTACAACTAAAATGTTTGGGTCATTTTCGCTGTGAGATGAAATAATCATTTTACTTTGATATTTTCCGTTATTCGTTTGTTTTTTCAATATTTTATTTGAGATTTTGAAGTTTTTAAAACAAAAATATAATACTCCATTGAAAGTCAATTTCTCCTTTTTTATTTTACTCGATTTCCTGCAGTTTTTCAAAGAAAAAGAATTTTGTTAAGGTTGGGCCATTTTCGCTGTGGTCCACTGTGCGTAATTCATTTCTTGATGACTTTAAGAAAAAAAGTTTTGTTGTAAAAACACATTTTGCTTTCCAAGTTTAAAAAATAAAGAAATATGTAAACAGAAACTACTATGAACCCCATATTGTGTACATTCTCTTTGATTTTCCCAAGCAAGGCTTCGGAATGTGGTTTTCTTGCTTGTTATTCGCTGAATCTTAGATTATTATATATCAAAATAAAGACTGAAAGGTTTTCTTTCACATTACTGTTAAAAAAGGGTATATAACCACTGTAGATTTTTCAGAAATAACTGATTTCTAAAAAACTACTAAGTTTCAAGTTTATTTGATTATTTCAAAAAAATAAGGTTCTAGAATCATGATTTTTACATTATTTGAAAGATATAAAACATACCTTTCATTTGATACCAAATACATAGGGGTTTGTCTTACGCTTCCTATGATATATGACTTTATTTGCTTATAAACGGTAAAAATCAAGCAGGAGATGCCTTCGAAAAAGGGACAATAACTCAAATTCCCCACATACGATTTTCCTAAAACATCACAGTTTTAATGTACTAACACTCACCTTTTTTTTGATACCACTCTTGTTCATGCACGCTCTTGGCCCAGGCCCCATACAATTTTGCCACATCTCCTTTGTAGCAAATTCAATTTTCTTCAAATTATGTTAACATACTTTTTACCCTAAAGTTATAAATAAAAAAGTTATAATCAAAATTTAAACATTGAAAAAATTCATATGTTTTTGATTATAACTTTCTTATTTATAACTTTAGGATAAAAAGTATGTTAACATAATTTGAAGAGAATTGAATTTGCTACAAATTTGTACCAAAGTTTTTTTTCTAAGACTAATAAAATTTAAGTTGCCATGGAAAACTTTGCGGAACTCGTTTTTCAATATGGTGGCCAAATGGTGGGTCTTTCAACATCTAAAATAGAGTTTTATACTTGCAATGAACCCCATTACACATCAAAAGAGAAAATTTTTGTCCAACCCAAATTTGGAGGTTGTTGTAACATTTTGATAGACATTTTGCCAAAATGTTAAAAGCAGCTTTATTAGATGATTGCCAAATTTTCTTGGTTATTTCGTTAATACACAAGCATGTGTTATACCATTTTGAAAAGTGCATTAAATAGACAACTTTTTTAAGCAATTGGCCACTCATGTTCTCATACAATTTTAATTTATAAGAGGTGGTCAAACTTTTTCGAAAATAAATTTTTGTACTGAAAAAAATATTTTAAAAAATTATAATAAAAAAAATGCAATAACTACTGTTAAATTTTACCACCCATCTATTACAACAGTTATTCTAGAATATTACAAAAATATAAAAATAGTTAAAATTGTTCATACATGGTCGTAGCGTTCACGTATTTGAGGAAAGTAGTTCTTGTTAACAACTTTTGGAAAAAACATCATAACATAGTAACCACAGGGAAAATATTTTTTTTTTTTCTGGAAAGGTCATAAGTACGGTGACCATCCGTCCTCTTTTTAAGAGGACAGTCCTCTTTTTCGGTAGCGTGTCCTCTCTATTTTATTTTCTTAAAGAGGACAATAATTTGTCCTCATTTTACTAAATTGTTCTCCCAATGTCCTTTTTTAATCTTTCAAATCATTTTTCTACGATTAAAAATACATAAAGCACCTTCTTCATAACTAAATCACTTAGAAATACTAAGTAGACAGCACTGGTTTGAATCCAAAAGCTTTGCAAATGTATAAGAATTAAGGAAAGACTAAGAAATCAATAATGAGGAATTATTTTACAAGATTACTTGAGTCAAACGATAAGCCAATGAAGAATCAATTTGTACCCAAATAAGAAATTATTTGAACTATTCAACATTTTCATCATTGTATATCCACTCTACAGTATTGTCATGAAACACGATTGTGTAGGTTGACATTTGGTCGATAGGTTCGCTGTGATTGCCTTACCGAGATCTCTTAATAAAAATTAGGATTACATTTGGACGCATAGATGGCCACGAGCTTTTTTTTCATGAGAATACTATAGAATTTATATACAATGATTTTCATGAAGAACATGTGAGTTTTGCTATCATTAAGATCTTGAAATGTCCCGACCGAAAGCGTGTTTTCAATTTTAAATAACATTTGGACACCCGAGAAATCGCAATCAAAAGTTGATCTACTTGAGACCAGGTTCAATTACAACTTCGATTTTTTGTTGTAACTTATAACTCTTATGAATGTATTTTTTTTAAAGCAAAAGTTTCTTATGAAAATAATTCTTTCTTAACTTTTCAACGTAAGAGAAAAGTTGTCCTCTATTTTTCCTCTGAAAAAATGGTCACCGTAGTCATAAGGCCTGCTACAACCAGTTGCAAGGTTATCCATTATTTACAGGACACCCTGTATACATCAACAGCACCGTCCTCAGAATCAACGTTGTGTCACTGGCGACTTAGCTTATTTCGAAGGCGAGCCCTCGCCGGCAGCCATGACTTCGGCCGACACTTGACTGAATATTCCCACTCGATTTATAGCTTCTTCAATACCTTTTTTCATATTCATGATATGCTTTAGATAGACATCTCTGTTTGGTTTTCTCGGTTTCGATCTCACTGCTGAGTTGCTGGAGGTTTGAACGTCTTTGTACATTTATGTATTTATTTAATTAATTATTCATATATTTATTATTTGTTAGTTATTAAATTAATTTAAATTTTTTGTTAGCTTTTCTGCTTCAATGTTTGTGTGCCTTTCCATCATTTTCTAGTATATATGCGTATGTATTTACTTTATCCTTAAAACTGAGGTTAGAAGCGATTTTAAGGACTAGCCTCTAGCTAGGGTTATGAAAAAGATATATTGGTGGGTGAAGACTTTCGATAGATTAACGGTAGGTCTCATATGACCATTAAGTTACTATCAAGCATCGCAGTTTATATCCCTCCGGATTTAGTAAAAAGACCAAGAACATCGAAGGTTTACGATTTGTTTTCGGAATATTGATTAATGAATACCTATGGACTGGAAAAGGATAGGATACGGTTAAGAAACCAAATGGATAAAATACGGATCGAAATAGGCACAGATTGAAAACAAGTCGATCGCGAAAATTTCCCAATCAAAACAGACTGAAGAAATGGATTGAAAAAGTGTAGAAAACGGGTTGAAAACTTATCGAAGATGAACTGGAAATGGCTCATCGAATACGGGTCAAAAAATATCGAAAAAAAATCAAAATTTACCGAAAACGGAAAGCGGATGGAATTTAGCTACGGATATACGAGTATACATAATCTATATACATACATTATTCAAGCAACAAAACACTGTATAATTATCTCAACACAAAAGACATGGAATGGGCGTGTTTGTGCATCCCAGTGTATAAGAGCTTTGTGTTGATAGCAACATGACAACCAGATTCCTTCTAAATAATTGGCGAGCAAAATAAATGCGTTAAACCTATGTAGATAATATTAGGAGTTTTTCAGCATTAAAATAATTCGAATACTTCAATAGAATCCTTGAATATTTCAATCAAATTCTATAAATAATTTCTGTTTTTCTGCATAGAAATTGATATTTCAATATGCGAGTATTCAGTTGATTTCATGGATTTAGGTGGTTCTTATTAAGTGATTCTATATTTAGATTAAAACTTGTAATACTTTATGTGCGATAGCTCCAACTTCATTAGGGGCTTATCAATAGCAATTTCAGTTAAATTGTTAAAATCATTCTTCTGTAAAAAATGTTTATGGAAGAATTAAATCCAATGACAACGACATAATTGGATGTCAAACATATTCAGTTGTCATTTTCGCATTTCATTCAAGGTATTTAGTTAGCACCACTGTTTAAAGTTGTAATAATAGTTGTTACTTGACTAATGCTCACATAATACTTGCATATGGTGGAATTAATTCGATCTATGTTTCTGTATGTCCACTGGGTAATGAATGAGAAGGAATAATGGCATTTTCTGAGTCGTGTAAATTCAGTTTAAGTCATTCTCATTATATGAACAAATAAATGCCAAACACATGGAGCGGGCAAATAATATCCAATATTGTTAGTGTGCATTAAATAAACCAACATCATGCCTGCGTATGAAATGTTTATATGGAAATCGGAAGGTACAAGGAACCTTTCCTGTTAAAAATATTCAAAGTGTATCCTCAGGTAAAAAAGATATGAAAGAGAGAAAATATTGAATCTGAAGTGAAATATTATGTAGTTTGATATAGGTACTCAACATCTGCATGCGTGTACCTACTGAAGTTCAAAAAAATTTAATATACAGCTTCCTTTAAAATTTTAATATAATCCTATAGGGATGCAACATTGGATAGGTATATACATATATATATTTTGATATGTATACTTTTTTATCTTATAAGTGCAGTGATGCTTATAAAAAGTTTGATTACTCATTTAAATATATTGATTTTGAAATTCCATTTGAGAGTCCATTGTTATAGAATCTTAAAAATTAATATTTCCAAGAAGTTTATAAAATACGGATAAACTTTCCTTTAAACGAACTTCAATATACCGAATTTCTTTAATGTTAAACACTATTCCTAAAACATTTTTCCAGGAAATTTTTGATACGTATTTTCCAATAAAAAAGAATAAATTCAAAGCATTAACTGGAAAATACGTTGGTAGGTATCCAAAAACTATACTAAAAATAAAATTAATAAAATGGGTGGCGCAACAGCTCGTGGAGAACCAGGGCCTAGTGACTAACAACTCTCAACCATTCCTGTGTCCGTGTTGTTGGTAGGAATGGAGGGCACCTACACCTACAGTTTTTTGCCGAGTGCGAATGGCTAAATGAGAAGTACTTTTTCATGACAAGTATACTCTTGGAGGATTTTTCAGTTCCTCGCAAGAGGCAGCACCTCGGATAAAACATTTCTGTTTTTAGGCGGCACGGCGGGGAATCGAACCCACACCTTCGGCATGACAGTCCTACGCACTGACCATATGATGCCACGAGGCTTTTCAGGAAAAATAGTTACACGCATTGTAAATGTGTCTCTATACTCATTAATATGAATTTCTTTATAATAATGAAATTCTCTTTATAAATAACTTTATGGTGTTTGGTAAAAACATGATAACTACCACTTTACATCGAGGTAGAGCCTTAGCGAGTGTACCGATATTTTTCACATTTGAAACATAATTTTTCAAAGAGCATTTTCATAAATATTCCAAATTTTAACCTTGAGACATTTGACCCTTGTTGAGGGTTTGTTGACAAATTTTGATAGCTAGATAGATAGATAGATTTATTTTATTTGCAAAACAATGTAAAAGGTTATGTGACCGCACATTTTACAATTCAGAGATATGAATATACTTATCTTTCATCTGAAACATTATCGTTTTATTATTAAGAATATACATTTGAGAATTTGTTTATTTGAAAGAAAAATGCATCTAAACCTTCAATTCAAATTTGGAAATAAGAGAAAATAAAATGCACGACTGGATCGCACGTACTTGCTCTTATGTTCAAGTTGTGTGGAACTTAAGAACTTAAAAAAATATTCAGGTTATTTTAGAAAAAGTATAAAAAGCATTTAAATCGTTCTTTTAATTTGTATCAACAGTCTGATAAATAACTTAGAGCTCAAAAAAAAGTATGCCATTTGATTACTTGAAAAAATATGAATATTTGTAAAAAAAAAAATTAAAATCGTTGGAGCCGTTTTCTTAAAAATTAATTTTTTATGTATAAATTTTTTGTAACATTTTTCAAAAAAAAAAATTGGTATGCCAATTTTGAGTATATATTAATATACATACATTTAAAACTGGAGTTTCAAACAATTCATCAACCCGTTTTTGAAATATTGAATTAAAAAAAAAAATTGGATCTTTTTTAAAAATCCAAAATTTATTTTTTCCAAAATTTTGGTAAACAGTATTATTAATATTCTAACAAAGCTTTTGTACAAAAAAAAATTATTGAAATCGGATGAGCGGTTAGTGAGAAAACCGAAAATCAAAAAAACCGTTATATGGCAGGTACCGTTAATAAATGTCTTTGGTGAATTTTTTTCTTACCAAAAAGTACACCATGTCAGCAATAATACATTGATTTTTTTTTACCAAAATCGTTGGAGCCCTTCTTGAGATAAATAAGCTTTTCCTTAACGGTTGTATGACAAGTACCGTTATTTTTTGAGCTAAAAAAAAATTTCATTTTCCCCTTTGGAGAGTTATAAGAAAACCTTAAGTTCAAAATTAGAAGAAAATCGCTTCAGTGGTTTAGGCTGTAGGTTGAGGTAGGGACAGACAGACAGACAGAATTGTGCCACCCACTTTTTTCGTGTTCTCTATCATCGTAATGTCATGTTTGATTATTATCTCGAATTTTTTTTTTGCACGAATCCAAAACTTGCCCTATAGTACCTATATATCGCAAGTAAAAAAGAAAAGTGACTTGATTGCATATTATATGAAAAGATAAAAACAAAACAAATAGGTATAATTGTTGCAAAATAAATAATTAAACTTACAAAATAAAGAAATATGTAAATATATAAATATATAAATATATAAATAATAAATAAATAAAAAAAATTTACCAGAAAATAGATAAATAAATACATGAATGAACAAACGGCTCTGGACCTTTGGCACCTCATATGAGGGAAATTTGATAAACAAAATGCCATCTCATTGGTCAGAAAAGGTCAACTGGCCCCAGAAATTGATCAGCCCAAGATAACTTTTAATCAAGGCTTGAACCTTCTCAAGGTCACTGAAGGTCACTCGCGATTTTTAGCACCTCATGTAGTGAAGGGTAGTATATGCCAAAATATATACTACTCGAAAGATTTCTAGATCGTGATAAAAAGTCAGCTATTATCAATAATTCGTCAGCCATAGATTTGTTTTCTATGAATTTTTGAAGTTGGTTTCAAGGTCACAAAAAAAACTTTTGGCGCCTCATTTGGGTCATTTCAAAAAAAAAGTATGCAATTTGAAAGGCCTCTTCACGGTTGTAAAAGGTCAGCTATTTTCAGTAATTGGTCAGCCATAGATTTTTTTTATGAACATTTAATGAATTTTAAAAAAAAATTTCAAGGTCAAAACGATTTTTGGCACCTCATTTAAGGGAAGCTCGCAAAAAATGTGTACCATCTGAAAGATCTCTTGATATATATGTACAAAAGGTTAGCTAGTTTTAGTAATTGGTCAGGTATAGATTTTTTTGTGAATTTTTAAAAATTTCAAGGTCATAGCGATTTTTGGCACCTCAGTTATGGGAAATTTGCAAATATTTAATACCATCAGAAAGGCCCTGAGAACTATATAAATGGTCAGCTAGTTTTAGTAATAAAGTTATGCCTTTTTGAAATTTTTTTTGGCTAAAAATAATAAATAAGTCTTAACCTTTATTTGTTCATCAAAATAATAAATGATTTTACTTCCAAAACGTCTCAAAATCAATCATTAAAACTTTCAATGATGAGTTTCAATGATAGCTATAACTGGCACCTTATTTTTAATATTTACTGTCAACTACAACTGAAGTTTGGGCTACCGTTCTTTTTTGTGACAGGAAAAATCTATGCGGCTTTTATTTAAATGGTTCACTGTGGCGTATGCGTAATATTACTAAAAACTATAAAACAGTCAAATCGCTGCAAATAGAAGAAATTATTACACTTTGGATCAAAAACATACACATTTATATGTTGTTAAAATTGTGATGATATATGTAAATTATTGAAAAGGCATCTTGGTGTTTGCGCCCTTTGTTCATGTTAAAAATATTAAAATTGCCAAAAAGTGTAAGTCCCACCCTTTGACATACAAAAAGTATGTTCCCAAAAATTGCCAACATTGAAATTTTACTCGAAGTTGACTTTTTTCATTAAAAATTACTAAAGGAAGTTCCACGTTCCACCTTTTGACATAAAAAGGTATGTTTCTGTAAGACTGAAATTTTACCATAAGGTGCGTTTGTAATACGCAATTTGAACTGAACTTATTACAAATTGCGTATGACAAGGCCTTCACTATGTCACTGATGAGTCCAAGTGAGTAAGCTGGATGGAAAGCCAATTAGTAGGACTAAATAATAATAATTCAAAAAGTCCAATCCTTAATGCTAAGTCTTCTACTTGGCTGATTAATTTTAGTTTTATTTTAGAAAGTTTTATTGCCCAATAAGTGTTTCACTTCACTGTTACTCTTATAACAGTTTTTGGATATTGAGATACAGAATTATGCCTATAGAGCGATGGTCATTGATATCTTTCTAATGTACATAGTTCTGAAGGTGTAAAAACACCTAGGACACAATTTGTGCAGGGAAATGTTTATAGCGCGTTGCAACAATTATTGGAACTATAAGACAACATACAAATTTATACACAAAAAATGATATATGTAGATCATATAGGTCAATAATATCCATTCTTCTTTTATGTTTTTAAACATTTTTCTTTCAAAACTTTAAACCTCTAGAATGTATGAGGAAGTAAGTGCGACCCAGTCGTGCATTTTATTTTAACTTATTATGGTAAATAATATTTCGGAAAATTAATTCAGAAATTTTTGAGATTCATCTTCTAATATCATCAATTATTGAATTTTCTAAATTGATATTCTTTAATTTATTCATGCTGAAATATGCAATGGAAATATGTAATTTGATGGAATCAGATACCAAATTGAATCAAAGTAGGTAATTATTCTTCCTTACACTACTCAGTCATGTCCAATGACTTTATCCTATACAATATGAAGAGAATTATGTGCATACAACGTACTTGGTACATATGTATATGTTTTACTTTGAGTATGGATATGACCATCATGTGGAAACAAATCTGCATTGGACACTCACATATCAGTCTTGGTTTTCTGCACTTGGCAGTATAACGAATATTTGAAATCCGACAGCCCTTTTATCAACAAATCAGGATATACACTTCGTTCGTATATGTAGTACCTATACTCTGGTATTTCTACGATATAACTTCATCTCCAAGAACTGTGTATCTCTATATCCATCTGGGTATTCTCAGTACACATCCTCGCACTCAGTTTGAGTAATGGATAATGGGTATATATGGTACAAAGCTAGTGACAAACTACAAAAATGAACAGCAGCCATGGAAAAGTGGTTGGAAAGCCAAAGCATTCTCTACATCTGGTGTCATCCTTAGATATCAAACGACTAAAAGCCTTCTTATGGCAGATTTATTATCTCATTACATGTGGAGTCTCTCTTTCAGCCAATCACTGGGCAATTTTGAAGGATCATGGTTGGCTAAAATGACATTCCAACGCCTGTTTGTTGAACCCTTTGGATTTATTCCTTCATAAAAAGCCGTAATATACTGTGACTGTATGTTTGTATCTCTACTAAATATCTATCTCTATAGTATTGATTTTGTAAAAGAAGGATACTGGGGCTGATCTGAAAAATCTGTCTCAATATTTTAAGTAACAAAATAAAGGTATCGATGTTATTGAAACTACTAACATCGTTCAACTCCTTTTCAACAAAGATTTCAAAAAAATAAAAAAAAAACTATAGCAAATGTTAAATCTTTTATAAAATAACAATGATGTTTATTTAACATGACCACATAAGAGTGCACGGATTAAAATTTAAATTAAACTTTAGTTCAAATAATATGGTTTTAACCTTTAAATTTTTTATTAAATGAAATAATTACTTATAACCACTTATTTGTATGAATAAGCGATTTATCATGGTCAATTCATGCTTAGTATTCTGGTTAAGAGATATAGTATGGTACTTCTGATTTTAACCAATGAGCGAATCATTATTAACACCAAATTATTATCTCCAGCTTTTATAGCGTACGGCTTCGATTGAATGCACGATTTGATGTTAAATGCACACTGTCTGTACTTGAGGTAACCTTTGAATTTAGGTTTGTATAGCAGAGAAGTACACATGAGAACCGCAGGAGCGGACTATATAGAGCCAGAGATTTTCAAAACGCAGTAGAACCCACATTACTAGCAGTACCTCGTGGCATAATGGTTAGTGCGTTGGACTGTCATGCTGAAGGTGTGTTGTTCGATTTTCAGCCTTGCCACCTAAAAACAGGAATGTTTTATCCGAGGTGCGGCCTCTTGCGAGAAACTAACAAATCCTCCAAGAGTATACTTGTCATGAATAAGTGCTGCTCACTTAGCCGTTCGGACTCGGCAAAAAAAACTGTAGGTCCCCTCCATTCTTGCCAACAAAACGCACACAGGAATGGTCGAGCGTTGGAAGTCACTAGGCCCTAGTTCTCCACGAGCTGTTTCGCCAACCAATTTATTTATTTATAGTAGAACCCACATTAGATGAATCAGTTTTTTTTTTGCTTTATTAATGTATAAAGGTACATTATCTGCAGCTTCGAACAGTGGCTGTTCAGAGACACTCAGAAGTAATAGCAAGGAGATCAAGATTCCTCCATCAAGATTAGCACTCTAACTGTTACCAAACTATGTCTCAGCTTCACCGTTAACCTCATGGTCGTAAGCGATGATACATATGTATAGACGACAAGTAGCACCAAGTAAAGAATGTTCATGTTCAATGAACATTTTGCAGTGAGAAAGAACACAAGAGAGCTGTACAGAATCACCAAGGAAACCGTTAGGCAACGCGTAACACTACAGCCCATCCAGTATTGGACATAAACGGCAATCTCTTGATGACAATGGAAGATCAGCTTAGAAGATGGACGAAGCACTTCTTGTGCACTGCTCGATGACCAAATTGTGAATTAAAATCCGCAATAGTCCAAATGTCCAGACTTTTACGGGGCACTTACCCCTGCCATAATCTGTGCACAACTTAGCTTGCGGACTTGATGACATACCTAACATAGCAGCTGGATTTAATGGCGTACCAGGTGCATCCTGAACAGCTGCCATTTTGCTTCTACTAATTCAGGTTGATTTGAAGAACGTTACCTATCCCAAAGACTAAAAAAAGGTGATTTAAAAAAAAAACAATAATCGGCGTGGTGTAACCCTTCCACCCAAATAAGTGGCCACTGTTGTTTTTGACCGGTTGAAAGAAAAGGAAGAGTCATCACTCAAGAGGCACCAAGCTGGATTTTGCAGAGTCCAATCCGGTGTCGATTATATTAACACCCTGCGAATAATTCTTGAACAATTAAGCTGAGAATCAGCAGCCCCTATACTATACCTCATGTTCGTCGATTTTGAGAAGGCGCTCAACTTAATCGCTAATGCATCTGGCGATCACATATCCGGAGAGATATCTCTTAGGAAATATGTAGGTGTAATTATTATAATGGAGATATACAACAAAGCAAAGTGATGCGTCCTGCACAACTGAAAGCTTTCCCATTAATTCGAGGTGCGTCAAGGAGATGTTTTGTCACCAATGCTGTTTTTAATGGCAATCAATCAACGATGTACTGACTGCTGCGTTTGGTACGAACGAGAGAATGACACCCAATAGAATCCTTTCGAAGAAGCCTAAGAACGGCCATTCACGTTGAAACCGTCGTAAGGACTGTCACAAGCATCGTATAGATTTTCTATGGAAAGTAGACAGATTCTATTGTGAATTAGCCTCGTGTCTACTGAAGTTCGCTGAAAATCTCTACGAACCTTGCGACCGTCCACACGACTGTCTCAACGTGAATGCCCAGCTTAAGCCAGCCATCCACGTTGAGGCGGTTGTAAGGACTGTCGAAAGAATTATAGAGATTTTCTATGGGAAATTGACAGGTTCTATTGTGAATGTACTAGAGTTCGTTGAAAATCTCTACGAACCTCGCGACCGTCTCTACAACTGTCTCAACGTGAATGCTCAGATTAAGATTTGGACAGCACCGACGATATATGTTTCATGTGAAACAGTGTGGGTGACTTGGATCAAATGTGTCAATTTCTGCAAGTGAACGAGGAGTTTTGTTTGGCTTAAGGATCAACGAAAAAAGAGAGAAAATACTTCAGATTAGTCACAACACACAACAGCAACAGCATATTATTCCGAGGCAGAAAGCTCTTGAAAAGGTCACTCAATTAAACTACTTAAGCTGGCTATTCACGTTGAGACGGTCGTTAGGACTTTCGCAAGAATTGTAGATACTTTCTATGGAAAATTGACAGGTTCTATTGTGAATGGACCTCGTATGTACTGAAGTTCGTTGAAAATCTCTACGAACGTTGCGACCGTCCTTACGATTGTCTTAACGTAAATTGCCAGCTTTAGGCAGTATCGTATCAACTGATGGTGTGGAACGGACTTAGATGTTGTCAATAGGATAAGCAAAACTCTTAGTGCATTTGAAATGCTTGCATTGGTGTGAAACTCCAGCCTTCTGTACGCTTGCAAAACCTTTAAATGTTCCGCCGACATCTCGAGCAGACCATAGTCTTTATCAACTGTCGTTTTCATGTCTTCAAAACATTCTTAAGATTCGTTGGCCAGTTATGTTAAGCTGTGGAATAAGACTCATGAGAGAAGATTGGATGTTGAGCCAACGAAATTGGTGATGAATAAGTCGTAGTTTGAGGAATACAATCAAGAAAATAGTGAAGCAGTCCTTCGTCTTGAATCCACAGGTTGTAAGGTGGGTTAGAAGACCAAGAATTACTTGGAGGACAATTGTACTTTACGAAGCTCAGTACAATATTTTTCAAAAGTAAGCACATCTAAGGCACCATGCCATGAACAGGGATATCTGGAAGGAATCCTTAACTCCAGGAGGAGTAAAAGTATTCCTGCGAAGGCTACAGTGACCGGACCACCATACATATTTGTTGTACACAGCTTTGGAAATCGTATCAGATAGGTGATGCCCCCATTGCTCCTATACTTAATATTGACTGTGACTGCTACCAGCATAGCAGCGGGCATATGGGTTTTGTAGGGTCCTTGGATGGTTGACACAAATGTGGGATTTTAAAAAATCACACAAACAAAATCACAAGGGCTGGTAACTCCAATTCACCCCTTATTGAGATGGCCAGCTTCGGGTTGTGTTATTTCGAATCAGCCATCAATGTAAATACCTACTTGAAGTGAGAGCCTTTGATCTGTCTTGTTGAGACCGAAAATCCTCTTATAGCCCAATTCATTAAGTCATCGTAACAAAATTCTTGCAACATGCTCAGCAGTCTGAATCTACCGTCACTATGCGACCTTATTTTCTTCGAAAAACCAGGGAGCAACAATCCCACCTCACAAATGTGCACACTGTCTCTGTGAATGCAAAGATATTTAATGCCATTCTTGCTTGGGGATGGGTGTAAGTCCTGTAGCGCATGCTTTGTTTGTTAACTTACCCACTTAAGTTTAATGAACAAAAACAATTGCGTCCTCTGGAAATTTTTCGTGATGCACATCAAATGCGTTCTTCTAAGAATTGAAGTCACGTCTGAAGAGTTTCAGTTTAATCACCAAAGTTGTAAGAGTGACAAAGAAGGTCACTGTAAAGAATTCGTCACACTGAAGTCCAAGCTGAAAAGCGATTTCAGTTTAAAATGCAAAATCCAGTTTTTAATGGAAAATCAATAAATTGCCCCTAAAATATGTTTATATCCTCAGTCCGGACTTGTTCTTTTGGGCTGGTTAGCCGTAGAAGGCTCAATCCGATACTGGATACAGACTTTGTTCGATGTAGCATATCATGGCGTCGAATGTTTTGTGTGTTTTAATTGGTCTTGCTACCATCAAAAACACTACCATAGATGTTATTTGATGCAAATACCTTCAAACTCTTGATGTTTATGGTTTTTTGGATTGTTTCTGCCCTACAAATGCGTTAAATTAGGAATACAATGTACCTACCTACTTTGTATATCCTGTTCCCTGCAGAAAGGATTAAGTGGTTTTGTTGCTGAAGTAGAATAAGAAGGCAGAGTGTGTAATATTTGATTTTAAATATAAAATCGACAAAGTAGCTCTTATTGGATTATCCAGAATATTTAAATGAAATGTTCTATGTATGAAAATTAAAATGTTCGGTTTTGGTTAATAATGATTGAACGGTCGAGGTTCAATGAGCGTGTGTACCTTTTCACTTTATACAGTGTGTGGTGCCCCCTCGAAATAAAATTATTTATTAGAAAAACAATTTTACTACCAAATATAAATTTACCACATAGTTAATCCTAACGCTCCAGAATACGAATTAGTTGTAAAGATAAATAAACGTTGATAAGATAATCTTAGCTTTGCACAGAAAAATGGTACCAAATTTAGTTATCATTAAAGGATGGTATCCCAATTTCCAAGTTATATTTAGGAGAGGTAACACACCCGGGCAGGCTCTAATCTCAACAGTTTTTAGTGGCAGCTGCGCCCGGGGCTGTACCAAATAGTTTAAATGTTTTACATTTAGATAACATATTTTTTTTACTATAAAAATAAATTAAAAATCGTTATTTTTTGTATTATATGCAGGATCTCCCCTAATTCATGCCCAATATTTTGGGGGATGATACTGGGATCATTCCCATAAAGTAAAATAAAATAAAATAAAATAAAATAAAATAAAATAAAATAAAATAAGATAAAATAATATAATATAATATAACTTTTAAGGCTTTCGCGGTTGTTTACATTCGACATTTTTAAGATTTTAGGATTAGCCGCGTATAAATATTTAATATTTAGCGAGTTCAATACTGTACTCACCCCGAACGTTTCGCTGCGAATTGCATCGAGCGTGGTCACCGGGAAACTGCCAAAGAGATGTTACGAGCGATTTTGGCTACGCAGGTTGTAGCGTTGCATCGAAGGTTCTGTCTCTTGCCGTTGTTGTTGTTGTTGGCTTGCAAGTTGGGAGCAAACTACGCTGATTGTATCCACGTTGGTGTGCAGTGGCAATTGGATCGACCTTGTGGAGTTAATTATGGGATCCCAAGTTTTTGACAGCTTGAAACTGTCGTCACGATTGAAATTCTGGTGTCGTTTGATTTCAATCGCTTCGCGCACCAGACGGGGGATATAATGAGCTTCGTTAGCTAGAACCTTAGCTTTATCGAAGTGAATCCAGTGGTGTTCATCTGGGTTATCGAGAATATGCTCACATATGGCGGACTTCTCCCTTTGGTTTTTGCTTACCGCGCTGATGTGCTCTTTCAGACGTGTAGCAATGCTCCTCTGAGTCTGTCCTATATATGATGACCCGCAGCTGCAGGGGACCGCATATACTCCAGGTGTTTGGAGGGGGAATTGATCTTTTGGCGATCTAAGGTAATTTATCACCTTTTTGGGTGGTAAAAAGATGGATTTTACCGCATATCGCTTCAAGATTTTCCCTACCCTGTCTGTTACACCTCTTACATAAGGCAGAAAAGCTTTTTTGTCTAAAATGCTATCTTCTCTTTCTAGCGACGAAACTGGCTTCCAAGATCTTTGCTTTTTTGAATAGCCATTCGCTTTAAGGACATTGTCCACCAGAGAAAGTTCTGTGGCAAGGTGGTCGGTGTCACATATCCTGTGGGCACGCTGGACAAGTGTAGAGACCACTGATGTTAAATTTGCCGGGTGGTGGTGGGAAGTAGCGTGTAGGTATCTGTGTGTGTGTGTGCTTTTTCGAAAAACTGTGTGCGCTAATGTTCCATTTTGTTTCCGCTTCACTTTCACATCCAGAAATGAGATGGATTCTTCTTTCTCTTTTTCCATCGTAAACTTCATTTTTGGGTGCTGTGAATTCAGATGTTGAAGAAAATTCAAAATGGCCGAGTTTTTCATAATACAGAACGTATCGTCCACATATCTCAGCCAAACTTTGGGCTTCTCTTTTGAGTTGTTCAGAGCTTTTTTCTCAAAATATTCCATCCAAATATCTGCAATTAAGGGAGCCAAAGGTAAACCCATAGCAACGCCATCTTTTTGCAGATAAAACTGTTGGTTGAAACAGAAATACCCCGATGTTAGGCAAAACTCCAAAAGCGGCAAATAGTTTTCATCGATGCCGGAAGTTGATATAAGCTCACTGATGATAGTAAGTACCTCCTGCACGGGCACATTCGTAAAAAGTGACTCAACATCGAAACTCACCATTATTTCATCATCTTCGAGTTTTAAACTACTCAAAATCGACATAAAATGCGAGGAATCTTTTATGTGGTGCTCCGTCAAGCCAACCAATGGTTTAAAAACTTCAACTAAATGCTTTGATATCAGATAACAAGGGGCATTTATTTGACTCACAATTGGTCGCATTGGATTCCCTTCTTTGTGGATTTTAGGCAAACCATATAACTTCGGTGGCTGTGTACACGAAGGAATGAGGCGCTTAGGTGGTAAAAGCTTTTTATTTTCATTGATGAGTTTCGTTACTTTTCTTAAAACACGAGCTGTGGGGTCGTAATCAACAGGCAAATATGTGTTTCTGTCTTCAACCAAAATATATCACCAAAATAGTCACAT